>JANVCC010000035.1:26000680-26529437 GCA_025345505.1 Todiramphus chloris collaris
GTGAAAGAGTTTTCAGATAAAAAATTGCTTTTAACCCCAAATTATATTTTTGGGGTAGAGTTTATCTCCTCTGCCAAACTTTTCATCACATTGTTATAATGTTTTCTAAGGCTGCCAGATCCACACAGAGATGAAGATCAGACAACCCTCAGACAATTATGCACTCTTTGAAATACCATTAAATAAATTAACTTAAATTGACTTCAAGATAACTATAGGGCAAATTATTAGCAGGATAGTTTCAGGTATCAGATTCATTCTAATTCTCCTGTTCACTCTTCATAAGAATGAAAGAAGTTAATAATTAGTTTGTCTTTATTAAAAAAAAAGTCTTCCATGTTCTTTCTATGATCCTGAAACAGGCTGACAGAGTTTAAAGCCAAAAGAACCACTGTTGTCATCTCTCACTCCATCTCCACCCTCAGGATTTACTTGCAAACTGCAAAATCCTAATAATCTTGATTTCAAGTGCAAATCCATGTATCTATTTAAAAATTAGCTTACTTACTCCAACTTCCTAGTGTTTCATGATGTATCCATAAACAACAGAGCTCCTTAGCAACTACTAAAAAATTTGAATGCAAATAATCTGTACTTGCAGATTAAAAATGACTATTTTTAGCAGTTGTACCTTACCACCATCCTGTTATCAATAAAACGAAAACCATGTTGTGATCACCACTGATTTTTAAAGTCATTCTTAGATGGGATTTGGTAAGCAATAGCAACCACTAATTTGTTCTGTAACCATTTCAAAACAAACAGATTCTTTCACTTTTATTAGTTAATTCGGAGCTGTCTGTGACTTGTAAATGCAATGTCATTTCAGATTTAGAATGCCACCTGCTGCCTGTTTTGCTGATTCTATTCTGGGTCTCTGCAAATCAGAAGCATTAAATTTTGCAAGGACAGAAAGGTCACTTACAAAGAAGCTGGGATGTGAGGAAAGTAGCCATCTTTTTTTGTTTCTCCCCAAACCAGGCTTCAAAAGCAGAAGCAGCCAAAAACTCTTGCAGAGCAAACTCCCATGAAATGGTCTCCTGGCCCCAATACAGTATTACGAAGCTCAAAAGGATGAAATTAATGTCTAGCCTCCGTAAGTTCTATCAACAGCATCACCCTACTTACTGTTGAGCTGGTCGATGACAACTAGGTGAAAATGTAACAAAAAGTCAGTCATCGCTCCCAAACATTTCTCCCTTCCCAGAATTGATGGCAAAAGGGTTTGCTAGTTAAGAAGTATGAATCCTTTACCAAAAGAAAATGTTTTTTGAAAATAACAGCAAGAAAAATTAACATACAATAGCCATGAAGTTGAATAGAAACAACATTAGGGTTAAACAAAACTCGATTTTGTTGGCACAACGTATAGAGCACAGAACTAAGAGCTGATTAGGTAAATTAATCACTTATGCAACCAAGTGGAACTTTAACTATGGAGCAATAAAAACACTTCATATAAAGGCAAAGGCATTCGGGATATCCACTAATTCAAAAGACTGTTAATCTTCAAACTTGATAGTTAGAATGAACCTCCCCTCTTTAAACCCTAGGGGTTAGAAATAGCTCATATGAACTGCTGAAATGAGAAAATGCAAGGCATGTATTAAATATCCCAGAGGCAGCAGTACTTAGTCCTCTAACAGGCATTCAGGCTAGCTCTTTATACCTGAATGCTCCAGTGAGCTCTTTGTGTGTACTATACTAGATGGTATTTCTACCATGACATCAACAACTATATATCATCCCTCTTTCTCTTCCTAGATGGAGTCTAATTTTCTGCACTCACTAGAGATCAATCTGTAAACTTTCTTTTTCTAAAATGATTTTTATTCTCTTCAGGAAGCAAAACAAGGAAGTATTAAGAATGTGCACTTTTTTTTATACATTCCAATAAGAAAAGTTTAAAACCAAAGAAATCGTTTTTATACAAGAACAGAGTTGCATGTCAGATCAGGGAAAAAAAAAAATCAACACAGATATTTATAGAGGCATATATGACATCTAAGTTCAATACTATGTTTAGTTATGAAAACAAGGGAGCAGCAAATTTATCTCACTGAGCTTCCAGTGTACGTAATGCGAAATTCTACAGGGCAACTAATCTATGCTTCTCGTGTAATCAGAGAGCAACAGAAATTCATAGAATACAAATTATCAAAACAACACCAGATTTTCTCAGTAGTAGACAAATTATACCCATTATTCATGTATACCTTTGATTCCTTTTTCTCCCCAATGACTTAAAGGGAGCTTAGATGAATAGCTCTAAATCAATGTCTTCATTTCAGAGAACTCTCTTCCTCAGGCTTCATGGGAGCTTGCATTTCCAATCCAGCAATTAAATTCAGTTGCAAAGTACAAAACCACTTAGTTATAGAACTTTTATTTGATTTCAATAGGACTTTGACATCTATGGGTCTTAGTGCAACCACACTTCAAAACTGGTAACTTTATCAGCTCCCAGATTTATTCAGGGCCCTGCAAGTATGGAAACAAAGACAATACCGCTTTTCTAGAGAAAAGTGGTAAGAGTAAGAAAACATGAACCACACCTTTATATCAGGTGTTACCTACTGCTCATCTGGACTAAACAGAAGTTTCATGTCTACTTTTAAAGGCAGATGAAATGATACATCCACATTGTATTAATGACCAGAGGTGGTTTTTTATAACCTGCAGATACTGAAATTCCTTAAATATTCAATTTCTGATACACTTATCCTACTGAATGCTAAAGTAAGTTTAAGCTTAAGCTTAAACACACTGACTCTCATGGTTATTTATTATGATTATTTTTTAAATTAGTAAAGGAAGCTAGATCTTAGCACAACAAATTCTCACATTTGTTTTAGCAGCAGCCAAATCTAAGAAGTAGCCAGAGAATTAAAATATGCCCCCAAAGTCTCTCATGAGGTGCTTGCTATTATCTCCTATATGAAAAAAGAAAAAAAAAGCACTTAAAAAAAAAAAAAAAATCATAGAGGGAGACTGTCCTACACAATTTCATGCTTAAAGTCAACTCCAGCTCATATAAATATGTTTAACTGATACTTCTCTCATTACCTTCACAGTAGGTACAATGTCCCCCCCCATCATGCACAATTTTCAAAACAAATAATTACTTATTGTCCAAAAACAGAGTTATTGCCTAAATACGGTATGGCACAGGCAAGTGGATCTCACCCTGTAACTGTTACGTCAGCTATTTCCATAAATTCCTTCTGTAAATTCACCAGAAAGGATAAGAGAAAAATTGTGGGAAGTGGCAGCATTTCACAGAGAAACTCAAGAATTTCTAGTCACCAGCCATAGATAGATACACATCTGTAAGGATTAGTGAAACTAAAATTAATTCTACAGCAATGCTATTTGTGTTTCTTGCAATCCATAGATTAATCCCATTAGTTGACCAATTTTTCTACCGATGAAAAGAAAAAACCTGTATGCCTAATTAAAACTTAAGTGAGTAAAACTGGAACCAAAATCTTCAGCAAAACAGGGTGTGATCCTAAGTATCAATGAAAACAGATTTTAAAATTCTGATATTAACTGACGATGCCATTTTCAAATGCCTTTTATCACCCAAATGAGAATTAGTATGAATTTTAAAGATAACCGTTGGCTTTTGTTAAACAATTCACTATCATTTGCAAATGCAAAAAATTATCTGAAAGGAAAGCAAATTGAGAGCTTCATTACACCCTTGGCAACAGAAAAGCAAAAGAAACCAGGTCAGGAAAACAAAATACTTTTGATATAATTTTTTAAAACACCCAGAATCTTTTCTGTGCCACTGAACAAATTTCTTCATGAAGTATCACTGGTTTGCACCAAAAATCAGCTATTTTTGTAGGATTTTCCTTGCCACATAGAAAGAATAGAGATTTGTTATTTCATTTATTTTATTTTTATTAACTAACAACAGCTTTCCCAAATAACTCTGATAGGAATACTTGCTGTTATATTATGAACTTATAGAAACTAAAAAGGGCCCAGTGGAAAACAGGTGGCCCCAATTTTTCTCATCACTCTGGGACACAACTAAAACTCAAGAGAAAACCAAAACAAAATTAAGAAAGCAGATACAAATTCTTCCAAGTTTATTTTCTTTGCTAGCATAAAATCTAAAGCAATGATGGTATATATATGACTCCAATTCTTTCCTCATTTTCTTTATATGGACTGGCAGCTTACATATTTTTTTCCATTTTTTTTTTTTTTAAACTTAGAGTATGCTATACATTATGCAAGTGGTTTACATTATAAAAGAATTACCACACATATTGAATTCTGTTTTAGAGTATCATGGTTGTTTAGTCTGTACAGCTAATAGTTCTCTAATATTTCTCTCTCACTTAATAAAAATCTTAATCCTAAAGATTTCCTTTTATTTTTAAGTGGAACATTTCACACTCATATAAGACATCTGAGCAACAGATATCCACAAACTTTCACTTCAGTGTTCATAATATCCATTTTCTAGTTTTTTTTCATTCACATGTATTTAAAGAATTTTTTTTCATCAAATCGGCACTGCTTCTATTAATCTCCATCAGAAAGCTGCCTTAGTGTACTAAAGTTCATAATAAAAACAGAAGTATGAGATTAAAAAATGCAAATAAGCTCCAACTAATGGAGGCTAAATCCAAAAGCAAAACCAATGGCTCAGTTTTTATTCACTGCTGTTTAGAATCTATATTAATGTAGATTTTTTTCTTCCCCTTATATCTTTCGATTGCTGAGAATCTTGCTTCCCACTGTTTCAGACAATGGAGGCTTAGAGAGCAGAAACAGTTTCAAGGGGTGGTGAACATTTAACTACTACTTCCAAGCCCTAAAAGCACACACTGGCTTTTCTCTTCGTTTGGACAAAAAGACAAGGAGGCTAATTGAAAACTCTTATCTTGGCCCATTTCTACTGCTTTATCTCAGCTAAGTACAAAATACAGTTTAACGCAGGAACCACTTCATAAAATTCTGCTCTCTGAATACAGTTACACTTAATGACAATTCTTTGATCTGGTCTTCAACATCTATAACTCCAGTTAAAAATGAACCTTTTAATTTGTCACGCAATGAATCCATAAGTGCAGTTATATTTTGAAAACAGAGCTTTAACGTGACTTCATTCATAACTATACAGAGCTGTTATTGCTTTCCTTTAAACTCTTCTCCCTTAACAGTTCAGAAACCGATTTTGGGTGAAGAGTGATTTTTCTTGCACAAAGATTTCAAATTAATAATGAATAAAATGTGGTTTAGATTTTATTTCTGAAATTAGATCTTTATTCTTTTTTTTTTTTTTTGTGTGATAGCTTGATACTTTCATATGTCATTTTTTACCCCATAGTGGTCTTACTAATCCAATTCTGCCTTGCAAAGATGTGAGATGAATTCATTTAGAATTCAAACTAGTAGTGAATGTCAAGCTCAACAGTAAATTCAACAGCAAGGAAAACCAGAGGTAGCCTCTGCTTCCCTTACCAACATTAAGTATTTCCAAAGATATGTGTGTAAAAAAAAAAAAAAAAAAAAAAAAAAAACAAAAAAAAACCAAAAAAACCAAAACACTAACTGCCGTTCTCTATTTTCAGTGCTAAAATATTCCACCTTTTCCTTCTCAACAGACAAAAAATGAGCAATTGCTTTTAAGTGAACTATCAGTGATTTCACTCCTATTTACAAAACTACACTGGATTTGTTCTGAGCAGATTTAATGATTTTATTATGTAGAAAAAATGTTTTGTTCAAAGTATTGCGTGCTGCTTCTTCTGAGACTTTTTTTTTTTTTGTTCTGGGTCATATATTGGCATGCTCAGGTAATCCTACTGGAATCAGTGGAATAAGATCTTGTGCAACATCAGTGCAACAGGACATTTACAGAAATGTTAGACTCCTACTGACAGACCCCTCTGTGCTCAGGGCATCAACCCTGATACTTGTTCCAATCTTTGCGGAAATTAAGAACCAAAATCTGCTTGTATCTACTTGTACTTCTTCAACAGAGGAGCATTACATACCTATTCCTGCTGGACTCTGAGCTTGTCTGGGGATGCCATGAAGCACACACCATGTGAGAATTTCACAAGTGTTAATAAAGTGTGACTGAAGCCTCCTTGCACATCATTAAAATTTCCTACTATGTCTTGATAGATGATCAGAAACAAAATTGGCTTGTATAAATATATACAGTACTGCTCAAAGTTTGTATTTGACAATAAAAGTAAATTCGTCTAGGGACTCTATGTCATTCAGGACCTAATGCCAGAAAAGTAAAGAACTTTTATGACAGGAAATTTTTATGGAAACTCAGGAACACACACACACATATATATATGATCACACACACATATATATATAATACATTACTGTGAGAATTATAGAAGTTTTTAAAATAAAAGACTGAAGGCATATGAGATCATAGCTGAAAACAAACACCCAATGCCAAGGTATTTTTAGGGTAATGACTAAGTTATGACTGAAAAAGACCATCTTTTATCTTGCAAACAGGACTTCATTCCTATGACACACAACTGGTCAAAAAGAGAGATTCACCTGCATTTTTACACAGATGTGCTGCTTTTTTTTTCTCATGCATACAAAGCAATAAAGAGAAATAATGTTCAATATCCAAAGTGTGAGTCTGGGCACTGGAAACTATAGTTTCTTTTTTGGGAAGTCACAATGAGTGATTCAACTCCCAACACAAAACAGTACTTCTTCCCTCAATGCTCATGAGGTTGGCTGTATTACCTCCTTTTTCTAATCCATAGTTCATTAATATCTTTCCACTTACACAGTAATTCTTTCTGAGTCTCAGTCTTCTTTCATTGTGTTGTCCTATACTCTCATATATAAATACCCTTGCCAGCTTTCCTACTGTACCATTCCTCTCTCAGTTGTATATTGGTCTCAGGGCACCGTCCTGCCTCTCCTGTAGACGCACAATCATCCTCTTCTCACCTGAGGCATCACAAAAGTCTGGGGTGAAGTCTTTGATACTGTGTATTAGTCTGAGCTTCTTATAATATAAAGTCCTCCCAGATAATCTCTTAGTAATTAATAATAAGAAAGATTGATCCTGAGTCCTGATAATTAGTTCAAGAATAACAACATATACAATAGTTTGGGTTCATTAAAGGTCTGGTGATCTTATACCCCTCTGAGTTCTTACTTGTCTCCAAGTGTGAATTCTCTCAAATAAAGACACTTTATTTATGTATATTGTCTATAATGTTCTGAGTCACTCTGGAGAGAAGTTATGACATTTTGATATGGAACATCACAATTGCTGGGTTTATACAAAAGTCCAATTATAGTTAGTTTCCTGCACCGTGTTTATTTTGAATCTTAGGGTTTTGTGAAAAATAGGGTATACAGCTCAACTCCTCTCACAGACTACTTTTTTTTTACTGGGCGGGGGGGAAGAGGAGAAAAATCACAAAGAAAACCTAAAAATCCGAACAATAAGATAGAAAAAGTTGTTGCAGAAAAAAAAAGAAGGAACTATATTCTTATATTTAGCTTTTTAAAATAAAATTATATGATCTTAAGGTAACAAATATTTGTGAAAAAAACAAAAGTCTTTCATTTTAACAGCAATAGATTTAATACAAAAATACTTCTATATGGAAAAAAACCCCTGTTTTGCAAGGAAACAATCTATATCACCTTAGGTATCTACTGCAAGAAATTTTGTTTCTATTTCTGATTTTCCATAACTATCATTCATTCCCTCAAATATATCTTTTTAGGCATATTCAGTTATGTCTTGAGATAATTCTTCAAGTTTCCGTGTTGAATCACATAATCATCTGCATCAATTATTTCCCCTATTTTCATGTCTTCTGCGTAGATTTGTTACAGCGTTATCTCCATTACCTAGTGCAAACAGTACATATATATTATCCTCACTGCTCTTTGACAATCTTTCAAAGTTCCTTGCCCATTTTCCACTAAATTATCTATTTTCAAGGCATCTAATGGTCCAACCTCCATAACACTGTCGAGCAAATAATCCTATTGGACTGCTAGGATTATAGTACAGTTTTTGTTCTATACTATAGTCACAACAGTTCTTCTCTGCACAGAGAAAGCTTCAATAGCAGTACGGAACTTCCATGAGGTGCTTGCAGCAGCTCAGTATTTCCCACTCCCAATAAGCCCTGCTTTTCACGTGGAGTTTTCTTTTTACCC
The DNA here is from genome assembly GCA_025345505.1 of Todiramphus chloris collaris. Taxonomy (NCBI): domain Eukaryota; kingdom Metazoa; phylum Chordata; class Aves; order Coraciiformes; family Alcedinidae; genus Todiramphus; species Todiramphus chloris. The sequence continues at coordinate 26,008,880 of JANVCC010000035.1, forward strand.
CCCTCAAGAGTAACCCTGTGATTCCCAATAATGGAGTGGATTTTCCTCCATTAAGCCCAGCCTCTCCATGATGCCTTCTGGGTCCTAGAACTGCTGGTTTACATTTTCTATATTAAACTGCATTTAGCACCTGTGGGTTGCTGCAGCTGGGAGTGACTGACTCTTTCTGAGTCCACTCCCACTGTTCTCCTGCACTCACAGTATTATGCAACAAATTCTGCAGGAAAAAAAAAAATAATTAAGAGGTTAATTTAGATACTGAAGTAAATATGGTTACTTCCTATAAATATACAAAACAAAGACCTTTTAGGACTCTATCAGGTACCACTTAAGAAAAAGGAGGTCCCAAGTTTTATAATGTCATAGTTGCTTTTTCCAGCTGAGCACAACCTGCTCTGTTCACAGAGTACTACACTGACACGTTATTATTTTCACAGTGCCTACAAGAATAGTTAAAGGACTTGAGTAAAGATTTACTAAGTATGGCTTTATCTATAGAAAAAACAAATTACTGAACTTCTACTACAGTTATAGATCAACAACACACACAAAAAAATCTATGCTAGAAGTTAGCAGAAGTTAAAAAAAATTTCAAAAAAAAAGAACTAAAAATAGAGAATGGCATTTTATCCGTACAAATTTACAGAAATTGCTGGTTATCCTGTAACCTGGAGCTATGCTCCAGGCAGTCTCCCAGGTAGTAGATGTAGTAGATAACAAAATCACTTTGGCATTCTTACTGACACAGAAGATGTTCTTATAAGACGGACTTTTGATTTGAGAAGTTAGCAGTATTTGTTACAACAGCTGTGAATATCATTCTGTATCAAGAATGAATCTGCTCTGTTTATGGACCCCCATATATCTTATTAAATTACATCAATGAGACACAGCAGGACAAAGTTTCCAGCACACTATCAGTGTGTCAAGTAGCTATGCTGTATATCGGTTTTATTCTAAAATTTTTAAAAACCTTGTTTCTCTGTTCTATAGTTATTGGCTTACTTATGACTACACTTTACATGTTGATGACCCCCAAGCCACAACCATTTTTCTATTACGGATGATGGAAAAAAAAAAAAGCACATTCTAAGTCTAATTCAGACTAGAAAGTCTCAGAGTCACTCTGCCCCCTCTTCTTTCATACCCTGGAGAAGTCTTACTGTTTTCAGTCCATCTTATGTTTACAACTGGACTTAATTTCTTTTGGGAAAAGACCCAATCCCTTTATTTCTGTGAACTAATTAAAAAAAAATTTGTGTGCAGGTGAAAAGAAGCAATATATGTGATCTTTTAGTTACAATCCTTCAAGCATTATTCACACAGCTTTTTATAATTTCATAACTCAATGCACAGCATCATGCAGCAAATACATATTTGCCAGTTAGATCAGTAAAGGTTTAGCCTTAAGAGGAAAGGAGAAGGTTGGGTGTCAGGAAGAAGAGAAAGGCACAGGGAAAATACATTCAAAAAGAATCAAAATGTCCTGAGGTCTGTGCCAGCACAAAATTATTCCTGAAGCCTCATGAAGCCAAGTCAGCAGTGATATCCTGATACACATGATAATGTATATTTATGTAATACTTAAATCACTAACTCAAAATAGTAGCAGAGAACTGAAAACCATCAGAATGTAAATAGTTAAATTATAAAGTAAGAATAGCAATCTTGGTTTTCCACAGATCTTTAGCTCATGCTACTTGGAGAGCAGCAATGGCAAAATTCAATTCCCCAGTGAGAAAATACAATCCCAGCCAATGTTTCACCTAATGATATTGCAACAGACTGTTTGCATTCTTTGTATTAAGGAGATTTATACCACCAAGAAGCTATCCATGCTCAGATGGCATGCCTCAGCATTTATCATATATATAAGTAACATGCTTATAAACCAATTGAAAAGCTTTAGCTTACTAGCTGCTGAAAACAGAAAAAGAGCGAGATTATTTCGATCATTTATTTGGAAAGGTGAGTCAAATTAAGTGCTATAAATAAGATTTGACTTGTCCTGTTGACCAGCTTGCTCTAGATAATAACTGAGCCACTCTGAAATACTGTAACAAATACAATTGATTTTTTGCACTGTGAGAAAAGGAAACAGCATGATAAGAGGCATTGCATGTTAAGGAAAACCTAGGCATATTGAACACTAGGGACAGACTATGTTGTTTTAGTATTAATTTCATAGCGGGTATGAGAAACCACCACAGAACAACTCAAAGGTAACAGGTGAAAAAGTAATGCTTTTGTCAATGGTATAACCTAATGTAGAACCTACTAGTTAGTCTTCTTCCTTATTCCAGGACCTTTAAAATCATCAGTTAACTGCCTTTGTGGACATCTGATGACATCACCTCCTGGCTGCTGCAGTGTTTGTTTTTAACCTAGATAGTCATGCACGCTACAATATGCAACTAAACTGCTGCATTTAAGAGGTCATTGGTTTAGCATCAAAAAGGTCACAAAAAGCAACCACGTTGACTGTTACCCTCCTCTGAATCCCTAAGCACTCGACTGGTATGACTTGGGAGGTAAAGGAAAGCGATTGGAAGGTTTTACTCAGTAGAGGGTTTCCAAGCAACCTTGCACAGTTGAGCAGCCTCAAGCAATGGGAACAATGGCTATCTTTGGCAAGGATCCATTAAAGGGAAGCCTGCAGCCACACCATTGTATTCCCACCACCAGCAGCTATAAATACAGGCTACATTAAATAGGATAAGAAATAAAAGAAAAACAAACCTGGGAATAGGGTGAGCAGAGGACTGTGCAGACTGACTAATTTTTGGCATTGTTTTAACACCAAGTCTTGCAGAGTATGGTAAAATGATTAAAAAGCACTGCTTAAAGCACAAAACTTTGTACTGTAATATTTCTAATACATTTGGAGTTCTGGTCTAAGCACAGTCCTGACATGCAGCAAAGATAACTAGGTGTTGTGAAATTGCCAGTCTCACAACACCTTACTGGTTCAACCCCTTAAAGCTATAATTTAGATCCCTGCTGGGACGTTTTAAGGTAGGTCAGGCCTGATCTTTTTCACTTTCTTATCTCATGCTTACAGAGGATTTCTCAAAATCTACAAAATCCAGCCCAAATATCTGAGTGAATTGGTGGTGGTTCTGAAGAGATGCAACTTGGATGACAGACAGCCTCTGGTTTCAGACTGCAAATTACAAGATAGGTGGAGGAATTAAGAAGATGATGATTTTTTTTTTTTTTTTAATTTCTTACTGCCATGTTTTTAATGAAACTGCTAAAATGCATTTCCCTTTAAACACTCTATTCAAACAATTTACATTATGTGAGGCAACACAGTATGAAATCCTACGATTTTCTACCATTACTATTTATGATGAATTTGCATAAGCCTTAAATCTTGTCTTTTTAAAAAAAAAAAAGCCTTGTGTTTTTATCGGAATGTTTGTAAAGCAAATTCAGAATGTAGAGAAATAATTTAGAAGATTTCATTAAATAAATTAACCTGACTGGACTGCCTTTAAACTCTCGCAGCTTATATGCAACTAATTTTCTTTTCAGCAAATACCCAACAATAAATAAGAATTTTTTTAAGCTTTGCAGAAAGACAGAATCTTGGAATACCAAACAAATAATTATGTATGGTTCTACTGTTACTTTCCTATCTGGCATTAAACACTGTAGTTTATTTCCTATAACGCCAATGGAATTACATTTGCAAGAACAAATCATCAAATGTATTTTCTGTTTGCAGCAGATATGTTTGTGGTACCTCATACCACAGTGCTAAAATACCTTAGGAATAAATAAAAGAGTTGGGAAAAGTAGAGATTGTAAAACTAAAAATATCACTGCTTCTCCTTTGAAAATAAAATATAGGACTGTCTGTCATGCTCCGACAGAAAAAGCATAAAGGAACAAATTACTCAGTTGATGTACAGTAAAAATAATCTATAGGTAAGTGAAGCCAAGTTACAAGCCACAGTAGAAGCACTGTGCTTACACCGTGAGGTGTTGAGCAGTACAATTTAACATTAATTCAGCCAAAACAAATAATGACATGCAATGCTGAATAAGTACACCTGTTGCCAGACTATTTTCTGAAAGTTCAGTACACTTATTTTAAAATTTCATGAGGGGGAAAAAAAAAACCAAGTAATTTTAAACCCTACTTTCTTATTTAATCAAATCTAAATAGTAATTTATCAAGTATTTGTCTTAACTGTTTATAAGCATATTGAGCAATAAAAAGCGTATTTTCTGATGAGCTTAAAAGAAGTACTCCTTGCATAACAAATGTAAAATAGTGATTTTTTTTTTCTTCATTACTCCAAAAAAAGGTAGAATATATCTTTCTCTAACTTTCTATTATCCTATTACAGCAGATGGTGATGACGCATAATCAGATTTAGGAGTCTCATTCAGATCAATTTCTCTATTTTCTACCATAATTTAACCATTTAGATTGTTTGCAAACTGTCTTTAATATACAGAAAAGACGTTTGCATCAAGCTGTGCTCATTCAGGCACATACAGAAAAGCTTTACAGAAACTGAAGTCATTGTACAGACAGTTTTTAAATTACTATATTTGAAAATTTAACTTGTGTAAGTTTGTACATACATTGAATCTTTAGTATAAACTTAGGATACAGGACTTTTTTTACTGTCTTTCACCAGTGTAAATGGTTATTGCACAGTTAGATTCACACACACACACCCCCCACCTTGAGCTCTTAACCATTTTATCAGCCCAGAACCCAGATTAGGACTGTCATCTTGCGCCAGAAGTTTACAGTGAGTGCTCACTAGAGTGTCTTTAATCCTCCAAGGTTTACTGAAATGTCACAACCATCTGGAGGGAAAAAGAGACTCCTTGCTGCGTTCCACTGACCACAAATTATTTGTAAGGAGAAAAAAAGACAACAGAAAGCAAAATGCTAAGTATTTTTCCCTTCCCCCTCAAACACACACACACAGAAGCGCTTTTGATATCACGAGCGCAACTGGGAACAACTTCAGAACTTCACTCTAACTACTAAAATTTATTAGATGTGTAAGGTCATTTTTGTTACCAAAGGCTCAGAAAAGCAGATAATGCAATATGATGAGAATATTTTGATGAAAACTCATCTAATGTCTAATTATTTTTACAATATATAATCATCTTGTTTGGACTACAGACTTACTATATTGTGCTCTTTGTCAGACACACTATGTTTGGGGGAGGGGGGGGAAGATTCTTTATTCCAGACTCTATTCCTTTGTAGCTCAGATACTCATAAAACACTGTGACAAACTTAAAATGACGTAAGTATATGTTAAGTAACAGGGAGCTCATACTGTCTTAATCATACTACAATAATATAATGGCAGCTTTACCGCAGCTTTTATCAGTAAGTGGAAATCTGTCAAAGAATAAAAATATATGGCATTATAGCTTTGCTCATAGCTTTTACTTCAGAGCAGTGAGGGTTGGTTTTTCTTCTACCCAAGTACAAAATTAAGCAAGTTCTTGCTGCCTGTAAGAAATCTGGATCTAGTTTTCCTTTCGCTTTTAGAAGATACATTCCTAATCATCTTATAGAATCATGGAATCATCTAGGTTGGAATCAAGATCATCAAGTCCAACCATTAACCCTACTGTACATGTCCACTGCTAAACCATGTCGCTATGCACCACATCTACACGACTTTTAAACACAACCAGGAATGGTGATTCAACCACTTCCCTGAGCAGCCTGTTCCAATGATTGATAACGCTTTCAGTGAAAAAATTCTGTCCAATCTAAACCTCCACCCTCTTACCCTATCACTTGTTACTTGGGAGAAGAGACCAGCACCTACCTCTCTACAAGTTCCTTGTAGGTAGTTGCAGAGAGCAATAAGGTCTCCCCTCAGCCTCCTTTTCTCCAGGCTAAACAGCTCCAGTTCCCTCAACCACTCCTCATAAGACTTATGCTATAGACCCTTAACCAGCTTCATTGTCCTTCTTTAGACACACTCCACCACCAAAATACCTTTTTTGTAGCAAGGGTCCCAAAAGTGGACACAATATTCAAGGTGCAGCCTCACCAGTGCCAAGTAGAGGGGGACGATCACTTCTCTAGTCCTGCTGGACGCACTATTTCTGATACAAGTTAGGATCACATTAGCCTTCTTGGCCACCTGGGCACACATATTGAGTCAATTTTCCATCAGTACCCCCACGTCCCTTTCTGTCAGGCAGCTTTCCAGCCACTCTTCCCCAAACCTGTTCACTGGGGGGGAAAGGGGAAGAAAAGTTCTCCAAGGAAAGACACTTCCTTATCTGGCATAGACAAGACTGGGACTTACTTTTTATATACCACCTAGAAGTGCTTACCTGTGTTTAGTGTTAACCTTCCATTTTAAAAATTAAGAAAATAAGGAAATAGTTATTGTAGGCACTTCTGCTCCATTTTTGTTATATTTAGCAAAATGTCTGGCATTGTTCTGCACAATAATTCATGGTTTAAAAGTTAAGTGAGTGTGAAAACACATAACAGAATTGGGGAGCTTCCCATGGGCATCATCAGGACCAAAAGAGCTTTTTTTCAAGTTAGCAAGTCACTGTACGAATTTTGCCTCTTCAGCCTAATAAGTTAGTTTAAAACAAAACAAAACAAGCAAACATTTTCAGAAGTAAATGCTTTACTGCTAACAAAGCATATGTCAACAGTAAGCTCACTTTCATGTTTTCTCATTTAGATGCCATGGTATTGTTTCAACCAACATTATAGATGATTACTCAAGGTGTCACTGGATTACTTGTAATTGCAATGGAGTGCCCTCATTTCCTATTAATATATCCATTTAGCCAAAGTTTCAGACAAATTTTATAGCTATTTGCAGTATGTTCTTTTATTCACCTAAGCTTTTATTCTCTTAAAGTGGAATCCTTGATCTCCAGTATTTACATTCATGAGCTTGCAAGTACACTGAAAATTAGAGGAAAAATAACTCTCATTTCAGAAAAATAAAAAGACAACTAAATCTTACCAGTTTTTTATCAGCTTTTCCTTCAGAAGTGGTAGGCACTACTTGAAATTACTTACTGATACTTCATGATGAACAGTCCTTATGTGTTATGTAGGGCATAAAAAGTTTTTGGGGTTTTTTCCCCCCCCTCTCAGATATATGACGTGTTCAGTTTTCATTATAAAAGAATCATAGAATGGTTTGGTTTGGGTTGGAGGGACCTTATAGATAATCTAGTTCCAACCCTCCTGCTATGGGCAGGTACACATTCCACTAGACCAGGATGCTTCAAGTCCCATCCAACCTGGCCTTGAACGCTTCCAGGGATGGGACATCCACAACTTCTCCAGGCAATCTTCCAGTGTCTCACCACCCTCACAGTAAATAATTTCTTCCTTATATCTAAATCTACCTTCTTTCAGTTTAAGGCCATTACCTCTCATCCTATCACTACAGACCTTGATAATAGTCCCTTCTCCATCTTTCTTGTAGGTCCCCTGTAAGCACTGGAAGTTACTCTAAGGTCTCCCTGGAGACTTTTCCAGGCTGAACTAACACCAACTCTTTTCAGAGGAGAGGTGCTCCAGCCCCTTGATCACCTTTGTGGCCATCCTCTGAACCGACTCCAATTGGTCCCTGTCCTTCTTGTCTTGAGGGCTCCAGAGCTGGACACAGTGCTCTAGGTGGGGCCTCACAATAGCAGAACAAGAATCACCTCCCTTGACCTGCTGGCAATGCTTCCTTTGATGCAGCCCAGGATACAGTAGGCTTTCTGGGCTGCAAGAGCACATTGACAGCTCATACTCAAATTTTATACCCACCAATACCCCCAAGTCCTTCTCTACAGGACTGCTCTCAATAGACTTATCCTCCAGCCTGTATTTGTGCTCGGGCTTGTCCTGACTCAGATGCAGGACCTGGCACTCAGTCTTTTTGAGCTTCATGAAGTTTGTACATGCTCATCTCTCAAGCCTGTCAAGGTCCCTCTGGATGGTGTCCTTTCCTTCCAGCATGTCTACCACACCACACAGCTTGCAGCAGCAAGTCAGCAGACTTGCTGAGGGTGCACTCAATCTCATTGCCCATGGCACCAACAAAGATCTTAATTGCCGGTCCCAACACCGACCTCTGAGGAATACCACTCATCACTGTGCTCTCCACTTGGACATTGAGCCATTGACTGCAACTCCTTGAGTGCAAGCCTCCAGTCAATTCCTTATTCACCAAATGGTCCATCCATCAAATCCATGTCTCTAATTTAGAGACAAGGATGTCACACAGGATAGTGTGAAATGCTTTGCAAAAGTATAGGTAGAAAGAAAACAAGACATTTTCATTCTTATCCATATCATATTACTTTACATATAAGGAAGTACTACCTTCAGAACTGAATTTGAATTAATCATTAAAGCCAAAAACTGTTTTGTTGTAAGAAATACGAAAATGTCAGCTGAATTCAAAACCCAAGAAAAAACAGGCTAACATTTTCAATGCTTTCCTTTGAATTGGAAAGGGAAAGATGACAATTCTGTCCTCAGATCCTTCAAAATAAATAAAACAGATGTTTACTTTGAGTTTTAAAACCTGTCTTGCAAAAGTCAGTTTTATTTATAATCCTTATTCTTTCCCTAGGAAAGAAGTGCAATCTTCACTCCCTTGCCTTACATCCACCTACCAAAGTTCGTCAGCCAACTCAGCCCAAGAAGTAAGACATGCTAGGTCATCAAAATCGCTCCAAATCTAAAGCTCTACAAATGCACAAAATGTATTTTCTGCTAACTACTTATAAAACAGAAAACGGTTTTTGTTGTGATGACTCTCCTGCTACGATGCTTCTTGCACCTGCATGTGACATGAGTTGGTGGAAGGTACTCAAGCCTGGTCGTAAGTCAGAGTCAAGTAATGAGAACTAATTTATACTTGCTCATCTCTGTAAATCACATTTATTTTCTAAAATTGAGTAGTACTGGGACAATATACCATACTTCTCAGAATTCAGTGAAGATATTAGATGGTATCAGCAAGATTTTAAACAGTATTAAAACACAGAAATGGCTTAAGATTATTATTCATGGGAATAATTTATTTTAAGAATAATAAATTACTTTTCCAATTTGGCACATTTGTATAGCCATATTTGGACACAATAGCTACAATTCCTTCTAAGTACTAACAAAATCACACAACCGCTAAACTTTTACCTACTAAAGTTATGATTATCTATAGGAAAGGTGAAAAATGTCATCAGAGGTGAAACACGTATTAAATAACCCCTAATCCACTGAAAAAGTAAAAGCAATATCAAAAAAAAACAAAAACAAAAACAAAAAAACCCCAGCTTTCCACTACATCCTAAGCATGAACGCGACAGGTTCAGCAGAGCAAGAACAAAATGAGCTATAGCAATGTATTTTTTCAGACCTGTGATCTGACACTAAGTGCCAATCACTATGACATGCTGGTTCACTCAAGCATCAAAAGCTGGGAGGAAACTGAAAGAGAACAAGCAAATAAAAATCTCACATAGATAACATTCCTGTATGCCTACGTTGTGCCAGCAGCAGCTGGCAGATCCTTCAACAAATAAGAGCAGATACTACGTGCTTTTGATTTTGTACAAAAAAAAAAAAAGATACAAGCATTAGAAAAGCAATAGCCCAACATAATGACAGATATTTCTGTCACATTCTCTAAGAGGCAGTAATGAAGGAGGTTCAGAAACTTCTTGAGTCCATGTGTCAACACAGAAAGTTCATCATCTTTTCTCCACTGACAGCATTATCAGTATTAAGATGCGCTGTAAACCAATGAGTTTAGACAGAAATCACATCAAAAGAGATTTTTGTAGTAGGGGACTTTGCATGTATAATACAAGCATTGATTACAGAGATATCAATTTAAGCAAAGTCAGTATCTGCTTCATTGATTCTTTACTAGTACAAGGTAAGGCTTTGGACTACCTGTGTGACAGAGTATAGGTGACTTGGAAGCCTCATCCGTCTCCCAGACTTTTAGTCATTCGGTCATGCACTGAGCTCACAAACAGGTAATTAGGGAACAAAGATCCCATCTGATGTCACATCCAAGAACTGATGCTTCAATACCACCTTAAATGCTTTGCAGAAGGGTCACGTTGAAGGATAAAGTTCTCTTTGCACTCACTACAAAGCAAACTACAAATATCAAGTATTACAGTTATTTTTCACAGGATAGGTGACACCATGTTCTGCCTTAAAGTAAATTTAAAATTCCAAGACAGAGAGATGAGGCAGATGAAACACAGAATGACCTTGCCTGTAGGAGTCAGAAAACAACACTGCCAGGGAACTACCTATATAAACCAGTAAGATTAAAGAGTATCCCTTTCAACAGGGCTCCATACGAAGACAACCAATGATAACTAGTGAACTGATAGATACCTTAGAGTATGAAGGAGCACATTTCATGTTTAGGGGCCTACATTAATGAAGGTTCTTTTGACATGCTATGTTCATAAAGAATGTGCATTCCCCACATACAAACCAACAGCAGAGAGAGGCTCCCTGCTCACAACCTTCACAACCTCAACAGAGAAAGACAAAGCAATCAAGAATTTTAGAGAAAAAGATATTTACTGAATCTTCAAGAAACACTTGCTGAATGCAGGGAGATGGGACTCAAGCTTTAGGATATTTCTTTGAACAGATGACTGAGACGCATGCACCGCTCCTACCATACTTTACCCCAGTATAAATTGACTTTGGAATTCTATTCCAGAGACAGCATTTACCTGCATATTGTGGGTAAGCCAACATGTTTCTGCTTAAAAATTCTTTAATTTCTCAACTTCAGCAGTTGTTTTTTAATTACTTACTTGCATAATTTCTTGAGAATAAACTGGAACTATGATATGATTAAGCTGTTACTGCTTCATACACTGAAGGCAGATAATTAAACACAAAACAGTGGACACATGTTAATATTTAAGATAATTAATGCATAGCATAACTAATTTTTTTTTATAAATACTGAGTGTCAGATATGCTCAAATAATTTGCTAAGGCACACTTTTGGCTTTGAAAAAGAAGTAATCCCAGATGTTTATCCTTTTATAATGCACATCTGATATAAATGATGAGTCTTAAATGTAGCATTTTCACATGAATGGTATAATTAGAATTTTTTATAAATTTCTTGAAAAGGCACAGATCAACAATCAGGTTCATATCATCAATCAGGTTCAGATCATTAGAGCATGAATATTTTTAAGACTGTTTAGTCACCAGATTCATCATTCAACACATCTGCTTTTTCAGGTGTACGATAAAACAGTCATGTTACCCTCAGCAATATGCAATGCTCCCTTCCAGATGTCTAACCTTATTTGAAATGTATTCTATTTATATAAAGAAAAACAAACAACATATCACTGTGAAGATGGGTCTACAGATATCTATTAGAATACAGAAAAGATGTAAAAAATTAAACAATTAAGGCACATAAGGGTAAGATAATACTCATGGTCTATATGAATGGAGAAAAAAACCCAAACCATAGTGGGCAAATGCACCAACACACCAAGTACTATGTAGTATAACCAACTCCTCCAGAAAGCAATTTGGGATTCAAAATTTCATAGATCTTTTCCACACTACAATAGAAAAAAAGAGTTGCTACCACAGACTTACTCTTTCCCTGACAAAATGAAAATATATTGAGAATTCTTTCACAGTAAGTTCTGTAAACACTTCGTATTCCATCCCATTTTTATCTATAATAAACATGTAAAATATGTAAAACTTATAATGATTTTTTTTTTAAAAGGAGCATTAAAATGCTTATAAGAAAAGCTTGGTTTATTAAAAAAAAATAAAAAAGAAAAAGCACAACTGTGAAAGAACACCAAGCAAAGAGATTTAAGGCTCTTTGCACAGTCACTGCAGAGATGTCACTTGGGGGCACTCCAAAGAAAAACACATTCCCTCCTGAGTTTCTCCCAGAAAGAGTCGTCTGCTCTCCACTGTTTTTCTGTGCTGTCTGTCAGCTCTACCTGTTTAAACTGCTTCATGGGCGAGGAGTAAAGGAAGTGCTTATGTAAGTTTTCTTTATACAACTTTTTACTAAAATCGAAGTCACATTTCTTATATGTACATTTTTCATTTATCAAAGCTTTCAAATGTGGGGAATCAAAACCTTATGGTCTAGGAAAGACAGTGTGGTGGGCTGACCCTAGCTGCATGCCAGGTGTCCACCAAAGCTGCTCTATCACTCCCTTCCTCAGCAGGACGGGGAGATAAAATATAACAAAAGACTCATGAGTCAAGATAAGGACAGGGAGAGATCACTCATTAATTACCACCATAGGCAAAACAGACTCAACTTGGGGAAATTAGTTTAATTTATTACCAAGCAAATCAGAGCATGATAATTAGAAATTAAAACTAAATCTTAAACCACCTTCCCCCCACTCCTGCCTTCTTTCAAAGTGTAACTCCAATCCCAGTTTTCTCTGCCTCCTCCCCACCAGTGGCACAGGGGGATGACAAATGGGAGTTGCAGTAAGTTCATCACATGCTGTTTCTGCTGCTCCTTCCTCCTCAGTGGGAGGACTCCTCACACGCTTCCCTGCTCCAGTGTGGTGTCCCTCCCAAGGGAGACAGTCCTCCATGAATCTCTCTACATGAGTCCTTCCCACAGGCTACAGTTCATCAACTTCTCTAGCTTTGGTCCCTTCCACAGGGTGCACTCCTTCAGGAACAAAACTGTTCTGGTGTGGGTCACCCACAGGGTCACGAGTCCTGCCAGCAAACCTGCTTCAGTGCGGGTTCCTCTCTCCATGGGTCCACAGGTCCTGCACGGAGACTGCCACAGCATAAGCTCTCCACAGGATCACAGTGACCTTTGGGAATCCACCTGCTTCAGCATGAGATCCTCCACAGGCTGCGGGTGGATATCTGATCCACCTTTAACCTCCATGGGCTGCAGGAGGACAGCCTGCCTCACCATGGTCTTTACCACTGTCTGAAGGGGAATCTCTGCTCCAGCACCTGGAGCCCCTACTCCCCCTTCTTCTTCACTGACCTTGTCATCTGCAGAGCTGTTTCTCTCACATATTCCTACTCCTCTTTTAACTACAGTTACTGTTGCAAAGGTTTGGGGATTCTTCCCCTTCTTAGATACTTTATCACAGAGGTGCCACTACTATTGCTGATGGGCTTGGCCTTTGCCAGCAGTGGGTCTGTCTTAGAATCTGCTGGCATTGGCTGTATCAGATGTGCAGGAAGCAATTTCCCACAGAAGCCAACCCCTGTAGCCCTACCCACCCACCCCGCTACCAAAACCTTTCCACACAAACCCAGGCAGGCAAAATTGCCATCCAAGATGCAGTTCCAGATGATATTTATCCACCACCATTTAAGCAGATACCAGGATATCAGCGATTGCTTATGAAGCACAGTGGCACTCAAACACAAGGGGTGTTTTCTCTTACAATTTTTAAGCCCATGATAAGTTTGCAAATCAAGGGATATAAAGTCCTTCTCAATACAATTTGGCTGACTGAATTCATATCTAAATGTGAAAGCTGTTTTATAATCTAGAGTGCATGCCATCTTTGTATAAATTTCTTCTATTTTCTAGCAAAATCATCAGAACTTTCACAGAACAGAAAAACACTCTGCAATGTAAATATCCATCATCATAGACTACAAAAAGGATAACAAAAAATGTGCAGAGAAAATGTTTTTTACTTCATGAGAAAAGAGCTTTGTTTCTTTAGGTATGTTAAACAAGAAGTGAATCCCAATTCTTTTAAATTACTCCTACTGACTGTTAAATCATTGGGTTTGGGCTTTTTATGATCTTAAGCATTACATTATTGCAACAACAACAAGAGTAAGTAATGGATTCACTGATGTTACCTCCTTCTGGAATCACTTCACAGGTGCTAAATTCCTTGTGCATTTTGATTTCAGGAAACAGACACCGACAGCACAGAGTGAACCGGCCAAAAGACACATTATGCTGGGCTAAAATTAAGACAGCCCAGATGGGTAAACATTTTCAACACAAAAGATTACAACAGGTACTCATAAATCATGCAACAGAAACCAAATATTGGTTGGAAGAGCGAGAAGGAACAGAATAATGACACAGTTGGTTTTGATTAAAATGGAAAAAAGCCTGAAAATTCTGGGTGTTCGACACATGGGCATAATTTCAGAAATCTATGTGACATCAGTTGCTATAAACCGTAACAGTTGCCCAGAGAGTATCAGATTCCACTAGGAACTTCAATTTTATTTTTAGAATATTACAATACAAAGAGGGCCCAATTTTTGCAACAACAATCAACAAACCTTTATTTTCTGGCAATGTGTCAGAAAAAAACGATATGCCTTTCCTAAAGATAATTACTAACCCTGTCAAGTTAATACAATCATTAACATTCTGCTAGGTTAAACTTTTGGGTAGATGAAAACAGCTCATTTTATCCACTTGCTATTGTACCAAAGTTAATTCCTATCTACATAAAGAATGACAAATACTGAGACCACTTCTAACTTTCCAAACTCATGCAAATAAGTCTATTAAAATACAAAGAAATCCAAAGAAGCTAAGGAAATCGACTGGACAAAAGTTCACAATATTAAATCAGAAGGTGAATAATGAATTTTAACTGGTAATACATTGACAGAGGCAGGGGTGAGTTAGAGACTTGGAAGTAGGAAGAAAGATGTGAGACCGGGAACCATAAGGAGACACTTATTAGCCAGATTTTTAATGTGTTGCTTTATGAGTACAAATTATGAATATGGTATTAAAATTAATTTTTAAAATAACGTTATTTGTAGGGAGACACTAAGAATGTTTGAGATGGATATGTCCTTATCTTTTATTTATAAATCTATATAAATTTAGATATATAATATTTATATTATTTATACCTGACAAACTAGATGGGTAGCATGTATCTACTTTGCATCCTACTTCTCTACAAGAGTTGATATTGAAGTACAACTATTCGAAGACCAAGAATGCTAGAATCTGCTACGTGACTACAAATGGCTAACAAAAAACCTTTACTGAATGCATTTCTACAAATATTCTACAAAATGCAGCATTGAAGTCCATCTACGTAAAAGAAATCAAAAACCATCTGCATTAAGTTATAGAAGTCAACAATTTCCATGGGAAGCAGACAGAGTAAGCTGGATGATAGCCTTCGTGAACGTATCTGTAAGATTCTCAACCCAAGATTTGGAAAATGGAAACTTTTGAAATCAATCAGGAACATCCAGAATTAGTGGTATAGGTGTAGATGCTTAAGTCAGATATTCTTACCTCAGGTACATTGCCAAATCACTATATGCAATTGTTTAAGATTTATTTATATTTGTATATTATGTCTTTATGTTTTAATTGATTTTTCATGGCACAGATAGGCTTTATCAGGTGAAAATGTGTTGAACCAAGAACCCTAGAAAGAATTACTGCATGCAATTCCCAAGAAGCTCATCTTGTAGACACAGCTGTTCTGTCCTCTAAATTGGACTCCTAGGCAGACATGCCAGAAGCTGATGAATGTTTGAAAGCATGAGTATGTGATCAGTACAAGAAATGAGACTGTTGGCTCAGCCAAATGAGCTAATAATCGTGCCCCTTATCCATGCCTTCTTTTCCAAGCTATAGGCTATGATGGTGGGGAACGTGAAAGTAGCCACCATCATTTAGACAAATTCAAAGTCCTGTTTAATTCCGTTCCCGATGGCCAACACCAAGGAAAATTTCACACCACCCCTGTGATCTGTTATACAAAGGCTCTAAGCCAATTTACCAGAAGACACTTTGCTAAAAAACTGGCAAAAACCACACTGATTTATTGAAAAAGTCTATGTTTGAATGTTTTGTTGTCAAAAGTTGTTCTACCTTATGAAGCAATAAGTAATATTTGATCAAAGACGAAAAAGCTATGCTGTTCAGACAGAATCAAGAGAAATATTAACCTCACCCTTCTTTCAAGTTAGGTGATTTTATAAAGTAAGAGTTCAAATGAAGGTTGTTGAAAGAAAACAAGTAAAAACAGCTGGGTACAAAACTGACACAGTTTGGCTAAGAGTAAAAAGGCCACAGGGAAAGTTATATACTTAACACCTGCTACTGGCAGTCTCCAAATCCCCTAAGTTCTGCAGGAACACAGCACTGGCAGGGTCATTCTGACTACTTACTGTCAATTGACAAAACAAAACATTTGTAGTTTGAGTTCTTGATCCCGAATAAGAGCAATCAAAAAGCCACTATAAGCACTTGTTTAATTTAAACAGCAGTACAAGTTTTTTGTCTCTCCAGACACCAACATCAAGAGGACACCTCAAAAAAAAAAAAAAAAATTAAACAAAAATTCAGGTCCTGAAATAACTCAATATTACTTCCACCTCCTAACTATTTCTCATGCTTGAAAAAATGCAACTATTTAGATGCAGTAAGAACAGCAAACCTATCTGTTAAACACAGCATTGCTAATTGCAGGGATGAATACAAAACCACTCAAACAGCAATTACAAATTCTCTTTAATCCAATAATTTATATGGTGGTAACTCCTGCCACACAGTGCTTTTCAATTGAAGCCTGCTTATTTAACTTGCCTTTAGTGGAAAAAATGACATGACTTTTTTCCATTATTTATTTTTTTTCTTCTCATAATAAAGATTGATTACAACTTCTTCTTTAATGAAACTTCACAGAGAAAAATATCAACTATAAAAGCCTTGTCAAAGAGATACACAGTTCAAGCATATTTTCTTAAGAAAAGTGATATCTTAGAAGAAAAACAAAACAAAACAACAAACCATTACCTAAATACACAAACGCTTTAGTCAAAATTCGGTACCAAAACCCAGTTGTAACCATCAGGCTTTATCAGAGTAATACATTGAAAGTTTCATGAATTCTTTCAAAAAGCTTATTCAAGAAATGTCTTCACTTTCATGATTAATGAATTACTAAATATTTTTTCAAAACAATTCTTGTTTGTACCAGCTTAAATGCTTTCTGCTCTAAGAACCAAAGCACAGTTTTACATGGGGATAGCTTTTTTTTGTGCCCTCACTGCCTCACTCCTTTTTAATCGAAGGAATTCTGACAAATCTGTCAGAACCAAGACCTCTAAAAACAAATCTAAGCCAATAATATAGTCCACTCATAGCACCGAAAGGATATCAGAAATTCCTTGGATTGTTGTAATAGACAATATGAACAGTAGCTTTAATTCGTTATTAAAGGCTAATCACAGAATTGCAGAATGTTAAGGGAACTTGAAAGATCATCTAGTCCAACCACCCCTGCCAGAGCAGGACACCTAGAGCAGGTCACGTAGGAATGTGCCCAGGCGGGCGGGTTTTAAGTGTCTCCAGAGAAGGAGACTCCACAATCCCTCTGGGCAGCCTGTTCCTGTGCTCGGTTACTCTCACCGTGAAGAAGTTTTTTCCTTATGTTTCTGCAGAACCTCTTATATTCCAGCTTGCACCCATCACCCCTTGTCCTATCATTGGACATAACAGAGAAGAGCCAGGCTCCATCCTCCTGACACTTGTCCTTTACGTATTTATAAACATTCGTGAGGTCACACGTAAGTCTCCTTCCAGCTAAGGAGATCCAGTTCTGTCAGCCTTTCATCATAAGGGAGATGTTCCACTCCCTTAATCATCTTTGTGGCTCTGCACTGGACTGCACATGCTTTAAGTGACAGAAGAATATGACTGTTTCAGTGACACATTAAATTACGGTAATTCTTATAATGAGTAATGTTTTATATCAGCTTTTTTTGTCTTGCACTGGTAAGACCAATGGCATAACCAGGTCTGTTTCCAAAGTTCAGATCCTGAAAATTTATTTGTCCTGAATGTAAACACAGTGGGAGATTAGGTTAAGTTAAATTATTTCCTGAATAAATTTGCTAGGAACTAGATACGAGAAGATAATCACAAAGACAAAAAAATCGGAAGGAGTTTCTTTCCTCCATACAGGAAAAGAAGCACTAACACAGAGAAAGAATAGAGAGTAGATAGCCAGTATGTATCACGAAAGAAAAGGTGATGAAAAGAAGAGATCAGTGAATCAGAACAGAGATATTTAAAGTAACAATGAAGTTGAGGATTTGGACTCATGTCCCTAACATGTACAGCTAGGATTAAAAAAAAAAAAAAAAAAAAAAAATCAACCCTCTGATCATAAAGAGAAGGAAAGAAAAGGAAATTCATTAAGGGTACTTAGTGTTAACAACATCCGCATTCCACAAACCCAGTCATTGAGATTTTATCAGTTATGGAAGCCTAAAATAAGGCTCCTGTAAAATTGTGCGATTAGAATGCAATGATCTCAAACACGCCAGACATCTAGAAAATGCCACCGAGCTGGGTGGGTTTGGTTGGTTACTTTTACTTACTTATTTTTCCTTAACCTACATAATCACTACACCCAGATTTTATTACTGATAGCCCAAGACACGGTCCTAAATATAATTTTGACAAACATCAGATCAATGTGATTAACCTGCTGCAAGTCAGTGACTTTTCTGCAAGGTGCAATAAGGACTGCTTTTAACAGATACTACTGTCACTACTGATTCACAAAACATATCAAAAGACAAAGCATGCAGGACAGAGATTAAAATCTCAGAACACAGCTGTATTCCAAGCTGCATTTCCAAAGAAAGATTAAAATTACGACTACAACAACAACAACAAAAATCTTACGAAACATCTTTGTCTCTATGGAGAGTAGAAACAAATCTGAGAAGAAACACCTTTTCAACTAGTGTATCAATACCATTTAAGCATGCTGAAAAACTATGAATTCTTAGCTCCAAAGCACTTCCTCCTTGAAAATAATATAGTCCTTCAACTTTCCAAACTGTACAAATTAAAACTATATAGCTTTACTGTTTCCATTTGCACTGTTTGAGTTTTTTTCCAGACTCTTAAGTTTCATTGTGTCAGCAAAGCTTTGTTATTTAAATTCTAATAAAATGTTTTCAGCCTGAAAAATCTGACAATACTGTCAGAGTAGTAAACTGTGAGGAACATGAGCACTTCTGACCAGCATGAATGAGTGGCACAATACTGAACAAATCAACACGTCTCCCTGGGCTTGCTCTTACTGTATTATCTATGCATGCTCTTGAGATCATGGACTGTCTAGGTATATGGTTGTCAAGTGCTCAGAAAAGTGGATTTCTTTGAAAACTCGCTGCTGTCTGGAGCATAATACAAATAATACAGTAACAACTTGAGCTTAAAACTGGGTTGCATTCTCACAATGCAAGGGAGAGTTATTCCCAGTATCTCCAGACAAATTACATCTGACAAAGCAGTACTCATGCAAATACAAGTTACCAACACATGGTCTCTTCTGGTATGCCACTAAGACAGAAACAGTTTTGTGTGGTGTCCAAATCATCAGCTCTTATAGTTATGGTGGTGTCACAGTTGAATTTCTTTCTTTGGGAAGTTTGCTGGCTAACATGAGAAGTCACCAGCTTTACAGTTTCACTCCTACTTTTTGGGACACTCTAAACGTGAAGATTATACACACAGTCTAGCAATTCATATAAATGTGCAATAACCTCCTGGCAAACTGACCCACTTAATCAAAAGAACATTAAAACATTGTTCTGAAAATGTATTATGAAAACTTTGTATTTAGCAATTTTCACCTCATGTTTATGTTTACTGACAAATATAGAACAGAGAAGTAGGTCGGAGGAATAAAGCACACTAAATAGGTTATTGTCTAACAGGCCTACACTTTGCCATAAACAAAGTTTCAGCATTTTATAAAATTTATAAATGAGCAAAACGTTCAAGATAATGGTTCTCTTTCAGGCCCACATATATAATTACCCCTGTAAACGAACTCTCACCCCTGGCAGATACAAGAACACATACACATTTCTGAAATTCATTCTCTTTTCTATTTTTCTGAAACATCTTTGGTAGACAGAGTTAAATTTCTGTTTAAAAACATTAACATGGATGTCAGCTTTGTCAAGCCTTTGATGCTTATGCCTATCTCTTCATTGTGTATCAGGTACATATGCCACCCATCTGATAAGGCTTTTCCTCATTTCTGTTCCAGAAAGCAGGCTTGACACTTCTGACATGAAAATGATTAATTAATAGGGAATGATGGGAGAAAGTGTAACAACACTGCTATTCTGCAGTTTACTAGCATTTATTATTTCTTTAAGAAAAATTAAGTACATCACCTGACACTGAATTTGTCATAGCACTGTACTTCTCAGTGAAGACTTTACTCTTTTATGTGTTCATCCACTGAATAGCAAGTGCTGATAGTGTCATTCATCGCACCGTACGTTTCTACTATATTACATCACTGCTGCATCAGCTGCATTTATTCTTTGTCTAAAATTAGCTGGTTTGGTTTGGACGAAGATTAGAGAAGTGATCAAAAACTGTTCCTGTTGGATGAAAAATGAATACCAGGCAATTTGGGACTCATTCAAAATTGTTCAATTTCCAATAAACAAGAAGTGTTGAGCAGGCACATGACATTACTGGAAACAATCACACTGATATAGAAAAAAGGGCAGTAATTTAATGTTTTAAAGTATAAATAAGTGAGATGCCACACTCCTTGGTTGAGTTTATGCCACCTGAAGGAGCTACTCTATCACACTATCATAAAAAGAGACTTTTTCATCTTTACTAGAAATTTATTGTGATACTTCGCATTCAGAAAATATGATTTGAAGTGATGATCATCCTTCCTAATGGGCTTCTGGTTTAAAGGTACTGGAAGTTCATTTTATCAATTTAAGTACATTTATCATGTTTCAATGTATTGCTATCACTAACACAGTACTTTAGCATAGCAAATATACGTATACATATATTTTAAGCTTTGACAATCTGTACAGTGTATAAAAAAAAACAGGTGCACAAAAAAGACAAGATTCTTCAATGTATTGACATTTTCTCCAACTTGAACTAAGGACAATCATAAGCACAAGTCCTTGCTTTAATGCCTTACCAAAATTAAACAACCTCCTCCATGTCCATTCCATGCCACTCTCATCTACCACAGGATAAATAACAGCAAGTGAAATAAAAAAGCAACTTGCCAGCTTGTCACATAGAACATACAGTACCGAGCAAGCTATGTTTGGTTTATTTTGTTTGATTGGGAGGTTTTATTTGTTTAACTAATGCAATCTTATCTGGTCCACTTGTTCTTTAACTTTCTATGAAGGTGGTGGATATACTATGCAGTACCAGTGGCATATCAATACTGCCAACCAAGCTAAATTCCTATCAATTACCTACTATGATGGGCACCTATTGTGAACTGCTACAATTCTCTGTGCTTTCTACTGGTACATTGATCTCTATGGCATGTGATGAAAAAAATCTATACTCAGTTAATGAACAGAGTAGCACCACAGAATACACAGGATTTAACTAAATTTAGAGCATCTCTAGTCCAAAGTAAAACTTGAAAAGAAGCAGAGTGAGAGCAGATAAGATCTCATCATAGCCAGACTGAAGCAACAACGGGAAGAGGAGAAAGATAAAAAAAACCAAAAACTGAAGAGAGTAAAGTAGTTTGTGGGGAAAATGAACAAGAAATTTCTAAACTCTAAGGCTGAAACACCCAGCCCATTACTTTATCCTGATGATTTCTATTCCCTCAAATAGATTCAACATCATCACATGGGCTCAGAATCTTTTAAACTCAAGGTGACAGTATTCCTCTGCTGCTTTTTCCTAGAGGTTCATTCAGCAAAAAAGAAAGGGCCCTGAGGATCAGCAGTCACTTCCAACCATACTGTGGTCCTCTGGATCAAGTAAGTAGGAACAGTTCACAATAAGTATGCCAAGCTCCCAGCTAGAAAAACACTAGTCATGTTGAATCCATATGTTCTGTATCAGAGAGCTTTGCAAATGTTTTTAATACCATAATTCTTCTTTAGTGGTAGCTAAGATGGACTCTTTCCAACCTTCTCTAAAAACTTTCATATTCTTCCTGTGTAATGTCTCTAAAATGTATTCTTTTCTACACAGGCACATAATACATATTCATAAAATTAAAATTTGTAATCTGAAATCATTACTGTAGCAGCATCCTGCTTTGTGAGTTAAGTTATAATACAATATGAAAAATTAGACAAAGGATTTGTAAGAAACTCAAGAACACCCCAGTAGATTTGACCCATTCTAGAGAATTCCTGTTTTCCTAACTTCTCTTCTAAGCTCCGCTCTAGTAAGAGGAGTCCACCTTCAGTAGTCTTGAGTTGGCACTCCTCATAAGCAGCTTATCTCAGAAATCAACTGCATTTGCTATTATATTTAACTCAAATATCCTTCCTGTTTCCCCTCCTGATCAAAGTGCCAGCCTTCCCTCAAACATTTATGTTTGAAAGCTGCTATATTACCATTTAACTTTCTCTTTTCTAAACCAAGCTAATTCCTTCAAATTTATCTGCATTCACTGCCTTTACTAAACCTGCAACTAATTTTGTTTCTCCACCAGATCCCTCTTTTAATTTGTCTACATCTTTCTGCAAAAGATGCACTGAAACTGGCTACAGGACTCTGACTGACATCCCCTTAATATCGATCTGACCAGGATAAATAGCCTGCTGTGACTACTCTCTGTCTGAAATACACATACTGTACACTGTAGTCTTCAAATGCAATTTATAGAAAAAAAACACTGCACTTCTCAATAACATCCTGGCTGAGTACTAAGCAAACATCCAGCAATGCAGTAATACCCTGGAAACTGCTGCTGCATAGACTATTATCTCTTATTTTACATGTGTTTGACATTTCTCTCTTAAATACTGCATTTTCCAGTAAATGCATTTTGTGATAGTATTTTTCCCTTGTTTCTAAACATTATTAATAGTTCCAGTTTAATAAGATTATTTTGTATGTGAGTATTGTCTCCTGAAGAATTTTAGGCAGCAGAAACAGAGGTCTTTACCAAATAACACTGCAATTTTGTGGTTCTCTGACTCCTATCAAATCTCACTCCTTTCATAAAGCTTTGAGATTAATTTCCCAAAGTCCAGTATTTTGTTTCTTATTTTATTCCTCATATACTCGGGTTCAACTCAAAACTTAGTATCTCCTAGATTCCCTCTCTGGCCTTTTCTCTTAAAATAGCCAGTGATTACCTCTTTCTTTTAAAGCCTCCAACCATTTTGACAGTATGCAAGTCCAGATCATCACTTCCAGGTAATCAGATTTTCTCAATGGATTTTTTTTCTCCTTTGTGTGGGATGAAAACCAAGCAGTTATCTGTTGAGGCAGTAACTAACAAATCATACAAGGCTGAAGCCATGTAACTAAGCTCAAAGTTCTAAATATTTATATTAGATCTGGATAACTGCTTTTAGGAATTACAATATAGAAGGGACATTAAAAAATAGTGGAAAAGTACCATATTTATTTGTAGCCTCTCTTACACACAGAGTTTGACAGACATACATACAAAAAATCAAAAATGATTCACAACTCATTTAGCTAAAATTTTCAGAAACATTCCTGATATCTCTATTCTTCACCAAATATTGCAACAGCCTGTGAGACTTCACAGGATTAAAATCTATTTGGAGAGGCACTCCATAAATCCTTATCCAAAATTCATTCAGACTGTGGACACAAGATGGAACATCAAAGAGACAAACATACACAATAGCCACACTTAGGGGTACAGCAAAATCAGAAATACCACCATAAATACTTACATAGATCCACAAATTCCAAGTTGCACTCTTGTATTGAAGCTGTTCTGGATCAGCGCCACCCAGATTTTAAGTTTTTTAGTAATTCCAACTATTGACAAGGCTTTCATAACCTATGTCCTTTCAGGCTGCATTGTAAAGCAGGCTTGGCACCTTTACCTTAACCGGCATTCAAATTACACCTCCTTTCAGAAAAATATGCCTTTTATGAGAAGCATAAATACCGAACTAGCAAAAGGCTCAAAATGCTGCCTTGTTTTCTGAAGTTCAATCATGAGATTCAAACAACTCAGAGCTGCCTGACAACATTAATTACTGTATTTGGCTAACAGAATGAAATTCGCACAAAGCAGTGATGCTGACTGACTATTTTCTTTGTCTTCTTAGAACTAACAACTTTTAAAGAATAAACGGAAACAAAATTATTTACTGACACTTAAACTGTAAGGATTCTTCCTTTTCCATAATCATCAAAATGCTCAAGTTTTACCCCCATGTGAAAGAGACACAGTCTAACTTTGGAGTGGGGAGCGGAATCCTTCATCAAATCAATGGTTCTCCATTGTTTATTTTTTTAAATTCTTTCTCCCTAGGTATGACCACCACACACAACCACCTAAAACAGCAGAAATTTGCTAAACATACACAGAAGCTTTTCTTTTTTTTTTAATAGCTTTTCAGCTTCTGCAAGACAAGATGGTAGCTGTAAAATTATCCTGCCCAGGTACATGAGAAATCAATTCTATCTTGACACCTTCTAAGTTTTAGTATGTTGTGGAACTAATTTTAAAAATGGTTTAAATGTAATGCATGTGTTTATCAGGCAGTTTTTGCTTTCCAAGCTGGATTATGAAGATGCTGCTCCAAAGCAATGGGCCACCGTTGCTTCTTTATGCAAAATAATTCTCTATTCTTCCAATAACTCCCAAAATCTACTGACTGAAGTCAGAAGCCAAGTGCTGATTGTTGCACACTTCCTTTAAGATCCCTGAGCTATATTAATCTCATAGTCTACCTTAATACAGATCTTTTAGCACCTTAATAGAAAAAGTTTGTTGTTTTTTTTCCCCGCTATTTTTATTTAGATTACATTAATAAAAAACTAAGTGCTTGCTATGATAACAGACAAAATGGACACATTTCAGGAAAAAAAAAACAAATAGTACAGTTACTCTAATAATGTTTATTCCACAGTTCAATGATTGCTTCAAACCCATCTGCACATAACAACCTGCAATCAGCAGAGGAAATCATGTCTGTCCTTAATGCTGAAGCAGAACTCTACTGGCCTTGCTTAAAGTTAAATATTTGTGTCTGTTTATGATGGCATGTTTGATGTTGAAATTAGAAGGGACCTCTGGAGATCATCTAGTTGACCCACCTCAAAATATGGTCAGAGCAGATTTCTTTGGATTGGGTCCAGTCAGGTATTGAACAGCACTAAGGATGGAGACTCCAAGACTTCCCTAGGTAACCTTATCCAGTGCTTATCACCCTTACTTTAAAGAACTTTTAAATCTCTAAATGGAATTTCTTGTATTTTTATTTATGCCTTTCAAATAAGTACTTTCTTTTTAAATTTAGAAAAAAAAATTACTTATTATGCCATAATGGAAGAGTAGGGAACAGCTTTTCAAAATATTAAATGCTTTTGTACCTACACTTAATTTTATTTTTTGTTCTCTGAATTCCTCAGTTCACCATTTCATTATTTCCTGAAACCAAGTAACACAATTACTAAATATAATATATATAACATTTTCACAGGGTATAAGACCCTAACAATGTGATATTTTTTTGGATTTACAAGGCAAAATGATTTTACAATGTCTAATTTCTCACTACAGAACAAAAATTTCAAAACACTTAAGCAAGGCTCAAAAAAAAAAAAAAAAAAAAACCCCAACCATTCAATATACTTGGGTAGAAAATATTTCCTGTAAGAATGAACATTTTACACTGGTCCTCAAACTCAACTGTAGACCAACTAACACCACCACAATTTATAATGAACTAATTCTCACCCAGCATATTCTCCATATAGACTTTTTTTTTTTTTTTTAATTAAAGGCTAAATTGTAAAAGAACTTGAGATTTCTATACCTGAAAGTACTAAATAATCAACTCCCTTCATGTAGACATAGCTATGGGAGGACAAAAAAAAATTTTTAGTCACCCAGGGAGTAATCTCCCATTAGTTAACTCTATTGCAGACTCTTTGATTGTTTAATTATCCCACGGTGACTGCCTTTTATGGTGTAGACTGAAGGAAAAAAAGCAGCATTATTTACAGCATGTATCTTGTCTATCTTCTCAGTTGCCTAGCTGTTTTCAGGTACTGTAAGACTGGAGCTGCTTGGGCTGGCATCATCCTCACTGAGGCCCTATTCTCATTTCTAAAAACACAGATAATGCCTTTTCTTAAGTTTTTTAAGTGTGGATGTTTTTTCACGTTACTCTCTACACAGTAAGTTACTTTCTACCACAATGAAAACCTGTACTACATGAGTTTGTTTCATGATGAATAGCCATCCCCATTACACTGGTCACCTTTTGCTCTTACCTTCCAAAATACACAATAAAACACCATACTAAACTGAGATTTCAATAAAGCCAGGTGGCTTTTTTGATTATGAGATAGTTCAGCTCACAAGACTGTGCTGCTAATTTTGCAAGGAGAACATTAGCTAAATTACTGACACTGATAATAGTCCTTCAGTGATTCCTCATAAAACCCGAGTCCCAACAGACTGAGTAGTTTTCCCACAGTGCACTGAAACAAAAGAGAGTTCTTCATTTTACTGCATCACAAGAGATACTCAAAATACCCCAAGGGGAGATAGTAAGCACAGATTAACTATGATAGGTCTTTGCAGTGGGACTACTGATACCCAGGGCAGTAATTCTGATTGCCGAGACAAAATCCAGTCATCCATGTTCTTTCCATAATAAAGGTCATGCACATCGCACTCAAGTCAGTTTAGTTGGCTGATCAGCTTTCTAAAACAAAAACAGGGGTGGGTGGGGAGAACAGTCAGTAAGTAGAAATAAAAAAAAAAAAAAAAAAAAAAGAGAAAAATACCATTAAAAAAAAAAAAAAAAATTTTTTTAGAAATCAAAGGATTTTTTTTTTTTTTTAATCTGTGACTAAAATGTGACTAATTTAACAGGAAAAAAAAATGCCTGAAGTATTTTTCCTATTTTTATACAAAAAAATTTCTTAAATAGCGTGACAAATAAAACATGACTGAATACTTCTTGCATATCCTTTCTCAGCAGGTATTTGTATCTGGTATAAAGAAAATACAAGCATTCTGAGAACAGCAGACTGCTGATCTAGTTAAATACCCAACAAAAGCAAGGGACAGAAGACTCTTCAAGTAGCATTTAATTGCTAAGGACCTTTCAAGGAATTT
Source organism: Todiramphus chloris collaris (assembly GCA_025345505.1). Classification (NCBI taxonomy): domain Eukaryota; kingdom Metazoa; phylum Chordata; class Aves; order Coraciiformes; family Alcedinidae; genus Todiramphus; species Todiramphus chloris. Next base: position 26,036,018 of record JANVCC010000035.1, read on the forward strand.
TTCATATTTTCACAAAGAAATTCCCTGCAAAGTTGCATTTCAGCGTCAACTTCACAATCAACTATTTTATATTGAATACAGTACCAATCAAGTTCAACATCAGTTCTGCAATTCACTGTGACTAGACTAAGGAATGTAAATGCCGCTAAGTGTCCTTCAAGTCTTATGTTAAGCTTGAGCACCAAATTCCTTTGTAGTTCTTCTAGGGTATTACCATTAGTATAGAAGGGTTAATAGTAAAGGCTGATGATTGTTTAAAAATTCACATTACCGAAGTGGATTACATTGCATCTACTGAGAGGATCAACAATGTAAGCCTACACTAAGCCATTATTGCAGAAACAAAGCTAGCATTTTAAGCCTTTGGAAACAAGCATAAAATGGACAAAAGAAAAAATTCTTCTGATGTAAGAACAAGGCAAACACTACATGCTTTTCATGGAGACTCACATTTTCAGAGCCATACAGAATACATGAAAATGGACAAATAGCCTCCCCAAAAAGCTCATCATGAACTCCTGACAAGATCAGCAAACTTGCAGAAAAGGACAAAACAGATAACTGTAAGTGATCAAATGGTATAAAGGAAGTCTTGTCTTCTCTCTTGTTCTAGACATAACCAATTATCTTGAACTTAGGAATGAAGATTGGAAGAATCAAACATGCTTGCAAAAAGCTGAGGTTTTACATCTTCAGTCAAGTACTCGATGTTCAAAGGCACTGCACTAAATGCTGCACATTTCTGTCAGTCAGTGGAATCTGAGGTTTCTCAATAAATATCCGTTTGCCTGGTCAGTTAGAATTCAAACTTCATTAATTCAAGTTTGAAAATATTAACAGAATCCTTTGGGATTGCTTCAACAATTCCTCTTATACTCCCTGAATTCATCACTAAAATGTGCCTTCTTGTACAAAACTGAAAACCAACAAATGAAAAAAAAAAAAGTGAACAAACCTCATCCTGAGCATGCTTTGTGATCTGGAGTGGTATCAGAGACTGTCTGTAAGTACTTCTTTCCTAGCACTTACCTGTTTCCAGTTGCAAATTTAATAGTTCCAGTTTTCTGACAAACTACTTGGCACAGTGGAAATTCTGATGTTACGAAAGGAAATGAATATAATGTGTTCCATCTAGTACCATCTCATGAGTAAAACACTGCACATGCGAATTAAATTACAGACAACATCCTAACTTTCAGAAACTGTATTCTTCAGCACTGAAGATTATTCTGATTTTAAGCACCATGTTAAGCTTCTTCAAGATGCAACTAGACAGGAAAGCATCATTCAACACTCCTACAATTTAGGTTTCTAAATATAGCTTACTTTTGTTTTATTTCTGTCTTGTACTGAAATTAGATCAGCTACTGAAAAGTCTAAGAGTTAACATTAATCATAGCTGAAGCAGACTACTGCAGACAGGTTCTCTTTTTCTGAAGTGTTTTTAAAATGTTAACAGGAACAGGCTTTAAGACATTTGTCTTCTGTGTTTACTTTTAAAAAGTGTATCATTACTTAAACGATGCTTTTTATGACTGCACAAGTAATGAAGTTCACACATGGAACAGTAATTTTTCTATCATTTAAAAAAAAGAATTCTGTGAATTTTGTTAGTTTTCAGAGGTTGGTTTTGCAAGACTCAGACTACTGAAAACTCACAGCAGTTTTGCAAATTGGGCAATTAATTTAAACAGGGGTAAAAGATCTTTATACTAACTTTGCATCACAAACGTTTAAAATTAGGTTGAACTTAGTATCTCGCATAACATTTTGCATCTCAGGCTTTGGATTCTCTGAAGGATGGACAGGAGAAAGCAGAACATGGCAACTCCTTCCACAATGTCCCCCTACTCATGCATTCTAGGAAGTCAGAATAGATAACAAGTTTCTAAAGGTTTTCCCTCCTCCCATCTCCAATAAGGTAGCATAGCTTCATTTTCTCCTACCCTCAGTCCAAAAGCTGGTCTTTATCTTGGTATTTAAGACACATAACGAGGTTTCCCCTTTTTTTTTCTTGCGTTTGAATTTTTTCCCATTCTTAAGGGAGGGGAAAAGACAATTGCATTTATAAGCCTTACTTCTTCTCATTAATGAGAAAATGACAAAAAAGTTGTACAAAAAGATCACATTGAGTTAAATTTCTTTAAAATTGCATCTATATGTAACAAATTACTTGTTTGGCTACCTTACCTACTGATGAGATAAATATTAACTGTGAAAATAGTCTACTTAAAATTCAAAAGTCCCAATCTTACCTTTTTGATTTGGTTTCATCTCATTAGAATAAATTTAATAGCTCAAAACATAAGTCATTTGCCAGCACTCCAGGTAAAAATTAAGCAACATGGAAGACAAATTAAAAAACATTTATTAAAAAAAAAAAAAAAGCCATTTCTTCAAAGACAATAAGGTTTGACAAACAATATGAAAAACATTATCAACACTGTATTATTTTCCTTTTACTCTTGCTAAATTTTCTAAAAATCTGATTAGAATAGAGCAAACTGGTTGCAGCAGCCAAAAGCATTTTTTCTGACATGTAATCAATTCTTTGCCCTGTGGACCATTTTGACATCTCACATGCAGTACACACATAAATAGGCCAAGATATGTCCTAATACCCTCATTTTTCTGATTCCAGACTTGCTCTTCATTGTAGAGCTACACAGCAGTTTTTGCAGGAAAGCAACTCAGAAGAGTAACAATGAAAGAGAAATTATAAGGTATCTCTATTCCAGTAAGTAAGGGCTAAGAAGCTGAAATGCAATATTGCTCTAAAGGAATAGTATCTATACTTGGTTTTCAAGGACAAGTTTTAGATACAATTATCCATCACAGAGAAGAGATAATACAATTATTTTGCATTTTTTCAGAGTTAACATTAATAAACAACAATTTTTCACAGGTAACTTACAAGGCTTACAAGCTGACACTCAGAGATCTTCAGCCATCCCTGGGCTTTCTCTGCAGTGTTCCCATGCACAGAATAAGTTAGGACTGATGATAACAGACAGCGAAAGATACTGTAAAGAGGTACTTTCTGCCTCATGGTTAGTCCCTTTTATACCCTTCCTCTTCATTATACCTAAGGAGTCCTACGCTTTTGCCTTTCAGTAGCATGTTAACCTTCTCAAAGTAACAAGTAAAGGCACTGAGATATATGAATTGATAAAAAGTGTTTCTAGGAAATTTATGTAATTAGATACAGTAACTCCTCATCGCCTTGTCTCAATTCTATTGTATTCACTAATCCTGTAGTTACCTGTTAACATGAAAAAAAATTAGAAGTTGTCTAAAATTAAAATAAATATTAAAAAAGCAATTGTATACTAAAGCAATTTTCACTCCTCTGACTTTAAAACACAATTATAATAAGTTGCATTTTTTTTAATCTAAGTGTTCCTATCATACTGTTAAACATTTTATTCAATATGTGTACGAATAATTGTATTTCTCTTTCCAAAACTTTCAATCCGAAATAAAACTGGGATGCAATGGTAGTACAAATCCCTCTTTTGTACCTCAAAAGAGTAATTAATTGCTTACAAGGGCAAGAAAAAAGGCCAAAAGTAAAACGTTTTCAACAATAGCAAGAGGAAGCATAATTAAACTTTTATTTATATTTGCAATTAGCGAAGTGTATCCTCATTTTAGTATGCTGATCTCTGAAGGAGCTGAGGGAGAGTACGATGAACTTACACCCTAGAAAGCAATGTAGGAAAAATGCTTCTGTTGGAAAATACATATAACATAGCTGCCTGGTATTTTAGATATCTATCACATACCTGATGTTAATTCTTTAAAACAGAGAAAGTTCTGTCCACTAGAATAGCAAGAGTGTGAAAAGGAACCTACTGGCTTGTGTTAAATGCTCAGCACAATAGCTTATTCCTGACAAGAGTAGAAAGAGCAACAAGCTCCTCCATGGGCCTTGGCACAGAGAAATACAAGAAGTTTTACACAACAAAGCTGTCTCTAAAATGAAAAACTGAATTGTGAAGAGAATAAACATTACAGGCACAAATCAATCAAGACATCAAAGGGCAAAAGAGCAAAAAAATCCTTGTAGCACAGATATATCCCTTGGCACATGACACCAAACTAGCTCAATAAGGATGCTGAACAGAAACAAACACTATATGACACTTCCCAGCACCCACACAGCAAAGCAACAAGCTGGTAGTAGAGAGAATAGGATGGAAATAACCACAGATAACCAAAGTCTAAGGAGTTGGACCTGTTGATGCCCACTGGCACCTAACCAGAAGTACAAGCTGGAACATGCACTGTCCTCTTGGATGAAGGGGAATCAGGAACCCATCACTAAATCAACTAAGGGTATCTTCTCCACTGTAAGCTCAGAATTTTTGTGTTAAATGAAGATCCCAGCCCCACCCTGCCTGGCATGTCCTGGACAAAAAAAAAAAAAAAGATAAAAAAATGCCAGCATTGATAAAGCAGAGGCTTCCCGTATTGCCTCATCTCAAATTCAGCCTACACATGCACGAGTTCAGGAGCTTGGTTTATAGTGCACTATTTCAGTCTCCTCGGTTTAGGTTTACTAAACTCTACAGTATTACAAATTGAATGATATATTGATCAGTAAATATAAAAATCATGAATACAGACATACTGCTGCTGCAGGGCAAAAAGAAGGTTCCCTGATCATGGTGTGGCAATTCATTTTTACTGAACTATTACAAAGTGAAACAAAACAGACATTAATAGATAGGCAGATGAAATTAGGGCATATCTTAAACAGGGTATGTCTCATGAATTATGACTTTCAACAAATAAGTAGTTTCTTTAAATTCTTTGTGGGCAAAGCCTCTGTGGGCGAGACTGGTGAAGCACTAGCACAGGCTGCCCTGGGAGGCTGAAAGATGGCCAGCCATGTGGAACACCGGGACAGGTTGCCAAGGGAAGCGGTGGAGGCCCCATCCCTGTAGACATTCAAGGTCAGGCTTGATGAGGCTCTGAGCAACACAATATAGTTGAGGATGTCCCTGCTCACTACAGGGGAATTGGACTAGATGGCCTTTAGAGGTACCTTCCAACACCCAAGGCATTCTATGATTCTATGAAGGTCCTCAGCACCTGCCCAGACAAAGCTCTGAGTAACCTGTTCCAAATTCAATATTTGCTGTGTTTTGGGCTTAAGGCCCATTTAATTTATCCTAAAAGTTCTATGATCGCTTGTGGGCAGGATTCACGCAACAGTTAATAAACCTAAACTCACTTGTTTTAGTTGGATTTTATATTCAGCTATTAGCCTTAAGTCCTACTTGTATCTTTTGTTGAAGAACAGAAAGTTATACAATATAGAGCCTGTACATAAACAGATTAAAAGGAAAAAAAAAATACTTGATTGCAGCAGAAATGAGTGAATTCTGATTTATTTCACTACAATGCTATCTTTATTCTATTTATGCTGTTCACTTTCTCCTTAAATTGCTATAGTATCAAAATAAGATTATGAGTATTTTATCATTGAATGAAAATAAATATGGAAAACATTTTCCTTTAAAGTAACACAAAAGTATTACTCCTGAAATATGGCTCTTGTCTGTATAACCAATGGTACTTAGGGCACTCCATAGTGATGATGAAAAAATAGCTACTCTGCTTGTTAGTCTGCCTTCATAAAGCAAGTCTTTATTACAAACATAGTTTACAATGGCATCGTAAAAGCCACAAATGAAATGTGATTTAGCTTGATAAGAATGTAAACATTTAATTAAAATAGATGACTTAACACAAAACAAGATTGCTTATCACGTAATGTAGAAAATATAAAGTAAATAATTACTCTATAAATAAGTGTCCATAAATTCACACACATTTTAAACTCAGTGACTTCCATTTTAATATTCATGTGCTAGGACTGATAAAAAAAAACATGAAATTTGATCCATTTTCAACATTTACTGCTTTAAGACATTACACAAAGCAAAATGAATAGCTTCACATCTTAAAGTTTCCTCTCTGCTTCCACTGAAACTCCTCCAATTTTAAACATTGTAATTAGGCACATATTATCAAACAATCTCTGAACTTCAAATGAAGAGAACTGCCAAAAAAATCTGATAGTGTTTTAAAGACCAGACTGCCTTCAAATATTAGTGGTTCTAGTGCACTCCTTAGATGCTTTTAATGAAAAAGCTCACATCAGACTGAAAAAGTGTATTTTTTTTTTAATATGAATATAGTAGAATTAACCCTTCTCCCCCACCCCCCCTTTCTTCTCTCATCCATTATTTTTCCCCTTAATTGTTTTGGAGGTGCTTAGCCTCTGAACTTGAAGTATGTTTTCACAGCCTCCCTGATTCATGTTCATATGCTTTCTTCAGTTTTATGATATGCTATATAAACTGACTTATGGCAATATATTCAAGTTACTATTACTCCTGAAAATGTTGGTAACATGTTAACTGATTCTAATGTAAAAAAGGCTTGTAAGAAACACACTTGCTGTTAAGAAATGCTGTGAATATCTCTTGCAATGAACACTGTGTGGATATGCACATACATGCATATAACTGTGACGGTATTATTTTGATTATAATAGTGATTTTGTCATGCAACTAACACTACGATTATCTTTTAAGTTCTCAACCTGGTAAGAAAAATTATCCAACTCCTCCAATTATGCACTACAACTGAGTCAATATATTACCTGGCTGCTGGGCACACAGTCCATGAGAAAGATTTCCATCCTAAAGTTACAGTAATTACTACACATCTTCATTTTCCAATTCCTTTTTGCATTCCCTTAAAACCTTTTTAAAATTCGTATTAATCTTCATGTATGTCCGTCTTTGTATTGTGCTTTTATCAACACTACAGTAGTGAAGATTTTGAATCAAAATAATTTGAAGGCAGCACTTCTGAAAAACTTTGAATTAAAAATGCAAAAAACCCATGGAAATTTCTGCAGAAGGAGTTATTGAATCTGTAGCATGTAGCAGAGCAGAAGGCTGGAAGCCAGACCAGACATATAACCTGCTCTCAAAAAACCTCTAGAGTTTGGTATTACTCATCTTGCTCATCCTGAAATACATCCAGATCAAAGATTCACCTGGCAAAGAAATAGCAAGCATTTACTGAGATCTACAAGTATTCATCTGCTTGCGCAACTTCTTATTAATTAAGCAATTTGAAATAATCTGACAGGGTGACATTTAGCTATAAGAAAGTAGTTTTATTAGGACTATTAAGTATTATGCAAGTTAGTATTTCTGTCATTTCTCAGAATTCCATGGGTTTTTTCTTAATCTAAACCAGTATTTTATAGCAAAGACTCCAGTATATACCATTTTTTCATCGTAAAATACAAGTGAAGGCGATCTTTGAGAAGTAAACACATCTCTTACAATATTTCCTTTAAACTAATCATCATGTCATGCTGAAAAGTTACAAATACCTGAAAATAACTTTGACAGCATTTTTGAATAAGCAAATAATATCCATTAAAAATTCTGAATTGATTCTTTGGTAGGAAGAGAAAGAAAGGCAAGCTCTCAGACTGAAAACACTCATCTTTGACTAGAACCAGACACAGATGTTTTCACATATGGTTGTCTGTACATGATGCTGGATTTGAAGCACATCCTTTCCACCTACTGCACTTCTACACTTAAACCACTCATTTTACCCAAAAAAGCTCTGAGTATTGTGGTTGGTTTTTCTGAGGGAGAATCTTGCAGAGGACAACTCTCTTTTATAAATCTTATGATCCAGAGAAACAAAAGGCATAGGCCAAAATAACAGTATCTGTCAACATATCATTTCAGTTTGTTCCTACTGAAGAAAGTGCTGCTTATTTTTGCCCTTTTTGTTTTGTTTTTTTTTTTTTTTTGCAAAGGGTGACTTTGCAATGCAATTTCGATGAGGATGAGCACATTACTTAAACCAAATTACCACAACATCACAAGAAACCACTAAGATAATACCTTAAGATTACCTGGAACCAGCAAAATGCTAAAAGGCACTCAACCTTCCTATCAACTACAACCTCTTTTAAATGTGCAACCGATCAACATTCTAATGGCACTGAGAGGAGGATGTCAGTAAATGTGACATTTACATCACATCTCTGCTGGCACGGGGATATCCAAATAGTATGAAAATGTGCATCCACGTTATTTATGACACCTAAAATATTCCTATTAAGGTAATAAAATTAATTCAATTCAAGCCAATGCAACATACTCAAAAATCTCCATTGCAAAACACTATAACTGAACCTAGAAACCTGAGTAAATCATTGAACTAAATTCTGAATTTTCAGGTGTAGCACTAACCACTATATATTCATAGGAAACCTCTTTTTTAGTGGGACCAATCCAGAGACTCAATATTATGACAAGCTACCATTTGTCAAGTCCTGCTAAAAGATGTATCCATTTTCCAGACGCAAACCCACTGGGACTGCTTAACCATGGCAACTGTGGTGGTCTAAGCAGGCAACATGTCAAGATGATTACTGCTTAAACTAGTTACTGTTTTTTAACAAATGCTTCCACTAACAAAAAAGCAGATAAAATCAATGCATCTGTGTGTAGTCTAATACAGTCTTCCCACTGCTGGAAGCTGTAGTGCTAGAAGCTGTGTTTTCAATACCGCAGAAGCAGAGATAACCCAAAGTTTGTTTAAGAACACAAAAAGAGACCAACTCAGCTTCAGAAATAGCTAAAATCTTTCTTTGAGAACACATATTTAATGAAGTCATACGGATGGAAGCTAAGAATCAGGACTTCATGCAGTTCTTGATGAGATGCTTAAGTCTTTGTACTTTGGACAAGCCCATTTACCTACTTTACAAAAAAGTAAACCAAGTCTCAAAGTGATTTATTACTGTTACCTACATCAATGACACAGATGCTGTGAGGCTAATGTTCTTTCTATGCTTGAAAATCCTGGGATGAAAGGCACAGCGTAAGTCCAAGGTAGTAGCAGCATAATTAATTGTTCACTGTAAAAGCTATCTTTTGCTTTCAAACGTGTGACTATCAACCCACTTCTGGATTAACTGGCTCTGCACAGTTATCCCACACTGCCATAAAAACTCCAGACATGATACAGTACTTAAATTCAGCAACATTATCCTTTGTCAAGAGAATGGTATTTCCAATCTCAGGGGGAAAAAGTAGGCTGATACAACAGTGGATAGGATTTCTTGCATTAGAGTTATGCATGAAGGTGGACACATATGGACTAATTTAAATTAAAAACTTAATGGAGAGCTACACTGAGAAAAATGGTGGTGCTGAGTGAGGATGGGAGCTGCTGCTTACTTTTCCAGTCCCTCCAGATTAGGCTTCCTGTGAAATGCATAAATCAAATGTCAGGATTGGCTCTTGGTTTTCTGATGTCTTTTTTTAGTGATGCTATTTAAAAAGCACAAAAAAAGTTGTGAAGGGGAAAGGCCAGAGGGAAACTCTATGCCTTCTCAGACATTATAAAAAACTTCAGACACTTAATTTCATACAAAATCTCAGATACTTAAAAGTTATTTCTAATACATGTTTTAAAAAACCTTTCAATTCCTAAAAAATACTCTAAGAAACCTTTGCTAGTGATTCTATTTCCAGCTCAGCATCACAGATATTACATCTTGGCTTGAATGTAACAAATTTCTCCTCATAAAATTCAAGATGGCCTTCTTCCAAAACTAGCCTTCAAAAAAAAAAAAAAAAACTCTTAATAAATCCAGCACCTGAAAGCTCTCTGTCAAATACTAGCATTTTATTAGTAGTATAAAAAAGCTCGAGTGAAGTGTTATTATAGATAAGTTCTATATGTTCTCTTTGAGAACTGTTCTTATTAAATATGGGAAAAAACTTATTCCAGTAGAACAAATCTAGCTCTAAATTACTATATCATGAGATTTTTCTTTTAAAATACATTCTTCCAAGAGCTGATGAACATATGATAGCATTTTAATAAGTCATGAACTCCACAGATACCAATGCCATTCTATCTCAGTAAAAGAACACGAGTATGATGGGAATCTGGGTATCTTAAAGTTGTGTTATATTAAGATGGCATTACCATTCAGGTTAGCTTCTAATATGACAGACTGCAAAAGCTTTTATAATGTTAATAATGAAATAATGACGATTCCTAGGTACAAAAGAATTCCAACTGTTGGGCTTCAAAGAACAATATCAATTAGTAAGAAACACCAAAAGCTAAATCCACAAAATTAGTTCCAGGTACCAATATTCTGATGTCACTGATATCCTCAAATTTCCTGCTCAGCTGTAACATTACCCTTTACACAACTAAAACCTGAACGATAGTGGCCTCCTTATGCACAAGACCACCTAAGTATTAACATTCAGACACTTGCACCCATACTAATGCTTGACAAATGAAGCAACTCCCTTCCCAAACTACTGGCTTTGTGCAAAATATAACATGAAGAAGATAACTCTGTTTCAAGGAACAGATCAGTATCCAGGATGATTTTAGTGTCTGGAGAGACCATGCAGTCAGTCATTCTCAAATCACCATTTAAAAAAGTTATTTAAACTTAGGTATTCTTCAACCTAGGAGGTTGCCCTAATCACCAGGATGCTTCTGAGCTAAATTTCAGTCCTCTTGTACAACCTACTTTACTTTACAAGAGCAATCAGAAATTCAGTAGAAGGAATAAAGAAAAGTAAAGGGGAGTTACCAATAGTACTGCAATGTCAGAAAGCAGGAAAACCATGCCACAGCCACAGCTACATTTTTGCTGTGAAGTAGAACTTCTTTGGCACCAAACATTAAGAGAATTTAGTTCCAAAACATCAAGTACATGAGGAGAACTATGTCCTGGCACAGAGTGTGTCTCTAAGATACAGGAGCATCTGAAAACAAGCCTTAAATGGCAATGTCCTCTTTGTCTAGTGAGTAAACCTAAGCATCCTGTTAAGATAACTTTTGTTTAGCTTTCCCATGTTTCTTTTGAGTAAAGTCTGGCTATCCCACCATCAAGAGAAAGTACAGAAAGTAAAGGAGAGAGTCACCCAATTGGTTTGCAGAGAGAAGGATTAAGCCGTGCTGCTGTCCCCAGCATTTCCTACTGTTTCTCTTTAATAATTCTCTTTAATAATTTTCTTAAATTATTCCTTGATAGCTTGCAAGTTCCTAAGAAACGCGGGGACCTAGTCACCAACTCAAGACTTATGAGAAGTTAAACCCATAAAAATATGGGGTTTCATGAAAAACATTAGGCATGTATGTGCAAAACAACTTTGTAGGCAACACACTACCTATAATGTATCATACAACGACACTCCTGCATTTATTCATGACAAGAATTAACCCAGTCTTCATAAAGCTGAGGAGCATAGACTCAACCTTGTAGACTACACAATAAAACTAAAATTGTGTTAAATTCTTTGATTCAGTTTGCTTTAGATTCTTTAAGTAGTGAAATACCTCAGAAAAATGTAGATCTTTACTGTTATAGAAAACCTCCAAGAAGTTAAGAAACACTTTGCCTCCTTGTCTTAGAAAAGATGTGAAGATATTCTATTTGTAAGAAAATCCTATGGTGTAGCCTGTAAAGAGTGATCTCTTCTTTTGCCATTTTAGACTATAAACATATGATCCTCAGTCAGCATATTCTGTTTCACTTCTGCTATATCACCTCTGGTCTACTTCAGATCACAAACGAACACAAATTCTCCGTCATCTCTATGTTTCAGGAAAGTAGAATTGAAATCCCCAAAGTATACCCTAAATATGTTCTAGCAATAGCCAACTACTTGACTGAAACACAAAAAAATTAAAAATATTATTGCTAAAACAAGGTGCAAAGGAGACCACCTTACCTTTTCAGGCATTCTGTAGGCTAAATGCAAAAATAAGATCATAATCCAGAATAATTAGTAAGAATTGAAAGCAAAAACCCAGCAAAAAACAAACTACACCAAAATCAAAACAAACACCTCCTCACCATCCTACTAGAGCATGTCCTGAAGTGCCTCATCCATGCATTTTTTTTAATACCTCCAAGGATGGTGACTCCACCCCCACCCTGGGCAGCCCATTCCAGCACCTGACTACTCTTTCAGTAATGAAATTCTTCCTAATATCTAACCTAAACCTTCCCTGATGTAACTTCAGGCCATTTATGACATGGTTGCTGTAATAAAAACATACTACTTGAAGCCCATGAGACCAATACAAACAATACATCTCTTTTTCAGCATCCTAAGAAGCTTAAAAATCAAGGTTCATACAAGGAAACCAATCAGAAAAGAGAAGAAGTTCTAGAAGTACCAGAGAAAGAAAAGGAAATGAATGAACTTCTAAGAAAACAGAAGAAATTAAGAGGGAAACATTTGAGTTTTCTTTTTCTGTTCTTCTGAAAAACATCTTACATGTTAATCTGTAAATAATCTGAAAGAGATAACCAGTGATATGAAATATATCACAGTTCAAAACCACTTGGAGAAGAATATTTGCATGTCACAAATATACTGAAGGAAGTAGAATGCACTAGACATAAATGGAACAGGGTGTGTTTTGTGCTTGGAGTAATTTTTTGTTCATTTGGGTGTTGTTTTGTTGTGTTTTTTTTTTTTTTTTTGCTTGTTTGTTTTTTGGGACAAGGCTGGCTGTGGTTTGGGGTTTTTTTGTTTGAGTTTTAAAAATAAGAGGCCACCAGATATGAAAGAAACTGGCTACTTTTTTTTATGGTTTTAATGTCAATTTAAATCATGCATTTTTTTCCAGTCATAATAGGATATAAAAGGCATGAGAAAAAATATAAACTTCTGTAGAAATTTTTAAAAAGGGAATAGCTGAAGAATTATTTTTTTATATTAATGAATCCTTTCTTTACACTTTCATCCTCTTTTTCACTATTTAAGTATTTCAGAAGGTTTGTGTTTCTGCACCATTAAATAAAATGCATTTTTCTTTGTTAAGCTCCTGTCAAAAACAGGAGCTTGATGAATAGGTTGAAAGGCTACCTGACTTCACTGTTGCTGGTGCAACACTTCAGCTTTGTCAAAAGCCATTCTGCAGCTTTTCATACTTACATTCCATGAAAGCAATGTTCCACCTACTAAACCAACTACTACCTCAGAAGGATAGTAGTTCATGTGTTAAACAGAATTAAAATATGACAGATCAGAGCACTTAATATAGTGATGTTGTAACTCATATGCAGAGAAAAAAAAAGAATAGTCCATTGAGGAGATACAAAAAGGTGGGTTAATACCCTTTTACAGCTCAAGAAATAAATGTGGTGTTCTGTTACATTATTAACAGGAGCAATAGGAATGAAGTCACAATAGTATAAATAATTTATTTTTTCTATAACCTAGTTTGAGGCTTAGCAAGATGAAACTAAAAAAGGGAAGAAAAAATGGTTTATTCATCTGTGAATTAACCAAATTTGTGAAAGTATTTCATATAAGTAGGATTAAATAACATTTAATATTAAATATTACATCATCAATAATTATTAAAATAATTAGTTTTCCTACAATTTCATAATATGTTGAAAAGAGCTCTCCTAATGCTTACCTTTAAAAAGAATCACTCTGCCTCAGAACCAGTTTACAGTTAAATCACTAACTACTAGATGCTTACCAACCCTTTCTTTAAGATACCTGCTCAAGTATATTTTCCAAGATGCCTGGTAGCCCTTCACCAATTCAGACATTAGAAAGTGTTTACAAGTTTTCAACCTGATTTCATCACTCCAGACAAAGTTGCTGGAGAGATATGTAAAGAACAATTAGTTGCTAATAACTTTCCAAGATTGTCCTGGCTTGACTAAGAACAGAACTAATTCTGTTCTGTAATTTTACTTTTCAGCTCAGTTCTAACCACACTGTCTGAAGTTAGCAGCACGTTTTCAGAGTGCCTGCTTCTAGCAGTGATAACACCAGTACCCAAGGATTGGTGTGCAGACCAAGGCCACTGCTGGGTCTTGTGTACCACGCTGGGGGGTGCAGAAAGTGAAAGGCTGCACCTGCAGGGAGGAGCGGGCAGGACAGGTGACCCCAAACTGACCAACAAGGGATTCCAGCCCATATACAGCATAGTCAGTAGAAAGCTGAGGGATCAGGAAGGTCTCCTTTCTCCTGACCCACTTTGCTAGCTTTGCTCAGGTCCTCTTCCAGTTTCTTCCTCAGAGCATTTGAGAAGGACTCTGCCTTTGATCCCAATCTGAATCTGGTACCAGAATCCAGCTCCTGAACACAGCTCCCGCCTGCTACTGGGCCCAGTCTGGGACTCTCCTAGTGCCTGTTCCACAGCATCAGTAGTGACAGTGATGTAATTGCCATCAGGGGCAGCTAGGTTCAATACGGGTTTTGTATATATTCCACCTTTTTTTATTATTATTTTCATTAAAGCTGTTCTAGTTTCTTTTTCTCATTGCTAAGTCTCTCTCCCTTATTCCCTTTCTCATCCACTTTGGGGAAGGAGAGGGGTTAACAGAGAGCATCTGTTATAGGTCTAAGGGGCTGCCCTGACCCTAAACCGTGACAAAGAACCTTCCCCAGTCTTCTGGACTGGAACCTCCAGTCTTCTCCCCTCTAGAATAAGCAAATCCAACTACTGCAAGATCTTTCCTCACAAGCTACTTTCCCTAAACTTTATAGTACTTATAAGCTATTTTAGACTCATTTTTCTACAATTTTAAAAACAGTTTACAAAAGTAGACACAGATGAACACAAAAGAGGCTAAATCACAGCCAGTGTCTTAGATACAGCAGGACCTTCAGTAGGTCACAGACAGTATATGTCTTTTTTGCAGCTGAACTGACATGATATATTCTCAAGTTGTATTTTGCCATGCCACATGTCTATGCTTTCTGCCTTTTATTTCACATTCTCAACATTAGTACTCACTGTATTTTGAGTTGATTTCAGATCATCTATCCAATACACAACAGACATCATGAGCTCCAATTTCAGACAGAGTGTTTGCAGCATCCACTCATCCCCCACATGGTCTCATCCGTGTATGTTATAAAGGCAGGCTAACTCCAGCACTCAGGCAGTCAAAACATAAGTGGACATATGACTGCAGTTGTAATGCCTTTTCAGCCTAATAATGAATGGTTGATAAGTGTTCCCAAGAGAAAAGTTTCAACTAGGAGGACAGCTGATAATGATTTCTCTAATCCTATTTATTTATATCATTTATAAGAATGCCAAGGGAAGCAGAACAAACACCAAATGGTACATAGGTCACAGTCATTGCTCTACCTTCACCCAGAAGACCAGTTCTCCTGTCCCATTTCCACACAACACATACTTCACAGTAGGGCAAAACTACTGATGTCAGTGAATATATCAGTTTACTGAAATGCAACATGGCCTGACACTGTTAAAGCACATGAAAAAAATATTCTATATCTCACTGGAGAAACTGAGCAGCAGTGTAGGCTCTCAGCAGCCTTACCTTCATCCTGACTGCACTACTGAGCTTCAGGCAGAAACACACACTTCATATAAACATTAGCAGACTAGAGCTACCAAACTCACTTAAAGTATTTTGAGTTTCACAATTCATTTTAATGTCTCCATCATTTAGATAGATGGTGGCAAAGACATTTGATCAAAGTAATGTACTGAAGGGGACAGAAGCAGAGACAAATGGGTTATCTCCTTATATCTTTTTAAAGGGTCAGAAAGAAGGTTCTGTGGCATAACCCTTCCAGCTTTCCCCTTTTCATCAGATCTTGAGAACAGATTGCTCACAGATAGGGCCAGATTTCACAAATACATACAGAAAATAGTTTAGGTTAGTTGGCTAACTTGAAGTGCAGACTGGAAGTAGTTAAGATACTAGTTGTGGGTCAGAAGCCAGTGGTGAGGAAAGCTAAATTTAAGAAATGGAGAACCCTGAAGGCAGAAGGAGATCCAATGTTGGGATTTTTTTTTTTCCTCCCTTCAACCCAAGCTATTCCTTCAGTGGCAATTACCATAATCTGCTTTATTATCCACCTCTCTTTAGGATTCAGGATATTTTTCCCAAAAAAACTGTGACCTACATATGAATCTTAGAATGCTCCACTGGAAAGAAAATGCTATTTTAGTCATGTTTTATTAAAGAAATTTTTACACTACAAAGAATAAACTAACAGCAAATTAATACAAGTCATCAGAAGATCAAATACTATTATATTAACAGACACTTTCCCACAAAAGTCTAAAGTAACTATTGCACAACAAAAGTACTTGCAATATAAGTCAGGCAGGTATTTACCTGAACTTTAAGAGACAACATAATTTTACATTAATGCATGCAATTAATAGGACTGGTGTTACAGTATGATAATTTTATTATTTTAGAACAGAACACCCATTAATACTGATTAGACCTTTTCCACAGGAAAAAATACAGACTATAAAAGCATTAAATGAGCAACACAAAGAACAGTTTTTTGCTTACAAATTCTAGAACTAAAATATTCTGTAATGTAAAAGAAAGAGCAATTTTTTTCAGTCATAAAACAACTTATGGTGACAATGTATCAGGCAACCTAATTTTACTGACTCAAAATAGTTTCTGAAAGTATTTTTAAATTTGATCCAGTTCGTGAATTCTGAAATCATTTAGAAATTTTACCATACAATATATACAAAGATGCCCAACTTAATCAATTCAATTGGAATCACAGAACATCAAGAATTAATAGTATTTTCAGTATTGTTCTGAGTGTAAGAAATTACCCATACTGTCTTCTGCATTCATACACATTTTTTAAAATGTTGCTAGTTATGAAGTTTCCTTATTATAGGTTACAGAGAGCTTTGAGTACTTGGCCTAAATCCTTTTGAAAATTCCATTATATTCATACAAATTTACATGTTTGAATAGTAGTGGCACTAACATATGAAGCTGGAACAAGTTACACAGAAATGCTTTTGGAGTTTTCCCTTAGTTTGGAATTTTCTTAATGAATTTCTATATTCTAGAAAAGAAACATTTACCTTTGTGAACCAGGTGATTACATGTAGTATAGTAATTTTACCATTAAAATGACTGAGTTCTGTTCGGAAAGATTCAAATAAACAATGCTTGATCAAAAATTCTCCTATCTACTGCCAAAGTTAAAAGTACTTGAGATGCCATGATTCTCACCAAAGCATAAAAAAATACACCCAGATCTTATTTACAGACACAATTTTATCAGTGTCTTCTATTTTATACCTCCTGTGAAAAGTCTCTTTACCCTATTATCAATTCATTTATTCAGCCACCCTCTTCTTTCTTTGTGTTTACAAATACTACAACCTTGTATCTCAGTGGATTAAAAAAATATTTGAAGGCGAGGTCCAACACATCCAAAAGGCAATATAAATGAGAAACTTTTCCACAACAGTGACCTTCAGGAAGACAGATGGTATTTCTCCTCAGCTGTCTCTGGAGGGTCTTCTCTGAAAACTTTAAGAGATAGTTTACTATTTGCAGCAAAGATGTAATTGAATTGAGGAGTTCTCCTTCCTCTACCCAGATATCAGAAACATCTTTGCTTCTTCAGCTGAAAGGGCCTGAATGCTAGTGTGTTTCTCCTTCTCCTTTTACTTGGGCCTCCCATCCTCCTGAGAGCTCCAGACTTCTCTGTTGTTGCTCAGCAATTTCCAGAGAGGAAGCACAATGAGGCTGATTCAATTCTATAGGTTTTGCTGCTACTTGACAAAGTACTTGGGGAAATTAACAGACAGGAGCAAGGGAAGATAGTAGCATATAATCTGTAAATAAAGTTATTTCAGTCCCAAAATCCATTTTCCCCTTTAATTCAGCCACTTTCTGCAGCTCTAAGTCCTGCACTACCCTCAGAGTTCCCCAGTCTACTCTGGCTCATTTAACACAATCACAAAAGCTATACTTTTAGGCCAAAAGCCACTACTCAGGTGGAAGTCTCTTAAGTCATAAGGCAAAGTTACAGCAGGACACTGACATTTTATGAGGAAGCAAAGTAAAAATACTCATTAAACAGAGATACCTAAGGGTAAAAACCTAATGATAATGTTTCTTTTGAAAAACAGTCCCACCCTGGGAAGGTAATATTCACGATATTTTGGACTTCTTTGCACTAAAAAAAAGGTGAATGTAAGTTTTCACCACAACTACATTATTTATCATAGTCTTAACATAATTTAACAGAGTTTGTCATCACCGAATTCCATTCAGATTCGGCAGAAAAAAAAATTAAGTTGGCAAAGTGGATGCAATCTCCAGGCAACAAGGAAAAGAGGGGTACTCATTTGAAATGACAGACTAGTCTAAGAAGAGATAAGCAGCCTGGTTCACAGCAAAAGATCCAGTTAGCAGGATAACATCACCCATCCCCTTAACTAAAATGTGAATGATGTGATAGATGTGTCTATGTGATCCACATGTGACACCTGAAGATTAAGTTGCAGTACTGCCCCAAAATTTACACTAGCTGTCTCCTGGTTCCCTAGAAGTACAAGTATTAAGTTAAAGCTGCAAAGTTTTCAAAATATGCAAGTTACACTTCTTTGTTCAGGTGTCAATCATCTTCAACTGCCAAGACATATGTCATGATGATCCTTGGATTCTGGAGTTTACCAATCTTCAAGTTACAAAGCAAAGTTCTTCAAGAGTGAACCAAGGAAGCTGTTTGATTTGGATTTGTTTGGATTGATTTTTCATTCTCTTGTGTATGGCAAAGAGAAGGAGAGAAGATAGGGCAGAGAGGAAGTTTAAACTGTCCTGGCTCAGGGAGAGTTCAGAACTACATATTGTTGATAGATATATTCTAGGTGGGCCTTGCTTTGGAGGCACATCTTTAGGAAGATCATGGAGCAGATTCTCCTAGAAGCTCTGATAAGGCATACAGAGGACAGGGAGGTGATCAGAGAGAACCAGCATAGCTTCACTAAGGCATAGTCCTGCCTGACCAACCTAGTGGCTTTCTACACTGGAGTGACTACATCAGTGGACAAGGGAAGAGCTATGGATGTCATCTACCCAGTCTTCCGCAATGCCCCCACAACATCCTTCTCACCAAGTTGGAGAGATATGGATTTGACAGGGGGACTGTTCAACAGATAAGGTATTGGCTGGATGGACATTAGGAAGAAGTTCTTTACTATGAGGGTAGTGGAACACTGAAACAGGTTGCCCAGGGAGGGGTAGATGCCCCATCCCTGGAGACATTCAAGGTCACGCTTGATGAGGCTCTGAGCAACCTGATCAAGTTGAGGATGTCCCTACTTACTAGAGAGGGGTTGGACTAGATGATTTCTAGAGGACCCTTCCAACCCAAGACATTCTATGATTCCATGATTAGGACAATAGGTATTACTCTACAGTTATCACAAACAAGGCTTTTGTCATTTCATGGTTCTTCACATCATAGAAGTAGGAAAATTAAGTTATCAAAAACAACTGTAAGGGCAATGTCTTAACTTCCTCTTGCCAACACTGCTTTTATTAATTCAAACATAGCACTTATGTTGTATCATACTTAGGCTTTAGAGGAATGCAACTTAACAGTGATGTTTTCTAGAGAAAGGAAGAAACAGTTATACATTTAGTTTCCTAATTAACAATAATGTCAAGATATATTGGTAGAAAGTTTCATAAAAATTGGATTGCAGCTACTTCCTGAGGTTTATGAAGTATCTGCAGCATTGCACCACAGCATGGGTTATTGGAGCACAGTGGGACTGTTTACCCTGTCAATCACTTGTCAATCTATCCAGCTTTCTACAAATAGCCCTTGTATTTCGGATCAGTTTCACAAACCTCAGTAATTAAAATTTTTAACAATGACAGACACATTTAGCAAATCTACTAAATTAAAGCCACTAACGTGCACAAGGAACAAAAAGTAATGTCATGGTTACCTTTCTGCAATTCAGAAAGTAACAAAAACATCCTATACTTATTTAAAGTACATGTTTATTTTTCAGGTATTTTTTCCATTTGTTTAATAAATGCCGTATTAATAAGCATATGCGTGTCTTCAAAATCAGCAGATACTTTTTGTTTTCCTCCTCCACTGCATACTTCCCAAACTAGAAAAAATAAATAAGTACTTTTTTACATAAAGCATATCATTTATGGTAAAGAAAGCTAGACTAACCAGATTTTTCCGTTGAGAATGGAGAAGATAATTGTTCAGGAGAAAAAGTCACATTCTCCAGAAAAGACAGAAATCTAGACATCACAATGTCTATCAGCTGAACTCAGTGAAAGTTACCAAAAAGTAAGGTCACAGCAAGGTTCAGGACAGTGATGCAGACAGTGATGAGAAATACTAAGCTGACGAATCTCAGAAGACAAAAAGCTTTCACTGTGCCAAAGAATTTGATGAAGCTGATAACTGAAGAATGAAGAAGCATGACTGAACATGATATTCCCTAAGCTGTGACAAGTTATACAAGAACAAGTGTTATCGGAAATTATTACTGATATCTTATCCATTAAATGATCTATTTCTTTGCACACTATTTTTCATTTCATTGATCCATGACATTTAAAAAGTGGATTTAATTAGTGAATTCCTGATTGCCCAGGAAACTTAATCTGGAACACTTTCAAATTACAGATTTGATTGCAATATGCAGTCAGAGTTTGTACTGGTGAGGAAGTATAAATTACTGTATTGAAATATTCCCTGCCCTGTGACTACGGGTTCAGGTTTGGCAAGCTTGCATTTTCTGAAGAAACAAAACCCCCTGCAACTCTAACAGCTGGCCAAACAAAATAACTGACCACAAAACCAGGAGGAATCATGGCATCTTTCTCCAAATATAAATCTGATGACGACTTTCTAAGTAAGACCCATTGTAATTCAGACATGCATAGTGAGTTCTTCATCTCTGGAATGTTTTACAAGTGTTTAATATGTAAAAAAAACATTCTCAGGAATTATAATCTGCATTTTCAAGTGATCATCTACAACAAAATGAGCTATATAATTTGCAAAATTTCTTGGTCCTTGTTCATGATGCAGGCTACACTTGTTGGTGGTACAGTATGCCACTTTCTTCTTAGACTCCTCTTACTTATTTCACACTGAAAAAAATATGTGAAAACACAAACAACAACTTTGGTCATGAGAGCAATCTGAGGACAAAGAACAATTAGGTCCCTCAGCTGGGACCTGATATATGTACTTTGTAAAAATACTGTCTAGTAATGTGGTAGGAAAAAAGGAATCTGGAAGAACTTGAATTGAATTCTGAATTTCAGAATGTAAGCATATTACCACCAGACTGTCATTCACTTCGGCAACAATGCCCAAATACTAGGACATTGCACTGTGTGATTCATCAGACCAATTAATTATAAGCCATAAAGAAATCTTCAGGGCTAGAACTGGCACTTATGGAAAAGTGGGTAAGATTGATTTCCTCATCATTAATAAAAACGCACAACATCTTTCATCTACAGACACATCGCTGTTTTTCAAGATTCACATGCAATTTACAGTATTGTTTCCTGCACTTTTCATATGCTTCCCTTGGCACCAGATTTCATAAAGATGCTGGTAGTGCCATCTGCAGCTCCAAAAGCATCTCCTCTGTCAACAGCTTGATCTCAGATGAGTCATTCAGCTTAGGCTAGCGAGCAAGCAGAAAAGCCTCTTAAGCCCATGTAAATAAGTCAATGCAATGAGCTGCATTAAACACCTTGCAAGAAACAGTCAGCCAAGAGAAGAAAGTAGAAAAATTGTCTTTACCACAGTTTGAAATTCAAACCTTGAAATCCTGAATTTTAAATTCTGAAATTTTAAAGCCTGCCATGGTACAAATTACATAGCAAAATCCTGCATCATCATTCAAAACAAACAAAAGGCACCTCATTCTACCCAAGCAACTTTCTAATCTTTGAATCTGGAGAACCTGATGGAAAATAATCTGCTAGCCATCAGTGCTGATACTCACCACAGGTATCAGTACCATATGGTAGACATCCACTACAGGATATGAACCTGTTTAACAAAAAAGCTAAAAAGTATATTTAGAAGAAGCTAATATAACAAGTTTATAAGGGAATTATTGATATTCAAATACAGCACACAAGGTTGCATCAAACACATCAGCAAAATACACCTTTGTGTTCTTGCATTACTTTCCTCACTCTATAAATCTGCTTTCTGAGATAAGAGTTTTCAGGCCAGTCTGGCTTGAAAACTGCTTAAGGATACAAAAAATTACTTTGGAATTACATACATATATTAAAAAAAACCCCAAAAAACAGTGGAATTATAAGTTAAATTAGTTTAGTGCTAGGAAGCTCATGGAAGGCTGGGAAGTAACTGGCTCAGCACCCACAAGGGGGAGCCTGCCCTTGAGAATAAATCTTGCACTTCTTTAGACAGTTTATGATTATCAGAGAGTTCACCAGTCTACAATTCAGTACAGAAAATTTTCAACAAGCTTTAGGCTTTAATCAGGGCTGATGTTTGCATAAGAGGAGTCATAGGAGAGGAAGAGCAGGAAGGAAGCTGAAAGAAATCAAGAAATTGGCATGTGACCTTTAAAGAGGGAATACATATAATCTGTCTAAATGCACTGATTTTTAAAAGGAAGAACCAGCCCAGGAAAACAGGAATGGAACACACATAATCAGAAGATATATTTCCTATTTATCTTGGTTCCTATACTATGCCTATTTTCACTTTTAATCTTCTTGGCAATGATTAAATATTTGTTAGTATTTCCACTTTGGAACTATTTATCTTCATAGCCATGGTAATACATTCACATAAAAGCATCAGAGCTGCCAAATTCTTTCATTACAATTTGGATCATGGTGTAGAGGCTGCGGTGTTGGCACTTGCATCTCACTGGACCCGTAACAGCAGACACTCATCATCATCAAGTCATTATCACATTTTCCCTTCATGACTGTGTTTATTTTAAGAAATTCCCATGTGTTCAAACACTACCTAGGCTTCTTTCAGAGTACCAATTCCATACAAAACTTCCACACAAACCGATACTTTCTTACCTTCCCTTTACAGTTCATACCTTCTGAAGCAGTTCCTACAGATTCACATCTCCAACCCAACACCCAAGAATAAAACAAATAAACAAGTCATACATGCTTTAACACACACACCACCCCACCACCATCCCCACCCCCCCCCCCACCCCCCCCCCAAAAAAAAAAGCTTACCATGCTCCTTTTCAAAACAACAGTTAATTCACACCACATTTCCCTTTTTTTAAAAAAGTCTTGTATTTGGAAAATTTTATGTAGTGTAATCCTCTCTAAACATTACACAATCTCAAAAGGACTGTTGATAAAACTACACCCAGCAGGATATTGTAATTAAGGATAAAGCAAAACAAAGCATCAATTAAAATGTGATTTCTGGTTATGCAATAGTTTCCTCTGGTAAGGAATTGAAACCAAATTCAGAACATCATTTCTATCATCTTCTGGACCACCCAGCTTAAATTCAAACGTTTTCCGAGTTTATTCTTTTCTCTTTTTTCCTTTTTTTTTTTTTTTTAAAGATAAAAATCACTGGTCATAGCTTTCTGTGTACACTGTTTTTTTCCTCCTATCTATATTCACAGAAAATAGACCCAGGGTGTTCCATACGTTGATTTAGAAGGAAAGATTCCTAGCAGATTCAGGCAAATTCACTAACCATGGTGTACCACAATACTGCTGAAGTGTTTGCTCATCCTAAGAGATACATTCATCCTGCTCCGTCTCTTCCTTTGGGCACACTAAAACTACTCTCCCTTTTTGTTTAAAAAAAATTGACAAATTCACATAGGACCTGCACTGTTACTATGCAGAATGAGTTGTTACACCATTTAAGAGAGTTTTATGCAACATTCACATTTAGCAAACTGGAAAGTCATCCCAAGTTCAGAAGCCAAAATAAAACACAATGGACAAATAAAGTCATACAACCATAATTAAGAAATGAAGTAAAGTGAATAAAAAAAAGACAGATTAATAACAGCAGACTTTGTAAGAACAAAACAATCCCACCCACAGATTGATGATGCAAAGAAGAGACACTGAATACCATTGCAGCAATCTAGTTTAAAGTTCCATTTTCAACAAAGCATGTAGTCAAATATCTTTACATTTCTAAGGAACCACAAACTGGAACCATAGCATCACATTCTTATTCTGTATATAAAGATATTAGAGGTATGTATTCGGAGCTTAATTCATCAAATAATAATGCAACATTTAAGAGATACAGACAATATTTTTCTTTACTTTCTTTTGGGCAAACTCAAAAGATTCTTTTCAAGAAAGGCATCTCCAACTTTATTGCTTCCCCCCCCCCCTTTGACTGCTTCTTAAAGACTGTGGTTTCATTTGATTTTTGGAGGGGTTGTTTCTTTGGCTGGGTTTTTTAAATATGCTAACATCCTAAACATCAACAATGAAGGCCCAAAGAGTTACCAGTGCTAATGCATTTGTGTACCCAAACATCACACACTAAGACCTCTCTGTATGGATGAAAGGTAAGAGTTATGAACACTCAAATTCTTATTTCGGGGAATACACAAAACTGGTTAAGCTAGTAGTGCTTTACTTCAGGAAACTTTGAAGTCTCTTTCAGCAACAGTAACATAACCACTGATTTCCCTTTTTTTTTAATTATATAAAATGCTTTCTACTTATGCAACAATTCTTGTGCACCTTACTCTAAATTTCTTTGGAGTAAGCATGTGAAATAATATGCTGATAACACTTCAACACTTCTCTACCAGCACTGAAAGGCTTTATAGGCTGAATTCTACATTACAAAGTCTCATGGTAATCTGCAGCTCCTGCAAGACAAACAGTCTTCCTGTACAAAATGTCTGCAATTAGCAGATTCCTAATACAGTAGTTGCCACTTTGAGGTGAATGGTAGCTTTTCCATATTTAAGAATTTTCTCCCTATTACAAACCCACAGTCTAAGGTCAATCTAGGTATGAGAACTACTGCTTGTCAGCAATGCTTGCTCCATCTGACTCTAAATCACCATCTTGTCAAATGCATTACATGAAACACAACAGTGCAAGCTGTTATACTGCAAAACAGAATTATCCTGTTCTCCCTACTTGGCACCTTTATGGATAAAATCAACATCAAGAGAGCTTGCAACAGAGTGGTTAAGAGACCAGAGGTGAATAAATGACACAAAAAGCTTTGATTTTCTGTTACTACAGTGAAAATTCAACTTCCACTGTTACTCCTACATGTTAAATCTTGTGAATCTATAATTCACACAAGTCCCATTTCTTCAATAAGAATTCCTATATCTGTTAGGATTACTAGTATTTTAATTAGAGTACTAAATGTAAGCCA
The DNA here is from genome assembly GCA_025345505.1 of Todiramphus chloris collaris. Classification (NCBI taxonomy): domain Eukaryota; kingdom Metazoa; phylum Chordata; class Aves; order Coraciiformes; family Alcedinidae; genus Todiramphus; species Todiramphus chloris. Next base: position 26,061,301 of record JANVCC010000035.1, read on the forward strand.
AATGATCATTCTTAGGTCACCTATCTCAAAGACTTGCAACTTGGGGCAGAAATCTTTTCTTAACCAATCAACCTCCTAATTCAATTATATTTCTCCCAGTTTTGCTCTTTGTTCCCCCCCATATATGCACACACAATACTGCCATTCTTTCACTACATACTTATTTTAAAGCCTTCCCTACAACTCAGGTCCAGTTCAGTTTTCTTTCATTTGACTGAGGAAAGAACAGACAAAAGCTCAGTTTAGCCACTGAAATGTTTTTAATGTCACACCAAAACAGAAAAAAATGCATTTGAAATGAACTTCCCACAACATTAGCTGGAAAAGTAACCCACCTTGCCATTGGTTTTGCAAACCTACATAGCCTAGTTCAAAATATTTTCTTTTCCATTTCCTGCAGTGTCCTTGATACAAACACATGAAATTGCATCTTATTGTTCCATGCTGCATAGTACATTTACAGCTCTTATTATCATTAAGTCTCTTACAATAGTTTTTCCCCTGTTATCACAATGTTGACTTTGATGTAAGTATTTTGCATTTCCCACATTCTCCATTCCATATCCACAGCACGAGCAATTGTGGCATACTTTTATTTTTAATTTAAATTCCTTAGTACTATTTCCTCTAGCAAAATTTGCTGGTATGCTGTTTACACAGTTTAGATCAGTAATCAACAGGCTACAAAACAATGGACCCAATAATAAATACTTCCTCCCAGTGCCTTATCTAAAACTGTAACAGTATGTGGCACAAATGGCCATACCCCAGGAGCTTTGAACCAAATTTTATATGTTAAGACTTCAAACTAAGTGTGATAGTACACTGTGTGTTGTAAAATTCTTTCATCTTAATATGGCCTGCTGGCTGAACAAGTTTTACTAAGAGAAATCTTTATTTTAGATGCTAAAATACTTGCACAATTTTCTATTACACGGTGAAAGATTCTTTTGCACAGATAAAGCCACTGTATCAGACAGAATGGTGAAGATGGCCTACGTTAGCAATGAAACCCTCAAATATCAATATATCTGTCTATCCTCATCGTTGAGCCAAAGGAAAAGCTACACTATGGTTATGATTCCTTTTTTTTCAAGAAATTTAGATTTGATATCTGCCAAACCTACATACAAACCTAAAATTTAGCCATAAGAACATCTCTGCACTTAGCGTGAAATCAGTTTTGGCTTCTGCCCCTCTGACGTGAGGGCTGTACTGATCAAGCAGCAAAGCACTCCCCTATAGATTCAGTAAGCTCTCTACTTCTTAACAGTTTCATTTGTTTTTTTTTTTTAATAAAATCATTGTGACCTAAAAAATTAGATTTATTTTTTGAGTGGTATTTCTATTTTGTGCCTGTGTTGCAGGTGCATAAATGACAATGACAAGTTACAGCACAGAAGAGTTATGCAAAAGTATTTGAGCTATTGAATTTACAGACACATTACTAAAAAATCAAGGAGGGAAATCAGTCTTGCCTTTTACAAAGAATGCACAGATCATAAAAAACACACTGAACAAAATATGCCAGAACCAATTAATCATGGTCTAGATTAACACTAATGCAGTAGTACGAACCAGACAGGAATTTTCTCCAGTCACAGAAATGAACACTGCTTTCCTGCCGCATACACATGTGTTCGAGTGTGTCATTTTAATACACTTTAGCAGCTTTCTCCAGTTCTGCTAAGCTTTTTGGATACTTTTTGCCTCACACTTCAAGATGAACATTTATATACCTTTATCTGCATTTAGCCTTCAATATCTTTATACTGTGAGAAGCAGCTACTGACAAATAACCCTTCATTACATTATCTGTTATTCTACCTTTACAACATTTCTCTGTGGGCCTTATCAAATTTGAGATGTAACCTTCTCAGTTTTGAGGTCAGTCAACTATCTAAACTGCTTCTAGCTATCCACCACCCCTACAAAAATCTACTGAAAGGGAAAAAAGAGTTGATGTTTCTTCTCTCTCTCCCCTGTATTAAAATACTAAAAGCAGTGGCCATCACCAAGCCTCTCATATATGCTACCTTATACAGTACTAGCAGCTCTTCCCTAAAACTGTATGGATTACATATTCACAGGAAAAATAAGAATGTCATTGAACTGCCTGGACAGAAGGGGAAATGAAAAGAAAGGCAACGTTTTTGTCTTGTGCATGTATTACCCTGTAAATCCTCAAGGAGTGCTTAACCAAAAGATTTACCCCCCCCCCCCCCCCCCCCATTTCAGCCCCTTTTTTCTTCCCCCTAAAGATTAAGAGCCATGGAAAGAAGCCCTCAGAGCATAGTCCTCTAAACACCCTTGAGCCAGGGAGGGCCTGCACCTGGGCTTGGCTGTAAAGATGAAAAGAGTTCAGCAGGTCCCAGCTTTATTCCCCATGAGGTGGGTCTGAACAGCCATTAGCAGAGCAGGCCCCTTAAGTGTCTGAGGGAGAGAATAAATTCTGCTCAGTATTCATAAGCAGCCTTTCCCAAATAAAAACACCAGCTTCAGCATCCTTACAACTGCTACAGGATCAGACAGCAGCCTGGGCTGTTCATCATCACTGCAGACCTTGCTTCAACACCTCCGAGACCAAATGTTGCACTTAGTATATGGGCACTTTTCCTTACTGTAATGAGAGTCCCTTTAATTGGTACTTAGATAACTGATGTGAACCACCCACCAGGACTTCCGAGTCCTGCACAATTCCACATAGTTTCAGCTAAGACTACTGGTCTGCATGCAGGAAGTTTAGCCAAGTCTTCCTGCATGCACTACTCATCTTAAATCACTCACCAGTTCAGCAAACATGAAATCTCTACCAGGACTGCAAAGCAAAGAGAGTAATCTAAGCATGGTATACAGTAACTCTGTCTTATCTACCCTAAGCACATCCTAAGTACTTCATCTGACACATCAACTCAAGAAATGTATTTGCAGATCCCCCCCCCAATTAAAATCACTGAGAAATGTATTAAAATAGTGATATACTGCTTTAACCGTAAGTGGTCAAATATTTCGGAACAAAGCAGGTACCTCTGACAAGTCTCTATCTGAACATTAAATTTCAAGTTAATAAATCTATTCAGAGAAGTTTGAAAAACAGAGATCTCACTGGCAGATATAACTCACTGCAGCTGAAATATTTCATCAAGTGTTGGTTTGTGTCATTTGTGTGAAGAAAAGGAACGTTTACTGTATCAGCAGATTCCTATGTTTTCCAGCTATTGACATGTGTAAAGGATATGATCATCAGTAAAAACAAAAAGTATACCAAAAAATTTCTGGGTCATCAGTAACTGAGGTAAGCTGTATTGGGTTTTCATTAATCTATTAACATGCTGTAAAGTTGTCAGTTTTATCCCTTAAGCAGGGACTGATTAAATACACAGTGCTAAAAATGCAAAAAGCAAATAACCAATCTCTAAACCTAGCTGAAATCTCAGTTTTTACTATGTGTTTACAATAATGCATCAGTGGAAAAGCAGCTGCTCTTTAACAAAGAGCATTCCACCTAGCTTTAGCTCTAGGATGCAAAAAAAAAAATTTCAAACATGCTTTGTAGGGCCATATTACTGCAAAAAGCATTTGCAGATCAATGTTACAACAAAAAGCATTATGAAGAATCAAGAGCAAATTAAAGCTTTTAGATAGCCTTGACTTTCTTTGATACAACAAAATACATGAAAGTAGATCTGTGCTGGCTAAAGTGGATATGCATTTTTGTAGTAATGTTATTTCCCTTGCCAATTTCCTATTCCTTTTGAAGAAGTCAGACTGCAGCTACTAGAACCAGTACACGATAAGTTGTCTGTTTCAAACCTCCTTTTTATCTTTATAAAAGCTTATATATTCTTATCCAGAACAAACAGACAAATCTTGCAAAACAACAATCTTAATTTTTATTTTTCCTTTTTTACTACAGTAAAATTTTAGTGATACATTCTAAATATATTTTAGTAATTTTCTAGGGAAAACCTATGCTTTTTGTAAAGAAAGCACACCTGGGAAATTTTTAAAAGGAAAACTACATGTGCTGTTTCAGTGCTGTGTGAGTAACTTTAGAGAAGCTTTAAAACAAATTCAATGCATTTAAAATGCTATATAAATCAACATTCAGGATGAAGGGTCAACAGGGGTTAAACTGTCTGTCCTTCTTGACTACATTCATAAATGTCTTTTCTAGTTGTACTTATAGAAGCAACTGCAGCGTAACTTGGATATTAAAACCTCCAAGGAAACCAACAATAAAAGCCTCTAAGAATTTCACAAGGGTTTTTTTTTTCCTCAGGTGTTAATTAAATGATCATTTAACACTGAAATGTAAACACAACATTTTCATCTACTGACAGCATAGCCTATTATAAATCCAGGGTAATAAACGTCCTGGTGTTAATACTCTGAACCAAGTTCCCACAACACACTAAGATGCCTTGTCGTGTCTAAGGTTAAGCATCTAGACACAAAACAAAGATTGTGCCTACTCGACTTCCAGTTCAATTTTCCCATCGCCCAGTGACCTAGGTAACACTTTGAGCAATAAAGAATAAATTTAATTTCTCCAGCATTTTGTGAGGATTAGGAACAATTGTTGCTTGCAATGACTTTTTATCCTTGGATTCTTTCTCTTCCAGAGAATTCCCCCAGTTCTAAAAGAAAATTCTGATGGTTTAAGACACAGAACAAACAGAACTTTAAATTAGGCTTTTTTCAATCAATTGGAACTGTTGGTGGGGAAGCAATCAACCTTTCTTTGGACTTTTCTCAGCTATTCAGTTACTTTAGGCTTTAATCTTCCACTTGCAGAAGAAGCCTACTATCATAGGGACAAGCCTCTATACTTTCACATTTTCCCTTGGCCTGATTTATTCCTCTGTTCTTTTTTTAATCAAGATGACACGGCTGCACTTAAATGTCCACTCTGTGCAAGCCGAGACTTACAGATGTCCTCTTTATAACGTTTCACACCATGTTTCTGCACCACATAATAATGGCATTTCCTCTGACATGCCTTTTTACTTTTCATTACTTCCTTCACTGAGATTCAGTTTCCTATTTAACTCCTGCCTAAAAGGTTTCCTATATCATAGTTTACCAAAGCTTTCGAGGTTAACCCTCCAGGAACAACCTTGGGACTACTTCAGACTAGACATGAATATGGTGACCCAAAGCTAGCTACTTCCATTTTCAAATTAAAAGGCATCTCAGTTTGTTTTGACCACTATCATGTCAACAAAAATATGGAAGATAATTATTTATGCTGGGGGCCAAACAGGTCAATTTGAATGAGTAATTAATACAATTCATATTTTCACATTAGACATATTACCAACAGCTAACAGCATACAAATTTTTTTATACCACAGATACTTATGTTGGTCCAGAAGAATTGCCTTAAGCCTTATTTTTGTTTGTTTAGCGTTTAACATGGTTTTCTAATTAAGGGTAAAAGTGACTATAAACAGTTCTGGAGTGTTTGTTCTAATGAAGAAATCAGTAGTTATAAGTAACCCTACAGATGCCTTTCATTGAAATTAGACAACTACATCACCTGATAATGCAGATTACCTAAAGATTTAGTGATCTGCCCAGTAGCAGAGTTAGCTTAGAGCCCCAGAAGTCCATCCAATTTGTCATTTTATCCCATAGCAAAGTAAATATTGCTTGTATAAAAGATACATGAAATTATTTTGATAATTAAGGAAATAAAAGTCAAATTTAATTGGGAGGCATCTTTAGATTGCTGATATCTCAAAGTTAAAAATACAAACATCTATCTTGATGTTTTTATTTCACAAAAAGGTTGTTTCCAATTTTAAAAATCCTATACTACTACTTCAAGCAACAACATTTAACCAGATTTCTGTATATTGGGTACATCATATCTTTTTTTTTTTTTTACATTATGGTGGGTGCTGTGAAAATACACAAAGCATAGCTCAAGAAAAGCCTACAGATTAAGAGATTCTAAAACAAAGGGTAGGATAAATAATGTTAAGTTTGAAGTCCAATAATTGCAGAGTGATAGTATATTTTACTTTTTTTCTGACTACATTTCAAAAGTTCATTCTGGTTCCAGCAACACTTCCACTCAGATAAATCTAAGGCTTACTGTTTGCTGTTGCTAGGATATAACTGCTGCAAGTTGTACACCAAATGCACATATATAATTCCTAGTTCTGTGCTCAAAAAATAAATCACCTGATGAATTGTGCAAGTATTTGCAGCACTTCCAAAACATCTAACAAGTCAACTTGCCATGTCTCACCCTATACAAGTAAGGATTATGTCTGAAGCAAAGCCACAGTGCTATTTTGTTTGCTCACTGCCTTGTAAGGGTAACAGAGTCTTCAGGTTTGAAACATTATAGCAGAGAATGAGAACTGAAGGTAGAAGCAAGAGATAGTAGGATAAGAGAAAATAATTCACATGCAAGCCAAACTGCATGAAGTATTCAAGTTCATAATTCACTTTTCTCTCTAGATTAAAAATGAGCAGCTAATTGAAGCAACAGTCTTTATAATGTCTTACAAAAGTTCCTCCTAGATCTTATATCAGAAATGAATTCCAAAGAAGAGATACTACAAGCCCAGCACAGAGGCCACAACATTTTTAGCTACTTTAGTTTCTTCTTACAGGTAATGAACTTTAACAAGCACATTTTTAATACCTATTAATTCTTTTGGTTTTAGATGATCCTGTTCATCTGTGGATTGCAATTACAGAAGAAAAAACCAAACAAATCACATCATTAGAACTGACAGTGGACTTGCAAGCACACAGGACCAAATTCAGCCTGAAAACATTCTAGACTAGGGCAATAAAACCTTGCTTTAGTAAAAATGCACCAATGTAGCAAAGCTATGAGAATGGTGCTTCCACACTGCAAGAAAGAGTAGTAATTACCTATATTAGAGGTTTCCTTTTAATTATTGGCTTACAATATCAAAGTCAAAACTGTATACTCATTTCATACATATCCAGAGATACTGCATACAGTATAAGTAGTAATTTTTAAAGATAGCTATTTTCTAACAACTATACTCACTGATCAAAAGTGATGCTAATAAAATAATGTTAGTAATTAAAAACTAGCTATTAGAATTGGTATGTTCTTACCAACTTTACTGTTCAAGAACCTATTAATTGTTTAAATAAAACAATTTATACCTTTTTGAAACTGAAACAAATGACTAAAAAACCCCACACTTTCCTGGGAAGAATTTAGCAACAAAGTGGCTTCATAATTCATGTTCCAGTTAATCTTTAATTGCTGCACATCCAGCACACTTCTGTAATAAGGTGGAGCACACTAATAGTTATTGCAGCACATACAACAGTGGAAACCTACTCATTACACATGTCTAACAGCAGTTCCTTGAACAATCTACTTGAAAAGGAGATTCATCAATATTGCCTTTTGAAAGGGGGAAATGCTTTCTTATTCCTCATTGGATTTAACATTCAGAGCCACCTATTTGCAGCTGGAATAGGATTTCAGAGGCTTTGGGATAATGAACATTTTTCTAATGAGTGATTTCTCTACTTATTTGCTAAAATGGATTCAGACTGAAAAGAAATACCTTGTCTACAAAATTATGACTCTAGTCTCACTTGCCACGATTGCTGTTAAAAGGGATACGACAAAAGCATAAATTAAGCCTCATATAATTAAGCCTACCTTAACGAAACCAGCACTTAAAAAATACTTGGAAAGTTGCTGGTTTAGCGTCTTATATACACTACCTTTTTCTTCATTCCTATCTGATGTAATTTTTTTTTCCTCTTAGCAAAGGTAAGAGCAAAACAACACTCAAACGATGTGAATCACAGGTTCTCCTACAGGAGCTCGAAACTCCAACCTGAGAGCCGCCTGGAGAACTTCCCTCCTCTGCTGCAGCCGCCCACAGCCTTCCCCACACCGGGCGCGGGCAGCGGCTGCGCTCGGGTAGCGGCTAGATGAGTAATGATGTCGGTCCGACTGGACAACAGTAACCCTGGCAACTGTAACCTGCAATTCCTGCCTAACCATTGTGGGATTTATTGTGGCAGGGGCCAAAGAGGCCAAGAGTAAAATGAAGCAGAGAACTATGGTGTCTGACACATCTAGTACCACACACTTTAATCATAGCTGGCAGAAATTAATTCAGGAGGAATTTTTGCAAGGGCCCCCCATGCAGCATGTGTTGCTGTTATTTTGGCCTATGCTTTTTTTTTTTTTCCATTCTTCTTTAAAGAGCACTTTTTATATATATATATATTTAGTCTTTTTTCCTTTAATTTTTAGTTGTCAGGAATAGTTTTTGAAGTGACTAATATGGCATCTCAAAAATGAGTGATTATTAATCAGACTATATTAAGATCTTTTTTATTTAGATGAAAAACATTTTACAGTGTGTTATCTTCACACAGATTAGAAGAAAAGTATAACTATTACCAGACCACATCTACTAGAAAGGTTTTTTCAAAGCCAACATTTACCTCACTGACCAGTATTTGCTGTATAAGTTAAGCACTTAGCCTCACTCAAATCACTAGAAATGTAAACCAACAGGAACAAGTTTTGTGCATGGAATTCAATAACCTTTACATGCCACTGACTAGTAAAGGTATTTTTTTAAACTGAATTTTCAAACAGCTTTAGGTGCAGCACTTGGTATCCTGCAGCAAACAGCAATCAATGAACTGTGATCTAACCAAAGTAAGCAGTCAAAATCTATTTACCTCAGATAAGCACTCACTGGGCTGTAGGAGTTCTCTGTACCTTAGTATCATTGCTGATAATAGACAAGTCAGTATGAGTGGGCATATGGGTCACTGAAAACACATACCCTTCTTGCAGAAAAAATACTTGTTGAACAAAGATTTACATTATGCCAGGGTGTTTACAACAGCACCTTTATTTTAACAGGATCAGATCAAAACAGAGGCTCATGTACATTGTGCTTTAAGAGATACCTTACAAGGTAAGATTAATATACCCTACAGCACTATTTGTACTATTTTTAGCATTAACTACTTCCTACTGAAATATTTATGTCAAAACACCTTTTCAAATACATCTGAATGGGAAAATCAGTTTCTGCTTTGACAAAAGTTATCCACTTTAACTAGTTTCAGGAGATTTCTTGGAAGGCTGCTAAATTGAAAAGAAAATTACCTGAAAAATTATTTGTTTACCTTTGAAAATCAAGTGTCTTTAGATGCAGAAAATAATGCACTGTCTCTTTTAAACTCTCAACCTATCACTTTCCTTTACTTACACTTCCCATCTGTCAACAAGTGCTTGTAATTTTATTACACTGTCCTGTAGTTTATGCAGAGTTGGTATTATTTTACAGAGTTCTGTTAATGGACTGGATAAATGGTAATGCTATTTAAACTAGTCTCCTGCTCCAGCAAACACAGCTGCAACTGTACTACTATTTCTAGGCAAACATCTTGACCTGAACATGCAGTGCTCTCTCAATCCATCCAAAGAGAAATTGGAGCAGACAGCAAAGGGAAAGCATAGCCGGCCGCTGGCGGCAACCAACTGTGTCTAATCATAATTCATATACAGTGTACCCTCTTTCTTTTATATTGCATTTAGGCTACACAACAAGCATATGTGCTTCTTCACCTGGCATCTCATTTACAGCCAGGGGTCAAATGGTAATTATGATTCACAGAAGCTCAACAGTATACAGAAAACTTGCAGTACACACTGTTTGATTAGCTGTTAAATGCCAAAAAATAAATGGTAAAACTAAAGCATATTATACATTTTATTGATCATGTTTAGAGAACTTTGATTATCCTTAGAAATATGTTTATTTGGATGTAAATATATGTAAGCATATGCAATAACATGTAAAAAACCAAATTTTATAGTCTTCATAATGATCAGGCTATACATAATCTGAAAACTGACCAAAGCATTTCAGTAGCATCAATCCCTTTGTTAGCCTGACTTTTTCTAATAACAAACTTAGTGTTAAGCAACTGTATATTTTCAGTATCGCTTGTATTTTTTTAAACATGAATACATTATATCCAGACATTCACTTTCATGGTCTAATCAACAATAACCCTTAGGCAGAGGAAATTTAATACTGAGAAGTCACTGATCTCTTACTTTCCACCATATATACTATGAGCAGTTGTGTGCTTTATGCCAAAGGACATTATAGATTTAAGACTAGCATTTATCAAATATACAATTCTGAATTAAATATATTCAAGTATGATTTCGCCTGAAGTGAGCATCCATTTTTTGCCTGCAAATTATGGCTCATTTCTATTTTATATGAATTTAGATAACAGCCATTGCACTGTAGGTGGAATAATAAAATGATCATACATCCCTTTCATTTTCATTCTTGATGGAAGCAGTATCTTTATCATGACTGATCGAAATTATAAAAGACTCAATTGTTAATATATAAACCCACATACGAATATATTATAAAATTATAGCAGAGTAAAATTTTTGCTTGTCAGAACAAAAGCCTTCGAGGAGCTTTCTGGCCTAGTACTTTAACAACTCACTGCATCTACAAGTAAGTTCTGGAAACAAAGGAGAAAAACAAAAATACACAGTATTTAGTGTTTGCACTAGAAAGTAATTTTTGGTTTACCATTTCATATTACCATGAGAGGGGAAAAAAAAAAACTTATTTCACAATATTAAAACAGAAATCAATTCCTAAAAGTAAAAGCTTCATTATACCATTTCTTCTCAAGAATATTTCCATATACTAAAGCAGAAACAAATCAGAACCATCCCACCTTCCTCCACCTTCATCCTTTTTCCAAACACAGGAGTGGTGGAACTCAATAAAATCAGTAAATTCAATGGCAGAAGTCTCATCTGAAGTCTAAAGAAATGTGTCAAACATGTGTCTAAAGCAGGCTAAATGTGTACACCCTTTCCTAAGCATGTCATGTTGCATCCCCTTCATACCACAAACTGTACCTTAAATGTACCTTAAAACTCGTTTTGTCACAATAACTGATCATGTAGGTAAATACAGAAATCAGTATCTGAACTTCATTCCATGTTTTTACTGCAACAGAAGTGGATTTTTTAAATGTGCAAACCGGTCGAAACATTTAAAATATTGCCAAGAGTAAAACATTATCAAACAAAATAATACAATCAAAACAAAAACTCATTTCCCAATTTGATATAGTTTTTATTTAAGATAAAACATTGCATAGTATTTTCCTCCCAGACCTTAAGTTACTACCTTTGTTTTCTTTGTGAGGAGACACAGGAGAGACTTCTCCGCAGACCTATCAGACCTATCATTTGCCAATACTGTGATTTTTCTGGTCTACTGTGTACAGTCACAAAACCAGAACATTACAGAACCAAAGTGTTTATACAGAGCTACCTCTGGGCCAGAATCTCCACAGACTTTAATTTTTTTTCCTTTTAACACAGAAACAGAAAAGAAAATTTTCAGTACAAATTCATCACAGAAGTGATAATGGACAAGACAATGTTTTGCCTCATACAACTATCAGTATCTAACCTAGATTTCAAAAAACTCTTGTGAAGCAAAGAAACTACTCAGCTTAAACAAAACATCAACGTCACTAGATGCATTTTAGCCCTGTCTGAGGCAAAAGACAAAAAAAAAATCTAATGCAAGACAGCATAACAGATCAATTCTAAATTTTCCAGAAAAATAGTTATTGGGTTGTGCCTACTTACAGCCTGTATAACTTCGGTGTCCCCAGAAAGAGCAGTTCAGAAAGCAACTGGAGGTTATTTCTGTTTAGACGCCTTTAGAAAGAAAAAGAAAAAACTGTGTTAAATTACAAGTGCTACAGAAACGCAACCACTTTGAGCAGGCACCCCAGTGCTGTAATAAGCTGATTTTAAAGACCAGAAAGGCTATGCAATGCTGGTCCATTAGCGGAGACATGGTCCAGCAGCAAATTTACCATGGACTAATTACATTTTCTGGTTTCCCCAACAGACCATATTACCTATTTTATGAAAGATTTTGAATTCCTGTAGTGTGAATCAATCAGTAAGTCAGGACTCCATTCTGCATAAACAACCAAAAAAACTAAAAATACAAAATCAGCAGTGTAACTACAATTCCCCAGCTCTCTGTTCCTCTTAATATAACAAAGCAGATAAACATTTTGACCATGAAAAGGTTAAAGGGAACATGTATCAAATCATACATTTAGTTAAGTAATGAGATAATGTATCTAAAAATCCATAAAACTTATTTCAATTAAAAAAAACAAAGGAAGCTGTTTCAGAAACCATGATCAAATAAGTCAGAAAGCCAAATACAAGCTGGGATGTTTGACATGACAGGGTGAGGGTTTTTTTTGCACAGCTTTTTTTGCATATAGTTGTAAAGATACACCAAAAAGAAGTTAAAGAAATAAAACACGATGATTTGCGCATAAGACAATACAACAGAAAAACTGCATCTAGAGTCTGTAAGGTACCATTTCTCTATGAAGGCTCTCACTAAACATGCTGATGGGGGTCTAAACAGCTTAGTTTGAGGTGACAAGTTCAAAGCCCACCATAATACAGCCATAGGCAAGAGAACAACCACTAGCCAAGACAACTATATTCCACCCTCGTGATTTTTTTTATTTTATTTTTTTTAAACATATAAACATTAGAAAGAATAATCTGTACTGTAAGTGACAGTTTGGATCATACAGTTCTACCAGTCAAGAATTCAAGCTCAAAACAGGGTTTTGGATTTTAAGCAATGTACCACACATGCCACCCGCCATTCAAGCAAAGCAACATACTGAAAAAACCAAACTGTTTTGTCCCATCAAACCCATCAAGTCCCAGTTTGCAATGAATGGTGCTTCTCAATACAGCAATTCAACACATCCCTGCACACCAGACTGCATGTTATTATCTGATATTTATTTTATCCATATAGTGGTTACATTACATATGCCGATAGACTGCTACCAAGACAGTCTACAAGGTAAAAAAAAATACTGGACAGCAGTTTTGCAAAATTACATTTTAGAATTTCATGAAGTTTCAGAATTCCTTGCTTGTTAGTCTTAGGGCTAAATTCAAACAAGTAAGCCTGTTCAGTCTCACAGGGCTCATTTTTCATAAACATTGTTCCATCTAAAAGTTCTTTTCAATTTAAAGTGTTTTTTCTATAAATTTCCATATAGATACACACACTCAAGATCCAGTTTTATATAGCTCCATGGTTTAGTTCACTTAGTTCTTAAAGTTCAACGTGACTACTTATGAGAGCAAAACAATCTGACAAACATTCTTACATACTCACAGGTTTGCTCATACATTTCAAGCCATAAGCAGCCAGCTTTTTTAGACCTAGATATTCATAATTCTCCAGTTTTAATGTCAGGCTCCTTTTTGTTAGTCAAGCACCAGAGATCCTAATTTCCTTACGCAGAAGAAATTTGAATAACACATGTAGAAGATCAGAAGATAATTTAGACTGAAAGAAAAAGATACTGAAAAATAAAGACTACAGTACTGGGATAAGTAAGATAAGTAAAAATGCAGTTTAATAAGAAATAGAAAAAACACTTAATCCAGCAACAACAAAAAGAATCTGAATTGTGATCTTGCAAGAATTATTTCCAAATCAGCAGAAGAAAACTTTTCAATAGAAAAGATAGAGGTATAAAAAAATATTAACTAGTGGATGACTTCTGATTTGAACACCGCTTAAGACAATTTTACTTACATAAAAGTAGTGAAATATTTTAGTCTTTGTGGATCTATTGCATTTTCAAAATAAGATCATTTAAAAATAGATATTTTCATTCCTTCAGTAAATTTATGTATAAAAGTATATACTAAGACCACAAAACTTGAGTAGTAGGAAGAAACTTTCAAAGTAACAGTTGCATTTGTGATCAGAAAAGAATAATGTGAAAATGGAACTCAGACAAACAAACATTTAATAAAGGGAGAAATAAAATTCTTTCATCCCTTCTTTTTGCTAAATAGATAGTTTGGACTTAAACCTATAAGTCCATGGCTATAGATCAAAAAGTACATAGGAAAACATGCATTTTCAAAATTTCAGGAAGTTAGTCTCAAATTAGAAGATATTCAGGAAAAAAATTCTGTTGATATTTTTTGAGGACTCTATAGATTCATATACTAGACAAAAATGGTAAGCTGTAACTGAAGGGGTAATGAAATCACTCACCATCTGTAGATTTGTAGTTCAATCTAACACAGAAAAAGGCACTGTAGTACAGTGACATAATATTAACTGATGATAAAGTTCTTCAGGCAGGCTGCCTTTCACTAATGGCAACAACAATCTTAGAAGGGCACATTCAGCATCCCTTTAAAAGGGTTCTTCACAGACAAAAATACTTGTGCTAAGCTAGTACACAACTTTCTATACAAGTGGTTAATACCTTCGACCAGGAGTTTGTTACTACCTGTACTTCACATGGCCCACACAACTGAGTATACTGTTAACATACAGATGCATGTGCTTCTGTACAGACTTTAAAATCTAACTTGTAGACAATAAATTACATTCATGAATTAACCTAACAATAAATAGCACTACCCTCACGATGTAGTTTCTACCAATTGAGCTTGGAACTTAGAATTAGCACCTCAACCCTACCTTTTTACTTTACCTTTCACAAAATTAAAACATTTGTTCTTTGAGCACTAAGTGAATTGAGGGAATAAACAAGTCAAATTACTGATTTTTTAATGAATCCTGTGTTTTGTAGCTTCTACTTTGAATACTTTCACACTACTCACTGGAGGCTGTTTAGAACTAAGCTATCTCTACAAAAAATCTGACCATTCCTTATCATCTGTGCCTAAGAATATCAAACATAACTAATTTTCATGAAAGCAATAATGGGAAATGTGTCCTTTATCATACTTCAGAAACAGGCCTCAGCTACTCTATATCTAAGAAATTCTAACAGATGCTTTCAAGGGGTTAATTTGCTATTCTTAAGTTTCCTACAAGTAGATTTTATGAACCGGACTTCACATAAATTAATTTTTCAATATTGTAATAGATAGTTCTGTTTAAAAAAGCTAGGAATTCGCATAAGTGAAAGAGGATGCAGGGCAAATCTGGGCTACGTAGACTAGTATCACAGTACACAACAGCTCTTGGTTCAACAGTGACTGTGAAGAGTTTTCAGTCTGAGAGCCACACAAGGAGTCCTGAAAACATATTCCTATTTTAAAATGGTTTATTAATATACACACGTTCTCTAATAATTTCTACCTTTTCAGGTGACCTCATGCTTAATTTTTTCTGAAATAGGAATATATATCCAGAACATGCAGACATAATGGAACAAGAGCGAGACAGGCATGCACCTCTTTCTCCCTGGGGTTAAAAGCTGAGGTAATCACAGATGAAATCACAAAATCCATGACTATACATTGCAATGAACTACAACTACTGATGAGTAAATACAACCAGAAACACTCCACCACATTTTCTTTCAGTGTGTGTTGGCAGAGACCTCACCACAGCACGCAGAGTTTCCCTGGGGACAATGTGGAGAAGAGAAATTTCAGTTGCATCAACTGAACTGCTCTCCCAGAACTGGCATGAAGTTCAAGGTGAAGCACTGAAGAAAGAGTGATGAGGTATTCCACTCTGCTACCATTCAGTTTTCCAACTGATCTAGAAACAACTGTTTCTCAAGAAAAGGCAGAGAGCTCAGAAAAGATTGCTAGCAGTGTTAGCAACAGAAAAGGTACTGGAGAATCTCTTCTAACACTGCAATACCTTGCATCATAAAGTCCCTTATTATTGGCCATTTGATGAGAGTCCAACATTGTATAATTTTTTCAATTTAACAAAACTGAGGCACAGTTGCAATTAAAATATGTAACTTTTTCTTCTGTTACTGAAGGCATCTTTAGGAAGAAATCAGGCAAACTGACAGACTGGCACAGGTAAATTTTTGAGCGCTTCATGATGGATTCAAGCAAAATCCACATACTATCTAAAGTATACAAAGTATTTTAAATCCTTTATCTTAAATCTTCCAGAATGCAGTCTTCTAAACATAGTAAAGACTAGAAAAGCATCTTTAATGTGAAGTGATGGAAGCAGTATACAGAAGGACCAATTTAGTGACAATCTTTTACAGATGAGCAGGTTAAAATGCTCCTTAAAGGAAGTGCAATACCAAGAGGCAGATAAAAAGTATGTATAGAAAAGCAATAGGTTACACCGTGAAGCAAACAGTAAGGTAAGCAATAAAGAATTGGCTCGATTTGAGTTACTGGTTCTACAGAACAGCTTGACTTTGCAGAAATGGGTGCATATCTGGCCTTTACTTGTCTTCTGCATGCAGACAGAGGATGTGTAGAAGACGGCAGAGGGAAGCTTCAAGAAGAGCATATTATACTCCCAGTGACACTTATCCTAACCCACTGAAGCCTGGCGAGACCACCAATCCAGTCTGATGTTTCTCTCAAGTTTTCACGCCTCAATAACTGATCCGGTATCAACCATGCATGGTGAAGGAAAGGAGGAAAAAATAAATCTTAATTGACTGCAAGGTAATTGCCTGCAATTGCTATAACTCCCAAGCAAGTCTGCATTTGTTTCCCAGACTTGTTACAGTCTTCACCATAACTTCCTTCTGATCCCATTGTAATCAGCTACATACAGACAGAGAAACTGTGTGAGACTGCAGAGCCTCTGTGCAATTGAGTTATTTCAGTGCTTGACTGTCCTCACAGTGAAAAGGTTTTAAACCTATATCCAGTCATAACCTCTCATTTTAATTTATGCCTGTTGTCTCATCATAGCAATGAGTCTGGCTTGAGGCTTTTGATAACCACCTCACAGGTACTGGAAGGATGCTATTTTGTTCCCAAAAGTTGTCTTCCAGTGGGTTTTAATTCAACTAGATGCAGTTCTAGCCACAGGGCCCCTAAAATAACAAAAGCCCTCAAAAATAACTTGAGAACTGATCAAAGTTAAGAGCTGTTCCAAATTAAAATTATAAATCAGCTGTACTCCTTAATTAGAAACAGCCTATCCCATTGGGTACACAGACTGAGAATCTATAACTCTAAAAACAAGACACAGATGCATTTTATTCTACCATCGTTGCTTCGGGAAGAAAGATAGAAGGCTTCCAATTCATACAAAGTTAATGATAGCAGAAATCATTAGTTTTAACTCTTCCTTCAAAGTTAGCTGGAGTGGTAAATACACTATCTGTGTATAGTAACACACAGTACTTCACGGCTTAGAAATTGTGCTCTTTGTAGGAGCACATCCACACCTACTGTTTGTCAGCAGAAGACATCACTGTCACACACATTTAAAAATACCACGTAACGCCTTTTCACCAAAACTCATTTTCAAAATATGCATAAAATTTTAAAGCAGACAAATATTTTTTCATTAAAATTCAACTTTAAATGAAAGGATATGTCAGTAGACAAACTGCTAAGTGTTCATGCAACAGCACTTTCTACTCACAATGACTGAGCCCATCAGGCTCCACAAGTAGTTCCAACAGGTTACAGGGATACGAATCTGCCAGGAAGGTCTAGTATCAGTTCAGGTTTTATGAGCTCCAGAAATACAGAATTAACCTACAAAATTACTCAAGTATTTAAAAAAAAAAAAAGCTAGTGCATAGTACCCAAATCATCTCCATGAACTGCTTTAACCATTAAGCCCTAAAAAACCTGACCCTAGATATAATAGACCCTATATATATGTACATATAGGGTCAAAATATGATGCCTGTTTCCTCAGTGAGCTTTCTGTAGAGCTTGACTTGAGCTTGTGTCTGCATGTTGCTGTATCAGCCAGAAGCAGAGAACATCTGTGCATCTGTGTCCAAACCACAGTCTACTGAACTTCAACACATATGGCAACTGCTGTCTCTGAATGTGTTCATGCGAGTCACATCATCAAGCGAGAAGGCCCAAGAACTAAGAGCTAAGCAAAAGACTGTGCCAGTTTTTCCATTAAGAGTTCTCTGCAAAGATTTTCTCATCTCTAGTCAAACTACTCATAATCTTATTAAACCTAGCAATATCAAGTTTACTGACCACATGAATAAAAACTGGAATCTGAGAAGTTAAAGGCTGATCTTACAGCATTTGGATGCCCAAGTCAAAGTTTTCTCTGGGTCAAAAACCGCTCCATCAGGGTTCTGTTTTCCAGGCTAAATAGCGACTATCTAAGATAGATATCTAAGTTAGTTTCAATTTAATATCAAATACCAGTTAGATATTAGTTTTAATAGAATTATCTGAAAGGAAGTGGAACATAGAAACTATTGCAAACTCAGTTTCTTACTTGTGTAGGAATTGGTCAAAGTTATTTTGCAAACTGTAGTACTATATGGTACTAGCATCCACTACTTGAACCCTAACATTTTTTCTGTCCATTTTCTTCTCACACAAGGTTGACGTCAACTGCAAATTAACACATTCCTGCCTACTCCAATTAATTCTCCATACATTATGCAGAATACTATTTGCACAGATAATCAGGAGTCTACTCTCAAATTGTTTCTTTTAATAGGTTTTCTAATATAAGCAGAGCTAGGATAACCTCTTTGTTTAGTTGGGTTTTGGCGCTTTTTTTTTAATAAGAAAAGAGAAACTAAGGCTGTTTTCTAGAAGCTTCTGTATAAAACAACACAAAAGCCAGGAAACTACAGGCTGGGCAGCCTCGCATTGATTTCTGGGAAGGTGACAGAGCAAAACAGAAGCTATTCCTAGACACAGTATGAAGAATATGGAGTAGTTAGCATGGATTTATAACTGGGAAAGTCATGCCTGACCAGCCTGATAGCCTCCTACAGTGAATAAGGAACTTGGCATATGAAGGGAAGGCAGTGGATGACTGCAGTAAGGCTTCTGGCACCGTATCTAGTAAGAGTTGTCCTCATAGATGAGTTGATTAAGTACAGGCTACAAAAGTAGACAGTAAAGTGGACTGAAAATTGTCTGAAACACCGAGTTCAAAGGGCTGTGATCCATGGCACAAAGTTCAGTTGCAGTACAGTCACTAATGGTATATCCCAGGGGTCAGTACTGAAGCCAGTCCTGTTCCTCTTCATTCACAACCTGCAAGATGGGGCAGAGTGCACCCTCACCATGTTTATAAACAAAACAGAACTGAATTGATAACTAATGCACCAGAGGTGTGTGCTGCTGGTCAGAAAAACCTGGACAAGCTGAAGAATTGGTCAAAAAGGAACCTTATGAAGGTCAGCAAAAGGGAAATGCAAAGTCCTGCATCTGGAGAGGAAAAACCTCATGCACCAGCACAGACTGGAGAACTGGCTGGAAATCAGTTTTGCACAGAAAGGCCCAGGGACCTGGTGAACAAGAAACTAAACTGGAACCAGCAACATGCCCTTGCAGCAAACGCCAACAGCATCTGCAGCTGTATTAGGAAGAGTGTCGCCAGCAGGTCAAGGTGAGTGGTCCTTGCCCTCTACTGACTACTGGCAAGACACCTGGAGACCTGTGCCCAGTGCTGGACTCCCCACAACAAGAGACACTGACATCCTGGAGTAAACACAGAGTCATGAACATCATTAAGCAGACTGAGGCCCCTCTCACAATGGGAGAGGTTGAGAGAGCTGGAACTGTTTAGCCTGGGGAGAAGGCAGCTCAGAAGGATCTCACTGTGTATAAAAATATCACGTGTATAAGTGATGCATTTCCTTCCCAAGAAAGAAAGACCAAGTCAGATTTCTCAGGGATGCAAAGTGAAAGGACAAGAGGCAATGACACAAATCAAAAGTACAGGAAACTACATTTAAATGTAAAAAAAGTATTTTATTGTGAGGGTGGTCAAACAGTAGAATAGGTTGCCCAGAGAGGCCGTAGATTTTCCATTATTGGAGACATTCAAAACCCTACTGGAAACAGCCCTCAGCCACCTGCTCTGATCGACCTTGCGTTAATCAGTGGCGTGGGACTAGACAATCTATAGAGGCTCCTTCAAACCTCCACAATCCTGTGAGACTAATTCATTGGATTTTATTCCGTAAAGTATACTGCAAAGAAGGAAACAGAAGTTATAAAACCTCCATAAAGTAATACGGGATCAAGTAGCAGATGAAGCAAGGATGATCTTTGACAGCACCTGGGATTATTAAAATAAAAAAACCCAAAACACAGAGAGAGGGAAGGGGAAGTTGATCCATTAGATTGAATTTAGCTAGAGTTTGGACAGATTGTTTAGAAAGGCAAGAAGGGTCTGCAGATAGTCTACATAGGCTTCTAACTGTCTTTCTGGCACTGAATTACTGCAGTAAGTCTTCACTCAACCATTTTTCTGTAGCACCTGTACAGGCATCATGCCAAACTAGAGTCAGAAAGGACAGTGTGCCTTAAATATTAAGGAACACTTCACCACATTGTGTTTGATTATCAGTCTAGACTATTACTAAAGACAAGCCAGCACAATGGCTTGTCTTCACAAGTGAATTTCATAACTTCACTACATACTAAGAAGGAAAATTAAACATTTCTCCTGATGAAGTTTCAGCCAAACTCTTCTGAGTAAATAAAGTAATATAACAGTATGAGTCACTGAAGTGGCAGCCAGATCCCTCATACATTTTGGAGTTTAAACGTAAAATTCCAGATAGAACTGTGGCCTCTGCAGTTAAAATAAGGAGAAACTTACATCCTTTGACATATGCTATATTAAAGTTTTCTGACACATCAATTTTTACCTGTGGACAACATTAAATCTGGTTTTAGAAAAAAAAATTAACTGATTCTGCAACAGATAAATATGATTTTTAGAGAGTAAAACTAAAATGTATAATATCAGTGCTCTACAGCATCAGTTTAAAATAGCTTCTGAACACAAAACACTATTTGAAACAAAAGCATTGACATAACAGTTCTGTAGAATCAGATTTGGTTTCACCATTTTGCAACAGTGCAAATTGCCCATTTCAGAGGAAGCAAGAAAGAAGAGCATCCAGCAAACAGTGTCACAAAGGATGAGCACAAAACAGATGTGGGAAAAATAAACAGCCCTCCTGCCCTGGAATTTGTAAAAAAGTCTGCAAAGAGCAAACAGGACTTCTCACTGCAATTTGACTTCTAGACTGATAAAAGGAGTCCCATGAGAAAAGACACTCAGATGAATAAAATATACTAAAAATAATAGCAAACACAAGTCTTTTAAAAGAAGAACATCACTCTTTGACTTGGTTTTATCAAACATTTTATAGTACGCTTTACCAAAATGTAGATAAAGTCTGTTTTTTAAGTTTTAATTAATTAGAATGCTGCATCTTTTTAAATATTGTCTTCAAAGAGCCTTTGTGTATTTCAATTTAGCAGATATTTTTAGAGAAGACATTTGAAGTCACTTTGAAAAATGTCTGTCAATACAGAATAAAAAAAAAATACTACAGTAATTACATGATAAATAAAGATTGCCCAGTGCAATTCATGTAAGATGGTCTCACATTCCTTTGGCAAGTGATTAGCACTGCAGGCTTCGTGGTCTCCTCCTTGTTTTACAATAAGGAATGTGCTATGCATTGCCCTTAAACTATGCAGGATTAGCTAAGAGAAGGATTTTTCACATCCATGATTAACAAGGAATAACTGTTCACCCTCTTCAGGGCTGTTTAAAAACATCTACCTGAATTCCTTCTTCCTCTATCACACATGTGTGAAGGTACTAACCCTTCAAATGCTCATATAATCAGTTATCTGGCTTCAGTCTGAATAAATATCAATGCCTACAGGGTGAGAAAATCAAAACATCAGTCAGCTTTAAAAAATAAAAAAACCCAAGCACATCAACACCTCAACTTGTAGGCAGTCCAACCTACACCTTCACGGCTGCAGTAGTCAGAAACTGTTCAGAATTTACCCCAATTGAAAAATTAATTCTTAGGCTACAGTACTGAACTTGCACACCAAGATGAAGGCCAAGATTCAGTGAGAAAAATCTGTGACTAACTTCTAGCTAAAGAGCTAAGAACTCATTCTAAGAGCTCAGTACAAACTCCATACTATATAATACAAGGTCTTACTGCCAAAAACACCACTTTCACTGAGACTACATATAGTTAAGGACAACAAGATGAAATACAGTTCATTTAGTTTATTTATTTGTATGATAGTGATGCAAATGATTCCTGGTACAGTAGCTATGACTCCACTGCTAACATAGCATTTTTCACCAGGGGTCCTAAAATTCCAACTTAGCCTCTTACCTTCACATCTAAGCCTCTTTAAATTGGCAAGAAAAAAAAGCCATACACACAAAAATTCTTTTCCAGAAGTCCCTGGTCCTGAACTTTGATCATGTAGCTATGTAGAAGTGAAATCCGAAGGGTTATATTCTATCAGAAATTCAAAACCCAGAAATAAAAAGTTCAGACCAAAATTATTTATTCTGGGATTAATTTATTGATGCAGGTCACATTTAAAGATTCGTAGAAAACCCTGCTATTCCTCTCAAAAATTACTATTTTCCTACTTAGAATTTACATTTTATGGATAGAGCTAGTCAAACTTCAATTTCATGCCACACATCAATGCATAATAAAAAGTTAACACATAGGTTTATTTTAACATCTGGAAAGGATGTTTTATCCCATCAGTGATACAGTAAGACTGCACTCTAAGAAAGAACACACGCAATACAGGTGTGGCCCTATCCTAGACTAGACAAAAAGAGCAGTACTAGTTTATCTAGTCTATTTTGAAACAACAGCTAATTCTCTCAATAACTGCCCAGACCTGGTGGGCAACACTACTCAGGAAGCTGTATTTGTTCTTACCCTAGATGGAACATTTTATTTCTTAGTCCACTCTTCTATGCATGCCTTTGTAAGATGAGATGCTTTGTAAGACACCATACTTTCCGAGATCATTGTAATTCAGAACTGAGTTCTGCTTTTACGATTGCAAAACCTACTAATATAGCATAATAGTTTACCACATTTATCAGTCTAGGTTAGAGCCCGCACAGATAACTCTAACCATGTAATATACAAAATACAGCTAAAAAACACTTTATTATACTGAATCCCAATTAATATCTTTGACAAGACCAACTCCTATTTATTCAAGCTATAATTAAGCCCTTGCTGCAGAAGATGCAAACATAGCAGTTTCACATATAGATTTATACCCAGAAAAGAAATCCAAGTAGTAATTCAGTTTGCTTAGAAAAAAACCATTTCTTTGAACCTATGGAGTTAAAATATACTTTTCCATCTTTGCTGTGACACACCTTTAAGTTTAAAATTGTTCATCCACCGAATAAATAAAACTAATAATTTTCAGTACTACTTAAGTGCTCATAAGTGCGCTCCTAGGTAAATGCTCTCTTCATCTTAAGTTTTAATCACTTATTTCAATGTACTTAGAGATGGAGCCCAAACAAATAGCAAATACAGGCAATTCCTCTGTTATTCTAGAACCGTGTTGTTAAAATTTAGAAAAATGCATGAACTGTAACAGAATATTTAATTCTTGAAATATTTTTCTCCAACATTCAGTAATACACTGTAAGAAGTGTGAAAATACAACCCAGATAGTTCTCAATTTAAAATCTATTCCAAGTACCAACTTGATGTTCAACCCTTACAGCATAGTCATCTTGAACTCAGGATTTCAGCTTACTTGCACCATGTAGCTCAGGGCCAGGGGGGCAGACAGAGACTAAATATTTAGGTCAGATGCTAACTCAGAAGCTGCAGTTCCTTTGAAGTTGCAGGAACATTTTACCTCCTCCTGACTTTCAGGAGGAATACATTTTGTGGGCTTGGGATATTTTTTGTTTGTGGGTTTTGTTAGTCTGTTGCTTTTTTTTAAGACTACACAGACAGATCTTTAGAACTATTAAGATAATAAATGGTCATTTTAGAAATCAGTTCTATTAATTCAAGTATCAAAAGTGTACGGGCTTGGCCTGAAAACTTTTAGGCCACACAAGTAACCTTTCTCACAAGACTAATCAGTGGGACTACTCATGCAAACCAAGTTATTCACGTGGTAAATGTCTGCAGAACCAGACTCCAAATTAGCATTTTAGGGCCACACTGCTGCCTCAATGGATTATTCACAATTACAGGAAGAAAAATGGGAGTAGTTGTAAACTTTGTTCTAAACTTTTCCTGTCTGGACACATCTTTTGGATGTGTTGCATTGTCTTTGAATGATCATAGATGGCATCTCAACTACTAGACACAGAAAAATTATTAGTAAAAATTGTGATTAAAACAATGTTCCTATAAGCCAAAAATATTTTTCCTAAATGAAAAGGTAACTGCTTTGCTACATAAACAAGAGAAGACTATATTTAGCCCTCAAAACCTGACTATGTTGCATTTATGGAGTTCAAAGAACTGCAAAGAAATTTTAGACCTAAGCAGATAATAGAACTGGTTCAACAGTCTATAGCTGCTGTCTACAACCAAATTTTGTACTTCCCTCCAGATGACAATAGCTTGTAAAACCACTGGGATACTTTGAGTTGCAACACTACAGAAAAAGGTGGTTTGAAGGATAATTTACTACGTTTTTTAAAAGTTCCTTTTAAAGCTGTGTGTAATAATAGTGTTAGTTCTCAGAAAGTGAAGATTTTTAGGTTATCTTCATCTTGCTTTCTTAAACTATTTCAAACTGCTATAAATATCACATGCAAGATGACAGCTTTGTAAATAAAGAAGAAACAAGCGTTTAAAACCACATTCTTATAAGGAATCATTTTAAAAGGTTTCATCTGCATTAAAAAGCACTGGTCTCTGAAAATTCTTAAATGTTGTAGAAATTCTTCATATCTTAATCCCCTGTGCCTTTTTGCCATGAAGCATACTGAAACCAACCACTGATACATGACTGTGGACTCTGTAAGAGGTTCAGACAACATAACCAGTCACATCCCAACCCTTTCTTTATGGGACTTGTCATGTACTGAATGGCCATGTACTCTTTAGAGGCCCTACTCATAGGAACATGGGCTTATTATACAGGTTACTAGTTAATACAGAAAGTCTTGCAGGTATTAAATACAGGACAGACAAGATCATAACCAAGACAAGAGTCTGACAGTGCTTCAGGATGTAAAAGAAGATACAAGCTGCACCACTGACTGGAAAACAGGATATATGTATTGAGGTTCAGTGGATTGTTTCAGTGGACAGCGTACCTACACTACAGAACAAACCATGTGATTCAGCCATTCAAGATTCAGGCTTTCAAGTCATAATCACGGCAGACTTACTAGCTCAGGCAGTGTTGTATCAAATTGGTTCAGAACAGAGCTACTGCCCCATAAGTGCTGAGCATTCATACAAGACTGCCAGAGAACACAACCAAGTGAGCATTGCAGTGTATACCCATTTGACTTAACATTTTTCAGAGAAGCATCTAAGTTAGAGGCTTATAACATAATCACCTGCAGTTTCAGCAGGGGCTCTCCAACAACTAAAGTTTCCAGAAACCTAAAAGTTATTTTGTTAAATTGATAGCTTCCACCTTATTTTCCATCCCAGTTCCTATGTAGTAAGCACTACTATAAAAGCATTTATTGCTAACTGAACATTTCTACTTTAAAAATTACAGCAGGGCTGCTGTAGTAACAATCACTTGTTACCACAGTGTTTATTAATTCCTTTGCACTTCTACAGTTACAACAGGAATTTGTGTCACACCAGTGTAAAGCATATTTGGTCTAAATAGCTTTCTGTACATACTGCTATACATGTCTAGCGTACCAGAGATTCGTCATTCTTTTACTAAACTACAGGACAAATATTTCTATCTACCTGACAGACATATACATAGATTTAATCAAATCATATCTTAAGTAGTTCTCATCTGAAGGTTGAGAGTTTCTTCTGAGATGAATTTTGCAAAATGCTTCAGGTCTTCCCTTAGAGGGAACTGAGGATATGCAGTGTTTTCCATTATCAGGTCTGCAAATGAGTATTCATGAGTAACTCACCGATCAACCAAACAGTTCCTTGGAAATCAGAATAAATGATCTAAAACAAAATGATTTTAACTAAAATTCCAGCTCAAAAACAAAAAACCAAAAGCACCACTTAACCTAGCGAGATGGATTTATTTTTCTTTTCCCTAAAGAGAAGCTACTGTGAAAGCCTGTTCTTCACATTAAAGACAGGACTGAACCACAGGAAACATGTTTTAAAATTCAGCCTGTACACACTAGCACAAGATATTTCAACGTAAAAAAATATTACATGTAAACAATCTTATAAACCAAACTGAGTTAATTTAAGTTGCAGTAAGGTTTGCTTATGCCTTCCATTGGCATGCTGAAAGGACTGCATCAGGTATTTTTTGACAGTAGCTTGGCACATTACACTTACAGTGGAAAGGCAACATCCTACACATACACATTGGAAAAAAAACTCCTAAAAAGCTTTAAAGTGCTTGCTATTTAATGTATAAAAGAAAATACTTGAAGGAAGTATCCACAAGTTTCCTGAGAAATCATTTTGAATTTCAGAATCCCAAGGAGATGAATTGGCTGTCAGATAACAATGTGCCTTCATCAGATGGAGTTGGCAGTTGTAAACAAGAGGAATTTTCTCAGCTTTTCCTCACAAATATGAAATATTTGCTCTTAGCCAACAGCTGGGGTGGTTTAAAGACATCCTGCATATATATTCAAATTACAAGTCACCCACACATCTAACACTGACTGAATTCCAACAAATTAAGGAAATTGACAAGCACTGGAGAAGATGCAAAGTAATTCCGAAGACAAAACAGAGTCTAACTTGGTAGGTCTGAACGACTAAACTTTCAAATATCATTATTTGCCTGCTGAAGGGTGAACAAAAATAACCTACAAAATTAGCCACAATTGTCAGAACTTCTCTTCAGAGCTAGTATCTTATATAACTGGGAAGTATCTATTGTTTTCCAAAGATTTTACAGATTTACCAGGACAAAACCAAGGGAAAAGAAACAACAGAAAATGTAACGGCAAAATGAAAACACATCAGAAAACAACTAAATGGGTTTTTTTTTTCCTAGCATTGTAGTTCTATAGCTCAGAAATCTTACTATTAAATAACTCATGTCATAATTTTGAGGTAAAATAACTTCGGAAATATTTTTCATAAATTACATAGCAGGAACTTGCTTCAAGATAATCAAGGAAAACTTGATTATATACTGTTTAAAAACTTACCAAGTATTTGGTATCTCAGTGTCAAACAACATCCATAGTGAAAGAATGGATCTTTTAATATCTTTTAATGTTTCGTGTATGTGTATGTACTTCCACAATATAAACTATACTTCTGTTTTATTTTTTAGCTAGACCCTATAAACATAATTTAGGAATGTGTATATATTATTCTAATATATCCCTCAGCAGGAGAAGTTGTACTAAACCCTTATGCTTTCTACAAAGTTTAAAGCACATTGTAAAAAAATATTGCATTAAACTTTTTAATACAACTTTGAAAAAACTGACTATGCAATTCTAAGAGCAATCAGACTCATTAAAATTTACTCAAACAAGGTTGTGCTATGTAGTAACACTTTCAATTTTTAGGTCAAAAAGTTACTTGGGTTTATCTGAACAAAATGAGATAATTATCTCAAGCACATGATACTTCCATTATTATAGAAATATCATAATTACACCAGCGGTTACTAGGTCTCCTGAATAGCTTTGTCTATATGACCAACAAAACCGTAATGGTTTGTGGGTTGAGTATTTTTTGTTTTGTTTTAAACACAGCAGCTGTGGATACAGAGCACAACTATAACAAGACAAACAATTTTAGGCCAATGCTGCTTTTCAATGGATGGAAGTAGAAAGCAGCAAATGAGAAACTAAACAAGAGCTCAGAGGTATGCTTAAAGTAAAGGTAATATAATGAAAATGCAGCAATTAAAATGTCTAATAATGAAGACACTACTTAAAAGTTCTACAAGAGCATACATTAGTACAAAGGCATTCTTAGACCTTCCTAGCTTCAAACTGAACTGGAACTATATCAAACAACCAGCATCTTGTTTTTAACAAGTCAGATGTCCCAAGTTGTACATTAAAAAAATATTTTCATTTGAGGAAACAGAACAAAATAAGGCACACACTACATACTACTATAAAGAGCTAAACCAGTTTCAGAACTACTCATTTTCTATATACTACTGCTATTTAGCAGGTGTTTGCACTTCACCTCCCATCCCTGCTCCATCCCCTCCCCACAGCATTCACTCTTTTTTTAAAGTCAAAATCCAATTAATTTTTGAAAGCTACCAGTTCATAATTTCTCTAAGCCTTTGCTTTAATCATATAAAAACTACAGTACATAGTATGAAAGCAGTATTTGAATTGTAACAAGACAACACGTTATAACTAACTAGCAGATACTTCCAATAACACATTGTATAAAATGTCCAACATCTCCAAGACTAACATCCAACACTGTACCTCAGAGAACAGACTATTTTAGGTGTATTCATGTTTGAAAAAGTCCTTGTGTATTCAAGGGAAAATATTTTATAATGTTCAAGCCATTTCCTACAAGACAATTGGAGTTTACTCTTCAAGTCTGAACTGTTCATGAAAGCTCCGCACCAGCCCGAGTCCCATACATACGGCTTCAGAATTTCTTCTTTTGTGTCTCAATAAGGATAGAAGTCCCAAGTTGTTTGGTTTTTTTAAATAAATAAATCAGAGGCCCGAGTACCTTAATGATTTGATAAAAAAACCCAAAAGTTCTATTTTAGAATTAAAAATACTTACAGCCTCTCCAGTTCTTTTAAATCCTGGAATGCTCCTCTCTCGATAGTACTAATCTTGTTCTCCATGAGCTGACTGAAATATAGAAATTTTTATATATAAAGTTTTAATAGCTCTGATATAACTTGTTGAATTAGCAGTAGTCATTTAAAGGTAACCACATATTCACTAAAACAATAGAACAGTTATTCTAGAGTAACATCTACTTTAACCTTCCAGACCCCTGTCACCAACACTTTACATGGCTTCATACACCCCAAATGGGAAAAATAATCCTTAGTAGAAGAAATAAGAATAGAGTATTACATTTGCTTATTTACCTTAAAAGTCCCACATTAGAAAGTCACACATATGCATAGATAATGTGCACACAAACACACATTTATCATTGCTTCTCGGCAAATGGTAAGATTACAGTTGAATGCTATAAAAGCAATATTATTCTCACATGAGAAGAACGAAAATATTTAACTATCATGTTTGTAAAAAACATCAGAGATCATAACCTCAACAGTTGTTTTGTAAAAAAAAAAACTACAACATGATACTATGTTTCAGAGAGAAATGGAAAAGGATTTTGTATGACTACTTGCTCAAATGAAATAGACTTAAAAAATAAGCTAAGTAAATTCTGCAGAATTTTAAACTTGACATTAGATTTTTCCCAAAAAAAACACAAAACCCCACAGAATTCTAAAAGCTTCATAATGCTTGAAACAAAAGCATGTTACAAAAAAACCCAAACAAGCAAAAAAGCAACTCAAATCAAATCATTCCTTCTTCAAATTCACTGTTAAAATTATTCCTTTTTGCCCAGAAACAGTACAAAAGCAATAATCATCACCTGGGACTTGCTTTTAAATTCTGTAAAGGAATAACTTTTTTTTTTCATGCATTCCCTTATACTTCAAGTTGAGAACATCCATTTTTCAGTGTGAACTGTAATCTTCCTAACCTTAAACTGAAGTCCCTCCAACAGTTATTCAACCAATTTTAGCAGCACAAGCTACATACCAAATTAAATCTTCAAGTTCTCTCATAACCTTAAGGAGAGATTAAAAAATTTTAAACAAATTAAGGCAATTGCTAACTTATTCGTATCACTGTATAACATATGACGGAGGGGCTGTAAATTCAGATGCAGTAGCACAATAGTTAAAAAGTGATAACCTATCCAGCTTATCAACTGGAAGATAACAAGTTCAATGGTTCGTATAATAAACTGTAGCATCAGCCCTAAAAGGTATCAGTGATAGAAAGAGAAACTTACAGAACTCGAAGGTGCCTTAGACCAGCAAAGTCGGTCTTGGTGATTCTTGTGATGTTATTTCCATTAAGATCCCTACGAAGAATAATTTATAAGTACCAAAATTAAAACATTTAAAAGTTAATTTTAAATTGTTTTGTTTTCATGGGCACAGCATTTTTAGAAACTGGGAGATGTAAATGAACCCATTGACCCTTTCCTATGACTAACACTGTCTGAGTTCCTGACTTGCAAGTGACTGAATGAAGGTTTATCTTGGAAGTAGTAATTTCAAACTTTTTAGAAGAGATGTTTACAAAGTTAGTTTTGCCTGCCATTATAAAGCTCACATTTATATTTAACAATATAGAAGAGTCTGAAAGTGGTTATAATAGCATTTAGAGAATGACTAGAGGGACTAGCGGTATTATATATATGCTACAGCAGTTGTTTGGCTGCTACAAAAACTAAACAAGTGACTGAAATCAATACAACTTCCCCCAGTTGTAAGCAACTTTCAGCTTTCTTATTATTGTTACAAATCCAGAACAGGGCTTAATTTTCTATAGCAAACATTAGCTTTCTAACAAGCATAAAACTGTTGGAAGATAAGTGATGGGAAACATGATTTTGAGAACTAAACTCTTCACTCGCTGCACAGGAAACCACACAGACTGCAGAATGCGAAGCTTATTCAGAAGCAACAGAAAACCATATTTAGGCCCTAGCATTTCTGTTCGTTCTTCAGCACTGCTGTCTCTTCTGGAGTTACATGACCATTTTTCAGAACGTTTTGGAGTCAAGATATAAGCTTCCTTCAGTTCCAATCACTACAAATAAAACCAGACTTTGCAATTCCTGAGGTAAGCCATTAGGAAGTGGTATTACAAGGAAACTGCCCTAACAATTACAGCTCATTCCCAACGTAGTTAGGAACAAAACATATCTATTTTTTGTGTGTTTATACCACGTGTAGCCAAGACGCTAGCTACTGTAGAGAAACCGCGCAAGTCTCAGCAGAAACGTGTCCCTGATACACTTCCTAAGTGAAATTCATCACTCGAGATGTGTTCATAAGTCAACATTTAAATGACTTATTAGAGAGCAAGAAATAATGCGTTCACCTCTCCCACTCCTTAGATCCCTCTGAAAAACAGACTGATATGATAAATAACCGACCACATGCTTGCTGTCTCTCAAGACTAGAAAATACTCTAGCCAGAGAAAATACTCTAGCCAGAGGGTACACGAACAAGAAGCAGATGGGGGGAGGGATCACAGTTAAGGCACAACTGCGTGCCGTGTGAGTGGCTAAAAACCCCCAGCCTGCGCTCGCCCTGAGGCAGATGCTTGCGCCGGGGCACAGCCCCGCCGGGCTCCAGTCTCCCGCCAGGACAGCGGGCAGACAGCGCGGCCCTCGCCCGCCTCCCCGCGCGGACGGGAATAAGCGCTGCGCGCCCGCGGAGCTCCGCCGCCCGCCCCGGGGCCTGCCTGCGCCCGCGGATCGCCGCGGCCCGGCTCTAACCCAGCGCCTCGGGGAAAGAAAGCTGCAATAGCGAAGTTTGTCGGGAAATGGGCGACGGCTCGGGGAGAGGCCGCTTCGCCGTCGCCTCCCCCCGGGCCGCGGCTGTGTCCGCCCCGCCGCCTCCACTCCCCGCGGCGGCGGGAACCGCGCTCCTCACCGCGGCTTCACAGGATGAAAGGCAAACGGCTGGAAGCAGCGTCCACCTTTCCCGCCCACCTCTCTCCGCGCATCGCCGGCAGCAAGGGAAGGGAACAGAACCCTCCCAAAAGGCATCGGGACCCCAGACCGGCCCGGATCTAGGGGCCACCTCTGCCCAGCCAGCCGGGAGCCCTGAAGGGAGCCAAGGGGCGCTTGCCGCCGCCCCGGCCGGGTTACTTACAGCCTCTCGGTGTTGCGGGGGATGTTCCTCGGGACGCCGCGAAGCGCCAGCCCGTGACAGTCCACAGTGCTTCCCGAGCAGGAACACTGCGCAGGGCACGGCTGCGGCGCCACCTCGCCCGCCATCGCCAGCAGCAGCCCTAGGGACAGGGTGAGCTTCCCCCAGCCGCACATCATCACCGCCCGCTGCCGCCCGGCCGGGGCCCGCCGGCCTCGGCCCCGGGGAGGCGCGGCGCGCACCGCCCTCCTCCTCGCTGCGGGGAGCGCTCGGGCAACTTTCAGGGTGTAGAGAAAGCGAAGTCTTTTCTATCCAAAGCTGAGCCAAGAAAACAACCCCGGCAAAGTGAGGTGGGTGGCAGCGGTCCGCGGTGAAGGCAACTTCGCTGGGAGGGGGGCCGGCCCGGGCCCGCCTCCCTCGCTAGCCCGTCGGGTGGTGGGGAGAGGCAGCACTTGAGTCTCGTCTTCACACGCTCCCTGCAAAGGCGAAGCAAACCCACGGGCTCAGGGTACAGCAGATCTGGGCTAGCTCCTTATCTGCCTCCACGCTCCTTTCAAAGCCGTGACTCCCCTCTGAGCCCCCGGGCTAGAGGCCGCACAAGCGGCGCGCTTCCTCCGCGGCAGCCCGCGCAGCGCGGCAGCAGCTCCCACGCGTGTCCCCCGCCGCGGGCCGTTCACAGCCCCACGGGGGGCGGCGGCGGGGCTGACACCGCTCACACACCGCCCTGCCGGAGGCGCCTCAGCAAATCATACCCCTCTCGCAGGCATTCATCAAACTGTCTCACGGAAGGAGGAGGGAGGGGGGGAAAAAAAAAAAAAAGTCAAACACACAAGATGATGTTGGGCTCGGCTTTCCACCCCCCGCGCCCCCTCCTGCTGTAAGCTCCCAAGCCAAGTTTAGCAGGAAAGGGCTGGTCCTACAGCACGATAATAATAAGCAGTCGAGAAGTGATTCGTTGCCCTGGTGGAAGGGAGTTCATCCACGACCTCCTCCTCGGTGACAGATCACAGCTATAGATCCTCCTGTGATCCCAGGAGCACGGCGAGACAGACCAGATGTGCGGCGATCGCGGGAGGGGCGAGGGGGTGCGTTATTCTACTCCCCGTGGTCTCCCGGATACCGTGGCTTTGCTGCGGCAAAGGCACCTGACGGGAAAGGTAGGAACTGCTCAGTCCTTCCAGGTGAGGGCAGTTCAGCAGCTTCTGGGGTTGCTGCAGCAAAGGGGGCAACTTTCCTCCTCTCCCGGAGCCCGCCGAGGCACAGCGCCTTGGGAAAGGGTTGCGCCCCTTCCCCCGATCTTGCCAGTGCACCTGAGCTGTCGGTGCTGGTGCCGAACAGCTGGGCCCGGCTCTCGCCTCCCTGGCGGCGGCGCTCCTCCGGCGCAGAGGGAAACGGCGGAGAGGGCGGGGGGGGAGGAGGGGGGGGGGGGGGAGCGGGCGAGGGGGGACGACACGCCGGCCCCTCCCCCCGTACCCCCCGTCTCTCCGCTTGAACAATAGGATGGCACCGCTGCACGCAGGCCGGCTCTGTTCTCCTCCCCGCAGCAAGGTGCCTGCCGCCGGCCGCGGAAAGTGCTGCCCGAGAGCGGCCGCCAGCCGAACCGCCGCCGGCACCTCGCCAAGCACTCCCCGCCTTCGCCGTTCGCCCGGCCCGGCGCAGCGCCCCTCGCTCCGCTCCCACGGAGCCGGCAATACCCCACGCGCCGCCCTATATAGGGGCGGCGGGGCCGCGCCTCCTCGGCCCCGCCCGCAGCGCCCCTCGCAGCGCTTACTGGCTGCATCGTCGCCCGCCCCGACCGGCCCGGCCCGGCCCCGGCCCGGCGAGCGCGGGGGGGGCGAGACGGGGGGGGAGCTTCGCAGGGACGCGAACAATGAATGAAAGTTCGGGGAGCGCGGCGGCGGCGGCGGCGCCGGGGGAAGCAGGTCCCCCCCAACCCCCAGGGAGCGCGGCGGAGCAGCTCTCCATCCCTTCGCCGCACGCAGCCTGGAGTTGTTGCGCGGAGTTTCTCACGCAACCGTAGCCTGCGGGTGTCAAGCGCCCCGCGAGGGAAAAAGGAGAGAGAGCGGGGCCCAGGTCCACCCTGGTGCTTGTGTGTGTTTTGCCTGGAGAGGGAGGGGGACTGAAACGTCGCCTGCTGCACTTGTAAATATCTCCAGCGTCTCACCGAGGGTCGTCTTGTCTGTTTCGTGCAGCAGTCTGTACGAAAGAAGAAAGAGGATTTTCTTGGCGTTTCCTTCGAGTGCATATTAGTGTGAAACACACCCGAATCTCTCGTAAATTACTTTCGAAAATAAAATAAAATGGGCAAGTCTAATTCCATGTGTTAAAATATGTTGAGTAGCAACATTAATGCTGCTGTACTCGTTTAGAAAACACCTTCAATTTGAAAAAAAACTTGTATTTTAAATACAGACAATGTTCCGGATAAATTTTCCTGAAGTGTTGTTTATTGTCAATGCATCGTTAGCATTCTTAGGAAAATACTAAGTGCATCAGACTGTTAACTAAATTTTAACTGGTTTTAGTTTCCTGTGCTTATGAATTCAGTTCCACGCAATTTATAACAGCTCTTGAGACCCCAGTAATAGGTGAAAGTGATTTGTCTTTCATAGATGGCAACCCCCGGCAGGGATGACTAAGCCTTCAGCAAGGTGTAGTTTGGAAATGCTCAAGGGAGACCCTAGTTTCTTCCATATGGCTGGGTCCAGCTGAGTCTCTTCATCCCTGGGGTCTCTGCTGCACAATCCCCGCAAGAGGCTTACTGTCTCTTTTTGCCTGTTACCAAGAGGACAAATTCTGTTCACAGAAATGCGATTCTAGATCCGAGCTAATCTGCTGAAGTGGAAGCCAGCAAAGTTGCTCTTGACTTCTCTTACTGTAGAATGTGAGACAAAATGAAAATTGCTAAAAATGTACATACCTACAAAAAAACCCTTTTTTTTTTCCATCCATTTGTTTAGACAACGTGCAGTAAATATGATTATTGCACTGGTCTCAGATGATGATAATGGCATCTTAGGTTTTATAGAAATGCAGAAATACTCCAGTTTTTTAGGTTGATGCAGGAAGGAGAATTCAGTGACTGTAAGGAGAATGCATCATCTTCCATGTACAAATGCATTTCGCTCTTTTTTCCTGTTTGATTGTTTTATGTCTTTACAAAGGATTTAGAAAGGATTTTGCAAGTTTCTAGCAAGCAAGAGAAAAGAATAAATAAACTTAATCTAGCATGTTGCTTTCATGCTTCTAAAATCCTTTATCTTATAACTCCAGGCAAACAAAACCCAGAAAATACAAATGTTAACCATTCAGTATTTTTCATTATTTGTTTCAAGTACCAACAACGTGCCTAGTGCTGCAGAAGGCACAAATAGAAGAAATATAGTAATTCTCAGAAATGAATCCATTCTTAAAGTGTTAAGCATTGTTAAACTTCTCTATGCAGAGCTGATTCAAAATCTAAACTGGTCTTAATGTACTTTTATTTTCAAAGAGAAGTAGACTAAGTACAAGCAAGATCAATTTTTATTCCTATTTGGGGGGTTCATCGATTTTTAGCATGCCCACCTTTGAAGCATACCTTTCATTCATTCAGATTGATTTTCCTGAGTGTCTTGCCTGCCAGCACATTGAAACTCTCTCTGTGTGATCTAAACTCTTCAACTGGAAGGCTCCCAATGTCTGAAATTGTCTGAGGGCAGGGTCTCCTTCTGTCAGACATGGTATAGTGTCATTGCTGGAGTATGAACCTTGCCTCCGTTGCCTACAGAATTATTTCTAAGCCACTTGCAAAGTTATGAGGGAAAAATATTCCCACGGAGGAAGAATCTGGGGAAAAATGGTATCAAGATATGTTAAAAGAAAAGCAGGTAGAAATATTCATTGTTGGAAGAGAAAAATTTTCTTACAGCCATTTCAGAAAATACTGACAGCAGCTAAAAGCAGCTTTCTGTTCTTCAGACTTCATTGTACAACATTTCACCCTTTGGAGGGTAATCCAAAGGGACACTCAAAAAAACCCTAAGAAGATCAGAACTATTAGCATAAGGAGATCAAATTCAGTAATAGGTAACATCTTCAGAACAGGATCCAGAACATCAAAATAGAAAAAGCTGCTACTCACAGTCGAGATTGGTAACAGTGACTACCGCTGAGTACAAAGCTATGTGCTGTGTACATAGATCTGAGTGAGCTCAGTGAACAACAGCTCTATGAGCATCACTATAGCTTTATAAGTATCCCTGAAAGATACTGAACCAAATGACTCACCAATTTGTAAATAACTGAAGGTCAATACTGTGATAGAAAAATGGGCAAAAGAGGTATATCAAGAAAAAGCGGTATAAACTAATCTAGTTTCCATCTTTGACATGGTAACTAGCTTCTGGGTAAGGGGGAAGTATGATAAACGGAGATATTAGCAGTTCATTTGCCACCATGCACATTAACATTCTTCTATCCAATCTACTTAGATATAGTCAAAATGTAATTGCGGAATGTGGACATTTAACTGAGCAAAGAAACCCAAACCCTATTTCAGAGTACAGTTGATGGTCAGTCTGGAGTGTACAGAACACATACTCTTTTAAAAAGCTGTTAAGACTATTATGCCACTAAATGATTCCATTAGTGATTGAAAGTTAAGTATAACTATTAACAGATGATACCAGAATATAAGGAGGTTGCAAAGCAGAACAATAATGCAAAATTATTTTCATAAATTGGAGAAAACACATGGAATTAGTAAATCTTAAGGAAGACATGAACATATTGCATTCAGAAAAGAAATTCAAATGTATAAATGCAAAATGACTAGCTAGGCAGCAGCACTCCAGAGAATGATAAGGAGATGAAAATGTATAATCTTAAATGTATGATAAAGGAGATTACATTACAAAAAGGCAAGCATCATTCTGATGTGGTATATATTACATAAGGGAGGTAAACATTCTTAAATGCTTACCAATTCTTAAAGCTTCATAAAATCTTTTGTCAACTTTTATGGGTAGAATAAAGTGTTCAATTTTGGACCTTATTCCTAAAATATGTTGTAAATGAAACAGAAAGACTCCAGGGGACAAAACTAAGAATATAAGTTTTAACAAACATAAACTATGAAAACGTTCACGTACCTGGTTTGTATACAAAGAAACCAATCCACTCCAAAAAAACAACCCATAAATAGGAAACACATACTAATATTCCTTAAAATTAAAACGTGTTTGTAAGCAGCACGGTGGTCCAGTTAATATTCAGAGCCAGGAAAGGGCTTCATTTTCAGGAAGGAAGGTCTATGAATCAGAAAAAGAAGTCTGTGAAACCCCAAAGACAATAACGGTCTTTGCTTCATCTCCCCCAAGACAAATTTTTACTGGAAATTTTAAAACAGATTAAACACATACTGGATAGGAATTATCCAGATGTATTGCATACAGTGTCTGAGTAAAGACATTAGCTAATTGGCTTTTTAGGTTCTTTTTAGCTATGATTTTCCATGGTCATAAAATAAATAGCCTTCTAGCAGTAATATTCATTATCAAAGAAGACATCTGGCTGTGTGTATTAGTTGCTTATTATTTATTATCACATATTTATAATTCAGGATCATCTAGCACTTCCAATCAGAACTGTGCGTGGAAGTGGAGTAACACAATAAAAATAAAATCACGACCCCTTGACTTTTTTTAAGTAGAGATTATGTGTGAAAGGCAGAGAGAAAGTTATACATTTGGGTTTCTAAACTGGCAACTAAGTTGTTTTGTCTATCAAGCTGCTGTGAAGTTCATTGACTATTTACCTGTAAGCAAGCAGAGCTCTTGTGGAACAAGTAATGCAGAGACAATGCTAGCATTCAGATAAGAACAGAGGAGGAAGATTGTGCCATGATCAGTGCCAAAGAACTCACAAGGAGAAAGTGAGCAACAAGCTAACATCACACAAACAATAAGAGAGTCATGGGGAAATTAAAAAAAAAAAAAAAAGTAGGAAAGAAAAGGACTCTGGAGGAAAATACAGACATACAGTGACAATTAAAAGCATGAACTCTCAACAGTATAACGGAGAAATCACGTACTGCACTTCTCAATGCTTTTCTTTAAAAAGCTGTTTCAACACAGACACGACAGGTTAGGTGCAACCCACTGGAAACTATGGTTAAATATTATTTGAATAGTATTCTGCTTTTGATCCTTCTGAACATTTACTTCTTGCGACAGTGTCATTGGATGAATCTTAGCCTGTGTTTTCTGAGCTTTAACTATTATGGCACTACAGCCTAAAGAGCAGCTTGGAAATTGTAAGTATATACACACAATGTTTTAGTTCAAAAAAGATTTTATTTAGTTGCTAGCTATCTTCTCTAGTTGTTAGTTAATCAAATTTAGAGCAGGTCTGAAATGCCTCCAAATTAAATACAAGATTAAAGCAAACTTCAGCTGGCAGGAAGGTGGTATAGGACCATGTCTGTGTTTGTACAACTCCTCCAAGGGAGCTAAGGATCAAACTTCTTGACTTCTTTGAAACAACACCCATAATAAACATTACAACTGGTAGTAAATATTTCAGAAATGTATCCTTACATCTAAAGCTGAGTGACCTGAGGTTTATCCAATATCAAAGGGACACTATCAAATTTTTAAGGTCATGGATTTCACATGTGTAAAACTTTTAGGCTCCTGTGGAGCTATCTAGAGCCTCACAATGCCTTACCATAAAGTATGATTGGAAATTTATTTGAAAAATTTCCTGGTTTTTAGGAGCTCAAAATTAAAAACTTGAATCAGTCCATTATCATTCTAATGGAAGAGAGTGGATTTATTTCAGTTTCTCAGATAAGTAGAACTTCACGTACTCCATGCATATTTGTTTCCTAGCAAAATTCTCATTTGAATTTGCTCCTTTATGAAAAATATTTAACAATACTGCATGACTAGGACTGGAAGAATCTGGGGAAGGAGCAAATGGAAGTGTCTGAGCTGGGTGAACACAGTCATAGTGCATGACCCAGGCTATGCACACTACTTCATTCAGGTTCACTTATGCTTAGATTTCACATGGCAATATGGGATTAATTCAAGATAGCTACGCTAAATTTTATTATTCTTCTTAGTAAATTAAGGAGGTATATGAAAGGCTGTCCAAACGGCAGTAGTCTTGTGATTCTAGATATGTTGATAAATCTACCTAATCTATATTAAGAAGACTAATTTCCCAAGAATAAACAATCAGGATACTGAAATGTATAGGGAGAATGAAAGAAGTGCTTCAGCAGAGAAAGCCAACAGAAGATAAACTAACATTGCCAATCTTTTCCCCAAGTTCTTACACAAAAGATAAATCAATTCATTTCAATATTTTCCTGAAACACGTATTTCAGTGCTGTATAGTCAGTATTTATTATAGTGTATCTTTATCTAACAGAAAAAGTCTCATAATTTGTGCTAGCAAAGTCTTTGACCCTTACCAGTGACCTCTCAGGTGCTATCAAATATAGAAAATCTGATAGCTGTTGTATGTTCAATACTCCAGTGACATAGATTAATGAACACACAATATTAGTTATCTTGCATGGGATGGCACAAAAGACCTCTTCCACCTCTTGCAGTTTAAGAACTTCATCATTTCAACTAGAGAAACCACTTTTGTAATTTATGAGAAATTTGTATTTGAGAATCCTAACTCCCAATTTAGTGTGTGCAAATTCTGAGGAATTCATTACATTTCACTGTAAAAAGGATTATTCAAATTACCAAGCCTGACATTTTGCATGAGACAGACCACTGAAGCTGGTATTTCTGCATGAAGGCTGACTTATGCTAAGATAATCATAACCTTGCAGGGTGGAGAATATAGTCTCTTACCATCAAAAGTAATCAGGAAAACTCAAATCTTCAAACAATTTGGTTTTGGCTTCATTTTGGCTATTTGTAAACACATAACTAATTTTCATAGCAAGCACAGTCATGCTACTTTATACTCATTTGTTTCAGTGTTAATGTTTGGCCTTTAAGTTAGATTGCTGTTTTCTTTCCCTGGGGATTGCCATCCTGATGTAGTTATAAATAGAGAACATACCCTTTCTCACAACTTTCATTTTGTCAGTCTTCCTCTGTTGTAACTGAAACTGAGGATAAAATGGTATTACTTTTTGAGATTAACCGTAACGTATTCCATCAATGCAACTTTCTTTCACTGTCATCTATCAGCAGAGGTAGAACAGTTATTCCTGGCACAAGGGAATAAACTACAACTGATATTTTCATCTTTTCATAATGACCTTTCCAAGTCTTTCTCAGCTTCTCTTCAAGACTTTCATAGAAACACATTTGTCCCAGTGTAATTGGAACGGATTTGCACAGGTTCACCTCATGGTTGTTAATATCACTGAAGATTTAGGAAACAATAGATTTTAGATTTTTATTTAGTTTTTCCTTCCCTTTCAGGGTGCATGTCAAATGGATTAATTTGGTGATAGTACAAAGGGTACTTTTTTTCCTGCAATTTTACATTGAGATGGCTGGTTCTCTTTATAAAATAATAATAATAATAATAAGAGTGGAAAATATTGTGTACAAGCATGGGCTGTCTTTCTGTCATTCCCCTTTGCCTCTGTGAGGGAAAATTGAGTCAGTTCATTGTTAACCCTTCTGCTGACCATACTAAGGAAACCAGAGCTGCACTGCTTTCTGTCATCTCTCTGAACACTGTTCTAAGAAAAAAAAAAAAAAAAAAGTCTAGTTTGAGATCTTCCTGTATGTATTTCATCTGAAATAACTCTACCCACTGATCTTGCTGTAACGTAACATAGACTGGACATTTCTGTATTTGTTTGGGGTTTGTAGAGTCTCTATCTTGTGAGAGAAGAGAAGAAGATCGGGTTTGTGGAGGGGCTTTTCTGGAGAAAGGGAGGAGAGGCTGCTTGTAAAATGTCTTGAGTTGATGAAGTCTGAGATCTCTCAAACTTTTCTGTCAGTTTTCTTGGAAGAAAAAACTATTACAACCTGCTTTTGTCTAAGCATACAAAAACTTTCCAGCATATATTATTTTTATTATATATGCATTCTTTATTTTTGTTTCTTTATCACCACACAGAATGGGATAATGTATTTTAGTTGTATCTGATTAGGATTGAAACTGTACTGGTCCCAGAAGAACACTGTTGAAACTTTGTTTCCATTTATTTATTGCTTAAAAATTAGCATGTGAGAGCACATTTTTCCTGAAATAAAGTGGTTTCTTTCTGTAGATAAATGAAAAGACATTTTCTAGAGAAATAATATTTAGCTATAAAAGCTGGTAGGTAATTTCAGCTGGGTGTGTTCTACTCAAAGTTTTGACTCATCAGCCACAACCTTTGTTTAATAGGAACCTGAAATATATTCCTTCTAGTCATGTTGGTGCTCTTTGTTTTCACCAAATACTCTTCACTCTCACCTTCCCATTGGTTTTGTGTTCCTGTCACTTGGTCCTGTTGTCTGAAAACACAACAAGAGTTTTTATGTAGAAGTAGTTCCACTACGAAAGGGTTCTGGAAAGGATGAGATTCTCTAAAAGGAGCAAGAGGTTGACCTGCAAATATTTATTTTAAAACAGTTAATGTTAAGGATGCATGCCCTTTAACACTTGCAGCTTGGATTACTGAGCAGCTTGTATTCAAGAGGAAGGAAGCAGACTCTAATGTCCTGCAAAGGACAGTAAGGTGCTCAAGAAGAAGAACTGCCAGCCCAGCATTTAGCTCTTCTGAAAAAATTGTGTGATTATAAGAGAATGTTTTTTTTTTTCTTCCCACTGTTTTCTCTCCATTATACCTGCTGGATAGAAGTGAAGACATTAGAAAGCAAAGACTACAGAGAAGTAGGGCGGAAATGCATACCTTAACTTCCCAATGGAAAGGGCAGAAGTCATGATTTGTATTTCTCAGTTGTAACATTTTTCACTACCCAAATTGCTGTTGCTAGCAGCATATGTTAAGGGTATGGACTAGAAGTTTCACTGCAGACCTTTAGAATGCTGCATAATGAAAGCTATTTAGTCTGTTCATATTGTGTAGCAACTTTTTTCCATCGCTGCAGCAAGAATCATGAAGCTAATTCTAAAAAAACAGAGTAGTGTGAAGATTAGAAGAGACAAGGAATTTTTTTCAGATGAACAGTTCTCTCACTGAAAAATGCAGTTTCTGATCAACAAATGGTATTTGGGAATTCAAGATGATTTTATAAGAAGCGTTGACTGAAATAACAAGTGATACTTTATTTTAGTTGAATTGTTTTAGTTTGATTTTTCATTTGAAATGATGATTGGCTGTCATATTTTTTTCTTTAATTATTAGTTACTTTTTATAGAAAAAAAAACCAGAAAGTAAAATTTCCTGACCTACACTGACTCAAATTTTCTTCTGAAATATTTTCTCTGGTTTTGTTATAGTCACTGAGCTTAAAAATAATTAGTCACATAAATCCATCCGTTCTCCAGTTTCCTGAGGCATCTATAAGCAGAGTCTTTGGACAGATAATACCTGGGATAAGTATGTAAAGAAGTAAGTTTTTAACATTTTAATGGTGAGACCCTGTTACAGCCACTTAAGGTGGAAGTCAGAAATGGATAAAGATCTTCAGCAGTACAAGAAAAATTACTACAGAGAATTCTGTGATTCTAGTATAGTTTTCCACTAGTATTGAGAAGAAATAGATATTTCTGAATGCAATAGGCAGCAGATTTCTTCATCAAAGAATTCCTGTACCACCAAGCAGTGATTCTACTGATTTAGATTTGTTTGCTATTTTATGAAATATTTCTAGAAAAAATGGTTGTAGAATGTAACACCATATTGACTGATCAATTCTTTTAAACTCAAATGAAAAGAAGCAAGAACAACTGCATAAGGTCATTTGATATATTCAGGAACTGGTTTATGAACCCAGCTGATCTGAGAAGTTTGATTCATTAAAGAGAAGAAGACTGAAAATTGCTTTAAGAGCTTAATTTTGATATGTATTACAAGCGTGGAAGAATGAGCAAGGACAATGGTTTCAGATCAAGACTTATGAATAAGCACCTGAGAAAACATGAGATGAAAGCAGATATGTCAAGCTTTAGTGTGTTTTATAATTCTTAGCTAAAACCAAAATGTTTTTATCGATAAAAAGAACAGAGAAAGGAGAAACTCCACTAAGAGTGAGCTGAAGCTGAATATATTCTAGAGATACTTGGATAAAGAGCACTTTGCCTATGCAGATACAAGCTTTACCATAGAGAAAAGGTTAACACAGGTGTGAAACTAGACATTTAGGTACATGCAAGAATTCAGGATATGAGAAAAAACAACAGGAATGATTATGGAACCACAATTCACTCTGAAGAAAAAAGCATATAAGATTCAAAGATACATTGGAAAAGGTCATTTGAAAAAATTCTTACGCTCCTTGGCTGAGCAAGATTATCAGACTATTTCTGTGTGTTAATT
Organism: Todiramphus chloris collaris; assembly: GCA_025345505.1. Lineage (NCBI taxonomy): Eukaryota > Metazoa > Chordata > Aves > Coraciiformes > Alcedinidae > Todiramphus > Todiramphus chloris. The sequence goes on from JANVCC010000035.1 coordinate 26,104,645, forward strand.
TACTTCTAAGGATAACTTGCAGGTGTACCTAAAGGATACTTTTTTTTTCCCCCCTCAAAGTGGATTACAGGTAGTTTTGGAAATTTGGGATAAGAAAATGATGATTTCACCCATTTGAAATAGCAACTTTTTATTTCCTTTTTTTTTTTTTTAGTTAAGAACACTGTTTAAATACACTTTTTACATCATTTCAAAGACTAAGATACTTGTAAAGCTCTAAACACAGCAATATTTTTGTTGAAATCTACATAGTCTACTTTTTTTTTCTTTTTCTGAAAATATAGACAAATATGATTCCTCTCATGTAGGATTAGAGATCATGGAATAATTTTACTCATCATTTGAAATACTTGAATGTCCTGATAACGAGGGTACTATTCACCAGAATTCAATTATTCAAAACAATGTCTCATCTGAATTACATCACTTCCACCAGCCCAGTGGGCCGGATAGTAATGCAGAATATTAATTCAGTTCTGAGTAAGAGGCTCCTCTTCTGTTTCTTATGCTAACATCCACAGAATCATAAATGTTCTGCAATTGTCTTTTTACAAATATGAATGTAACTTCATGTAAAATACAAAAGGAGTTTAACCACTTGGAAAGAAATACTTCAGGTAAGCAAGTACAGCTTAACCACACAGTCTGTAAAGAAATTCACATTGTCCATGGCATAAGTGCAGCATACTTCTTTGCCACATCAGAGGAATGTCTTTATTAACACAGTGATGAGGAATGAAAAGAACTTCACATCTACATTTGAAACAGGAAGAAAGTTGTATGAAATACAAAGTATTTTTTTACCGTGTATGAACAGCAAATTAAACAGTTCAAAGCATTTGCTCCTCTAGTACCATTTTTAACCGTTTCTGTGAATGATGACTTCTCCAGAACCTGTCTTTCAACATCTACAAAACAAATAATTCCTTTGGTTAGGACTTAGCTCATTAGAACAAGAATGAGACAGACTTGAGAAATTATTTTTGAACTGCTAAGAGTCCTGGATTATTTCAGCTTGGAAACTCCATTTTATCACCTCTCTCACTCTCAGCCATACTAAATAATTTCCTCAAGCTAATAAATGCTGAGTTTATATGGCAGTCTTCACCTTGATCCTCCTCTCAGTACAGTAACTGCTGCTCTTGAAGAGGCCTGCTGGTTTGTTGTGGTTTCTCTGTCCTGCTGTGGGTTTTATGTATTTAAACATGCTGGTTTCTTGTATTATTAAAGTCTCTCATTGGGGCAATATTATTGTACAGGAGTGCTGATTTAAAGAGAAACCTTTCTGAAGGCACAAATTCACTGTCAGTAGCCAGCAGAAGGTAGAAGAAAATATTCAACACTTTGTTGTCAATTTGGATGCAATACTCTGATCTTCTATCTAGCCCAGAAAACCTCAGTGGGACCCATGAATTATAGATCACCGGTACAGAGGTTAACAGCTGGAAAAAAATACATACTTGAAATCAGTAGTGTCTGAATCATCACATCTATTTTTTTGTTCAAAGCACAGTCAAAATCTCCAGTGCCTCTGTTACTTCAGTCCTTGAGGTATATGTATTGTGATAATAAAAGCAGAGGCATTCTCCACAGGGCTCCACTTCTTTCCATACACAAAATGAATGGTATGTAGTTGATAAACAGTATTTTGCGTTTCCCATATTCTTCGTTGTGCAGTTGGGGTATTTCTCAGCCCCCGTGTTGTTTATGTATGTACATAAATTGTACCCTATGCTGAAAACAAAATGGTGAATTTCATCCTGAGTTTTTGCACGTTGCTTGTCACTCTAGTATCTGATGCTCTTCATAAATATTTACAACAACTATATGAGAAGCTGCTCATTAATCACCATTCTATATGCACAAAGAAATTAAGGACTGGAGTTTTCATAAATCTGAGGTGCCTAACTTAAGATGCCTATGACCTGAACTTTTAGTTGTTAGTATTAGACACTTCTGCTTCACATTGTCTGTATTGGTTGCAATGCCACACAAGACCTCAACCTCTCTTTCCATTTAGAGGTTCAGAATCTCAGTGGACAAGGTTTGCAGCAATCCAGTGCTGTCTGAGAGATAAAAAAAACTATTTTTCAATGATTTATCATGTCTGATTCCCATCCAGATTCAGACAGAAGATATATATTCTTGGCATGCCACTGACAAGGACTACTCTCACCAAGAATGAAATTCAAGAAGACTCTTCAAATCATGGATGAAAAAGTTTTTCAGAAGAGATCAAGCCTTAGTGCTCTACCCTCTTTAAAAAAAAGCAATCAGGGAGGATGGAGAAGAGGAGAAACAAAAAAAATTTTTAAAAAAAGGCCACAATCCAAAACCTATGGTAGCTGGAGTCTGGCAAAGTTTATACCACAGTGTAAAGAAGACCTTGTAATAACAGATGATACCACTAGCCCTGCCTCTAATATAAAAAATATAGGCATTGTTCACTTCTTCTTATAAAGGCAGCTCTTTTTCTTTTCCAGAAACGTCAACATTCTATTCCTCAACTATTCATTCCTATGGAGAAGTGACCTACCTTGTTCTGTCTTCATCCACTCCTGCTTTTCTTCTACAATCTGCCCTGGCAGAGGACTGTGGGTACAGCTGAGAGGGCAAAAGGGCATCAAATTGCTGAACAGGAGTCATTAGACTTCAGGTGAAAGAGGATACATAGCATAAAACAGATCATTGCTTTTGCTTATAGATTATCCATTTTCCTTGTAGCTTCAAAAACAATGACATTAAGTCCTCAGCTGTCATGACTGATAAGCAGGGAGTGATGTTAGAAGGACAGAAGAACAAAAATAAGAAATAAATAATTGGAAGAAGATAAGGAAGAGAGACCAAAGACATAGCTGGAGAGGGAGATGGTCTTTTTTTTTGTTTAATCAGGCTTTCCAGCAGAAAAAAACCCATAGGAACTGATTGCTCAGTTTAGGAACTGGCTAGCACGAGGGGAGAAAAGAGTTGAGCTAAGTGTTGTGCAGTTATAGGAGGCACACCGAGTAGACTGCTTGTGTCCACTAGCTTTGGCCTTTCCAATTACACTTCATATTGCCCATTTCAAACAAACCAAAGTCAGTAAATGATGTAAACAAGTGCTTAATTTTTATTCTTCATTTAATAAAGCTTTTGTACGACATTGAATAAATATTATGCAACATATTTCTATTTCTCATACTTAAATGTACTTCCTATCTGCCTGGCTTAACAGGAGTGCTTCAGGGTTGTTACATAGAAGGATGTAAGCTCATGATAGAGTCAATTCTTGACCTCACTGAAGTCAGCAGCAAAACCCTTGTCTTTCATGGGAATAGGATTTCTTCGGAGTATTTAGCTTAATTTCTAGATGTTGTTTACATTCATGTGTATTTGAGACATTTCACTAGTACAGAAATCACTATAAAAAATTCTGTAGGAGTAAATTTTTCACACTCTCAATCTCTATTTTAAATGTAAACTTTATAAGTAAACACATTAGTGCCATAAAGTAAAATTAAATTAAATGAAAAATTATGCATAAAAAGAAATACTAAAACAATGAAAAATGCAAAAATATTTTAATAATTTGAAAACCTCATGAAGGCTACAGCATAATTTTCAGCCAAAATATTTCTAAAACTGGCAGCCCACAAGAACCCTGGAACACCCATGTGGAAACATGTTTTTAATTTTGGAGTAAATTTTTTTTCCTCATACATAGAAGTCTTTCCTTTAAATAGTATAAGCCAGTCCAAAATAGAGACTAAGCTAAGCATTTTTGTTGTGCAATTAAAAATGAATTATACAAAGCTAAAATCAAAGTTATATCTGAAAACTTCTGAAAAATAAACATTTCAGAAAGTGAAGCTTATAACAGTGAGGCCTCGGAAATCTCTTAATGTAGGGGGTTTAGTTTTCGAAGTACCATTCATCTGATCATTGTATGTTTGGGCACTTGGAAGTGTGAACCTACTGACCGTGGACCTTCAGATTCCATGATTAGAAGCTCACAGCCAATACAGTGTGGAGACTTATCAGTGTTCTGTGTCATAAAGGATGTCACTGGGAGCAAAAGCTCAGAGCACAACAAAGGAAGTCTCTCTTAAACTACAAAAGTACCTTTAGAAGAACAGCTATTTTACTTGAAAGTTATAAGCTATGTTGTCCTAATCTATGTTGTCCCACTGCAACTTTAGCAAACATCAGGATCAGCTTTCAGCACTTTGTGTATACTCTGTGATTGAGGATGGCAAATTATAAGTCCTAAAATCAAAAGTTAGTTTCCAGGAATTAAATTCAGCATCAGAGTAGAAGAAAAAAAAAAAATAGCTAGTCAGTAATAATCTTTTCTCATCTTTTTAGCTTCAAACATGTAAAAAACCAGCACCTATTTCACACATACTTCCTGTCATTAACCTTTTGTACTCTGCACATCTTGAGTATGAAAGACATCTCCCTGTCTTCTCAGAGCCCTGAAAACTGGCATTTTCTATCCATGCAACAAGCAGAGGAAATCACTCAATAATATCAATTTTATCATCAAGCAGCAATGTCAATTGCTGAATATTATTATTTATCTTTCAAATGATCTGATTTCTATGCTGTGCTTTTCCTAGAGGCAAAATGATGTGCTTCTTATATGTTTTCTCTCTTCAGAGGCATATGGGGTGTTAAGTTGCTTTCTGTGATAAGAATATTTGGTCACAAGTTTCCCAATGTATGCCAGAAAAAGTTCAGAGGAAGTTAAAAATAGCAATCAAGAATGTGAAAAATTGTACACAAAGAAAGGTTGAAAAGATTTCCTACATAGAAAACAGTGCATAAAATGGCTATAATCAAGTAGAAAAAATGGGTAGTATGAAGTATTAGAAAATAGCATATTCAACTAAAGTTGAAGTTGACAGATGAAAAATCAATAAGTGTTTTTGCATAGTACATAATTACTCACCAGCACTGTTAGTCACAGAGAGTTTCAAGGACATGCAAGACTGAAAACTCTTCGCATATTTACATATGTTTCGATATTGTCCAGAATAAAATCTAACATAATTTTGGAAGACATTTCAAATTATTGGCTCAATATCTCTAAACATAGATCACATAGAAATGTTCACTTAGATCTGTCTTCAACAGAATTTTGCTGAACATTTTTATCAGCAAATAAAATGGGCAGTGATGAAGACAAAATGGTGGTCTAAACTCTCTGTTGGTCTAATCCAGCACAGCCACTAGTTGTCAACAGATAATGATGCCAGTGTGTTGTTATGTGACAGAAAGCTGAAGGAGCACAGAGGCACCACAGCAGGTTTGGGGGGAGCCCCAATATCCTAAGCAGAGAAGCAAGCCCCAGCCCCACAAGGGCTGTCCCAGAAGACTGTCAACTCCTGGGCAGGGGAGACAGCCATTGGGATGAATCAGTGGAAAGGGTCTCCAGAGCACTGTTGGACTGAGGGGGTCACTGCCTATGGGACTCATTGTGGAATGCAGGGAGGGGCATTTGGGGATTGTACCAGACGATGTATAATGGGATGTTTAGGATAATGAGATGTTATGGGGAAGGATCAAAAGTGTGCCTTTTGTGGATATGCATCTCACTGTGTGATTGCTATTGAGTAACAAGCTAGACTCATCAGTGGATAGGATAAGAGTCTTGGAAGCTTGGTATTGGAGTGTCCACGAGTCTGAGCTGGATGCTGGAGAGATAAGAAGGTTTGAGTTGGCTGCTGGAGAATGTAGGAGGTCCAATCAAGGTATTTGAGAGACTGGATTGGGGTCATCTACCAGTGAGGTCTTTGGTCTACAGCAGCTACCAGGAAGAACCGTTTGCATCTGTGTGCTTGTGAGGTAACTGTGAAGCAGCCCAATACTGACTGGAGCTGGGACATGGAGCAGTGGCAACTTTGCCTCTACTGTGGTATTTTTTGACTGCTAACAGGTTCAACAGTATATTTCACAAAGGCAGTATAAAATCCAAAATAAAAATAGTTTTCTCCCATGGTGTTCTGTATAAATACTGACCAACAAGTAAAACGTGCTGTTGATCATAACTACATTCTGCTTTTATTGCATTTTCAGCTACTTATGCTGAATTATCCTTGGATGTTACTACTTTTTATCACATCTTTAGTTTCACAATGCCCTACTAACATGAAAAATACCATAATTGTTTCTGAAAAGAAGCCTCTATTTACCTCTTAATGTTGCTTTTATTTATGATCACTGCGCCCGCCTCTGACATTACAAATCTCTTCATGGCATAAATTAACAATATAATTTTAAAAACTGAAAGCTTCTCTGGAGCTTTTCAGAGGAGATCACATTTACTTTACAGTTGCTTGTTAATTGCTTTAGTGCCTAAGGATGTACAACATATGTCCTGCAAAGAGGCACCCATATGGTTGTACAGTGTATGTCCTGGCACTCTGTTGCCACAGACTAGAAAACAGACTTCTGTTTAAAATGCATGGCCTATTGCATGATGGAAGGTGTGACATATAAAGAATTGTAATTGACAACATTGAAGCCCTACACCTGTCACAGTGCTGTGGTAGGAGGATAAGTACACTCTTCTGCTGAGAAGGGGAGAGGAGAAAAGATTGCCTTCAGTGAAGAAACAATTTAAAATATTATATAATTTTGTTCAGAGGAGATTTTATTTCTCAACTGTCTGATTTATTCATGTTAGCGTAACTTAACTGTAGCTCAATTTTGATTCAAAGGTGTCCTGGTTTCACTGGGACAGACTCATAGGTCAGCCATGGTTTTCAGGCCATTAGCAGTTTGGACTAAGCCAGGACAGCTGACTTGAGTTGGCTGCAAGTGTATCCCATACCATAAATGTCATGCTTGTTATAAAGGGGGAAGTTCCTGGTCTGGCTTATTGTCCTGCTCCTGAAAATGGCTTTCCTGTTTATTGTGATTGCTGTGCATTTACTGGACCGAGTGTAACTTTGTATACTTCATGTTTGTGTTGGTATTACTTTTGCTGTTTGATCAAGTATGTTTTTATTTCAATTCATTGGTCTTTTCTCCATTCTACTTCTCTGCTGGTTTATCAGGTGATAGAGCAACAGCAGTAGTTTAGCCCTGGATACAGGCTATACATAGACAAAGGTTTTAAAGTTAAACAAGTTAATAGAGGAAAAAGTTCAAGGGCGTTAACTAGCCACAGAGAAGCAGAATTTAAAAGGCAGTGGGGCTTTTAAGGAAGCAGGTGATTAAGGATATGTTTTTAAAGTATCTACATTTTTAGAGGCCTAAACACTGCAAATAGTCTAGCTTTTAGCTTTTCAGATTTTGAGTATTATGGACATATTTGAATAGTCAGAAAAATGAAAGAATATGCATGACTGTCAGGAACTCAACAGGTGTTGTGGATGACCATCTAAGGCAAACCTAATAATTGCATTCTGGCACTCATGGTCAAGGTTCATTCTAATGGGCTTTAGCTCTCTCAATGAAATGCTTAGGTAAGGAACTAGTCTAAGGAAAAGATTAGTCTTGCCTAACTTCAGCTATTTATGGATTTAGTAGAGCCGGAGCTAGTCATCTAGGCTTTCACTGCAGTACTGCAAAGAGACAAGCGTCTCTAGAACACTGCTTAGAGATTTCTCTTAGGGTAGGAGGAATCACCCTGTGGAAATGGTCAGCTTTTTACACTGACTAGAAATTTAAGGGATTTCTCTCATCTTAATATTGACAGCCAATTTACAAGCCTGGTGTTTCTAAATCATTAATAAAAATTGAAAGGTATGTCTGAGTGAGTCACCCTATCTGTAACCTGAGTTGTGCTTCAGTGGTGCCTTTCTCTCTTCATTGACTACAGAGGAAGTGTAGGAGCACTCCTACACTGGAGTCATCTTTTTACTTTGGGTATTTTACTGAAATGCTTAAGTTATATGAGATGATTAAGGCTTATGTGACATTTGGCAGCAGCATGAGTGCTTTGCTGAAGTACCTGTTCCTCCTTCAGGTTACAGTATCTTTCCTATCTTATCATTTTTGAGTTTTTGCTCACAATGAGTATAAGAAAAAATTAATTTCTCTGGTTTAATTTTCCCCACTGGTGTAAATTTACTGACGTAACATTTTATTGTAATGGATTAACCTTACTGCTTTCTATTTGAATTAGGGATGAGTAGCTAAAAAATCCCAAACAATGTCTCAGGGTGTAATAGTGAAGCAGTCCATTTCCAAATTCTTCTGTAGATCCAGAGAATAGATTTTTTTCCTGATTTTCTCATGTTTATAGTAATTTGCTAAGTGAAGAGCTGCAGCACAGTAGAATTAAAATGGTTTTTTTGTGAGAGGTTATTTTAAAATTCCATGCAGAAAACTTACTCATTTTTTTGTCTTCATTTTCAGAATTCTAAAGATAACAGGTGTGATGATTTAGAGAACTGTATCAGAACAGACAAGTAAGAGGTATATGAGAGCAAAGAGTTAAACCATCAATTAATTGTCATCTTAAGGGCTTTTGCAGTCTTCCTACATTAATTTTTATTAGAATAAACAAACTCTTCATCTTTATTCAGATGCTCTGAGTTAAAATGCATTTCTTTCTTATTTAAAAATATGCTCAGATCTAATTATAGGATATATAAATCTTTTACTAGTATAGAGACCATATTGTTATTCTACATGTGACTATGTTTGTCTAGGAGTTTTTCATTTTTTTTAGACCTACAGCAGACAAAAGAATGCTTCCTTACTTTATTGTTTATTGCTTTTATACAATGCCTCTCTTTTAATTTCTTCTGTTACATATAAAAACATCATTTGTCCCTTCAGGAAGCCTCATTCCTTTCTAGGTACATTCTAGTAATTTGCTGATGTAATACCTTTCCATAAAGGATTTTTATTTATACATTTTCTTCTGCTCCATGTAATTTGTGAAATCTTTCCCAGATGATGTCACTAAAATAAATTAACGGAATTCATAGGAACTGATACTGGGAACATCATCTTGTAAATGCTCAGAGAAAGCTTCTTATACAAGTAGATTATTCCTTCACTGCATTACTGAATTCTTGCACCTCACTCTGAGCCATATGGTAATACCTACTGCTAGACATAAGGTTTCTAGGAATCTCATCTAGCTCTGTAAGGATGCTAGAAGCACATGGAGTTCAATGTTTGTTGGTTCAACACTTAGCTGGTGCAAAGTAAACTATCCTTATAACTTTCCTGTTGGGCAACCTGTTGTTACTCAAGAATCTTTGCTGGGCATGGGATTTAAATGGTTGAGAACCCATTTCATTGAGGAGTTAGAAGAAAGGAGGTAGTTGACTAAAAATGAGTGTTCCATGGCCAAGGGTTAGGGCTGAGTCAGCCACTAGACTGATGACAGATGCTCTTTATTAAGCCCTCTCCCTTCCCAAATGGGAAGAGAAAGGGAATAAGGGAGAAGTACATAGAGACTGGAGAACTAACACAATTTTAATCAAAATAACAATAAAATGAAGGTAAATATATGCAAAACCAATATTGAACCAACCTTCCTGATGGCAATTTCATCACTGTCACCACTGACACTGTGGGCAGACACTGGGGAAGTCATATACTGAACTCAGTGGCAGACAGGAGCTGTATTCGGGTTGTACATATTGAGATGGGGGGCAGAATGAACAAAGGGATGCTGGCCTTTGAAGAGGGCTTAACCCTTGTGATCAATTATGTGTGATGTATATGGGATGGAATACCTCCTTTGTCAGTTTAGATTCATCTGTCCTCTCCTCCCTGCAGATGTGACCAGTTAACTCACTGCACCCCAATGAGATACGCAAGATTTAGCAGTGAGCTTGGTCTTCATAGGAGCAAGTATAAGCAAGAGCCTTTCTGCGTTTCAATCCTGGGTAGTAATTATAAGCATCAAGCATTATCACTTCTAGAAGTATTTGCAAAAATATGCCATTAACTTCAGAAAGTACAGTTACTTAGAAGCTAAAAAGTAAAATCACTAAGCAGAATTAGTTTTGTTCTAGCTCAAACCAGGATATCCACCCATATTTTCTTCTTGAAAAATATTTTATTTACAAATATTTCCTCTGAAATGCACTTAATCATGTTTGCATAAACAGTGCTGCTTTGATCCTTGTAATGATCTCATGATATCAGTTTAAAAACTGCAGAATTCAGCATTTATGATAATTTCCATTTTAATAGAAAAACAGATTTTCAGTTCATCCACTCTGAAAACCCACTCTCCTGGCACTGTCACAGATTAACATTTTTTGGCAAGAGTCACTATAAAGAGCAAAGCATGGTTTCACAACTGCTGGCTCCAAGGAAAACCAGCAGTAAACAAAATAAGCTTTACTCAATATACAATTTTTTTTTAAGATTTGAACTGAAGAACAGTGAAACACAGATATGACAGAGTTCATACATAGCAATGATATGAGGTCTATGTCCACTTACTATCTCAGTATATGCATTAACATTCAGAATAGCTACATTTTACCTTGAAGACCACTAATAGGTGGCCAGTTTATTTGAGAAGAAATGTAGAGTTACTTAGTTCAGGTCTGAGATTTAATTTCAGAGCTGGTTTTGTGTAGCTTTCAGGAGAGAAGTTCTTCATAAACACAAATTCAATGCAAAAGAAACATAGAAAGGGGAACTTTTCTCCCATCCTTTCCTCAGATGAGTTGTTTTGACTGATTTAAAGCAAATATGCATGTGTGTTTGTGTGTGTGTGTATATATATATGTGTGTGTTTATAGGTAGCTCACAGTTTGCGGGTTTAGTGACAAAAGCCAGTATAGAAACTTGTCACCATAATATTTTCCATTAATTTTATTGCCTCTGTAGTTTTTATTTGTCCAACCCAACATGATTTAGGCTATTTATATTTTATTCTCTTTTTTTTTTTTTCTCTGCTTCATCTGGTTTAGTTATACTACTTAGGGTCTTATTAATAGATTACAATCTACTAAAGTTAAATCAGTTGCTAGGCTTAATTACCTGTTAGACCTGACTGAAAGTGTTATCTAAAACTATATACGGTGCTTATAAAAATTTAAATTAGCTTATAGGGCAAAAATATTTGTTGTCAATGGAGCATATTAAAATTGTGTAAGTTTGCACCATTAGCCTGTGATTTGCTTTTACACATAAAGAATGGCACTCCTTACTGTAATTTTGAGCTCTACTGTTCTCTAGAGCTGAAAGCTTGGTGCAGTATTTTGTTTTAGAACACATTACATATGGAGAACAAGGAGGCAAGGAAAATATGCAGCTACAACAACAAAATGTGAAATAATTGAGAGGCTTTTAATGAAAATCCTACCTTTTGGAATTCAGATTTAAAGTCTTTAAAATTGGCATGCATATTTGAAGAAAAACTGTTTGGAATGATTTATTAAAAATCTAGAATTGAATTTTTGAATTACTAGCAACAAGATATTGTTTTGATAGGAGAAAAAGAAATAGTAATTGTATACAGCAAAACAATATATTTGTGATTTTGAACAAGTTTCAGTTTATGCCTAGATGTCATGTTAATGTTGGTGTAATTAATGAGCCAATGGAACTACTCCTCCTTTAAAATATGCAGGTGTTTAATCTCTGCACACAGTCTCCTAGGAATGATAAATGTTTTGGGTGTGAAAGAAAGCTAGATCCTTGCTTTATTTATATCTTGAGACAGCCTCAAGTCATTCATGGTAACCCACAATGCTTTGGTGAAAATGCACTAAATCCTGATGGTATTTACTCTATAGCTGCAATTGACAAGATAGTTTATGGCTTCACAACGTTTTTGATAAAGCTCTTATATTCCAGTTAATTATTTTAATTTCAAGTAGTTGTTGTGGTTTTGGTTTGTTTTTCTTTTTCTTGTTTTTTTTTTTTTTTTATGGGAAACCAAATATTTTCAGCAAATTTATCTCGATCATGGGCTTGCAAAATAAACAATGTTAAGACATTTTCCCATTTTCTGCAAAGAACAGATTTCACAAAGTCACCAGATGGTGAAAGATACCTCTGGACATTGTCTAATTGCCCTGCTCAAGCAGGCTAATCTTAGAGCAGTTAGCCTGGAAATCTGACTAGTTAGAATGTTCCACATCTACTTGGGGTGGCCCACTTTTCAGTGCTCTTTTCTTGATTACAAGGTCTGTTTTGTTCATTCTTGCACTCTTCTCTTGCCAGCCCTGCCCACCCATTCTGTACTGAACTGAGCAGCATCTCTTTATCTCTCTCTTCATTCCTCATTTATAGGTCTCCTCCACAACTAGAGCAGCCTATTGGCAAAGATGCTTTCGCCTTACTTGGTCAGATAGTTTTTTGGGATTTTTTTTGTTTTCCTAGCAGTCCTTGATCCTCAGAGATGTGAAAACTAAATCCTTGTTGTTGACATTAGTTGCACAATTACCACCCACAATATCCATCCATTCCTCCTCAAGCTATTCCCCTTCATTGTCAGCAATGAGGTGAAGACCACCTGGGCCCTCTTATCCTTGGCCCTCACTCCCAGAGCCATGCAGGCACACTTGATATATTGCACATCTTTCCTAGCAGTATTGATTGTGCCCAAGTACAAGAACTGCATGCAGTAACAGGGGGCCAGACCAGCCTTGACAGCCTGTCCACCACAACCCAGATATGAACCACAAGCAAGCAGCAAGCCTCCCTAAGGAATGGGTGAGGTCAGTAGACGGGGACCTCCACCTCCCCCAGCAGTGAGTCTCCCATTGCAATCCCCCAATAGTTTCTCCTGGCACTGCTGTGTGACCCAGGTGCAGCTTACTCAGCCTTTGTGGGACACAGCTCCCCAGCCCCTCCACTGCTACCAGGATACTGACCTTTTCTGTGGTTACTTATCTGTGGGTGGAGCAGAAGACTCAGAAGATCTTGTCAAACAGCTTTGCTACTGAGCAATAACCAGCCACCAACATCGTCCCATGTAAGCCCGTAGGCCAGAACTCACACCAGAAGAGACAGTCATAACTTCTGTTATTGGTGCTATTGATTTTCTTAGGATTCTCAGCTCTGTCAAAGCGGTGTGCTGCTCTAATGCTGCTTCTGTAAGACTATATTCATTTCATGATTTGAATATTGAAGTAAATGAGTGGAAGATTGCATGTATGGAACTCAAAAGGTAAGGTAGTTTCTTAGTAACAAGTAGTTTCTCTTCCCAAAATACATTATGATTTTAAACAGCTCTGTAATTCTATCACCATCGCATATTTTTTGCCCCTCCCAAGCCATAAAACTGTGAATAGTCAGGGAAAAACACAGATAATATCCAAACTATTTATAATTCCTTTTTAAAAATATGTAATCTGAAGCCACGTATGTCCAAGCACAACATAGAAACACTGTCTTGGGTAGAGTTTTATTTTGATGCTATTTGTCATTCTCTTCTGACATCCTCTTAAAGATGGACTACCATTCCTTGGAGGACCTTAAAATTACAATGCATTGCAGTGCATTGATAGTGAGCTATTGTTTTATCCACAGTCTTCATTTTCTTTTGTATTCTAAAAGCCTAAAGCACTAAAGCCTAAATGTCACTCAGATAGTGTCTGTTTGTTTTGTTTAGTTTTGGTTTTTTCTTCTTTTAGTTTCTTACAGACGTAAGGATCTGAAAATGCTGGAAGTATCTCCAAGAATTATGTTTCGATTAAACACAAAATCACATATCTACATTTTAATCAAACATTCCTCTTGTACACTCAAGAAAGAAGTCATGTTCCCCAGATGTGAACATTGCTTCAAATGTCAATGCTATATTCTATCAGGTTTATTGAAAATACATTGGTTTTCACTATTTTCCAAATAGGAGGCAGCCATATTAATTTTTGAGAAATTCTTATTTTCAAAGCTTAACTCAAGTCGCATTTTGACTGCTAATCTCACACTGCATTGTATATCAAAACAAAGGTTTCTACTCTGGGGACACATAAAGAAAGAAACTGTATTAATCCATTTTCATTCCTCATGGTTGAAATTTTTCAGTAGTGATGAATATTATTCATGGCAATAGGCAGAAGTGGAAGATCTCTGTGAAACATCAGGAGAGTTTTTTCTTGTTGTGACCACCAGACAAACAAATACAAAAGTAGACTATTTCATTGTGTTTCTTCAGTACAATTACATGCCTGTAACAGTCTTCAAAAGAAAAAAGTATAGTTTAGACTGTATACAATCCCATGCACTTTGATACAGTTTTTATTCCAGGGGACTTCATTGCAAATTTTAATTTATTTACTGTTACATGCTAAACCGGTGCCAGGTAAAAGAAAGGGGATTTGGGTTAGGCAAGCGGATGAAGTACATCCAAACAACATAATCATTCTGTCACAAACATCAAATTTCCCAAGTAAGGTAGTAAAAGAGTGTTTGCTCCTACAAAACTCTGAAAACTTGAAATAAAAAATTAATTTAGAATCAAAAATATGAAGTATTAGGAAATCAAATGAAAATTATTTTCAGAAGAGCTTTCCTGAGGTCAAGGGGCTAACTTACTAGTCCTACAGAAAAATATTTTGTATTTCACTATATCCAAGAGCCACAGTGTAGATTAAGTACCCCCTTCCTCATTTTATACAAAATTTATGGATAAATCACTGCAGAAAATGGCGAAATTGTTTATGATCTAGGTAACAGTGGTTTAGCTAAACCAAGTGCAAACCCTGCTGTGTGGAAAGAAGCAACATAAAAGTTGGCAGTCTGAGGGAATTGCACTGCTTTTATAGTATATATAAATAATGTATATATAAATGTGATACAGTTAAAGCCACCAAAACCTATTTAATATCTAGGCAATCTGTTAGTCTGTCTTAAAGTTTATATAAAACAATCAGGAAAGATACCAGAATATATTGTGGTGTGAATATATTAGGCCACTAGTGGATATATGACAAATTATCCAAAAGTAGAGCTAGTAAACATTAATTCCCCTCTAAAATTTCCCCAAGTACTTTATAATCACATAACATACCACTCACATGGAAACCCTTTGAATGAAGGCTGGTACAGCACATCGTTTGGAAGACAGAAGATTGCATTAATCTGAAGTTTGCTTTTTAGGAATGGGCCACAGGACAAATTCAGACATACATTGAAATGTTTTTGCACTTTGAAAAGAGATTTTAAGACATCGGTTTATTATTCCCAATATGTGTATGCGTTGTTCAAACTTCAATTCAAGCATGTTTTAGGGCAGCAGAGCAAATGCAACTAGGAAACGGATAAATAAATTAGTAGTGTAATTGTTAAGCCCATTGAGTTACAAATGAGCATTCACACTGAAGGAGGTCTTGTCATAGTTTCAGAGTCTTCACAGGTCATAGCAATCGATGAAAAGCGAAGAATCCAGTCTGACTTTTCTAGTCTGCCTTGATTTGTCCTGTGGTACCAGTTAGGGGAATTACTTGTTTTTCATGAAAATTTGTTATGTAACAAGGAAGCAGCAATCCTAAATAAATATTAAACCACACAATACCATTTTTAAGTTCATGATATATCTTTAAGTCCTCCTGTCAAAAGGACCCTCAGACCAAATGACCAACCATTCTTCTCACAGGCAGTTTAAGTTTAGACAGAACAGAGTAACAGTGAGTAACATAGAAGCTGAAGCTTTTCTTCCCCAGGCTGGCTGAACCGTAAAGACCACAGAGACAATTAAAGACATTACTCAAGTCAGGAAGTGAGGAAAGCTTGTACAAAGGAGAGGTTGTGATGGTAGAGGCAATTACTTTCCAGCTGAAAGAGAAGACAATAAATTATCTTTGGCATAAAACATCTTTGGCCAGATAAGAAATATGTTAATTAAAAAACAAACCAAATAAAACAAAATCCACAAAATAATAATCACATGCCTGCAGAAATGTAAGTAAAATCCTCAAAGCCAAACCACTAATAATATTATGGAGTGTAATGCCTATGTCGAGTAAAATAATATGAACATAGATGGACTATTGGCAGGGTACTTTAATACTGGGTCCCATTTTTCCCATATTTTTATCAATTACCTGGATGATCACACAGAATGGATCCTGATCCATAGGTCTTGTGGAAACTAGAGAGGGTCCAGAAGATGCCTACAAAGATGTTTGGGTCTTAGACCACATGGGCAAAATGGAGAGGTTGTGGAAGCTGGGCTTGCGTGGGAACAAGGGTCACCTAGTGACTACCTGGAATTACTTAGAGGGCTGCTACTAACATGAGGCAGTCAAACTCTTTGTAGTAACATGTAGCAAATTTTTGATATAACAATGGGTAAAACTCATAGACGTGTGTAAATTCAGACCCAATATTAGGAAATTCTTTTCTTTAGAGGGCAATACAGCATCAGAAAAGCAATGGAGCCAAGTTCTTAATTTGAAAATGGGCGAAGGTTACCAAAAAAACCTATGCTTCAAACTAATCTTTTCTTCAAGGCCACATTTAGTGCTTTGAGGCATCACTTGAATATATTTAACTCTTATGGCAAAGGCTTTCTTCTAGAGAAATCTTTCAGAGGTTACTTTGAAACTGACAATGAAGTGCTTCCCATCCTGTAGCTACTCAACTGGAAGACTTAGATACTTTCTATGTATTTGAGGAATTTTAAGTTCTTTTCTGATGAGATCGTTCTTTTTTTTTTCTTTTCTCTCTCGGTTTTTTTTTTGGTTTGTTTTTTTTTTTTTCCCCCAGCCCTAGTTTTCAGAGTAGCGGAAATTTACTTGACTGTAGTAGAACTAGGTTCTGATCTCAGGCTTAGGGCTGCCTGCAAGTACGCATTCCCTCTGTCTGACAAAGCTGTTCAGGGATTCATATCAAGCAATGATTTCAGAAGGGGATACCTAAACCTTTCTCTTACAAAAAAAAAATTAAAAAAATTGTAAAGCTATGCTTAATATGTGCACAGCTTGAATAATGAACTGAGAATACAGAAAATTTTGAATAAGAAAAAATAGAAACTAAAGGATTCGTACCCAAATCTTCCTTTCATTTACTGTGACATTTACAGAAAATATACTATCATCCCAGAAAACCTTTCATTGGTTTAAAAGTTACAAAAAAATTCCAGAGTCCTCTCTATGCTCCTAGAAAAAGTTTTAATATTCAGATTGTGATTATATGATCCCCAATCTTTTATTTTGCCAGCTTGCATGACACCAAGCTTTGGAAATTTCTTTCTCAAAATAATTTTCTTTGGTCATTTACTCTCAGCAGAGGACTAATCCCTCTCTTCCTGCCAGGGGATTCTAGCCTCCAGAATGTTATAATGTACATCAAAAAAATTCCAACAACCAACTTTTTCTCTGCTTCCCAGGTGCTCTCTTTAAACATAACAGACTTTACAAGCAGAGTGAGTATCATCCATCACAATATCTGAAAAATTAAATCAGATCTGGTAAAAATTCAGAAAAACTAAATATAAATAATGCTAAGAATGTTGCCTGTTGTACATAGGTACTCATGCATATAGGCATATCTAGACACTCGGAGGTACATACGTGCACAAGTCAGTATGGATAGTTTATCTGAATTGCAGATGAATTGCTTCATATATACAGAAATCGCTACAAAAGTACCAACTCTGTGCAAACCCGTGCCATCTCCACTGAGGCTTATTAGCTCAAGTACAGCACTGTACAAACGATCAGAGCCGCTGGATTTTGAGTCTGGGATTGAAGATAAGTATACTGAAGTATAGCCATTAATTCCACAATCTGGTGTCCCAGCAGTGTTCAATACCTGATTAGAAAAAGAGGAACTCTCCTTTCCCCCACTGGTTTCTGATATCAGCTCTGCAGTGGTGACTAACAGCCAAAAGGCAGTTAGGAACGGATGCAATTTTCTCACCACTAAAATTCATGATAAAAGCAACCCAAGCCAAAGCATCAAGGTTTGGCTTTATGTTCAATGAGTGCCTCAAAATTATTGTTTAGGTTCAAAAAGGTAAAAAAAAATAGTATCTCTGAATCAGGCAATATAGTATACATTGCATATGGATTTAAGGAGCCAGCTGTAGTCTGACAGATCTAGTACTCAGCCAGAGATAACATGTTGAATATATAAAATGAGGAAGTGGGTAGGAGGCAAGTAAATTGGGAATATCATGAACATGTATGTTGCATCATCTTCTCTTCTTGTCTCATTAGTTGTATCAAAGCTATAATGAGATTATAAGTAGTTCCAGTGACTGAATTTATTTCTAAAAGAAATGACTGCATTTACTGTCTTATAAACTGTATCTAACATCTTTATCATTTGCATGGGAAAAATATGAATTCTTCAACATATTGTGATAATATCTGTTATTCTCCTGGATATACCCATTTCATTGTTGAAGATCATATCCTTAAGCCACCACTGTTTTCTGGATAAATACAACTATTTGGAGTGCTACTGTAAAATCTCAGTTCTATTATATTTTGATGATTCTATTATGCAAACACTTCTGCAAAATATTTTAATTCATCATTTTCCTTCCAAAGTATTATCCTTTTCTCAAAGAGAAATCAAAAATGAACCTGACTCTACTGAACGTCTCAGCGGGTTACCTAGAAAAACAAGTAAAAAAAATGTACTTCATCAACATAAGTTTGATACAGACCATCATAATTTGCAATATAGAAACAAAATAGAAAAATAGAGCCTTTAGGCCTATGTAATTTGAATTATGGTGGGCTAACTTTGTCAATGTCTGATAAAAGTTTCTTTGATCTACCTTTTATAAGGTTCTCAGGTTTGAACTAGCTGCTTTTTAACATTTCTATGGGTGCTTCTCCCATTGCTTCTTTTCATTCAAGGTTTTTTTGCCACTAGCAATCCAGTCTATGTGTACAGCACAAACCTTAAGTATGAAATTGAGTCCCACTTCCATGTTTATACTCTGGTTTAAAAGCTTCTTTATTATTTGAATTTAGAAAGGTCAATGACATCTTAAAAAAACAATCCTTAAGAAAACATAAATGTGAAGTAATTAATCTCCCTCAGAAGAGATGTTCTCAGAGTCCTTCAAATCTTTTTTCCTTAATCATGTTGTTAATGGGAGCTATGCAATAGAAAGAAGAAAGATAAAAGGCTTCTGCCAATGTTTAAAATGTTAAGGTTAGTTACCATAAGATGCTCAAAGTTAGTGTTTGCTAGCAAGCTGTGTAGAGAGTACATATGCTTCATTATTGATCATTTTGAAATAAGAATGCTTCACATAAAGCTATTACTAGAATGCTATGGTTCTGTGGGTTTAATACATGAATTGAGTACCCAATAAATGAGAAAGATTAATTACTTTGGCACACACTGTGCTACAATATTTTCACTATGTAGTTCTGCATTTATCCAAATGTTTGAAAAAGAGCCTTATTTCTTTGAAGGGGTATGAAGTACATAGATTTCACAGGTAGTGAAAAGTGATAGACCATTCCTACCTTTGATAATAAGGACTCTGGGTGAATGAGAAGAAACAAGTGCCACTTTTTCCTCTTCTGTTTCAGATTCTTTCATCTGAATAAATGATGCAAAACTATAAATCAGAGAATATAGCTGATATCCACACTTGGGGAAATGGTGCTTTTTGACTACCTGTTTTTCCTGAGTGCTCTGTAGAGTTCGTATTTGCACCAAATGTCTAGAACACAACATTCTCTTGCTACTGCCTCTGCCATATTAGACCATTCATATGCACAGATCAGCATTCATTAGTGACATATCAGGCCATACATATGACAAAATACTTGTTTATTATGGACCCAGTCCAGCTCTGACTGAAGTAAGTGGAAAGACTCGTGGACTCCAGTAAGAGTTCGTTCAGTCTCCTTGTGAACACTAAGATTTATGACATCCTTAACATTTCATTTCCTCAATTTTAAGCACTTGGGTTTTGTAAATGATGTGCTGGATAAATACACTGTTGTCACTTAGCAGACTTAACTGGTATGTGAAAAAAAGTCTTTTACTTTCAGATAAACTGAGGAATGGGGGATTAGGGTCAGTTGTTCAGCTGGCATAAACTTGCACTGATCCATGAATTTCAACTGACCTCTCAGTATCTGATCTGTCAGCAAATGGAATTCAAGAGGAAAGTTTATATTTATTTGGACAGGACATGTATGGAGGTGAAGGTCACTTACCTGAGGATATAGCCTGAGCAAGAGAGTATTAGAATACAGGCTTTCTAGATCAGGTTATTTGACCCAAGATTTTCCTCTCTAAAGCACTGAAATCACAGATATAAATATTATAGAGCAATTTTAAGAAGCTCATTAAAAACTATTTATTGTGGGAAAAACAAGATTTTAACTTTTGGCTAATACTTGAGTGGAATGATTCTTATAAATAGTAACATTTAAATGTTATGGCATTATTGAAGTACTTTCTATGCTGTTGTTGTTTTCTTCATTTCAAAGGGACATCTCCCTATTACATTCATCAGAAGAATAGAGTTATGTAATCACTTAAGTTCAAAATTTACACTTTTAAGGTACTGAAGAAATTAATCTCTAAAATGTAGTTTTACAAGTCTGTAAGGAGACCTTCCTGAAAAAAGTTTTCTGCATAATAGTTTCAACAGGTATAAAACATTAAAGAAGCATAAGGAACATTTGCTTTATTGTAATTTTTTTCTATAAAAGCTGATTTAAAAAGAAACGTGAATGTTGCATGCTGCTGTTTCACAGTCAGGACTAGGACCCTCTGTTACAAGAAATTATTGGGGGTGCGGGAAGAAGACCTGGAATTGAGTACTCTTAACATAATTATTTTCTTTTTCCATTATTCTTCAAAGGAACTTTTTCATCACCTGCCTCCCTTGCTCCTTGAACAACAGAAAAGAACTAAATAAGCCAATCTGACTTATCACACAGTGTAATAAAGTTACTGGTTTGACTCAGTGGGAAAAGGTCTCCATGAAAGACTCAGTCAACACCAGCAGTGCAGCATTGTTACAAGAGCAGACCTTATTAAGCCACTTTCTTAGACTAACAGCTATTTGAATAAAGGTAATATTGCAACAGTGGTCATATAGCTTTTTCCCAAGTGTTGTGTCTGTAAGGTTCAGATGTAATTAAATTAACTATGTGTTCTTTAAAAAAAAAAAAAAAAAAACAAACCAGTATTCAGGCTGCAATTTTTACCACATTGCAACTATTTAGCTATTGTCAGGAATTGGTCAACAGCATATGCACATTTCAGAATCTAGGGTCAGCAACTTTCCATTTAAAACAATTTATTTCTGTGCTTTGTTTTCTCCTTCCTTTTTTTAGAGACAGGTTAATCAATAAAGAACCATGAATAAGAATGACTATGATGACTATATTAAGGGCTTGAGCCTGTTTCCCCAGAACTTTCCAGAATTTTCTTCACTGACTTCAGCAGCAGCAGGGACAGATGCTAGAGTAACTAACTACGTATATTATTTTCACAGAATTACAGAATCAGAATCACAGAATCACAGAGTTTTAGACGTTGAAAGGGACCTTGGAGATCTTCGAATTCAACCCCCCTGACAGGGCAGGATCATATAAGATACCCTACAACCTAATCTACCCTACAACCTAATCTACCCTAACACAGGTCACTCAGGAACACATCCAGGCGTGTTTTGAAAATCTCCAGAGAAGGAGACTCCACAACCTCTCCGGGCAGCCTGTTCCACTGCTCTGTGACCCTTACTGTAAAGAAGTTCCTCCTCATGTTAAGGTGGAACCTCTTGTGCTCCAGCTTATATCCATTCCCCCTAGTCCTATCACAGGGCATGAGTGAGAAGAAGCTGTCCCTTTCTTCTTGACACTTAGCCCTCATATATTTATAAACATTTATCAAATCCCCTCTTAGTCTTCTCTTTTCCAGACTCAAGGGCCCCAGGTGTCTCAGCCTCTCCTCATAAGGCATGTGCTCCAGTCCCTTCATCATCCTTGTAGCCCTCCATTGGATTCTCTCAAGTAGATCCCTGTCTCTCTTGAACTGGGGAGCCCAGAACTGGACACAATACTCCAGGTGAGGTCTCACCAGTGCAGAGTAGAGGGGGAGGAGAACCTCCCTCGATCTGCTGGACACGCTCCTCTTGATACACCCCAGGATACCATTGGCCTTCTTGGCCACAAGGGCACATTGCTGCTCCATGGAGAACTTGTCCACCAGGACTCGCAAGTCTTTCTCCACAAGACTGCTCTCCAGCAGATCACCTCACAGTCAGTACTGGTGTAAATTTAATATTTCATAAGGACACATGCAATGTTCATTGATTTGAGATAAAGCAACTGCATAACTGTTCTCAAGATGTAGGGCAGAATGTTATCAAAACACTTACATACAACTTTCACCCTCAGTTTTGTAACCTGTACAGTCCGATAGAGCAAAGTGAGGTAAGGCTCAGCTTGGTATTATTTTTCTTTTTTTGTTTTGAAGCAGCATGGTGCATTTTGTAAACTACCTAATTGATTTTAAAATTGCAGTGGATGTTCTAGACAGTGGGGGGAAAATCTAGTCAATTTTGGCGTAAACAGAAATGGGAAAAAAAAAGAGGAATGTATGCAACTCTTGCACATGATTTGCACAGCCATCTGTTTCACTTACCTGCATAATTGTCAGTTAATCAATTGTTAATTGTAATTGTCCTGTTGTTTAACAGCATTGTGTCTTCTATTGCAATTCATTATCCCAAACACTTTACAGATCCATGAACTTCTCTACGGATTCATAATTTATTAGTACTCATTTGTAAAGACAGTATGTTACATATATTCTATATATGTAGCACATATATACATATAATAAATAATTGTGTCAACTAGACAGTCACTTCACTGACCAGCTTTAGCCTAAAACAAGAGATGATAGACTCAACAAACTGTCAGAAAGTTATGATATGGCAACATTCACAGGATAGGGAGTGGCCCTGCCCTGAAAGCAGTCTAGCATTTGTTGAAACTGAAAGAATTATTTCTGTTATCTGTAGCATTTCATATAATACACATAAATGGGAAGTACAAATTTAGGAATCTTTATTTAATTTATTGTCCTTCGTAAATTTTTGGTCTTAATCACCCTTCTGAAATTAGAATTATCTCAACATGTCTTATTTTACCATGGCCAGTTTCTAGGAATGCCTTTTTCACAGATAGAGTATTTCACCAAGAAGCCACTCTTTATTCCTGAGATGAAGTAAATTGTGGTTTAAAATGTATGTAGAATATATAGTATGAATTTGCTGTGTGGAATTCATTATTATTATATCTGGACAATGTTGGACATGAGAGACGTTGCCTAGCTTTATCTTAGTTTTCACATTTATGGTATGTTGCACTTTATTTTGTAAAACAATACGTGATTTCTTGTAGCTTATTTTGGTTTAGGAACACAGAGTTCAAATTTAAAACTTTTTTGGGGGATAAATAGAAATGGCTAAGCAACTTTTTCCCCCTATACTCATTCTATTTTTCTGGATTCTTTTTTTTTTTTACTAGCTATTGTGTAATTGTAAATTAGTAGAAATGCTGTTCATTATTGACTTAATTTGCTTAAGCTTTGAGGAGTCAGTTTAAACAACAAGGATACAAGGATTACTGTGACTCAGTTGGGCTATTAAAATTTGGGAAAACTAGAAAATATGAGTACATATGTCTCATCAGCTCTCCTATTTCTAGAAACTTTCACAGAAATAATCATAAATAAAGAAATGACAGTACAATATACAGAAAAAGAAAAATTTGACACACTTCAACCCCAACAATAATCAAAAATTGTTTATGCTGTTCATTACTAAAGCGACCATATGTTGGCAATATAATGTGTCAGAGAAACTTTATATCTATCAACAGATTATTCTTTTAAATATTTGATAACAGAACATTAACAGTAGAACTGAGCCAGTGGCCTTAAAAACAAACAACCAGAACAAAAGGTCCGTGAGGTGTGAATAAGTGACAACGTGCACTCCATAATGTTGGGGTTTTTTTCTCCTTTTATCATGAAGGCATTTTTAAAAAGGATTTTATAACTGAGACCATTAAAAGAAAGGAAGATACCTATGAATATCAGTGTGAGAGAAGAGCTCACGCAAGGAAGAAAAGATACAAAGGTATTTCTGAACTGGTGATTCTCCCAAACAGCATTCAGGGTGTGCGTCACCAGCTGTATGCAGATATGAATAACCATTCCGTGAGCTTGGTGCCTTCATGGCAAGGTTACCATCTCTGAGTCAGATCAGTCTCTCAGATGCAGACTTTGAGGATTAGGGGTAGAAATGCCTGTAAATTACTTTTGCCTTCGTGATTCCAGAGGTTCTGAAAACATTTCTTCTCCCCATCCTAAACCAGAGCATTCTGGAAACTACTTGAAGTTATGCTGACTTTTAATAGTCTCTGAGGCTATATTTTGTCATCTTGGATCAATGTAACAAAGCAATCCAACCATAGTATCTCAGATCCAACCATTCCTTCTTTGGATATGTATATGTGGTGAGAAGTTATATTTGGTCCATTTGCCCTGAATACATTAATAACTTACTCAATGAGAAGTACTCCAGAAAAGCAATAGTAAGGAAGTATAAGAGATCGTTAACATTCATTACTTCATAATCTATTGGTGAGCTGTTGGAATTTTGCTCTAATTAGTTCTTGATTTTGTTGCTGTGTCTATATCTCGGGTTTTTTTTCTCTGTCTAGCATTAATTATACCAACAATTTTGCTGATATTTAATGTAGATTTTAAGAATTGCATAGATAATACATAGATAGTTTATACAATATCTACCATTATTGAAAGAATTAAAATTTATCATATTCATCACAAAGTTTAGGAGCTGTCCAGGCTAACCGAGAAGAACTATGAAATTTTAGTTGTTTTTTCTTCTGATTTTCAAGATTAACCCAATGATGTAAGAATTGGCTTCTAGATACAAAATGACACCAAAGTAAATTAAATTGGTCCAATTTAGTCCTTGAGAGTTATGTATTTAACTTTGGTCAATGAAGTAGCCAAGTTGACAAATGTTGCATTATGTGTGAGTTAGACGTGAAAAGGGAATCTTGGGGTAAAAAGCATGTAATATCCATTTCCCTTCTACTTTGTAGAAGTAATTTGGGATCTGTTATTTCCTCATTAGAAGTACTGAAAATAATGCAACAAGACCAGTGAAACAGAGGAATCTATGTTAATGAAATAATATTATAATGAGATTAGATCAACGGCAAGAGTTTTCTTTTTTTAAAAAAAATTAAGTAGTCTTAATTACTCTCATGCAATTCAGGTGAAATCACAAGAGAACATGTCTCTCTGTAGATGTTATACATAGCTAGAACTTCTCTCTCCAAAGTGGGTGAATCAGGGTGCATTCATAAGCCCAAATTTAGTAACAAGGCCTGGCCTGATAGTTAAGTATCTATACCTTCTATTGACCTCTGCAAGATATTGAAAAGTCAAGTAATTTAAGAGTTTAAATACAAGTATGTGTGGCTAAAATAAGGAAAAAATAAGGAAATTTGCAAGGAAAAAAAATTAGGAAGAAAGGGAGACTGGAGAGTCTTTATGAAAGAATAGTAAAGGAGCTGAAGTTTAACTAAGAGATGTCTAGAAGGTGGGTTGATAGTAATATAAAAATATTTAATGGAGAAGAGGATTTGATTAGAGTGTCCTTTATCAGATAAATGCATAAAAAGATCCTATGCCTAATAGTTTAAAATAGACAAGTTTAGTCTAGAAAAATCCCCACTTTTTTTAATAGCACTGAGAGTAATTAATTGGAATATTTCTGCCACACATTTAAAAAAAAAGATTAAAGCTCTACTTTCTAAAAAGCATACAGTTAAAACATCAATTAATTAAAAAAATCTTCCAGCTCTTGACAAAAAATCAAAGATTATGTCAGACTGGATGATAACAAAAGTTATTTTCAAGCCTTAAAATCTGTGACAAAATTTGAACCCTGATTTTCAAATGAAAATTTTAGAAAAAATTAAAATTTTCTATTCATTTAAATTTGCTTTTGATCTAAACAGTCTGGAAGCTATATTTTCACATGATATGCACTATTCTTCAAGTGTTATTTTCAGGTGAAACATTATAGAAGTTCCTAACGAAGCAATGAAACAGCATTACATTTGAATAAAAAAAAAAAAAAAAAAAAAAAAGCTAAGAATGCAACCAGACTGAGGGATAAAACCAACAAAACAACTGAATAAAACCAACAAAATGGATGGGATTAAGGCAAGCCAGTGGCAATGATGGCGTGAAACTCTTTCTATACATTGCATGTTTTGATTACAGTTTTCAGGGAGAGAAAAGAGAATTTATGTTATAGAAGTGATCAGAATTGAAGTGAGAGGAGAAAGGATTAAGAGAATGTGGAGAGGGTTGGGAAAGGCATAAGAAATTGAGAAAAGAAGAGGGATGAGAAGGACTCTGATGAAAACAGAGGACTAGTCACTAGTAGAAAAACTTAGGACAAAATGTCTAGTGTTGGTAAAAAACACAAGTGCTGGATTCTACCAATGAGATTAAGAGATTGCAGGTGCTTTCTGGCTCCTGCTTTTCTGTGTATGAAGGCAGGACATCAATTTAGTGTCCACAGTTATTAAACAAGAGCAAATAATTTCCATGCCTGAAAGTTTCAGAATCACGCTTTTGCAATTTCACCCTTGGTCCATTTTCAGAATTTGATATTACATCAGTTTTCTTTTAGCAAAAATTTCTTCCACCTGGTTGCCTGCTATGCATCCTGTTTTAAAGCTATATGAGAGTATTCCTGTTCAGGTGTTTATCAGCATTAGAGTAAGCTTTTATCCTAACTTCATAGCTTGACTGAAGACAACACGTTTCTGTAAAACCCAAGGTCCCATCCTTATTTCCTTTTATCAAGACTCTCCTCTCCTCCTGTCCCCTCACTGCAGGTAATTCCATCCAGGTACGTGCATCTGATAGTAAACATCTCCTCCAGTCATCAGCAGGCCTCATACAAATTTGTTTTCTACCTAACTTCAGTTGCTTGATTTATAACTGTAGGCTGATTCCTTTGATCTAAAGCATCTAAATATTTCACTGTAACTGTATTACCTGCAATGGTGTCCATCTCCTTTACAGCATCATCAGAGCCTTTGATGTGGTTTCCTGGTTATGGGAACAAACCAAATCCTGATTAATTTATTACTGTAGGATTTTGGGCACTATAAGACATCTTCATAGCAAATAGTATCTATAACCATATATTTTATTACTTTTTCAAGTAATCCATTTTTGTTAATGTAGCTATAACCCCTCTGCCAGTTTTATTATGCTTTTAATGCATGTGAAATAATTTTATTCCCCTTTTTCCAGAGAAAAAATCCTGCATTTTCCCATTATCATTGCTACCAGACAGCTGAAAAATCTTCATATTTATGAAAAATGTATCAATGATTAAGATCAAAGCATCCCTGTATTGATCATAGGACACACTCATTTATTAGTATATTTAAATTAAATAATATTGTAAGATTTAAAAATAAGTGCTCACCAAAAGCAAGTGAGCATGTCTCTGGTATTGCCTTTGATATCTAAATATATCCTAAGGGCACGCTGTTAGCAGCCAGTATAGAATATTCTTCATATGTAAATAGGTGGACTGATGCTATAGCACCTGAAAAGTAATGAAAATGCACAAGAAGATAATTGATATAGCTAAAAAATAATTGAAAAAAAAAAGTTACAAGTGCATTCACTATCATTCCAAGAGTCTTGGGTATTGATATAAGTTCAGTATGAATTCAAGGGCTGAATATTCTACATCAGCAGAAATGCACCAGAAAATTCAATCTGTGGTTTGTTTTTTGGTGTTTTTTTTTTAAAGGAAATTAATGTAATAAATGCCTGGGAAAATTGTCTGCAGGGCAGGACTGGGGCAGATGGGATTCCAAGGTGCCAGGAGAGTAAATAGAAAAAGAAAGTCATAAAGTCCTTCTTTCCACTTTATGTTTATAAAGCGTGTAATTTGGCAGCAGTCTATAGGTAGACAAATGTCAGGTCTATGGCTGAGCTAATGAACACTCCCACTCTTTAAGTCATCTAAATGCAGCCACTGGGGCTATTACTTGTTCCATTTCAAGAAACAGGATCCCCAAATCCCCATGTTTATTTATAGGTAGCCCTCTATCAGCGATATCTAAACTGTCAGGACAGCATAAAGTATATTTGAACTGTTCTCATTTAATACTTCCTAACTGTCTTGAGTAACAAAAGCTAGATTAGTGCTTGATGTTTATTTATATCTGAAATACCTGGAAGTGCTCCATCTGATTTTAGGGGAATCTGGCCTGGACTGCAAGGGAGATGCTGTGAGATCACAGTTGGCATCTCTTTTCCATCATTGCCTCATCTACACTGTCAGTGGGGCAATGTATAATAGTATCATTCTTCCACGGCATCAGGAAAGAGCCCTGGTTGATTTCAGTTGGGAAGGGAAGAAAACTTGAATGCACCAAATCCTTGATGAGTCCTTGGTGGTGCAAGTGAATGACACAAACACTCCATTTCACAATGTCTCCTGTTTGATGTGCCTGGAATCTGCCATCACTTATCTCAGAGACTCCCAGTATAGCCTGCACCTCTATATTCCACCACCTGCTTAACTTCATAGCCTGGGAACCTGTCCAGATACTCTGTAATACCATCAATACAGTAATTCTTGGCTGGCAAACCCCCTCAGGTGAGGATACCTTACCACCATACCGCAAAGGAATGCCCTGTGCTACAGAGTCAGGGGGCTACATCATTGACAGCATCCATGTCCCAAGTCTCCTCTGCAATGACAAGTGGAGAATCACCTAGAATGTTGAGCATAGCCACAGCATCTGCCGTCCTTTTAGACCATATCTGACAGCATTCTCATCTGTTGGGGGCCATGCTCAAAAATCACAAAAACTTCCAGAAAAGTTGTCAAGTGACCAACATATACTTAGGAAATATTTGCATGTAAACCTAGGATAACACCTGTCAATCACAGTATATCTTTCTGTCCAATACTACTACCATTTGTTGTCTTTGACACTAAACTCTTTCATAAAATTAACAGTTGTTACCTGCCTCAGCTAGTCCCCTACCTTTACCTTATCCATTATGCAAAAGCATAGAGGAATGCTGATAAGGGAGAGGACAAAAAAAGCATGAATATTGACATTGTCATACTAACTTGGTAAGGTCATTTTCCCAGGTTAGAGAAAACACTTATTGTCTCACAGAATCACAGACTGGCTGATGTTGGAAAACACCTCTGGAGGTCATCCTGTTCAACCACCTTGCTCAAGCAGGGTCACCTAGAGCAGGTTGCCTAGTACCTTACTATCTTTCTAGCTCAACAAGCTTCTGTCTGAGTTACATCTCTCTCTGGTTCCTGCTTTCTCTACAGGTACAGCCTGATTTTATAGTTTTTTTTGTCAGTCCACTTATATTCTATTCTTGATACTAAGAAAGTGGACTCCTCAGTGACAGTCTGAGCTGATGGAAATCTTCTAGAAAGCTAGCCAAGCTGCACTTTGATATGCTTGATACTGTCTTTACATTGAGAATGCCTCTTTGCGCTCATGATCACTCTTGTATAACAAAGTTTGGTATCTCTGTCAGAAGTGTGTCTAACAAGCCTAAAGAAATATACCTTTATTTACCTCTGAACTGGTTTATTAATATCCCCAATCAGCAGGTAAGCCTTCCCAGAAGTTTATCTGTGTCACGGACTCTTTCTCTCATTCCTTAGAGAATGGACAGATAGAAGTGAAAGCAACTCTAGCAGAATCTTCACAATTTTGTTTGTCATTCTGTCATTCTTATGGTGAGCTATATCATGTTTCAGCTTAGACAGATTTCAAATTAGCATATTGTCTCAGTAGCACATCTCCAAGCCAAATGGGTCAAAAAATGCCTCAAAAATGACATCACACAGAGTACTAGCTTATTCCACGGGAGCTTGCTGTGGTTAGTTTCATGTTTAATCTGACCACAACTGAGCTCTTCTTGCTTTTGTTTCTTTCTGCCATCCTCTTGTCCTGAACAATTTGAGCTATTGGCCAAAATGCATATTGAATATTGCTGACTGCAAGCCAGTAGTTATCTCTCCTGAATGTCCTTTACCTTACCATATTTGTCCAGTCATCATGTTCAGATAGTTCTTAATATAGGAAGAGACAAAAAAATTGTGAGTTTATTCTTGGCACCTAAACTCAAAAAAAACATTGCTTCAGTCTTCTTACAGAAAACTTCAGATAATACTGTGGGAACTGCTTTGCTTTTGGTCTCTACTATCCCTAAACTCTTTTCTTGGAGTTAGAATCTCTGCTTTGCTCCATCTCCAAGGCCAGCTCTGGTATTCTGTCTATGCTGGTGCTTACAGAATACACCTAGAAGAATCCTGAATCTTGGGCAAACTCCTATACCCACCTGCAGTCACTACCATTGCCCTCATTGACATCCTGGGTTTAGGTTGAGTGAAGACTGTTAAACCGCTTCATCTGATGGCATTACTAGGATCCTTCTCATAAAGTCATCAAAAGTCTAATAATAAAAATTAATAATAAAAAAAAAAAGACAAAAAGACCCCCCACAAAACAAAGCAAACAAAAAAATTATAAAACCCCCAAATGATGAAACACCAAAAAACCCCAAAGCAAACACCACCTCTCCCAGTTTCAGGCTCCCAAGTACTCTGGCAGCCTCTGTCTCTCTCCCCCCACCCCCTCTCCCTCCCCTCTCTCTCCTCCCTCCCCCTTCTATTTGTCCCCCTCTCCCTTCCCTACCCCACCAACCCCCTTTAAGTGGGGAGAGGAGAAAATACGTTGAGAAAACTCAAGGGTCAAGATAAAGACAGGGAAATTACTTACCAGTTACTACTGTGGGCAAAAGACTTGGCTTCAGGAAAATTAATTCCATTTATTACCACTTAAAATAGATTTGAGTAGTGAGAAATGAAAACAAACATTAAACCAAGAACTTTTCTCACACCACCACCCCCTCCCCCCCAAACTCAGCTTCACTCCAGGTCTCTCTACTCAGCCCCAAGTGGTGCAGGGAGAGTGGGCTATGGTCACTGTACACCAGTTCCTCTCTGTAGCTCTTTCTTCCTCACACGTTCAGTCTGCTTTAGTGTCCAGTCAGCATGGGCTGCAGGGAAATATCTGCTCCAGAGCCTGAAGTGCTTCCTTCTCTCCTCTTATCTTAAAGGTTTGTGCTGTTGTAGAAAGTAGGAATACTTTCTTCCCTCCTCCTCTGTCTCTCTGGTGTTTTTTGCCCTTTCTTAAATATTTTTATGTAGTGGGTCCATTGCAGAGCTGCCTGGAAGTGGCTGTGTCCTTTACAGGGCAGTCCCTGGTCTCTCCTCACAGAAGTCACCCCTGCAGCCCTTCCACCCTCCCACTGCCAACACTTTGCCACAGACACCCCATTCAGGCTGCTGTGGGTGACACCACATGAAAGAGTATCTGTAGATCAGGAATGCATCCCTAGATTGAAAGAGATAAAGGATCAGGTAAAGGAATATTTGAGGATGATAATTTATCTTACTTGAAAATTTTCAGTAATAGTAATTTCCATGAGTGTCCTCATATTTTCACTCAGTATAGTAATATTAATACTTACCACTGCTATAGTGGTGGTTTGTGGATGTGCAGGGGAGCCCAGCTGCACCTCATGAAGCATCCTCTCCTCAATGAACCTTATGCAGGGTCATGAGTGATATGTGGTGCAGACAAGCCCCACATGGTGCTCATGTTAAAAGCCATATCTGGCGAAAATTTATGGGCTAGCTGTCTTTGCAAAGAAACCTCATTTCCAATAAATGACAAATGCAATCAAAGGGCTCCAGTAGTGCTCTGAGGTTTTGAAATGAGGACACAGATGAAGTAGTTCAGCCCTGGACACTTCACAGGGACAGTTTCTGAGGGAGCAGGTAGACACAGCTCAAGTGCTTGGCATTGTCATGAGGAAATCAAAGGCACTTTCTGTCTGATTTCAACAGGGAAAGGAGAAATCCTTAGTTAACACTCAGGGTTTTATGAAAAAAAACCTGTGTTCAAAATGAATCAGTACAGGGAAGAATAAAAAAAAAATTCTCCAATTCTGAATAAAATTCTTTTTTTTAATACTACAGTAAGATAAGATATTGGAGAGAAAAAATTGAAACATTTAAATAAAATCTGTTAAAGATGTGAATAAAGGATGCTAAGTACAACCTAAAACTGAAAATCAAAAGGCAGAAGAACAGATTTTAAAGTAGTAACTGTAAAGGAAAATAGGCCCTTAAGATGATTAGCTAAGTTAAAAGTTAGAGAAGAATGTAAAACAGTTGTGTAATTGTTAAGATTTTTGCCCAGTTCTGCTGTCAGAAAACTACATTAGACACAACCGTATAAAACATATTTTCCAGTTTAACCAGTTTAGAATGACCACATTAATTTTCCAGTTCACTGCAAGGTTAAGTAATACAATAAGAGATCTCTAAATGTAATAATTTAGCAGTTATATTTATTAACTAGCTGTCGACAGTTACATTCCATTGGCTTTTTGATTCCTGATATTGAATATGCCAAGTGGAATAACAACATTTTGTAGTTTCTGATCAGAACAGAATTTTTTTTCTTAGTTTAGAAAGGTCTTTTTCCAAAAACCTAAAATGGGTACAAGCTAGAGGTAATAAAAATTTGTACAATGAACACTCTCTAGGGAGGAATACTAAAAAAAAAAAAAAGAAAAAATAATTGACTTTTCCTTTTTTAAAATAACTGAAGGTAAACAAGTTATATTAAAGTAGTAGTCTATTTATAATTAAGTATTTTAGCTGACAGTTTTAATCACTGATGAAATGTTTTAAGAGAATTATAATGCCTTCCTTCACCGATTTTCCACTGAGATGATGTGAATTCTAAATCAGGTAAGAATGGAGAATGCATCTAAAATAAAACTTATGATGATATAAACATAAAGAATGGGAAAGAGAGATAGTGTATATAAATGGAATAGTATAATATATATATAATTAGTCTGCCACAGATATCAAGGAGTTGCTTTTTAATTGAACTATTCTAATATCATAAATTATATTCCAGAGATGTAATTTGTCATTACCTTAGAAGGTCTTTTTGTCTCCAGCTGAAAGACACAGTATTTTAAAAAGTAACAAACTTGAAAATAAACTTAATTAAAAAGAGGTGTAAGTTTCTTTTCCACAGATTTCCTGTTTCACTGTTGATGTTTGTTTGAGTTTCAGGAGAGACAGGAATATAGAAACGTACTGAGTATGTTAACAGTGTTAAGTAGAGAACAGAGTAAGTGAAGTGTTTTCAGTATTTTCAGGCTCAGGGTTATCTCTATACTAGAGATATTAAAATATATAGTAAGAAGAGCATTGTCACATTCTTAAAAGGTACATCAGTAATCTCCTCAGTCTCAGTAAATGCTTCATCCTATGCACACTCCCTAAAGCTATTGTCTTATTTTCCATGGTACTGAAGCCAGATAAAAACCTTTTTTTTTTTTTTTTTGCATCTAACCTTAAGAAACTATTCTTCTTGCCATTGCACTTGACCAATTCTGTATTTTTTGTTTTATAGAATCATAGAATCTTAGAATGCCTTAGTTTGTAAGGGACCTCTAAAGGTCATCTAGTCCAATCCCCTACAGTAAGCAGGGACAGCCGACCTCAACTAGATAGGATACTCAGAGCCTCATCAAGCCTGACCTTGAGCATCTCCAGGGATAGGGTCTCCACCACCCCCCTGAGTAACCTCTCCCTGCGTTCTACCACCCTCACAGTAAAGAACTTCTTCTTAAAATCTAATCTAAATCTACCCTTCTCTGGTTTAAAACCATTGCCCCTCATCCTATTGCTACATGCCCTTGTGAACAGTCCCTCTCCAGCTTTCTTGTAGGCCTCCTTCAGGTACTGAAAGGCCATTATAAGGTCTTACTGGAGCCTTCTCTTCTCCAGGTTGAAAACCCCCAACTCTCTCATCCTGGCCTCATAGGAGAGGTGTTCCAGCCCTCTGATCATTTTCATGGTCTCCTCTGGACCTACTCCATCAGGTCCATGTCCTTCCTGTGTTGAGGGCTCCAGAGCTGGATTCAGTACTCTAGGTGGGGTCTCACCAGAGCAGAGTAGTGGCAGAATCACCTCTCTCGGTCTGCTGGTCATCCTTCTTTTGATGAAACCCAGGATGTAATTGGCCTTTTGGGCTGCAAGTGCACATTGCTGGCTCTTGTCCAGCTTCTCATCCACCAGAATCCCCAAGTCCACTTTGTTCCCTAAAGCTTCAGATTACTCTGTAAACTATTTCCCCAGACTAAAATGTGCACACCAAACTGAAGTGTACATGTCTGTGCACATGTTGACCTTTTCTTTGGTGTTTGACTTTAGGGTAAGAATTAATGAGGGCATAAAGAGTCTGTACTATTAGTGAACACTGTTTAGCTTATCCAAGGGGTTTTTTTAGTTATTGCATTGCATATGCAAAAGGTTTCAGTAGATACCATTGTTTTATCAAATGTAATAGTTTCAGCATGATCAGTGAAACAACAGTGGTTTAGAGATG
Organism: Todiramphus chloris collaris; assembly: GCA_025345505.1. Classification (NCBI taxonomy): domain Eukaryota; kingdom Metazoa; phylum Chordata; class Aves; order Coraciiformes; family Alcedinidae; genus Todiramphus; species Todiramphus chloris. Next base: position 26,139,111 of record JANVCC010000035.1, read on the forward strand.
CTGAGAATTACTGAAGTTGGGAAATACAATAACAATAAAGCACTTGTAGAAGTTCAGGGAAAAGCAGCCAAGCATTGTTTTGTTCTCTATATTATTAGTGTATCTGAGTCTGTATTGTGAGTACTATTGTCTCTATCAATTCCACTGTAGCTCTACATTTAATAAAAAGTGTGGTTCTGAATACTTGATTCCATTTTGAAGTTTTGAATAAAAAAAAAAAAGGAGTCTTTTTTAAGATGTCCATAATAATATATGAAATTCTTTAATGGTGATTTTTCAGCAATCATCCCCCATAAATACCTTTACTTTATCAGTGTCAGGGTTCCCTGAAGTTCTACTGAAGTCAATAAAGCAAAGTTGATCCTATGCCACATCAAGTAGGGCACTAAGTAGTGGTTGTCTCAACAGGAAAGATGCCCTGTGATAGATCACTACCATTTCTTGCAGTATTTAGTTTTCCTGTAGTCACCTTCTCTACTATTATCCTCCATCCCTATTTAAAACACAATATATCTTTACCTTACTCTGTTTGTATTGGGATTTTAAGATATAGAAATGTAAACAAAGTACCGTCTAAGCTAACAAAAGTTGTCACGATCTATTTTTGCAGTTTGTGTGGTTTTATATAGTATCAGGAGTATTAAATTCAAACTGTGTCAGATAACTGATTTTCTGTGGGGTTTCAGGTGCTGGGGCTCACCTAGAAAAAATGAGTCTTGGGGCATCTAGAGTTTAAAATGCTTTTGATCATGGGATATTATGAAAGAAGGAATTATAGCACAGCTTCCTGAAACTTGTCAGGCTCAGCAGTGTCCAGTTTCTGTTATGTTGCATTTTGTAGCTTTGCAGTCTGGGAGACAATACTCAGAAGACCTTTGGTCCTGGTTCTGTTCTCATTTGTGTTTGTGTGAACGAAAAGCGACCTCAAGTTATCCCTGCTTTACAGCATTTTCAAAGAGAAAATAGATAAGCCTGTATTTATCACTTACAAGGGATCTTAAAAGCAAAGAGATTGTTTGGTGCTGTGAAGATTTGGTGATAGCTATTATGCATACCAATCTCAGGCTATTTTAAAATGACTAATTAGGGAAAAGTTGAATACTAAAGAAATTCTCTAGGCCCTCCTAAGCTGAAATAATACCATGCTGTGCTTTATCAACTCACTGGGGCCTGTTTGTAAATATTATATGTGTGCTCCTAACTGCTTTAGAGGCAGAGCTAAGCCAGAGTGGGTTCATTGTACTGTGAGGATAACATAGTTAGATTATGTGCTTTTTTGGGTGAGCTGATTCAGATATTTCTAATCTAAAAAGATCCATTTTTATATAAAGTCAAGGAGAAACATAGTCCGTCAAAATACCTGTAGTATATTTCTTATTACTGTTCCGACTCTGTGGAGGTATCTGGGAATTTCTGGGAATTTGTTAATTGTGTAAATAAAAAGGCTATTCCTGCAGTTTCTGTCTAGCTGCCTCTCACATCTGAAATGAGAGTCTTGTTTTTAAGAGCCTATAGACTTGACAAATCTGATATTAGACTTAATGCAAAAGACTTCTTGAAATGTAATATTATAGGCATGGAACACATTCATATTACTTTGCTAACCTGCCAAAGGCCTGAGTTCATCTGGGTTTTATTTGGATTCTGCAGTGTCTCACAGGAAGCAAATGGAAAATACTCTGCTGGAGGACACACACATTCAAAAAATGTATGCTGCTCTGAGATAAGTTCTCTTTTTCCCTATTCTTCCCCTTTTAAAGCTTGTACGTAATGAGAAATAAATTGTCATTCAGGGCTTCCTCAATCCAGCCACAGGTTCTATGACTGACATTTATGCAAAATGTTGATAGACAAATTCCTTAGTTATTTATCAGCACTAAGCAGTCCCCACAGACATCACTCAGCAACCATATCCTATCATGTAAGCATTCCTATTTCCTTTCAAATCATTCATCTGTATATGGGAGTTATTTAAACAAATATACTTACCTAGATGTGAAAACACTACATTTCTGAAAAAAAGGAAAAAAAAAAAGGAATATTTAATTTTAAGACTTTTGCTTGGATATATGAGAAACACCTTGCAATATGTGAAGAACCAGAGACATAAGAATATCTCCCTCTTCTATACATCCCTTGACTTATACAGAGCACTAGGGTAAAAGTTCAAAGTATTACAATTTATTGATCTGTGCACATACAGCTTTATCTGTATGTGAGACTTAAACATAAGAAAAATGCCTAAGAACTTGAGTTGTGTATTTGTGTTTAAGAAAAAAAACTTTTTTTTTTTATTCCTACAAATATGATTTTAAAGCCAAAATTCTGTCTGCTCTGTATGGATTTGCTAGGGGAAAAAAAAAAAAAATCCCATTATTCTTCCTGTGAAGTAGTTAAAGACCATCTTTTTACAGAAGAAGATTTATTGGTTTGTTTGTTTTATGAGGAGTGAATAAGGATTTCAGATTTTAGACTAATTTTTTATTCTTGGAGTATTTAAGACTGAGCAGCATTGCATTGTGTGTCCCACCTGTTTCTTAAAGTGCAAAGTAATGTATTTTAGCTAATGTTTTTTAGTACCATGAGTTGTCACTTGTACTTGGAAATGTTCATCTGATGGTTATATACTGATACAAAATGAGAAAAACCACAACCAAACAACAGAGCTTTCCTGAACAATTACTTGCTGGCAAGCTGAACTTCTTTTTGTCCCAGTACTCCTCAAGAGCAGATTTTAATGTTCTTGATGATGATTTTGTTAATTTATTTTTTATGAGTTGATTCAATTCAGTGTACATAAGACATTCCTTCACCATCTACTTTTAAGACTCAAAAACTGCTGACCTCTGTCTGAATCAGATGCACGTATCCAGGGGCAGAATTTATCCTAGACAGCTACATTGAGGGACCCTTCTTGAGCTTTTTGATGTTCAAACAGCAATGGGAAATAGCTTTTCAAGAGGGCTCTGTGTTATTCTTTATAAAAGCAAGTGTGTAGCAATGTCAGGTACCATAGTCATTTACTGGGAGCACATTGTAAGACCTGCCTTACATCATCTCAGCTCTAGCAGGCAGTATGTGCTTGTCTGCTCCTCTAATGCAGTTAGAATGGCAGCTCTGGGGCTATAGATGTGAATTATCTTTTCAGATATCCTTAAGTCCCTATGTGGCTACCAGCAGCTATACAGCTATCTTGCCTTTAGTAATCAGCCCTGCTATCAACATTTTCTTGGAGGGCATTTTTGACTGTTATGGTCAGATGCCTGAAATACAGAAATGAAGCCATGACAGAGTTCTGAAGAACTGTGGAAAGGAAGTCTACTTTTGTGGACGCTGGGGTGGAGAAGGGAAGTTTAAAGAACCTACCCAAAGAAAGCAATCTATTCAAAATTAGTAATATTAAAAGAAATTTGCTAAAACCTTGAACAAGGAGAAATAAAATACAAATAATGTTTACAGAATGCATGCAGTACAATAATCATGAAATTAAAATGGAGAAACAAAGCTTAACATCTAAAGTTCTAAGTCTTAATGTTTCATAAAATTCAGGTGGTCAGGCTACTATGAAAAGACAAGCTTCGGAGTCCTAACAAATGAAGCATTTCATGATACCTGCAGATGGTAACATCTGCAAGCAAAGGCTATCAGTGCCAGAGAAACGCAGACAAACAGTTTCAAGACAGAAATATTGTTTTATCTTTTTTTGCAATTAAAATGAAACTACACCACTACAAATATATTGGGTAATTGTACCAGGTTCCCTACTTCATGCTGAAAAATGCATGCAGTTAGTTGCAGTTAATTCATTATGATTGAAGAAGATCTGACATGTACAAAGGGTTTACCACTTCAGCACCATTTTTCATCAGCATTTCTCTTGCTTCTGTTTCCCTGATATGTTCTTCTGCCTTGCCTTGTGATAAAACTCTGAAGTTATACTTGGAAAATCTATACTTAGAAAACTTATTAGAGGTCCACATCATTTTCACTGCCTTATGAATTAGAAGAGGTGCTGTAAATCACCAACCTAGATATCAGGTTTCATCCCTCTTCTCTTATAATCTTTCATGAGTTATGACACATACAGCTTGGATGAAATTATCTGAGTTAAAACAAAGTCAGTCCACTGATATAGCAGAAAAATATTTCAGTTGTTTTGCCACATGCACCATGTTTTACTTAGGAAGCATGCCAGAGGACATGTTTACTCAACCATTCTATGGGATATTTATCCTCAGATGAGTAAAGGATACATGCCCAAGTTAGCCTGCACCTTTATAGTGGCCAGACAGTTAGTGTACATTGTTCCAGTCCAATAGTTCCTTGCTCTTCAAAAGTTAGGGTGGCAATATATATTTACTGTAATAGGCAAAAAGGTGTATTTTAGGGGAAAAAGGACAGAGATTCACTGGAAATCAGGCTTTGCCTGTTACGCTGTTGAGGTTCCAACATATACACATATAACCTTTTACAGTCTTTTTGCTGGTACTAGGGCAACAAACTCAAACTGGAACACTGGTGCTTTGCTTTGTAATTTATTACTTTAAAATGTGTTTCTGTAATATGTCTGTGTAAATTTATTAACAGAAAAACACCTAGTGAGTCAGCTATTTTAGTTTGATCATCAAAAAAAGAAACCCTAAAGCAGAGGGACACAATGTATTCCATAAAATATACAATATATGAGTAAGAAATGTCACAATTCACATATATATATGTTATATTAGAAAATATGAGAAGGAAGTCCTCTGAGAAATTAGAAAACAGACCAATTCATACTAATCTTGATTATTAAAATTTGTGATCTGTGGACGCAATGATTTTTGAAGCCTGGCTCACAGTTTTTGATTTTATGCTGTCAATATTTACTACATTGGTTAGCGAGCCAATATTGTGAATTTAGGTTTCCATCATAACAGGCTTGTTTTCATTCACTTTTCACTTTGTTTAGCAAAATTGCTAGCTCTCAGATTGTAGATGAAATTCTGCTTTGGCTCACCTGAAGTTTAAATTCCATCACAGGCAGGTGCAGTGCAGAGCTTCTGTTTCTCTTATAGGATTTCACCTTTGAAATAAAACTGATAGCAAGTCTATAAATATAGTGACTCACTGTGCCTGATGAATTAGGTCCTCCTCCAAGGAAGGGCATTGCTGCTATGCTGCATTTGGGAAATGTGATTTAGATGGTAAATTTCCCAACAGCAAGCTAATTCTTGTGAGTTCTACCTTTCACTCATGATTTAAGGCACCCAAGGCAGTGCCAATCTTATGAGAGCACATTCAGATACAAATTTTCCAGGAAAACATTTTCAACCATGTGCTTGGATTCATAAACCCAACTCTTCAGATTGCTAGAACTTAATAAGTCTGATTTTCTTATACCTGCAATTATACATTTTAAAATGCAATGGTGTGTGAAGTTTCTTTCTCTACCTAAACTCTTCCAACAATTCAGATAAAATCACATATAATAATTATAACTGTATATACTTATGTATCTGGAAAATGCCTGATTCACATATAAGAAATATGTGATTCATTCAAATCTCATCAATTCATTAGAGAACATGTAAATTTCACCCAGAGGGCAACAAATGAGATGTTGATAAATCCAGTTATCATAATTTTGTTAGATAGACTGTCACAATGGGAAAATACCTTACTAAAAATATAGGACTTTAAAAGAGAAATATAAAGCCAGTCTGCTATAATGAGGCTATAAAATATGTATGTGTGTTTTAAGAACCATCCATTGCCTCTGTGCAGACATGCAGTGTACTTGTTATTCCAGGAAGTTAGTGATGCATACATATGTCAGAGAAGCATGTCGTGCCATATTCTCATTTCAGTCCACAAGAGACAAAACCAATTCAGCACTAAGTGAAAAAAATGACATATTCAAAGAGAGCACATTTTTTATCTGGATGGTACTGCAGAGTATAGTGGGTGTCTTTGCAGCTCATAGCTCAGCTATCTCATCGGTAGCAGTAATCCCCACAGCAAGTTTACTCACAGATACCACTCTGAGTAATGTAGTGCATTCTTCAAGATGTTATTGAATAAGTATTGCAAGTGGAAGTTGACTATTTGTCAGCACAGCTGTCTAAAAGCTGAGTCATTCACTTTGGGAAACAGGACAAGTGGAGACTTAAGGCAACCAGAGTTTCCTTTGTCTACCTTTGTTACATCCTCTCACTGTGTAGCATACATTTTCCTGGTACATGACATTCTGTCTTTGGGGCAGATTGAATGAGGGAGGGAAGAAAGCTATCACTAAACTATTATTTTCCTCATCCTCAGTCCAGCTGGGACTGAATATTCACAAAATAATCTAAAAATTTAAAACCAGCTTCCTGTTTGGTTAAAGAGTCACTTATTTACAGACCCTGAATGGAACAAAGATTTGATGGCAAACTTTGCTGGAAAGGTGTGTACAAAGGTAACAGTCAGAAGTAGTGCAAGGTTAATTTTAATAAACTTTATTATTTTTATATTTTCACTTGTATTTGGATTAAAAAATAAGAGGTTCACATGTCATTCAGAAAAAAGTTATGAATATATGTCAATGTGTCACATGCATTTGTGTGGAATATTACATACTATGATTTATATCAGTGTTGTGAGTCTTGAGGAGCCTAAATTTGTGTCCCCAGTACTGAGTGCAAATTTCTGAATCATCAGGGTTTTGGTTATTGTAAAGTCTCCACATCTGGCACCTGAAAACCCTTCCTTAGAAAAACAATAGATCTCTAATAAATGTTCTGGCTTTGAAAAACTGACATTTCCAATTAAAAAAAAAAAAAAAAAAAAAAAAAAAATTATTCCACTGGAAAATTTCCAGCTAGCTTGAGGCAGAAATTGAAGAAAGCCAATTGTGATTATTTTATTTATTTTTTTTTAATTGTATTTTTATTTCATAACAATTAAAGATATTACCCGTTGGACTAAATTGAGATGAGGAGCATTGAATTTTCTGTCACCTCAGGTCTTCTGTCCAGGACAGGGGATTGTTTTGAAAACATGTTATATATCAAAGCAGAAGTCCTAAAAGATTTTTCTGAGCAAAAATCAGACACTTGTATTGAATAGGAATTTAAACTGTAGCTAAACCAGTTCCTTCTGGGTTTAATATATGTGAAAAATATTGGAAATTTCTTCTACTAATTTTTTGACACCTTTTATTTAAAAAAAACCACAACAAAATAAACAAAGAGCAAGTTTCACAGAAACTGCTGATCTTACAAAAACTTGAGGACAGTATGTCATGTATTTAATTTTTACAAAAATAGCTGAATTTCACTGTCCTCAGTTTGACCGTATAACCTGATGTGAAGTATTTGTCCATTCCACATCATTGCCATTCACCTGATAGCAAATTAAAGCCATGGTAGAATATTATGATCCTCATTAATATTGATTGCCATAAAAACAATGGCTTTATTCTTTGTTTGTTGTACTGGCTGTTAGAGTATTGTGTTCATAATCTTGATGCTTGCTTTATGGTTTGGCTTCAGAGATTTTAAGACCATTTAAAATAACACAGGAAAAGCCAAAGAGACTGTATGGAAGAATGGTGGATGCCAACTGAAGTCTCTTGTCACAGTGAAATTGTCCACACATACCCAAAGATAGATTGTTGCAATCCTGCAAAGGATTATGGAAATAATTTCTGCAAGATCTCAAATTACCATATGTTTCACTCATGGCCACTCTAAAGGGAGGGCTGCTTTGGTCTTCCATCCCTTTCCACCACCACCCATCTTGGGACAATATATTTTAACATCTGATATCTGATTTCTGATTTCTTCACTGTAGAGACAGAAGGAAAAGAAAGAATGGTGTTTGACAGAAAAATATCAGGTTCTAATTTGTGCTGCTGGAAAACATTCTTATACTAGGTTCATAAGCATAATAACTTGAGTAGCACAGAAAAACAAGTCAACAAAATTGCAAATAAATAGAAAATGTGCAAATCTGATGATGATAATGTAGTGCTGGAAAGCAGATTCCAAGGTGAATTATTTAACTCCTGCAGTTTCCAAGCCTCTCCAGTGAATGTCCACAGTGGTTGGTTTTACTGATAAAAGAGCCAAATGAAATCATTCTCCTTACCGAGTCAAAGGAGGATTGTAAGCATTTGTTCATGCTCTGTAGCATTTAAGTATTAATGAGCTGGTCATGTGTATGTTGTCTGCAAATACTATGTATATCTATTAAATTAATAAGTGTCTTGTAATGCACAGGTGGAAAAGAATGTCTATGCAGCTCAACCTAGTGTTACTGTACTACTCACCTATATGGACTTTGTCTGTTTCCTCTGCTCTGTGACTATCAATTTCTTTACTAGAATATGTTTTATGACTGTCTAAATCCTTAAACAGCTTCAAGCAGTTTTCTTTTAAAAAATAATCAATCTGCCACAGAGCCTCACATCTCCTTGGTGCCCCATTAGATACAGATATGGGCCAGTGGGAGCTTTTTTGAGCAAAAAGGCTGTATCACTTTCAAGCCCCATACCAGTTACCCATGCTGGATTTGAAAATGAAACTTAATTCAGTGAGACAGAGGAGATTCCAGAAGGTAGCTTCCAATCTGATCAGGTTTTTAAATTTAAGCTGAGGAAGACAATAGCTACTTTAGATGATTTAAAGAAGTTTTATGTGCCCTTTATGCCCCATACAATTGGGATTCATGTTGACAATAATAATATTGGGATTTACAGGTAGGACTGTTATTCTTGTCTTTTATCATTTAAAAAAACCCTCTAAAACTTTCTAGGATGTCTTCTTTCTAGAACGTACATAATACATATGGAATATAAAACAGGCTGTTTCTATGTAATATTCTTTCTGACATTATTTTAGGATTCTCTTTTAGAATATTTTTGGTTCTTAAATAACCTTTTTTAACAAAAGACCACTGCCCAACAGATTTTTCATGCATAAAGCAGCATTAAGTTTTTAGTTATACAACCACACACATTCACACAACATATATTCTATTACATATAAATGTTAGCTTTCAGCAGTACATCAGAGCACCCAGTTTGCCTGTTCCTGTCAGTTCCAATCATTCTCCAAGCAGAGATTCCCAAAACTCAAAAAAGTGGTAAAATGATCCAGAAAGTCCATTAGAACTGAATTATAAGACAGCTGGGTGTGTTATCAATGTAATGAGCATGGATAGGCAGAAAAAAAATCTTCATATATTTACTTATATATATATATATGCATTAGCTATGCCTTTTGTTTTCAAAGATCTTGATTTAGATTGTATTGCATGTTACTATGCTAAAAATGCTACTGGAATCAGTAATACGAATTGCAATGAATTGAATGCAGATAACTGGCCTGTTAATGTTTCTTTCCCTCTTCCCCAAGCATTGTACTGAGTTTGAGCAGAGAAATCTTCTTCTATGCAATTCAATCTTGGTCTTTCACCAGAAGGATAGTTTTCAGGATATAAAAGAGCATGCATATTTGACAAGATTTCTTTATTAAAGGAAACTCAGTACCAATATTCCCTTACCTATGCTACCCTAGAGAAAACAGTATGAAGAGGATAACACAGTATGGTATTTAAAATCACATAGATAAAAGCAGGAACTTCATACTGGAAAGGGTAAGACTCTCTAGAGTTCTAGCAGAAAATTCTTGAGGCATCAGACTGGAGGTGTCACAATATTTTATTTTCTAGGAAAATGATAAAAGAGGAAGAATAGAGTTAAAGGACTGTCCAGTGCCACTCCCTTTAGGCAGTATTGTAGTTTAGCCACAGTATTACAGTAAGCTGCTAGGAGCATGCTGTTAAATTGTCCTACTGAAAAAAGTTCACAGGTTATTACCATTTGCTGTGGATTTCAGAGTTGGGCACATACTAAACCAGAAATCTAGGGTACATTTTAAAAAGTCAATAAATGTTTAAGATTTGACTAATTGTTGAAGAGCTCAAAAAAATGTTCTTAAACTCTCAATGTATTTCCCTTATGTACTTATTAGCATTAGTATATGGCTGGTATATCTAGAGGATCTATCCCTGGCAGAACAGGACACTTGTCTGTAAAATAAGGATGTATCAGATCTTTTATGGACAAAGAGACACAGCTGATGGACTTATTTCCTAGCATGCTACAGAGACAATGGATAAATGTTTGAGAAAATTTAGTTTTCCCCATTTTCTTCTCTCTTGAAGAAAAGGGCTCAGTAAGATGAGGAAGTATGTGAAGACTGTGACCAGCAGGTTGAGGGAGGTTCTCTCTGCTCTGCCCTAGTGAGGCCACATCTGGAGTACTGTGTCCAGTTCTGGAGAGACAGATTAGGGGACAGGATCATCTCTCTTATGAGGAAAGGCTGAGAGATCTGGGGCTGTTTAGTTTAGAGAAGACTGAGAGACGGTCTAATCAATGCTTATAAATATCTAAAGGGTGGGTGACAAGAGAATGGGGCCAGTCTCTTTTCAGTTATGCCCAGTGACAGGAAAAGGGTAATGGGCTCAAACTGGAGATTTCATCATCAAACAGGAGATTTCATCTGAACATGAGGAAAAACTTCTTTACTATGAGAGTGATGGAGCTCTGGAACAGGCTTCCCAGACAGGTTGTGGTCTTCTTTGGAGACTTTCAAAATCTGCCTGGACATGATACTGTGCAACTGGCTATAGGCATACCTACTTTCGCATGGTCGTTGAACTAGTTGATCTCCAGAGGTGCTTTCCAACCCATACCATTCTGTGATTTTCCCCTCTCTTGAAGGGGGAAAATCTGTTGAAGCAAAAGGATGAGTATGATCAGGAAGTACTTTTCTCAGATTCAGCCCTTACTCCACTGATTTCATGACATTCATAGAATAACTAAAAGTATCCACTAGAGGGCATGTAGTCCAACCTCCTACCCAGAGCAGGACCTACACAGATCAGGTTCCTTAGGGCCTGAATAAGCCCAGTTAAGGTTTGAATATCTCCAGATTTTCCACAAACTATATGGACAATTTTTGCCAAATCTTTCCTCACAGTGAAAAACATATGTGCTTCAATTTAACCAGAATTCCCATCTTGCAACTTGTGACTGCTGCCTCACCATTCATCTCTGAAAAGAGACTGGTTATGCTTTCCCTATACCTTCCTTTAGGAGGCTGAAGTTCTCCTAGCCTCGCCTAGGACATGGTGTGCTGGTGCCTTCACCCTCGTGGTCATGCACTATGGCATGGTCCAGATGGTACAGGGGAGCCCAGAAATGGACAAAGGACTGTAGGTGTTCTCTCACAAGTGACAAATGGTGGGGAGGGATCACTCCCCTCTGCACGCTGGCTGCATTCTTGACAATACAGCGCAGTATGATGCTGGCTGCTTTCACTGCAAAGGCAAACTGCTGACTTTCAACTGGTTAAACCTCAGAATACCATGTCAACATATACCAATATACTCTATACTCAATACACTCGATAAATAATTAGGTGTACAAAAAAGCAATGTGCCAATAACCAAGAGGTGTAACGCAGTGCTTTTGCTCCTTATGACTGCAGAGTACTTGAATGGTTCATCTTATTTCCCACACCCTCCTCTAGATGTACAAAGCTGCTATTTGGGCTTATACTGTTTCCCTCCTTTGTGCCTTTGAGTAGTAGATGGATTTAAGGACATTCTGAAAGAAAAATTTCCCTGCTCCCTAATTTTAAGGAAAACAGAACCAGTCTTAATTGCTTTCAGGTCTGCAGGAGACCTTCCATTGGCTTGGAATCAAGATCTACTGATATAATAGGCATTTACCACAGATCTCCAAAACCAATCTGATATTAGGCTGTTACTAAATCCAACTGTTGTTCTTTATACAATACTTTGGAAGAAACATGGATGAAAAAAATGTATGCTTCATTTTCTCAAAAATGCGAAGGAGTTATGCACTGCTTTGCTACTTGCTTTGGGCTTTCAAAATAGTCTTATTTTATGTCCCTTTTATAGGCTGAAGAAAGCAAAATAGAGGAGAGATTAAAAGTATTTCCAGGCATAAGCATTAATGAAGTACTGATATCTGGAAATATCTTACCAAAGGTGTGACAGGAGACCCATGTCTAATAATTTTCAAAAGTTATTAACATTAGCCAGGAATTGTTTGGTGTTTTTTTAATTTTCTTTTACAGTGTTTTTTAAACACTATAAAATTACTAAATTTTAAAAATTCTACTTTAAGTTCTAAATTAAGGAAACATTCACCCCACATTTGAATACTTCTAGTAAAATTTTACCATTAATAACCAAAATCAACAGTTATGCAGCTCCATAATTACATGATATCAAAGTTCCATCTTATTTTTATGAATGGTAAACAGCAAAGTCAAGATCAGACACCTAATGAAAATAGAAGACCAATTTTGATTCACTTATATCTTTGATGCAGCACTCTGTCCTTCTGGTTTTACTTTTCAAAACTGCAGCTGACCTTACTGCCGTGTTTAACAGCAATGTGATGGGACAAGAATAGGAATTTGTCACCAAGTTGCCACATTTCAAAACCTCTTACCAGTTACCAGCAAGTGCCAGAATGAAGAAATATTTTTAGATAAATTAGCCTACCTACCACCCTGACAATGACATAGTAAGGCAAAGTTGCCGTTAATAAAGATCTATCAGATTATTTAATGTTAAACAGAATTTGAAGATACTTTTAGTCTCAACTTAAGCCTGATGCAAATGTTGACCACAACACAGTAAAAGCCTGCATAGAAATAAATATATTAATTTGTTGATAGCATAGTTTGACTTGTACGTGGAAGAATCAAAGTTATATGCTCCAAGGAGGCTGACTCATTCAGAGTAGTCACACATCTCTGGGAAGGCAGTTTCATCATACGTTGAGGGTCACAGGAATGGAATATGAAGAAATTAATATATACTGATGTCCTTAACTTTCAGAGACCTATCCTTGCAACACTATTTGTTCATGAAAGAGTATTATTTGGTCTAGCCTATACACTACAAAAATTGGAAAGGGAAATAATAGAATATAATAGGACAAAAGCTTTTGATAAGCTTTTTAAGAAGAGATGCATGCTTCAAAAGATACCCGAAACAGCTTGTTGAAAAGAAATGGGTTGCAAATCAAGGCAGCCTTCTTAGGTCTAGACCTAACTAACTGTAAACACTTGAAATGCATTTCAAGTTTTTGGACTAGAGAACAGTGAAGACTTTCTTGTCTATTTATGCCTGGAAATCTGGTCCAACAGTCTCTTAAAATTGCTCTTACACAAGCCAGTCTCATTTTCAAGACATGCAAGTACATATTTTTAATCAATGAGTATAACCTAATTCAACTTTGCTAGCTTTAAAATTTGTAATTTGTTGCAGTTCTGGGTAGCTAAACTCTAGCATAACTGAAGTGCCCATGCACTTGTGACATTCTAACTTTTTACATGGAAAATTTATCTGTATTAGTAATATTTTCTGGAAACTAACCATCCTAAGACCATAGGAATCTGGAAAAGTGCCTTGTACTTTGAAAGCACAGGGAAAACATATGCTCAGTTCTTTTCATGATAGACACAGGTTTTGACATGTGGCAGTCCTGATTCAACTCTTGATGGCTTTGAAACCATATATCCTACAGTTTTGGAAAATGCCTTATCACCTAATTGGCATTTATTTTGTAGAGGAATACTCAACTGTTTTTCTCTGTGCTGTTAAAAAAAATTAAATACAGTGAAATATTAGCTGAATAATGGATGGATGAGAAGTGTCTAATCTATAAAAATGGAAAGCAGCGGGGTCCATATGCTGTTCAAAGTTTGTTCAAATCTCCCATTTCATGTAAAGTAATAACAAGAAAAAAAAAGTAAAAATGATTCTTACAGTATGAATCAGTACCAAAATTGTTCTTTCTTCTTCCTATGTTCCAAATACCCTTATCACTATGCTAGGCTAGTGCTTCTTCTGACCAGGGATCTTTGGCTTCTCTTTTGAAAGATGGCACAATTTTAACAGGTGGCATGAAGTTCCTTGAAGTAGTCTAGAGCCAAGTACATATATATTGTCATGCTCGATCCATCCCTGAGAAATGCCTAGTTTTTTAAATACTCAGTTTATGACTTAAACTTTAAAGGTAGAATTATAGGCATCTAGTTAGGTCAAAGTGAAAGCAAAAAAGGATAATAAACAAAAGGCAACAAGCAAGTAACCAAAATGGTAATTTCTGGACTTCTAAGGAGAAATGGCAACTTCTAATTTACTGAGAGCTGGTAAGAGTTCACCAGTGAAGACCTAATATTAAATAGCTTGTGCATGTTCAAGCTGGACACGGAAAGGAACTTAGACCACCAATATCCCTCATGTTGTCCCAATGCTTATTCCAATTTACTCTGATCGTCAAAAATTTATGGATTAATATATACTAAGGTATCTATACACACTAAGTGGCATATGCTTTTATTCTGTCAGAATGTAGATTATGTGAATAAGGCATATCGGCTCTGATTCTGAGCTTGCATATTTCAGATTATACATACAAGTTATTGGACATCCTTAGAAAGGTCAAGTATTATTTGCTTTAAGTGTTGTTTTATTCATTCATCTTGTTAGCTTATCCAATTTGTCCCTAAAGGACATTAAATTTATTGTTGTTTTGATGTTGTGGTACTGTTGTGCCCTTAAACATGTCTCACTTTTTTTTTTTTTTAAACTTATATATTACCTTAAAAACAAAACTGCAAATGGTATCTAGAGTAAAATTATAGACTAGCATGAAAACAGAATCAAGGAATCAAGGCAGTGGATCATTGGAAAAGATTTTAAATAGTTAGTAGAGGAAGTTAGAAGAATTTGTCTTTCCAACCTAGATCTCTATACCTTTGAAGATACTGAAATATTCAACGGTTTCTTTTCAGTAATAAATGTTCAAAGTTCACATGTCATACAGGACTGCAAGGTTTTAAAGCAAGCAATAAAATGCTGGGTTGATAGTGGGCTTTTGAATTTCTCTTTTTTGGATGATCTCCACCCACATCACTGTAACTTGATGAGCTGTTTAGATAAGAAATTTATCATATTAAACTATTTGGAGTCTAAATGCCTCTTGAAGTGTTAATATAGACATCAGAACCAGTCTTAAGGTTCTATTTTTCAGTGGTCTGTGATATCTGGGATGCACTGCTGTACTGATACGCTTTACATATCATAAAACATATACCATCCATTCTATGTTTGCCTTAGGATAAGGTAAATATTTATGTTATTTTAATAAGATATTTAACACTTTGGAGGTGCCTGCTCTTTTCCATTTGAAGTTAAAGTCGAGGAATGCAGTATAATGGCAAATATTGTGCAGTGAGGTGGATTGGGAACTGGCTGAAGGACAGAACTCAGAGAGTTGTGGTCAGTGGAGCAGAGTCTAGCTGTAAGCCTGTGACTAGTGGTGTCCCCCAAGGGTCAGTGCTGGGTCCAATACTGTTCAATGTATTCATCAATGATCTGGATGAAGGGATAGAGTGTACTCTCAGCAAGTTTGCTGATGATACAAAACTGGGAGAAGTGTCTGACACTCCAGAAGGTTGTACTGCCATGCAGTGTGACCTGGATAGGCTGGAGAGCTGGGCAGGGAGAAATTTAATGCAAATTAATAAAAGCAAGTGTAAAGTGCTGCATCTGGGGAAGAACAACCCCAGGTATCAGTAGAGGCTGGGGGCTGATCTGTTGGAAAGCAGCTCTGGGGAAAAAGACCTAGGGGTCCTGGTGGACAAGAGGATGACCATGAGCCAACAATGTACTCTCGTGGCCAAGAAGGCCAATGGCATCCTGCGGTGCATTAAGAAGAGTGTGGTCAGCAGGTCGAGGGACATTCTCCTCCCCCTCTACTCCGCCCTGGTGAGGCCCCACCTGGAATACTGTGTCCAGTTCTGGGCACCCCAGTTCAGGAAAGACATTGAGCTACTGGAGAGAGTCCAGTGC
This sequence comes from Todiramphus chloris collaris, assembly GCA_025345505.1. Classification (NCBI taxonomy): domain Eukaryota; kingdom Metazoa; phylum Chordata; class Aves; order Coraciiformes; family Alcedinidae; genus Todiramphus; species Todiramphus chloris. The sequence goes on from JANVCC010000035.1 coordinate 26,155,041, forward strand.
AGGGCCGCCAAGATTATTAAGGGAGTGGAGCATCTCCCTTATGAGGAGAGGCTGTGAGAGCTGGGTCTCTTTAGCCTGGAGAAGGGGAGAAGGCTGAGGGGGGATCTCATTAATGTCTATAAATATATAAAGGGTGAATGTAGGGAGGATAGAGCCAGACTTTTCTCGGTGTCATCCAATGTTAGGACAAGGGGCAATGGGAGCAAGTTGGAAAATAAGAGGTTTAGGATAAATATAAGAAAAAGCTTTTTTATGGTAAGGGTGACAGACACTGGAACAGGCTGCCCAGGGGGGTTGTGGAGTCTTCTTCTCTGGAGACATTCAAAACCCACCTGGACACATTCCTGTGTGACTTATTATAGGTAATCCTACTCTGGCAGGCGGGTTGGACTAGATGATCTTTCGTGGTCCCTTCCAACCCCTAACAATCTATGAATCTATAAATAATCTCCATCTACCATTGCATATATAAACCTGTTATAGAAACTATATGCTACTGCTTTCTCACATCTGTGTGAATATACTGAGGCAGGTTCTGATAATTTTGGCCATGAGTTCTGTGTGTGTATTGGGTTTTTGTGGCAGTGTTTTGGTAGTGGGGGTGCTGCAGGAGTGCCTTCTTTGAGAAGATGCCAGCAACTGCTGCCATGTCTGATAAAGCTGGGCAGATGTGGTCAGTGGAGTTAAATCCAGTTGGCTGCCAGTCATGAGAGTTGTCCCCCAGGGCTCAGTACTGGGGCCACTCCTGTTTAATATCTTCATCAATGATTTGGATGAGGGGATAAAGTGCACCCTTGCTAAATTTGCAGATGACACCAAGCTAGGTGGAAGTGTCGATCTGCTTAAGGGTAGGGAAGCTCTACAAAGGGATCTAGATAGGCTGGATCACTGGGACAAGGCCAATTTCTTGGGTCTCAATAGGGCCAAATGCCAGGTCCTGCACTTGGGCCACAGCAACCCCCTACAGCACTACAGGCTCGGGGAGGAGTGGCTGGAGAGCTGCCAGGCAGAGAAGGACCTGGGGGTGCTGATTGACAGCCGGCTGAACATGAGCCAGCAGTGTGCCCAGGTGGCCAAGAAGGCCAATGGCATCCTGGCCTGTATGAGGAACAGTGTGGTCAGCAGGAGCAGGAAGGTGATCATTCATCTGTACTCGGCATTGCTGAGGCCGAACCTAGAATACTGTGTCCAGTTCTGGGCCCCTGTCTATAAGAAGGACATTGAGGTGCTGGAGAGGGTCCAGAGCTGGGCTACAAAGCTAGTAAAGGGTTTGGAGCATGTCTCTTATGAGGAGAGGCTGAGGGATCTAGGGCTGTTTAGCCTTGAGAAAAGAAGGCTGAGGGGAGACCTTATTGCCCTCTCCAACTACCTGAAGGGAAGTTGTAGCAAGGCAGGAGTTCATCTGTTCTCCCTGGTGACAAGTGACAGAATAAGAGGAAGTGTCCAGAAGTTGAACCAGGGGAGGTTCGGGCTGGATATTAGGAAGGATTTCTTTCCAGACAGGGTTGTCAGGCATTGGAATGGCCTGCTCAGAGAGGTGGTGGAGTCACCATCCCTGGAAGTGTTTAAGAGACGGGTAGATGTTGTGCTTAGGGACATGGTTTAGTGGTTTTCATAGGGCTAGGAAAAAGGTTGGACTTGATGATCTTGAAGGTCTCTTCCAGCTGAAACTGTTCTATGATTCTATAATACCAATGGCAAGTGACTTCAAGACAAACCTGCCTCTGGTCAAGTCTGAGCCCATCAGCAGTGATTGTAACACCTCTATGATAAAATATTTAAAAAGGGCAAAAAACTGGTGCGCAACAGCAGCCAAAAGAGAGAGGAGTGAGAATATATGAGAGCAACAACTCTGAAGACACCAAGGTCAGTGAAGAAAGAGGGGGAGAAGGTGCTTCAGTTGCCAGAGCAGAGATTCCCCTGCAGCCTGTGGTGAAGAATGTCGTAAAGGCCATAGTGAGGCAGGCTGTCCCCCTGCAGCTCACAGGAGTTAGTTGTGGAATAGATATCTACCTGCAGCCCATGGAGGACCCTACGCTAGAGTAGGTAGATGTGCCCAAAGGAAGCTGTGACTCTTTGGAAAGCCCATTCTGGAGCAGGCTTCTGGCAAGACTTGTGACCCCGTAGGGGACACACTCTGGAGAGTCCATTCCTGAAGGACTGCACACCATGGAAAGGAGCCATGCTTAAGTAGTTTGTGAAGAACTGCAGCCCACAGGAAGAACTCACATTGTAGAAGTTCATGGGGGTCTGTCTTCCGTGGGAGGAACTCCACACTTAAAGAAGAGAAAGAGTGTGAGGAGGAAGGATTGGCAAAGACTGCTTGTGATGAACTGACTGCAACCCCCATTCCCCATTCCCCTGTGCTGCCCAAGGTGGGATGAAATAGAGAAATTCGGGAGTGAGGCTGAGCCCAGGGAGAAGGGAGGGGTGGGGAGAATGCATTTTAAGATTTGTTTTTATTTCTCATTATCCTACTCCGATTTGATTGCTAATAAATTTAATTAATTTCCCCAAGTCAAGTCTGTTTAGCCTGTGATGGTAGTTACTGAGGGATCTCTCCCTGTCCTTATCTCAACGCATGAGCCTTTTGTCGTATTTTCTCTCCCCTGTCCAGTTGAAGAGGCAGAGTGATAGAGTGGCTTGATGGGCACCTGGAATCCAGCCAAGATCAATCCACCACAGTGTGCATAAGACTGTTTCTGGTCTGAAGTTAACGATTAATAGTTTGAAATCTATATGGTCAAATACACACCAGACACATAAACTTCTAATTCTTGAGACATATATTGGTAGAATATTGTCCTGCTTCAGATTATGTATGATTCACTGTATGATCTCAAAAAGGAGAAGAGAGATAAACACTATCAACAGACAGGACATAAAGAGAATTTCTGATGTTCATGGGGTAAAAAAAAAGGAAGCAATATTTTACAGAGAACACCGTAAAACATGTATTTGTTTGTTTGTTTGTTTTTTTATCTATCAAGGGAACAACAATTGCAAAAGGCTCAGGTAGTAATCATAGATCTATCCTTCCTTCATCACTTCTCCAGTAACTTCTCCAGGGTTCATATGCACAAAACCCCCTTTCAAATGTAAATGACAAAATCTCTTATCTGCAATGAGGCTCTTGCACATCATCATGTTCTGTGAATGATTATCAGAAATACAACAGGGAAGGTCAAAAGAACTGACTCTCAAATTATCTTATTCAGTGCTTAGTAATACAAAGAACTAAGCCATCAGATATTTCTAGCTTTGTAGCTCTGCTTCTTTAGTCCTCAGCAATGCAAACTGGGATCCCTCCATCACTTGCACTGAAGATGGGAGCTGCAATACTTAAAAGTCATCGTGGATCTGGACAGTAGCAGTATCTTCTCAAGCAGTTAACCAATATTAGAATCACTTCAACAAGAAAACACTGTACAGTTGAAAACAAAATAATAAAGCCCTTCACAGAAGAGAAATACAGAATCTGTAATCTGTTCACTTAGATGAATAACGAGATATTTTTATTTGGATTAAAGTTTTCAGAGAGAAGTTTATACAATCTATTTCCAGTGCCAAGTTAAAAAGTGCCAACAAAATTATAGGCAGTACCTGAATAATCAGTGATACTATAAATGCCTTTAAGAGATGCAAACTCTTTCCTGGGTCTGAGAGTCTCCCAAGTCCAGGAAAGAGAACACATAATTCTTGTTGAGATTGTCCTATTAGGAAAAAGAAATGTTTTCTCCTCTTTCAGCAGTTTTTTTTTTTTTTAATTCACTGCCGTTATCTTCCTCTCCCCTCTTCCAACACACACAACCTCCACTCTCAAAGCAGAAGAGAAATAGTAGTTTCCTCCTCAATCTCCACCAATTTTCCTGACATTGTAATTAAAGAGCTGACAGGGAAAGTGCAGTACTTGCTGTGAAATGAAATTGTTACACTAAAGAGAGTCCTAGACAGCTCAGTGATAAGATAATTTAGATGGCAAAGGAAGGCAGCTAATGTATATGTGGGTATAAATGACAAAAAGTGGAGATTCAAGCTTTTGAAAATGTGGTTCAGACATCTCCTCTTGAGACTATGGGAAAGAAGGTGCAGAGCTGTACTTTAAGCTTTCCTGCCAGTAATAGGTAGAAGCTGAGAGCTATTGAAATGGAGCTGCATCTGAATGAGAAAGTAAGAGACAGAAGAAAATTGATGGCAGGTAAGTGTTGTTAAAGCAGAACTGTGTAATGAGGGAAAAAGTAACAAATAGAAAGAAAAACATGGTAGTTTTGTAAAGAAAAGGAGCCAAAGCATTTTGAAATATTTTTTTCTTTTCAGATACAAGAAAGGGTAATGAGAACACAGTAGCTGAACTGTAGGTGTAAAGTGAACATTTTTTCTTCTCTTTTTAAAGCAAAATATGATGAATTACATAAAAATTGCTTTTGGCTTAGTCTGAAAAGAGACCTAAAATATAAAGGTATAATACCATTAAAAAGGGTGATACAGGAGGACTGGAGCATGTGGTATAATATATACAAAAGGAGAATATCAGAAGAAGGGAGTGACATTTGCAAATTTCCTGCCAACATAAGCCATTTGGACTGAAGTGAAAGATAGAAATGCCAAGACAATAATGAGAGGAAACTTTTGAAGACTTTGTAGGTCTAAACCAGGAAGTATAAGAACTACAATGCCCATAATAAAATATCTCCATTACTCTGACATTTCAAAATGTGAAAACCATGAAGTGTTCATGAAAAGGCCTAATTTGAGAGTCACTGTTATATGTACTACTTAAACAGCCAGAGAGTGTCACAGCTTTATTTGTTTACTTCAAAGTAAGGAGCCATGTAGATAAGTTATTGGCATGTGAATGGTCAATGGTGATGAAAAATTAAACCTAAGATACCTTAAAAGGTTACTGCAGAAAAATAAATATTTGAAGTATTGAGAATTTGTAAAATGCTTAGAGAGTATAATTTGAAAATGTACAGAGGTGAATGATGTAGTTAAGAAAGAAAACTGACAAGAAGTATCAGCAACACTTTCAACCAAGCCTAAAAATAATTTGAGAGCTTTTGGTTATCTTTTTTTTTCTTTTAGTCAATATTTTAGTTTCACATCTCTTCATGACCAGAATACGAGATCACCAGCTGTAGAATCAAATTACTGCCTTCAGGAGTATCTTTTTAATATATTTTTATGTGGTTTTATATTTTATATTTTTTACAGACAAAGAAGGACACACATCTCTTACAAGAAAGCTTATTTGTGAGAGATTTCTCATCTATAGTTTTGTAATACTGGGTTTGAACAAGGTTCAAAACTATTTCTAAGAATCTTTTAGGTCATGTCCGAATTATGTATACAGATTTTTAAAAGTTGGTTTTAATGAAAGTGTCACTGTTTAGGGTCAGGGCAGCCCCTTAGACCTGTAATAGACTCTCTCTGTTGACCCGCCTTCCTCCCCAAAGGGGAAGAGAAAAGGAATAAGGGAGAGAGACAGCGATTAGAAAAGGAAATTAGAACAGCTTTAATGAAAAGGAAATTAATAGTTATAAAAATGGAATATATACAAATATATGCAAAACCAGTATTGAACCCAATCCCCCTGATGGTAATTACATCACCGTCACCACTGATGCTGTAGAGCAGGCACCAGGGCAGTCCCAGACTAGGCCCCACAGCAGATGGGAGCTGTGTTCAGGAGCTGGATTCTGGTACCAGGTTCAGGAACACACAGGCTGGGATCAAAGGCAGAATGGACAGAGTCCTTCTTGGGTCTCTGAGGAAGGAACCGAAAGAAGACCTGAGCCAAACCAAGCAAAGCTGGCAAAGCAGTGCAAGAGGGGAGAAGAGCCACAAGTACCCTTTGTATCCCTCAGCTCTGTGCTGAATATGATGTATATGGGATGGAATACCTTGTTGGTCAGCTTAGGGTCACTCGTCCTGTCCACTCCTCCCTGCAGGTGCAGCCTTTCACTTTCTGCACCCCCCAGTGTGGTACACAAGATCCAGCAGTGGCCTTGGTCTGCACACCAATCCTTGGTAGTAACTCTAAACATGGGGTGTTATCACTGCTGGAAGCAGACACTGTCTGTGAGAACAGGCTGCTAACTTCAGAAAGTGCAGTTAGTTAGAAGAACTGAGCTGAAAAGTAAAATTACTGAAGAGAATTAGTTCTGTTCTCACTCAAACCAGGAAAGAAAGATATTTACAAAAATCATAGCTGAATCATGACCTCCTTATCAAATGTAGCTAATTCTCAGTTCTGTATACAAATGATAGACCAGTAAGTATGATTTTTACAGTGCAGGCTGTAAAAATCAAGGCAGTATCTGATGAAAATTTATGAAGAGCTGCTGGAGAACTTAGACTATTAATGGACTTGCATGCAGAGAATGTAAGTCTAATATCCACAAGCTAATGAACATTGAAATGTTGTTGAAGAAATCCATGAGTAAAGGATAAATGAAATTCCACTAAATCATTTTTTTTCTTGTTAATTGAAAAATGCTTGAAGACAGAATCATGGTTTGTTTCTTATGTTTGTTATCTATCATTTGATGATTGTTTCGATGTAGAATTTACTGAAATGCATCCCAAAGTGAAATCAGTGTCTAACATCTTTGTTTTTTCACCCATTTTTCTTGTTTTTTTTTTTTTAATTTGAACTCACCATTGTATTTCTTTCCATTTGACTGTTGAAATGCATTGTACTTATTTGTTTAGAATCTCTGCATTGTTCTTTTCTTAATGCAGTGCAATAATCCTGAAATATTCACTCATTATAGTTGATGGCATCAAATCAGATTACCTTGCATAGCAACTGTTACCAAGAAAGTCAACATTTCAAACTATATAATCTGTGTTAACGTTGTTAAATGCCTTATTTTATTTTAAAGCCTCATCTAACCTTCCTTCTTCAGTGGGAAGATTTTATTCCATATAGTTATTTATGATCTTAGCAGTAAAAAGAAACACAATCTTCATAAGTGAAAGACTGAACAGTTCTCATGCTCTCAAACAATTCTGAACAGCGGTCAAAAGACAGCAAAAGCATATGTCATTGTTAGGATGTTTTGTTTATTATCTCAGAGAGTTACAGGGAACACTAACTTGTAAAGTGTTTACTGGGTTTACAAGCAAATGTAGATAGATGTCTGGCATGTATTGTTTTGCACCTACAAAATAAAACCCATGGAGAAGACAGAAGAGAAAGAACTTGATTAATGGGAAAAATTTCCTTTATGCCTGTCACTTTAAGTACTCCTGAAAGATGCTGGGCCAACAGCACGGAAAGCGGGCAGAGACAAAGTTTTCTGACGTCAGCTTATAGGAGCACAAAGTTGGCATCTCAAAATGATAGTTACAGTCCTTTGTGTAGGCTTTGGCCTGTCTGCTACAAATTCCTCCCATAGGTCCAGGCAGTTGCGATAGCAGTTCTGAGACATCTTCCAATCTATAAATTGTTATTTTTTTTTTCAGTTTTGTGTCTAGGGCTTTTCTAATTCCTGTGCCTGTCCAGGTTAGGCCCTGTCTAGTATTTTTAAGAGATTTTTTTCCCCTTATGCTGCTCACACAGAAAAGTAAACTTCATTAGGGTTCCCATCACCTAAAGTACATTTTCATCTACAGAGAGTGGTGTATGGACTTAGTATGGTTAATTCATTGAAAATAAAAGGTAGGCTAACTGAATTTTTTTAAAACTGGGCTTGATTATATCTAGAAAGTCACTTTATTTAATACTGTAATTTATATATATATATATATACACTAACCTTGTGATGGTGATCTTGAGATACAGTCTTATTCAGGAAGAGCCACCCCTCACCCATGCACCACTCATCTGTTAATCCATGTAATTCCTTAAAAGTGTTGGCACTTATTCATGGTCCTGTGCAATTATATTATTCTGCATTAATCAGAAGCAATATTTTTTAAAATTGGTTTATGTTGATCTTTAATTTTTTTCTCAGTAAATAAAGATCTTAACAGAATGGAGTGACATATAGTGCATCATAAGCAACTTTATATCAAGCAATATGGAAATAAACAGCTGGATTTACCAGCAGATTTTGATATCATTCACAAAAAAAGTTGGAAGAGGCAGTGGCTTCTTCCACCCACAGACTGTAAAGTTGCTAGAGCACTTACCTGCTGTACTGAAGTGCTGGGACCAAAACTCCCTTTACACTTGATTTAGAGAAAAGACTTGAGCTTGGCTCTTCCACATCTCAATAGAGAATGGTAACACTTAGCTTGTAGGATAATCTAGAATAAGTAAATTTCATTCACCTTTTGAAAAGGCTCTACATGTAGCTAAATATTAATTCAGGTAAAGAATAAGAATGACATTGCATCATGTAATCATCAGAGTACTTATCTGGATGGAAAGACAGTTGAATTTCAGCCTGTACCAGGGAGTGGTGTCTGCTGCCCATTGTTTTGTTTTCACTCCATTTTGTATTTACATAATATGAAATCTCTAATGCTTGACTCCCCTTGCCTTTTCAGAAGCTTTTGTTTAACATTCTGAAGGGAACTGTTTTATCATTGCTGCAATTTTTCTCCATATTTTGGTTTGTAAAAAATGTGAAAATCATATTTGAAATTGTTTTGACTGTTTCAGGTTTGCAAATTTCAACTGTAAATGTATGCCCCAAAGTGTTAATTCTTTGGGTGTTTTTTCTTGTCAAAGTTTACTGAAGAGCTGAAATACAAATCAGCCTACAGATGTTTGCAATTAACTTGGCAAGAGGTTTCATTATTGTTATTATTTTTATTTTTCATTCTTAAACACCTTAGCCAGTGAGTGTTTGTTTAGGAAGTCTACATGAATTCCTTTGACAGGAGTGAAAAATTGAAAACATAGTTTTTTAGGCCGTCTAACACTTTAAAAATATTTGTTCCAGTTTAATTAATTGCAGATTAGATTCAGACACAAGGTTTAACTTTCCTGTTTTAATTTGTTAGAAGACAGAAAAATGTACTAAACCTGGACTAACAAGAAAAATTCCCTCCTCTCCCTCTCCCAGATTATTAGTAATTTAATAAAATGTCTTTGAAGAATTTTAAAATTTTCTAGGCCATATTAATCAGAATAATCCTTCCTGCCCTGGGGCTCCCTTTCAGTTATCTCCAATTTCTTTGCTCTCTGAAGTTGCACTTACAATACCACTTCCACTTATTTTGGGATATAAGGTGATTATTTAAACTCATGTGATTCTCAAGTGTGCCAATCTCCCTAAGGCTTTATATGTCTTGGCACATCTTCTGGCAGCTATATTATTAAATATGGTAAACAGATACAAAGATAATTAAGGACTGATTTGGCATTTGTACAAAGTATTTAAAAATGTATACTCATTTAATAGAGATTCAAAATATCTACTTTTACTGTATATGAGATAACAGTTTCAATTTGAGTTGTGTAAAGATAAGGCGTGATCTGTGATGGTGAATTTGTCCTTGCTGGAACACTTGTGCTGAAGAGTTACAAAGAGTATAGGAGAAACTCTAAAGAGATTAAGGAACTTCTGTGGCAGCAGTAGGGTTTGAATAAAATATCAGTTAATAACTGATTTTGTTGCCTCTCAACGTTTCTTTTGACAGTGGTAGTTGCTAATGCTAATGTGTGAAAGGAGATAGGGGTGGTCTTCCTTAACTATTAGATGATATTTCATTTTGAGTATTTTTTTTTACATTTCGTCAACTATAAGCTTTTATTCCACCACTTTCTCTATTCTAAGAATAGTGGCTATCTGCATCTAACATGGTTTCATGAATGTAAAAAAAAAAAAATCTGTTTTTTTTTACCACTACCTGTAAATATTACGATCATTGTGCAGTTAAAGAAGCTTTTAGTCCTTTCCTTATTCCATGTAAACTCCCAGCAAGATTTGCAGAAACTGCTTGCACAGTTGGAGGATTCAGAATCACAAAGCAAACATCATCATCCTTTAACGCTTAGGTTCTATAAATACAGAGTTTCTGCAGACTTCAAAACAGAGCCTAATTAGAAGTGCACTGAAGTCAGAGATTCCACTTATCTTCAGAAATCTATGATTCCCCTTTTATATTTCTTAAGTCATTTTGGCACTCTATACTGGTGTGAATAAGAAGGTTCTCATCTCTTAACCAGGGATAATTGTAAATGGTCATGCTGTAGTCTCCCTTTCCACTACATCTGGTATAAAGAAATAGAATGAAAAATAGAAGTATTCAATAACTTGTCTTTGACTAAAAATAGGGCACTTCAAAGTTAGATGTATGGTTCTGGTTTTGAGAGGCTCTCAAAGAGGCTTGAACTTGCTCTTCTGCTATCATAGAATCATAGAATGGTAGGGATTGGAAGGGACCTCTGGAGATCATCAAGTCCAACCCTCCTGCCAAAGCAGGATCACTTAGGGCAGGCCACACTATCACTAATATTTCTGACCATATCACTGGTCTTTCCAGAGTTTTCATTGTGTTGTAGCTGAGGAATAATTTTAGTATTTCAAATCCTGTGAATTATCAACTTTTGCTAAACCAACCAAGTTCTAAGCCTTATCCTTTGGATTCTTTTCCTCCCAGGGGCTGTTCCTCCAAAACCTTTTTTCATAGTTTCGTGGTAGCCACAGGAGCTTGCATATCTCAGTAATGGTGCATTTTGCACTGTTACAAAGAGAGAGGAGGATTACATTTCTAGTATGTCTCAATGTTTTAATATTGTTTTCTTCTCAAGTAGGTACTTTGGGTTGTCAAAACCACTTGAAGCATTACGTGGCTCAGGAAAGTATTTCCTGAGAAATTATTTAATTTAGAAACAAATATTTGTCTTCTGCATCTCTCACATTCAGCTGTCACCTTCTGCATGCTAAATTTCATTACCAAAAGCTTCCCTACAATTTGTTTGACATTTTAGATAACTGTCCTCACAAGAATGAAAAGAGATAATTGAGCAGTAGCAATGAAAACTAGGATTTCATCACAGTTTGATCAGACTCCTTGAAATCTTGTTTCTTATTTCCAGGACTTAAGAATTTTTAAGAAACTTTTTTTTTTTTATAACTATTAAAGTCAATGATATCTCTATTGTCAACTCCAGGAAGAACATGATCCCCACTGAAAACTAAAAGAAAACAATTTTAGCTTACCTGACCAACATAAAAAAAAAAAAAAATTCCAAGACAATCCTAAGGATCATTGGAAATATTTAGTCAAGGACTCTATTAGTGTATGTGAATCCTATCTTTTTTTCACATAATATGGATGTCTTAAACTAAAATAAAACATTTTAAAAGTATTTTAATTGTAAATAGTCATAGGTTTTACATGAATGGATGAAGCCATGATAATCTAATAAAATAGCTTAATTATCTAGTACAGTGATATATGCTAAAAAATTGTTACTGAAAGACAATCTTCACTGAAACAAAAACAGCACAGAGAGGCTCCTTGGAAAAATGACAAAAGATTTGCTAATTTTCATGATACTTTGCAAATGTTACGGCTGCAGCTGGACCCATTTGTTCACATCTATATGCAAAAGGGAAAAAGCCTCCCCCCCCAGACATTTTCTAACAACTGATAAAAGTGTGCAAAAATACACAACCACAGACTAGATAATGCAGCAACAGTAAGTATAGAGAAAACCTTAAAATAAAATGTGTGGGTAAACAAAAGGGGCAGAAACACAACTAAAGAATTTGATTTTCTGTGTTATTTTTCTTTTCTGCAGAAGACAACGCTGTTATTAAACTACTCATTCATTTTGTTACAGGAATGCTAGACTTCAAATCATCTTAGACTTCTGTTACATCGTGTTGTTTGGCAGAATTAATATGATACACAGGATGAAAATTACAAATTTGTTTGTATTAAATACTTAAGGAGTATTGAACATTATACTGGGCAGTGACAACTGGGTGCTTCACTGTGAAAACTAGATAATCTTGTAAAGTAGTTAACAAAAATTATTAAAAAAAAAAGTCAACTTTCTTAACACTTTTAGAACTGTAATTTTTTGGTTTGCTTGTTTCTTTCTATGTTGAAAACATTTAAACAGCGATTCCTCATACACATAAACATCGACTTCTAATACACATATGTTACTTTTAAGACAAGTAAGATACGAATATTGAAAAATTTTTGAAAACCAAGTGACCAAAGATTTCTTGAGTATTAATTGCATTAAAATGATCATTAATTATTTTGGATAACAGAGAGGCAAAACTAGTATATACCAAACAATATAATATTTACAAAAATTGGAACTCACAGTTATTGTTTCTATTTCCAATATCTTAGCAATAGACTAAGACAAATTTTACTTCATTGAATTTGAGAAAATTCAAGTAAATTAGAGGTGTTATTTAGAAAAGAAAAAGCACCTTATTTTATGATAAAAATATGATTGGTCTATAAAGAATATAAAGGTCTATAAAGAGAGGAGAGGAGAGGAGAGGAGAGGAGAGGAGAGGAGAGGAGAGGAGAGGAGAGGAGAGGGAAAAGAAAGAGAAAGAGAAAGAGAAAGAGAAAGAGAAAGAGAAAGAGAAAGGGAAAGCAAGAAGAGAAAGAACATATTCTCTAAAATTACACAAATTTTTATTTCTGTAAGGGAAGGGTGTTTACATAAACTTCACTGAGACAGGTGCAACAGTATTCACTGGTTACAAAGAAATATGAACTGCTTTTAAAAAATCATAACAAATTAAATTAAGAGAATTGTTGTTACCTTAATGGTGTTAAAGAATTATAAAGTAAAAAGCAACTTTAAGCATTTAAAACCTCTAGGGATAGAATAAAAAAACCGCAATATATATGACATGATTTGCTTTGGTGATTCTTGGCTTCACTTTATATGTCAATTTTTATGTCATTGCAAGCTTATTAGTACATCCTCAATATTTATCGATATTAATGATGCAACCAAAATAATCATTGAAACTTTTATTCCATTAATTCATAAACTGCTCTTACTATGTTTGTTACTTCAGTTCTGTGAATAGACCTGTAGCAAGTACCATTAAAACTTTAATGTTCATTTCAGTCCAACACAAATGCTGTTCATTTATTCCAAAGATAGCTATAGAACCTACCTACTTTCCAGTTACTTTGAATTTAAATGATGCAGATCTGAAGATAGCTCTACATATTTGTTTGTTTGGAACATGTTCCCAAGAGAAGTGGTAGAAATCCTATCAGTAATATCACCCAAAACTACAAGATCAAATACTATAAAACTGGTTTTTAGCTATCTGAATGACTAACATAAGGGTATAGTTTCTGTAGGGAAAAATCTCAAGGTATTTTTGAACACATTGCCTTTCTTTGAAAGCCATTTTATAAAATCTCCAAGACATTATTATGGAGCTTTGCAATTTTAATGTGAAAATAGTCATGCAATAGATTCAGTCTTTCTATAGACTGAAGGTTAGATCATGAACTAGTCTTCTCAGCAGCTTTTCTTTCTCATGTCTCCTTTTTGATGAGTTTCCCATTAAAATAAAATTAACAGCTTCCTACATAAGAAAGCATTTACAGGCATGATTTTGCTAAATTTCTCTACTTTGTTTATGGATTTTTTTTTTTTCTTTTTTTGTTCTTAATTCAACTTCATGTTTGGTTTGGACTAAGACTGACTAATTAGAACTTAGCAAAATTATACACTCTGGATTTGATTTCCAACTTGTCAATGGGGAGAAATGCAAACTAAAATGTTGTTCTGCTGTAGTTGTTCATAACATTCTTCAATATTTTTTTTATTTTAGCAGTATGCTATTTTAAGAAAATATCGGAAGTGTTAGTTTATTTATGAGAGATCTGTTTTCCTGTGAAACAAATGGCATTTCCCAACAGTGACCGTACAGCAGCATCTAAAATACCATATATCTTTCTCAGTGCTAGAACAGGAAATAACAATTTTGTCTCAAATACCTTTGTTTACTAACTATCATCAATAGGGACATAGAAAGCTGAACTGTCACAGTTTTATTATTTATTTAAGCTTCAGAGAGATATAATCTCAATAACATAAGTTTTAGTATCAGAATGAAATGAAACAGTGCTTCTGTCCTCTATTTTCCCCCATCTTTTCTGTTTCCTCTATCAGCTGTGCCAGAGGAATATACCCAGGATATCACTACCTTAACAGTTAATCAATTTTTTAAACTAATGGTTTTCATGTCCTTTTGTTAGAAGTTCCCCCTCCTTTTCCTTGAGCAGCTGCTGTTTTCTCTGAACCATAGCAACCAGTCAAGCAAGCAGAATAAGTAACTCCCTCAGAAAGCAACACCAACTCTGCTTCATACGTGATCTAGTGAAGAGCGCTTCATAGCAACCATTCCCATCCTCCATTACTAAGCTTATAAATATTATTACTCATGAATGGGGAGTATTATCCAGAAGGGCAGTGATATCAGTAACCCTGTCAGCTCTTCTCTGTGGTCTACATGCAATTGTAATTAAAAAATTCTCTCAGCGATGTTCTATGTAGTTTGGATCCTAATGCCATAAGAGTAGTTCTCTTTGTGCTAGAAAGATGCCAGCTCGGAGTAGCAAAGAGATTTTGAAAAGTCCGTATGACTGTAAAAGAGTAGCCTAGCCAGTCTCTTCTTTGGTAGCTTGCAGTTGGTATTGCAGCAGCCTAGCAGAAACAGGAGCACTAGGAAGTGATTGCTTATAGTTACTTAGCATGACTTGGCACCAGCAGACATTTCCATACCTTTTCCACAGTCTGTTGAGGTTGGGGCTTACCTATCCCACCCGGATAAGACAGTGCTTTAGTTTCACACTTTCCATCAGAAGCAGGGCAAGAAGTACCACTGAGTTTCAGATTTTCCTGCCTTGTAAGGGTGTGTTGATGTGTCAAAGTAATATAAAATTCTTAGGAATATTTTTGGAAGAAAAAGTGAATCTTCTTCCAATATATCTTTTCCTTAAGCAAGCATAAAGTGTAAGAATGGTAAAGTACATTATAAATTAAGGACCAAAAGTTAAGTAAAAAAAGAATGATGATTTACATGTTCTTGTAAAATTGTTAAAATATAATTATGAATGTTTTTCTTCTAGATTTCTTCATCAGTTCTTTTTGTAATTCCTAAAATGATTAATGATACTGAATAAGACAGACATTTCTGTGATTTAGAATGAAATCAAGTGACTACCTCAACAGAACAAGTATTACTCTGTTTTTGTGATTTGTAAGCATAGTTATGTTGTTCATTTATATTGTTGACTGTAGGCATATGTATGTAACTCTTCTGGGGCAAGGCTTGTATGCCTTATTATCTAACTTTGCAAATTGGGAGAATAACAAAAATGCCTATCTCTTTTAAGAGTTTTCAAGGAATTTCATCATTACAAATTCAAATACTTTCCAATTTAAAGTAGGAGACAGCTTTAAAGCATACAATAAAATCATCCTCTCCTGAAAACATGATTATTCTATCCAATGAACATTAAGTGAATATATCAAGTTGGCAAAAATACTGCAAATTTCCTCTGGTCAAATTAATTGGTGGTTTTATACTGGGAACTTTTGGCAACCATTGAGAGAGCATTAATAGTTCATCAGACTCAAGGTAAGGGTTAGAACAGTTCACAAGATGTTTGAATTTGCACATTTATACTTTCCAACCTTTATTTTCTCAGGCTGAAGTCTTTTTCAGTAAAATATATTTTACTTCCTATAAATACTGCATTTTAGATGTACTGATGTATGCTGTCATTTTCAATGCCAGGGACTAATGAACCTTGGAGTAAAGTCTTATTTCATTCTGAAATTAAAAAAAAAAACAAAACAAACACCACAACAAAACAGAAGAGAGCTACAAGACCATCACCATACTAATAAAAAATAAAGTTTAGGCTCCTAAGAATGACTGTTTTGCTGGTAAATTTAAATGTCATTAAAGAGATCTGCCTGTTCTGTACAACTTTGCACAGTCTGAGGTTTCAAAGCACTGTACAAGGCATAATTAATTATGACAATTGCCAGTGAGTTTAGCTTTGCTCTTCAGTCAGCTGTTTGGGAAAATGTTGTTCCACTATCTGAAGAAAAGCAAGAAAGTAGTCTCCCTGGGTTACTGCAACTGAAAAAAATACTGTCATTCACTGAGGGTTATTGTTGTAGGAAGTTTCAGCAGAGCACAGATACACTTTCAAAGCTACAGGGAAACTATATGACTTTCGATTTAATACATAAGAGGGTAGCTGGGATGTAAGATAATAAGAATAAATGGTGCACTGAAATATTTTATTCAGATATGAAACAATTTTTGCATTTACCTTAATTTTCAGTCTAAAAAGTGGTTGTGGCTCTTCAGTTTTCCTTCAAGTTTGTGGGTTTTTTTTCACTGATGTTTGTGTCTCAAGTTTAATTAAGCTTTATGAATTCCTGTTAAGCTAAAAGACTTAGCAAAGGCTTAGATATGCTTGCCTGGCAAGAACATTGTTACTTTCAGACTAGAGCTGATTTTAATTGGATGGTGGAAAAAACCAGTTTATTACAATAAGTGAATCAAATTCATGATAGAAGCTACTAAAATATTTACAGCATAAAGAAGAGATAAATTATCTGGCAAGATGGAATAGCACTTGATGTGGATACAAGCCTAAAAATGAGAAACAAAAAAGGGAAGGACTAACCCTTAGAACAGATCTTATACAATCTATATTGTACTGTATTTACTCATTAAATTACACATGCCACCA
Source organism: Todiramphus chloris collaris (assembly GCA_025345505.1). Lineage (NCBI taxonomy): Eukaryota > Metazoa > Chordata > Aves > Coraciiformes > Alcedinidae > Todiramphus > Todiramphus chloris. The sequence continues at coordinate 26,171,724 of JANVCC010000035.1, forward strand.
TGATGACATCACTTCAAAGTCCTCGATTAATTTACCCCTTTTTATGATCTTTTATACCTTTCCTTGTGGTCAAGAACCTCGTGAAGGATGAAGTGGATGGCTAGTATTTATACAGCACTTAATATAACTGGGTCCTGACCTGGCCAGGCACAACAGTTACATAAATGTATATATAAAAAAACCCCTAGAATTGCTGCAGGACTCAGCATGCATCGGTTCCTAGAGCTGAGTTTTGTTAGTCTTCTGGGCACAGGAAGTGTCAGATATATTATTACAAACTGAGTGTGGTCTGTCAATAAATTAATATTTAACAATGAAGAGAGATTAGGAACCGAATGTTAGCTTTAGAAAAACACTCAAAAATTCCAAACTAAGCTGCTTCCCTGAAAACAATAGGCAAAGCCCAACAGAAACCAATTAACTTGATGGGTTAAATAGACATTTGCAGAAGTACTATACTTAACGTTTGAAAAATACAGGTTTAGGAAGAGGAGTGACCTATTATAAAAACGTTTAAACATACAGTTTGAAAAAACCCTCAGCAGTTGAATGGTGAAGGTGTAGGAAGGGGTACATTTTTCTCTCTAGATAGAGAATGTAATTAGAATTCTGACAGAGAGACAAGTCTTGATCTTTCTTGGATTAAAAAAATGTAAAAATGTAGGTTAACGAACAAGTATAGGTTAAAGGTATGTGTAGGTATCTCTTAAGAAAGTTGTTCTTTTCATAAAATAGTCTGTTATAAGGAAGTGTGCAACTCTGCTGGTGTTTCAAAAAAGCTTTTTTTCTAACTTTGCAGCACCACTGTAGAAATACAAGTATGTGATGAACTTACAGAAAAAGTGTCCTCTGCATCACTCAAAACTAACAGATTTTTTCAATCTGCCAGTGAGGCATATTTAAAAATAAACAAAAACAAAAAAATGTCTGCAGCTGTCAAATACGAGGAGAGACTGAGAGGTACAGGTCAAAGTGTACACACACAAACATCTCCAATATAGTGCCTGAGGTGATAAAATATTTTTTTTTATCATCTAAGCATCATTTTATCTCTTCACCACTGCAGATGATACATTCATCAGTATACAAGTGATTGTGTTTCCTTTTTCTAATTAAAAAAAATATTTTCTAGCTGTTATTTTGACCTTTTGCTTATATATGTTTATAAACTTTAGGTTGAGTGAATGCAGAATCAAAGATGAATTATTAAAAGTGATATGACTGCTGAATGTCTTACCTGTTGCTTTTCAAAACTTTTAGTATTTGTATTTGTAAATTTTTATTAGAACAGTGAAACTGTGTAAGATATGATCTGGACCTTTGTGGAATGCCAGAGTCAACTCATTTTTGTCTGTGTTCAATGTAGGAATATAATAGACTGTATTAGAAAATGTGAGAAAATTTCCCAAAGTTCCTGTTGCAACAGCTTTTTCACTGCTGGTTTGGTTTTTTTGTTTGTTTTTTTTTTTTTTTTTTGTTGTTCTGGAATATGTTACGGAAAAGTTTAAGGGAAACTGGAATACTGAAGAGAAGCTTCATGTAGTTGAGTTCCTCATCTGCATGTAGGAACTCTTGAAGAAGGAGTTTAGAGAGATGCCAAATTCTGCGGTGTAGGTTTACCTATGGCTCCTTCATGCTAAGGTCCCAGCCATTCTGTTCGTCTGATTTTCACTTGTGTTCAGTCATGTTATGCTGGCTAGATATCTTCCTCTTGTGAAGACAAATTAAGAGGAGATTCTGAACAAAGGGGGAGAGCTGTGCTACTTGACAGCTGGATTTTCTGTGCTGAAATCTATGAGTGAAGGCACTCAACCCTATCCATTCTTTGTCTCTTGCTCCTTAGGAGGAGGGTAACCAGCTGGAAAAAGGAGGGGGAAATTGTGCTTGCAGTGGAATATTATTTTTCTAAAAGAATATTAGATCTTTAGAGGGCTATTTTGAGATACACAGAGGAGTCTAAGCTTTAATAAACAATCATATTTATATAAAATCTGCCTGTGAAAGTATTGCATGATATAAAAATCCCTAGAACAATAAATCTTCTTGTTCTTCCTGATGGGGATAGATTCTTAGGTCATCAACTATAAGTATCAGACGAGTCTCACATGAATGCTTTGTCCCAGAGCTGCACTGGTAATAAACAGGATTTTTATTACATTTCTAAGTGCTCCATGACATGTGTTAAATTACTGTAGGCTTCACAAACTGCAGCTCAGAAGTGTTTTACAATTGGATAGTTCAAATTTGTTCCCTTTGCTCCATTTCAACAGAGTTCCTGAGCTTCTCTTGCAAAAGAAAAAAATGCTTTTTCTTTCTTTTATTCAGTGTCTTATCAGATCCATTCAACTTTTACATAATTATGGTAAAGGAACTTAAGAACTTTGCATATTGTCATAAAGTGAAATACTTCCTCAGTTGTGTATTTTAACTGTGATGAACCCTTCCATTTTATATGTTTGTCATCATTAATCAAAGTTTGCATCTAAAGTGCAGGACCTACAACTTCTTCTCATCTTGTGATAAAATCTCAGCTTTCAACCATCAAAGACAGAAGAAACTTAAAATACAAACTGTATCCAGTCAGTGACAATCCTTGCAGCTGAAATACTGAGAAATCTTTAAAAATGTTTCTTTTCCTTCATTTATTTGCAGCAGTCATCTACCTCCACACACTTGGAGAAAGAATCCCAAAACATAATCTGACCTTGAGGTAGGTGGTGTCTTATTCTGGTTAAACTATTCTCCAGACATAATAGTAACTCAATAATTAGAGGTTTACAGTTTAGGCAAATTAGAACAAAAAAACCTTAGCAAATTGTTAGTGAAATATCTCTATACTAAAGGGAATCTTTTATACTTAGTGCTTGTTTGAAAGGGAGAAATCTTGGAAAATTATTGAAAAATAACTAAGGGGGGAATTTAAAGTAAAATAGCTCTCTTTACTAGCTGTCCTGGTCTTTTTTTTTCTTTTTTTCATCCTGGAAGCATATTTTTAAGCTTAGCTGGCATCACAGTAGACTAGTTAATGCGGTGTTATTTATATCAGAAAATCTGGTTTTTTTTTTTTTTTTTAATTTCATTCTGACAGTAGTGCAAAAGTGATTTTTGGGGTTATTTTTAGCTATCAGTAGAAAATTTTTCTAGGTGAAAAGCATAAAATACTATCATGTAATTTAGCTTATATTTATTTTAGCTGCTTCTCTTTATTTTCAAAAATTTTATACTTCTTTAGTAATTTATTGTATTAGAGCTAAACTATTTGTTAGAATTAGATACATTTGATTACCTTATTTGGTTATATACTTTTTCCAGGAACAAAAGAGCGGGAAAATTTTATATGGTCACCATTCCATGCTCTTTTTCTTAGCATTTAAGTTTTTATTTAAATTAGAGCTTAATTTACAAAGCTGCCATAGTTTTTCCATGAGAATCACAATAGTTTCAAGGAGGGTTCTATGATAGTGTCCTTGGGCGAATTTATATTTCTTTCCACAAAAACATCTCTTCCATATATTGGCCATTTGACAGATGGTTTAGCATCCACAGCAGTCTTCCCTTTTAGCTATATTTTGGTCATGGCTTATGTTGTCTCAGCTATTTGTTTCCATTAAAGAGTTCAGTATCTCTTTACATTTATTCTGAGAAGCAGTGATTATGCCTACCAGCTTCAAAGAGATTTAACTCAACTATTAGCACAGGGGGGCTTCATAACCACAGAATTATGTTTCATTAGTCCTATCCATCAAAACATGATTGTTGGCATCATGGGTAAGTTAGGACACTCAATGTATCAAGTTCTAAGGTCATGCAAATAGATTCTACTCTTGGAGCTTGTCAAGTGCATCCAGCTGGAACACCCAAGGGTCAGGGACAATACTATATCTATTATATGCTGGAAAGAAATATCTATTGTTGTGTGGAGAAGGAGCATATATTTGGGAAAACAGAACATATATTTTTGTAAAGAAGGAGAAGAAAATTGCAAAAAAGTCCAAACATGATGGATTTTTACCCAAGGTAAAAGTGTTCCTCTGTTATAGTCCAAGAGACTGGTATAGGAGGCATTGTGTTATTTGTGATAAAATTCAGTCCCACATTCTGACTAAAAATCTTTTCTTTTTTTTTTGTGATGATCAAACTCTTTTGTATTGTATATGGTCTGTGATAGTTTTGTAAGCCTGAGACAGATGAATCTAGTGACCTGTATGGGACAACTTATTTTAATTTAAAAAAATATAATCTAAGTCATACAATCATTCTGACAGCTTTTAATTATTAATGTTTAAAAAAATCAGAGTCCACCTGTAAGTAAATGCAAAGAGTATTAATGAGATATTTCAAGCAGCCTTTTTTTAATGGAAACCTGTTGGACAGCCTCTTAAATGTCAACTTTAAGAGCTACACCATGATGTGATGACTAGAGTTTTGCCCTCATTTTCTTCCACTAGATGCTCAAAGTTAAATTTCAAACTAAAGATATCTTTTTAAGTGTTTTCATATGTTGATGACTATTTCATCATCCCATCAGTAGGACTTTACCAAAACCATGTATCTTTCATTCTAGTAAACACCACATTTTTAAGGTTACTAAATTTCGCTCTGCAGATAGTTACTCATGTTTTAGTTCTTAGGGCCTGCTAAAGCACTTGTCGCACGCCAGTCATAGACCAGAGAGAGATTTTGCTCATATTCTTGGGAACAGAATTAAGACTCAAAAAGGTGTCAAACGCCAAGTGGCTTTATTTGCCTGACAAAAAGTTCACAAAGCAAAGAGAAAGAGAGAAAAGAAAGAAAGGAAGACAGGGGTCAGTTGCAATAGCTACCACCACAGATCTGAGGCATCCCATCAGTCCTATTTGTATCCAGGTCCGGTGGGAGAATGTTCCGTTCAATGTTGGTGGCTCCTGTTCTTTTATCAGGAACTATTCTGCTTAACCACACCCACCACCTAGTGGTGGCATGCATGCCCAACACTGTCTCTTAAGGGTCTTAGGTGGTCTTCAGGGGTCTCTGGACCCCTTGGTCTTCCAAGCCCTGGGCCTGGGTGAATGCATAGGGATGAGGTTGCAGTTTTCAGAATTAATCCTGCATTTGAAATGGGAACTTTGAGCTTGCGGTCCAACCATCATCCAGTTTGTGGTTTGAAGTCTGTCCACACTGATACAGCAATGTTGCTCTGCCACCATCTCTGACAAACTGTTGTCCAGTGTGTGGTTTGAAGACTGTCCACACCAATACAGCAATGTTGAGACATACTCTACACTGCCTCTGTCACCATCTCTGACAGCACTGTAGTCTTCTAATAGTTAGCGACACCTATGCAAGTAACAAGAATTGTTCCCAGTGGAAATAAACCTCTATTTGTACAGCTGAGTCTTCTAAATGTAGCCAACACAGAGGCAAAACCTAGGATTTCTTTTTCTCCACTCAGGATCAAAGACTGACATACAAAGTCTTAGTTCCAAATATCAGTGCAGGAATTTCAGGAGTCTTTTTCAGAAAGTCTATGTCATTGCATAATAACAAAAATCAAATTTGGCCCCATTGGCATACTACCTCAAATATTAAATAAATTCAAGTGCTGTTATATGAAAATCTGGGATAATAAATTTGTATGATCCCCTGTTAAAGAGCTAAGGGATAATTAAATGTATTTATGGAATATTAGTGATAGAGCAGTCTTTGATGGTTTGTATATTCTGATCTCTTTGAATTTGAATATTGTAAGGTTTTGTGTCAAGTCTTGTTTCTGAAATGGAACAAAATTATTCTCAGATGCCTGTCAGACTGTCTTCCCATAGGATGGTTGTGAGTAGGTTTTCTGGTGAAACATGGTAATTATGTTGTATTTACTCTTTTAACTGTTTATGATGTTACTGGTGGTTGAGTGTGAGGTGAATAGCTCCGCGGATATCCTGCATTTTTTCTTATATATACAGCTTGTTGCTGCAGCACGACATCTCCTTTTCATAAAAGGACATTAAAGTTATAATCTGCAAGTCAACGTTAAATATCTGTAGTTCTCAGTAACTAAATTTGTTAAGGAAGTTGGTGCCCCTCCATGTGTCGGCTGAGGGCATATGCTGCACCATGATACACTGCTTACCTCCAGGCATAGTTGTTCACACAGAGCATTTTAGTAGAATTTGCTTCTCTGTCTGGGAGAAGACTAAATTCAACAGTTATTTTGTGTTATGTATTACAGAACCTATTGTTGCTTAACACAGAACAAAATCTGAAAGGAAGAAGATGTCTGCATTCTTGCAATGGTTCACAGTCCTGTTGGGATGATGAGATAATTAGCCCAGCTAGATTATTTTAATTTGCCAGACAAAGCAAACTTTCCTCTTCCAAAATCAATAGAAAATAAGCACCTTTAAAAAAGCATTAATCTGCTATCTTTTGGGTTTATCTTTCTCCCCTGGTCACAGTGTTAGGACCTTTTTGACAAATTTACCTGGTGCAAGAAAAATCCCAGGGAGTCAGACAATCACTCTGCTCCAAGCCTGAAGTAGAAGAGCAGCCATTCATTAGGACCCCTGAATTCTGTTCTGACTCTCTGTACCCCTGGGGTTTCAGTCCACTACGTGCCTCTTTTTCACTGAAAATGAGTTTTCTCATTTCATTGAACTTCAATGAGCTTTTCATATTCCTTCTACTAAATGATCCCCTATTACATGTTCCTGTTCTCTTAGATCTCAGGATAAGTAAAAGAAACTAAAATAGAACCATGCTTTTCTTAAAGACTGCACCAATACTGGTGAATTAAGTATACTATTTTGTGCATTAATGTTACTTCCATTAATTAAAATGGTAACACATGTTTCCTTAGAAAGTCTGCAATCTGTGCATTTTTTCCCCTAAATCTGAAGTTAAATTGAAACAAGAAAACAGATTAACAGCTGCCTGTAATAATAGGTTTTTAAGTGTTTTACTAGACACATCAACAGTTTTTGGTATACAGATAGGGAAATGGGACATATGGCAATGGTGAAGAGCAATTATGACAGTTTTTGAACATGCTGATAACACATACATGTAATCACAGTCACTTTAAAGCTTCTTTTATTTTAAGCTCTTCATATTCAAGTTGTTTTTCTACAATTACATCCTAGGAATGATGCAATATATTACCATGTGAAGTGTGACTACTATTGTACCTCTTAAATGTCTATCAGAGGCAATGCTTTCATAATATAAATTACCTCAGGGTTGAAAGCATATTTTGCAATGACTCTGTCAATCCATCAAAATCTTTATTGCTACACATAAAAAAATAATGGAATTATATTTGCAAGGCCATGGCACTTATGAAGCCTTTGTAGTGTGTTCATTAAATTTTCTGCATCAAATATTCATTTTAGTGTCGGTTCTTACCTCATTTTCTACCAATGCAGAAAATTAGCCTTAAAGCTAATCTTGTTTTACCTTCAGTCTTCCCTTATATTTTAGATTTCTGTAAACCTTGACTATGGCAGGAAAGTATTATGTGTGTTTCAGATTCATGTGTACTTGCCAGTAGTCTCACTAGACTGTGCATTTTTTCCTGTGGTTATGGCTGTAATGATTCATCTTTCTTGCTGCCAGATAAAAGCTTGATCACAGTTCAGAAAAGATGGGCAACAGAGTGGTGGGCTGAGTAGTCTCGACATGAATTGTGACCACTCTTGACTCTGGGAAAACTAGATTGATTGTAAGCAGAAAACAATCATGTCCTTCACAGTATGACACAGAGTGAAGGCATATCATATTAACCAAGCTGATTAATTTAAAATGTAATAAGCAGTGTCATATGTTTCCTGGGTGGTAATCCCTTCTAAAAGCCTTTTTCTTCACTGTGATCACAAGAGGAATGAAGAAGAAACTATTCTTCTTTATAAATTTATACATGTATCTCTTTTAAAGAGATAAAACTAGTATGAAATAACTTGCTGTTATTTCAATGATAATCTGTAATTATGATCAATTTCAGCAGTGATAATTTCCCATTACAAATGATGAATCTTAGGCAGAGGTCCCTGCAAATGAATGAACTTCTATTCTGATTTAAAGATGTGAAAATTCAAATACACAGGACAGACAAACGATATCCTTTTTGCTTACAAAGATTTTTTTAATATCTTGGAGATTCCTGTAGATTAATGAATTGGTGTCAAAGAAGCTTCTTCATTTGTTTTATATCAGCCTGTGATCTGGGCCCATGTATAACTACTCTTATTTGGTAGAATTTCAAGAAGGCCAGTTGGTTTGGTAAATATTAGCAAATGTTCTAAGAAATTCTTTTTCCAACAATCTATAAAATCTCTTCTATTTTGTACTGTGAACCTGTGAGGGAAAAAAGTCTCATTTTCCAGGGTACCAGTTCTCTTGCTATTATGCAGTTACAGAGCTGCTTCAACAGAACACTCCATTCCACTTCAGAATGGAAAACTATATGTGAAGCTGAAGAGGGGAAGTGTCACTTTCTTTTAATTCAAGGATTTTTTGGTGAAAAGTAGAGAAAGAACAATAATTTTATATATAAAAGGTTTCTATATAATACTAAAACTGAGAGTAGAAAAAAACCACAAAAAAAACCACATCAGAAATAAAATTTAGTCTGAAGAAAGACCATAGAATGTAAAAAATTGTGTTATCAAAAATACAGCTGGAAGGGTATTGCAGGTGTTCTGACAATTTTACATACATCTTGTGCCTTTAAAAATTTGTAAAACTTTTCAAACTTAACTTTCTGTAAAGTGTTTGCAGATAGAACACAAAAGTAACTCAGTAGGTCACAAAGACATTGTAAAATAAATTAGTTTTAATATTCTGCAGTGTAATGCATTAGTGAGCTCTTTAATAAGTGTTTTACTACTACTATTGTTCAGAATAGTAGGAAGCAAGCAGTTATGTTCTCTGGGCAGGAAAAAGAAGGTAAACAGTTCACTTATTTTTTTAGTAGTATTAAAGGGTCATTGGAGAAAAATATTCCACTAAATTGTAAAATATTAAATTACTGTATTTAACTGAATAATGAGTCATTTGGCATATAGAATCTTTGTGTTTACTGTAACAAAGTAGATAACCAAGATTGTGTTTATCTGTGAAAGTTTATATATAGAATTCATTCATGAAAAATCATGGTCATCGTGGTATTCTGTAACTGAAAAAAAATAGTCTTGTTACACCTTATTTTAGGAAGGTAAGGAGAAAGTCCACAAACAGGAATATGGCAGAAGTTAAAGTGTTTCTTATCACTGGTTGAAAACAATCTAATGAGTATTAAAAAGAAAGCTGATTGTTTGGTTTCTGAATGAGGCTATTTTCAGTGACAGCAAGAGGGGCCTGGATTCAATATCTCAGAAAAATGTCTTTTCCCAATAAGCAATGTAAAAATTCTCAGATAATAAGAAGGCCCTTGGCTGATTTTGTTATTTTCATTCTGGCAATAAAATACAGAAATGATTTTTAATATTTCATAAGGAAAACATATATAAATCAAATGCTATGTAGTTTTCCCTGTGTATCTCTGGTATTTGTAACCCTAAGTCAATATTTCTGCTGTTTGGAGCAAGTAATAAGTAAATAAACAAATAATACACAGTATGAAAGTCTTTTCCAGCTATGAAGATGGAATTACCTGTGCAAGTGCAGGAATAGGTAATGAAGCTCCTTTTCCCCCATATTATTCTGTACATATTGCTGAAAATATTTTTTTCTGAATTCCTAGGCCATCTGGATGGATTTTGTCTTTGCTCCCTCTAAATTTTCTACTCCAGATGACTATATTTATAATCTTAATAGCATGCAGAACAGCTATTAGTTATGTCATATAGATGTATATCTTTGTTTATAATTAATAAGCATGGTAATTTGCAATTCAAATGTGTTCTTGAGGTTTCCTTACATTGTTAAGTACTGTATACATCACAGATAGAGGTGGTTAGAATCTGTTCTAGGAAGATAGCAAAGGAGGAAACAAACACAAGTGTAGGGATAGAATGTATGAAACTATATCATGCAAACTGTGTATGTATGAAACTATGTCTTTGCTGGGGGAATACTGGATCATTGACAGCTGAGTGAAAGACTTGGCCATTTATAATGAGAGGTTTGAACAATAATACCTGATGAAATAATTGCTGATGATATAAAAAGCAGGCAGATTCTCTTTGGGGGTAAAACCTATAATCAGCTGCACATCTTAATGACTCAGTTAACCAAGAAAGAAGAATACTTTCAAAGATTATGGGAATCCTGTGACGCAATGTGTCCAAAGCTACTAATGCCTGCAGATCTTTGTCATTTTTACAGATAGTATGGAGAAAAATGAAGCTACTACTTCCTAGGGTATAGTTGCAGAAAGTAATGAAGTCAAATCCATGACAGTTTAAATGATTTTGCAGGCAAAAGTGGTTAAACCTGTCTTAAATATATCAATTAAAAAATAGGTGTCCGTGAATGAGGCTGAAGTGACCCTGAAACAAACATGAGATAATTACATTGGAATAAATTTATCTGAGGGCTGCAGCAGTGTTATGAAGCTTCTGCATGAGAAACATTCTATTTTTACCAGAATGCTTATTGTGGAAAAGATTCAGTGACTGTATAGTTGAGTGTCAGACATGGTTTCATAATGTATACTGTTCAAGAGCATAAGTGTAAAAAAAACAGGGGATAGAGAAAATATACAACTTTCTGCAAAATATAAGTACTATCCCTTGAGAACAATACTGGAGATCTGTACATTCATAAGTTTTCAAATGACAATGTAGGGGCCCCTGAGAATGCTATAGTCTTCTAAACTCTGATGTGGCCCTAGCTTCATCAAGACTTAGCACTTAGATGTAGGTCTCCGTCTTGTTAATAAAACAGTGTTTGGAATCCAGTTATTTCAGCTTGGTTTCCTCACAGTCTTAATAACATATGCATTCTTACAAGGATATTTTATGCATTATTTTTCATTCACTGATAGATCAAATTACTACACTCCATCTACTAAAAGACATAAGAAATCCTAATTGCAAAGAATATTTCCCATAGTTACATGCCATAAATCTTATTTTTCCTCCTTAATGGCCTCCATCTCTCTAGGAAATGTTTTTGGGTTCACAGATTAAAGATCATTGAAAATCACTGACCAGTAATACAAGGTATTCCTGAATCCATTGTGCAATGTTTGCCTTAGGAAAGTATAATGATCAGTTAATGTTAAGTACACTGTAATATACTCTTTTATCAAAAAAATAATTAGACATTTTCATATCAATGTCATGACTTTATGGCTAACCACCATATTATATTTACTTTCTAAACAATTGTTGTCTAACTCCTAGGCACACAAACATAGCCCACCAGCACTTTTTTTTTTCAGAAACTGTAGATCTTCCAAAGCACCCAAACCTGAGAAAAGCAACAAAATCTTTGGCATTGCATTTTCTCATAGGTTTTTGTTATCTCCATGCCAAAACTTCATTTCCAAACAGCTATTCAGTGGTTGATTGGAAGGAACAGTTGACTATCTCTATTGCCTTTGCATGGCTGTACTCAAGGCACACTCAAGCTTCTTGACTTTATGGAAAGATCTAGACTGTGAGCTACTAGCTGTGTGTTGGAGTTTCCCCACCTTGAGAAACAGATAACTGGATCCATTCTACAGGGGGAGTTTGAGCTGATCAGTAAGTAGTTTGAACAACTGTGGACATTTGTTTTACATCCCAGCGTGTTGGTACAGACACAGGCATAATATACAGGCAGATTCCATCATAAAAATCAGTCAGTATCCTACTTTACATCTGGCTGTAACCTTTAGCTCCATCTTGTCATTTATGAATTCTCTCAAATACAAAGTTCCCATTCTGAATGACATCTCTTCCTTTCCTGCCTATGGAAGAAAAACATGAAAATGCTGAAGAAAAGCATCTTACATTATTACGTGCAGGTCTATCTCATCATGGACAATCCCAAAAAAAGGGCTCATAGAACAAGGTCTGTAGGGGGACCTACAGTCAGACAAGTATTCTGAACCGATGTTTAAGGAGGGAATTAAGATTACAGCATGTATACAGCAGGGAATTGCTATTTTATCTAGAACATAATCATATGCTCATATCTTCATTTTGTTGAGAACATGTAATTAGTAAAATCCAGGAACATCTGGTTTTCTGCAATCTGCATATCCTCAGCTATCTAAACTATTGATTTCAACGAGAAGTGACAACAGTGCTCACTTTAGGGCACTCATTGTACTGAAGGAGGATTTCTTCAGGACTGTGCATAGAAATCATACACACCAGTCTGCCACTGTTTTATCTATTGTCAATAACATTATCACATATGCTAGCAGATGGAGGTGGTTCAGAATGGATAAAATTAATTAATGAGTTCATTATTCATTGATTTGGTACTTACTTTTTGCCAGAATATTTGCTGTTTCCAAAGCTTTGATCAGAAGTTGATCAGAAGGTTATCTAACAGTACACATTTGTGCATCAGGACTGAGATATTTTCCGGGTGTAGCTAATGAGAGCTGCCTGTGAATACAGATGCTAATCTTGTAAGCACATGGACCAACAAGCACAACATAGTGCCTGCTTCTGTATCTCCAGCTCAAAGTCTTGATAATTAATTCTGAAACTGAACACAATCATATGATCCCGGTATGTCAGAGATTGATTCTTTCTCTCAACACACTATGACTGTCAGGATTAAAAGGAATACTTTATGTTCCTGTTGATGATCAGGAAATAAGGGTAAAAATGTAATCTAAATATTTGGCACAAGCAAACTAGAACCTTAATCTTTACTTTCCCTTCCAAACCAGATTGTTTCAAACTAACATATGACATTCTTTATATGTCATAGGTTGCTATTAGTTTGGAAATTTATTTTCCTCTCTTACTTTTAGCAAAATATCTGCAGTCAAATTCTCATTTTGTATCAAAATTCTTAAAAATAGTGGAAGATAAATAAATATATTTTAGTTAGATTTTATCAGATGTCTCTGGTTTCAGTAGACTTCATTCCCTAGACTTCTTTGTAGACTATACTTTTAAAACCAAAACTAAACACAGTGTTAAAGGAACCACAAAGTAGTTTGCAATTCTGCATTTAAGAAGAGTATTTTCGTTGTAATCTTACAACTTTGAATTGGGTATCAAATATTTTGTGGATTTTAGGGAACAGTTCAGTTTCTCATTTTTCATTAAGAGAGCAAAAGAGTGAAATGTAGATGGATGCTGTGATCATTACTTGTTATGAAATTATTTTTTTTTTCTGACAGAAAAATATTATAAATATTAATATTTGAGAAAATTATTTTCTAAACCCCAAATTAATTCATGGCAGACATTCCCACCATGCTTTCACATGCCTCATTTTCATATGTTAGGTGAGTTAAACAAATATAACTTCTAAAACTTGTTTCAGGTCTGACAGTGTCTTGCTGTTCTGTGATGTAGAAAACCTTCTGACCTGTTCTGTTTTTCCTATCTCAGTTCATTTAAGTTCAGTTTCTTGAATTATGTAAAATTATGTGTCAACTTGTCCTTCATGCTAGGTGTTCTGATCAGCATAAATGTATTTATGGGCCATAAACTTCTTCAGTGAAGAATATTATTCAAGCAGTAATGCAGAAGAAAATAAATTATTGTATACCTCAGCTTTATTAACTTTTCAACTTTTCAGTGTTTATTGATTAAGATGCCATACTTACAGCCCTGTGGGAAAATCCTTCTTTTCATATTCTCAGCTTTCTCAATATTTCCGTATTGTTTTGGTTAGGACCTAAATCTAGGAAATCACTTTAAATTTTTGAGTAGTCTCTTTTTAAATAGATTATTCACGTGCGTAAAATTCAGCAATGTAAAAGATTTCAGTCTTTAACTGTAATGATCTACGGATGCTGGGCATGGAAATGGAGAGACAGTTTAATTTCAAATTCACTACAACAGGAACTGGGGCTTGACCAGAGTCACACTCTATGAGACCAGCAACCCTAGCATCAGTTCTGTTGAACACTCTGCTACCAACATCACATTCACAGGTGTATATAACAATTAGGAAAACAGTAAAAGAAGGTGTGAAATAACTAAGTACATCTTATATAGCCAAGTGTGGGGGACCTTGGTGGGACCTTGGGTTTCAAGCAATACTCTGACCTTGAAAGGATTACAGTATTCCTGTGAGAAGCAAGGAGAAACAGAGAGACAGGCAATATAAGCAAGTTTGAGGAAGCGTAATCGCAGAGAAAAGTGTATGTGCTATCTTGTGGGTAGAAAATAAGTTCTGTAAATACCAACCAATAATAAATGAGAAAAACAGCTTTGGTCCAATGAAGCAAAGACACATCTGCACAAGTTTGAGCAAGGATGGGTATAAATATAGTGGTATAGAGCAATAAAGTGGCCTTTTTGTGCCTTTTGTGCATTTGGGGCTTTTCTGCACACACAGCATCTAATGTTGTTTGTCCGTCTTAACAGCGACAGCCAAGTAATCCTGGGAATTTTTTTCTGTCAGTCTTTTTCTTTCTTTGTCATTATTTACTAGAGATCTTGCAGTGATTTGGTAGAAATTTGATAAGGAACCTAAAGGTCTTTACTTCAAAGAAAAAGAATGATCAAGTTTGTGGTGCAGCTACTATGTGACTGATGTAGCATAATTAATTGCCATTGTATATTAATGATTCACATCTGTGACCAAATTGGCCATTAAGATTTATATAATGTAAGTAGAGAAGGTGCTGCAGCCCTTTATGACACCTCTGACATATCCTGTCTTCCATTTTGTTTCATATTCTATTCAAAACAGAGTTTGTCAGACCATCTGACACTGGTATCCACATAATATCTCTCTCTCTGTATTAAACTAAATATACAAAAATGTACACATATTTGTGTGTGAATGTGTACATATATATTCTTATAGAGACATACACTGGAGGATACAAGAAGACACATAACTTTCAATTAAATAAAGGGCATTAGAACTGGCCGAGTGTTTAGAGACTTTCTAATTCACACCATTTGTTAAAAATCAGAAGCCATTATGAGCACAGTGGAAGCACACTAAGTTTACAGATTTCTTTTTTTTCTTCTTTTCTTTCCCCACCTCTTTTCTGAAGATTTTTTTTTCACTTTAATTGACATTTTGTAATCTGAAGAAAAAGCACTGTCTTTAGAGAACATTAAATCTATCTGAAGCACATTCCCATGGTCAAAACCTAAAAATATGTTTACTGCTTTTAACTGAACTACGAAATCCAACATGTCAGCTTTGCTATGGGTCTTACTAGAAAGTCTTGCTTCATTTTAAACTGATATTCTGACCAAAAAATGTGAGGAGACTATATTTATTGCTAGTGAAGTGACAGATTCAAAGACTTTATTGAAAATTTTCCTATCAGAAAACAGAAAAGATAAATTTTAAAAGTGTAGTGATTACATATATTTAAGAAAACATTATCTGAGCAACACTTTTAAGAGTGTGGGATAAAGAAAACTTAGTCACACTTGAAATACAACGATCCCCTTTGTCTTTCTTTTTCTCATTTTACATTCACAAAGTCAATATTATACATCTTTGTAGCAAAAGAAAGTGCCCACTTACCATATATTTTTGATTCAGGATCCATATATCCAGCTTATGTTCATGTTGTCATATAAATAAATATAGAACTACAACACATTTGCTTTTGACTGTCACTTGAGTATCCTTTTCACTAGAAAGCTAATCCAGGTTTACAAAGAAACTCTAATTTTGGTTAGACTGGGCTAACATTAGCATACCAGTAAATACCATGTGAAATGTACTTGCATGTTTTTTCTTAGCTTTCACAATTTACTGCTATGGTTTCTATTATTTCCAGATGACAGGACATGGTGCTGAAAAGCATGGGAGAATATGGTTAAATTAATGGGCTTCCTGCAAACTAAATCATTCTGAATCATTGAACGTGGCTTCTGTATTATCACATTGTTGCTTAAAACCAAAAAGGCAAAATACAGTGCTGGAATTTCCTTTAACAGATTATCTGATGAACTGGTTCCTGCAGAGGTGAAGAAATGTCATATATTCTTATGCGTGATGGACTGCCTTCTCCAGAAGATCTTTATATCTGTGACAAAGTCACAGGCGGTGAATTTATCTTCCCACTGGATATGTTACCATTATCACAATGCATGTGTATAAAGATTCTATCTAGACTGAATGTTGTTGTTCAGCTTTCTTCATTTAAAAGATCTCAGATATTCTTCAGTACATTAAAGCTCAAAATCAGAATACTTTTAGACAGAGTTTATTTTCTGCACGCAGGAAATTAAGACTGACTGTTATTAATTTTCAGAAAGAAAAAGTCATACTGGAGTTTGTTAATTACTAGATCTTAAAAGTGTACCCACACTAAGTGGTAGCCTGTAACACATCTATTAAAAAAAGAGTCTTTAAAGTAGATTTTTAATTATTTGAATGCTTCTTGAGAAATATATCTCTCCTAATTGTGATAGCTGAGTGGGTCTCTTCTGTTAGATTTGGCATACAAATCTGATTATTTAAAGAAATACAAATGTTCCTATAATTTTTTGCATTCTCATATTACTGCAGATGCTAAAAGCTACAAATGTTCTAATATCATTAAAAGGTGTTTTGACGAATATAGAAATGCCAGGAAAAATGCACGCTGTGCTTATGGGAACATTCTGTCTATACCTGGATTGCCTCAGAAAACTGCATTTGCTTCAGTGTTGCTCTTTTTTACTTTACTATATTCTTCTGTCTTCAGCTTTTGTATGGGCATTTTTTTCCTATGTGAACTTTTGTAGCCAGGTTGCTGTATTTGGTGCTTGGAGAAGTGTACACAGAATCCCAAATATAAAGCCAAATCACAAGCAAATAATGTAGGCATCATCTGCTGGAACTAGCTGTAGGGTGCCTCCTTATCATCACTCTCCCTGTGCATATGGTTTATACAGAAGGAATGAAGTATACTTTAGAGCTGGCAGGAAGAAACTGTTGTTAATACTCCTGTGAGAGAGTGAAGCATATGGTGATCCTGTCATGCATTCTTGCATCTCAGCTGGATTCTCACGTAGGAAAGCAGTATGTATTTGCCTCTTAGCTGCTGAAGGTGGCTACAGTGCTTCTGAATAGACAGAATCATGAAATTGTAGGGAAGTAACCCCAAGACATCATTCAGCCCATTGACTTGTCCAAGGCAGAGTTATACAGGCCAGTGATGACAGATATTTGTTGAGACTAGACAGTGTTGATGAAAATGTGAAGATAAATTCAGTATGAATGCTTTACTATTCACATCTGTCTAAATCACCTTTATATTAAATCCTTTTCTACTTAAAATGAACTCTAAGATACTGTCAACTCTGATGCATCCTACAGCAATCTTCCATATATTTCCAACATATTTCTTCCATATATTTCCAACAGCTATTTGTTGTTAACTGACTCAGTTGTGATTCTGTGATGTTTCCCACTTGTATTAATACATTTTAGTTGTCATTTATTTTTCTTTCAAATTGCACCTTCAATTTGTCTTGGTAGTTTTGAGTTCTAGGTGTATCATCAAGTATACTGGCAGTCTTCCCACCCACATCCTACCTACACATTTTATAAACTTATACCACATAATTAATGAGAACATTGACTTGGGACAGACCTCAGCAGAATTTCACTAATTAAGTGCTTTTGTTTTGACACAGGACTCCTTATAACTCCTTTCAGAATGGGATATAGTTAGCTTTTTATTTTTCTTATGATATTTTCACTGAGGCCATACTTTTTTTTTTAGAAGATTATATTAGCAGTGGTGAAAACTTGACAAAGTCAAGCTAACATAGAATCATAGAATGATAAAGTTTGGAAGGGACCTCTGGAGATCATCAAGTCCAATCCCTCTGCCAGAGCAGGATCACCCAGGGCAAGCCATACAGGAACAGATCCAGGCAGGTTTTGAAGGTCTCCAGAGAAGGAGACTCCACAACCTCTCTGGGCAGCCTGTTTAACAGATCTGTTACCCTCACAGTAAAGAAGTTTTTCCTCATGTTGAGGAGGAACTTCCTGTGTTCCACTTTGTGACCATTAGCTCTCCTCCTATCACAGGGCACCACTGAAAAAGGACTAGTCCCTTCTACTTGACAACCACCCTTCAGATTTTTGTAAACAATAATAAGATCCCCCCTCAGTCTTCTCCAGGCTAAGCAGCCTCAGGGCTCTCCGCCTTTCCTCATAAGAGCGACATTCCAGTCCCTTAATAGTCCTCATAACCC
This sequence comes from Todiramphus chloris collaris, assembly GCA_025345505.1. NCBI lineage: Eukaryota > Metazoa > Chordata > Aves > Coraciiformes > Alcedinidae > Todiramphus > Todiramphus chloris. The sequence continues at coordinate 26,189,984 of JANVCC010000035.1, forward strand.
TCCACTGGAATCTTGCTAGTATTTCCCTGTCCCTGTTGAACTGGGGAAAACAGAACTGGACACAATACTCCAGATGTGACCTCTCTAGTGAAGAGTAGTCAGGGAGGTGAACCTCCCTCAACCAAGGGTACCATTGGTCTTCTTGGCCACAATGGCACATTCCTGTCCCATGGTTAACTTGTCCACCAGGTTTTTCTCTGGAAGGCTACTTTCCAGCAAGTCTACACCTAACCTAACTGGTGCATGATGTTATTCCTCCCCAGACATACTCTACGCTTGCTCTTGTTGAACTTCATTTGGTTCACCTGTGCCCAGCTCTCCAGTCTGTCCAGATCTCGCTGAATGGCAGCAGAGCCTTCCAGTGTATCAGCCACTCCTCACAGTTTCACATCATCAGCAAACTTGATGGGGGTACACTCTATCCCTTCATCCAGGTCATTGATGAAGATGTTGAATAAGACTGGAGCCAGTATTGACCCCTGGGGAGAAGAAGGTGTTACCCTCTGTGACTCGTATTAATTACAACAGCACTACGATATTTTCACTAATTGCATAAAAGTATTGAGCTCCTTACTTTTCCTGGATCTGTCTGTAATAGCCTCCCGCTACAACAAGTAGTCAGTCAACTCTTTCATCTTATGGAAGGATTTTTTGTTATAATTTATCTTCCTAGTTAATGGCTTTTGGTTTTGTGTTGTATCTTCTTACTCTCTTCCTGTGTGCTCATTCTACTTTTTATATTTGACCTTAGTAAACAGACCTAGTTTCCATTGTCTTTTTATGTTTGAAATTCATAGAAAGACCATGATTTCTTCAAGCTCATCTCTTACTGTACCTTTAATCTTTCCTCTGTAACAATATATTTTGCACTAATGACCTTAATTTTGTTTTTTTACAGCACTGATGGTTCACTTTAATTTCTTTTTTTTTTTCTACTAGGACTTCTCATTTACCCTCTCTATGAAATTACTGAAGCTTGCTTTCTATAAATACCTTGTTTTTGGTTTGTTATAGTTCCTCATTTTTATCCTAAGGATCATGAACTTCATCATTTCAGTCTCTCCCAAGATATTTTCTATTTAACCACTTTTATACATTTCCTGATTTTTGAGGCACTTTCTCTCCATAGATGTCTCCAATTCTTATATTTAAAAGTCATTACCGATGCACATGAGTTAACTGATAGTCACTGCCTTGGTTATTTTCATTTTTACAGACTTATGGTCTATTAAAATTCACACTTATTTGTAAGCCTGGTGTTTTGGATGACTTCTGTTGTTCCTTACAAACCCACTCATTCACTTCTTCTGACTCTGGTGATATACAGTGAATGGGTTCCATTTTAGCAATACAGTACTTTCACCCTTGCCGTTGCCCAAGATTTTCTCTGCACTTAAAGAGACAACATACTCTTAAGACATAACATATGTTGCCACCATATCCCTACACATTCCTTTTTCCCTCGTCATCTTTGCAGGACATGTTCCTCCCTTTTATATTACTATTCCAGTTGTCTTATTACACCAACTCTCTATTACACCTAAATCCTCAGGCTCCATTTCTTTCTGTTTACCTGCCTGCTCATGGCAGACTTCAACAGACAAGTTATGTCTGTGACTGGTTTAAGGGACAGAGGAAAAAGCACAGGATATTTTCTGTACTCCCCTCTTACTTGATTTCTTCTGCTCTGCTGAAAACTAGCCCAGGCACTAGGCACAAAAATCTAGCTACTCTAACGTCATTTCAGTTTCACCAGTGGTCTCATACTTTATGTAAGAATAGTCTCTTTTAGTAGCTTTCTGTCACATACATCCAAGTTCTCACCTGCTCATAGTGAGGTATCATGCTCCTCAGCACTCTTTATATTGCCTGGTCTTCCACTCACATGATTTACTCATGTGACTCAAGCTGCTGACTTTGACACTGACCTTGCATGGTTGAACATGAACTTTAATTACTGCTAATATTGCCATCCTACTGGAGAGGGAGTATTGATCATTACCTTAAGTAAAGGGTTATATGTAAATTAGCTCATTACCTTTGATTTTGGTCTTTATATTGCTAGCTACTTGCACACTGTGTTGTGAATCCCTTGCTTGTTCTTGGCTAGTAGTACCTTCATTGCTTATAAATATCTTTTTTCTCTTTCTCTCCTTTTCTCAGGAGATTGGTGGTACTAGTGCTGTGCCCTTACAGTCAGCTACGTTCACATTGTAGGGAGTTAAACAAACAAATGAAAAAACCCAAAAAACAAATCTAATGCTTGGTGTATTTATCATGTTGCATTACCTTCCTTGACAGAACAATTCACTTCTCTGTCTGTCTTGGCCATCACAAAATAGGAGTGTTTTATTAAATAAAATAAATATATAAGTGAAGCAGCATAAGTCCTGTCTCTGACAAATGAATAAAAGCAAATTTATATATGAAAGTGACATCATCCTCATGTGATATGATCTTACAAGTTTGCACTGGAATCAAGAAGTCCTATAAAAAAAAACAGATTTACAACATTATTATACTTTTATAACCTTATTTAAAACTAAATAAAGGAATTGAAATATAATAGTCTATTGAAAGTGAGTGGTTTTCAGTAGGATAGTCACAAAATGTTCCATCTCATACGGGTTTTGTTTTCCACCGTCCATTACGAATTTTCTAAGGACATGCTGCTTGGTAATATCCGCTTCTCATTTTTTCCAGTGGTTTAGAATGGACATACTTTCCTTAGCTCACACTAACACTTAATGATACAGGACTCTTCTCTATCCCAGAGACTGATTTATTAGAGATTTTAGTCTTGGCAGAGAAGACCTTTGCTACTTCACCACTGGGAAATACCAAAGTTAGAGAGCTAAGAAGTTCTATGTATTGCTTTTTCTCTTCAAAATCTTCATTGTTAGATTGTACTGAAACGTGAGACATTGCATCTACATACAGACACTGTACTGGTAGAGAAATGGTCACAGCTCACAGCCTGAGCTTTCTGGAAGAACAGACTGAGTGTATACAAATCTGAGTTTGCACTTTGAAGTTTTATATGGTAGGACTGTAGATATGGCTAAGGAATGAAGGAAAGATGGACACAGGGGAAAGTTTAACAGGGAAAATATCTTTGAGCACCTTGAATGTGTTATCATTAACAACATTTGTTGTTGGATTTGTTTGTTGGAGTTGTGCCAATATGAATTCTTATCTTCACAAAATCTACAATAAGTGCTTTATAGGGGAGGGCAGAGTGAGTGTATGGTAGGGAAAACAGAAGAGGAATTTTCATTATCTTCTGCATTTGTTTGATTTTCCATGACCATAAGATTAATGGATGGTTGGAGGAAGGAGTAGATGTCACCAGAGGCTACCCATATTCCACATGAAACCTGGGAGTAACTGACCATGAGATAGCTTGCATCTGGCTTTGATGAAAGATTCCATTATGAATCCCTTTTATGATTAAAGTTTTGAGGAAAATCATCATTTTTTTAATTGGTCAATCTCTTTATGACAAATGTATTTAAGCAAAAAAGATCCAGGTTAGCTTCAAGAAGAACTGTTACTATTCCAATTACTCATGAGATCAAATTGCCACAGACTTTGTATGCTAAGAGAGTAATTGGAGACCTAGTGGAATTGCAAATCTGATGGTCTGATCATGTGTATTTTTAAAATAAAATTTGATATATTCTCAGCCACATGAACCACTCTAATTTATATATGAAGAGGTTCTGTCTCTACTAAATTCCCCCAGGGATCAATTAATATCCCTAATTAATAATATTATACTGTAATTTATACTGTAATGATATGTGTAATTGAGGCTGAGGTGAAATTGTCATACATTTTTTTTTTATACCAGAACTACCCTCTTCCTTCCCTCTCTAAGTCTGAACATCCGCCACAACATTTACTTTAATTCTGTTATGAAGTTGCTACTGAATAGCTATTTTGAAATAAACTTCTAAGACTTCTGGGAACAAACTGTCTATGAAAGAGACTATATAAGTGTGTAGATGAAAGTATATTACTTTTCATTCTTTTTCTTCATCAGGGTAAAAACCTATACTGAAATTCATTGCAACTGAAGCAAACTTAGATATATGTCTTGTTCTGTAAGTCATGGAAGTCTTTTACTGCTGATTTACATTGAGATCATATGAAAATGACAAATCCCAATGATTTATATGTGGTCTTTCCTTCTACAGTTTAAATAAATACATATTTTTTGAGAATTTATTTGTTTCGTCACTTCATAATGAGATTCAGCATCATCTAATGTCACCTGAACCTTATGAAGGATGCAGAAATAGGTTTTATATTGTAAAATACTGTTTTAGAAATGACTGTGTATGATGTTCGGATATCTGAATACTGGTTAACCAACATTAGCCCTTCAAAAAAAAGAATAGACCATTTCACTGTAGAAAGTGGAAACTGGGGCAAGTGGCAGTAATATCTAGTTCCTGTTTCCCAAACATGATTTTGCAAGCAAGAATTTAAAAAAGAAAAGATATATTGATTTGTATTCTTTTTGCAAGCCTAATATAGTGAGTATTGTAAATCTCGTGCAATTCAGCAGGTTTTCAAAGTTATTTCTGCCTCATGTCCATTTATTATCTCTAGTGAATGTTCTAGGTCTAATGCCATAAACTCATCTCTCTGATTTTGCATGAATTTGCATATTCCATAGAACAGCTTTGGCAGCTCAAAGCCATTGGCAACTCCAAGAGGGAATTTTCCCACTCAAACCAGAATAAAGGCAAGGTAGCAGAAGAATGTGTCTAGGAACCTTGTTCACTATCCCTCTGCTTAAAAAAACCTTAATAATTAACAACATTAATTAGAAACGTCCTCTGGATGAAGATTCCTGAGATTGTGTCCTGGTTTGAGTGAGAACAGAACTAATTCTCTTCAGTAATTTTACTTTTCAGCTCAGTTCTTCTAACTCACTGCACTTTCTGAAGTTAGCAGCCTGTTCTTACAGACAGTGTCTGCTTCCAGCAATGATAACACCCCATGTTTAGAGTTACTACCAAGGATTGGTGTGCAGACCAAGGCCACTGCTGGGTCTTGTGTATCACACTGGGGGGTGCAGAAAGTGAAAGGCTGCACCTGCAGGGAGGAGCGGACAGGACAGGTAACCCTAAGCTGAATACCAACAAGGTATTCCATCCCATATATCTCATATTCAGCATAGAGGTGAAAGATCCTAAGGGTCTTTGTGGCTCTTCTCCCCTCTTGCACTGCTTTGCCAGCTTTGCTTTGTTTGGCTCGGATCTACCTTCATTTACTTCCTCGGAGCGTCCCTCTGTCCGTTCTGCCTTCGATCCCAGTCTGTGTGTTCCTGAACCCATTACCAGAATCCAGCTCCTGAACACAGCTCCCGTCTGCTGTGGGGCCCAGTCTGGGACTGCCCCGGTGCCTGCTCCACAGCATCAGTGGTGATGGTGATGTAATTACCATCAGGGGGATTGGGTTCTATACTGGTTTTGCATATATTTGTATATATTCCATTTTTATAACTATTAATTTCCTTTTCATTAAAGCTGTTCTAATTTCCTTTTCTAATTGCTAAGTCTCTCTCCCTTATTCCTTTTCTCTTCCCCTTTGGGGAGGAAGGCGGGTCAACAGAGAGAGTCTATTACAGGTCTAAGGGGCTGCCCTGATCCTAAACAGTGACACTTTCATTAAAACCAACTTTTAAAAATCTGTATACATAATTCAGACATGACCTAAAAGATGTATGATCAGAAACAAGGCCAGTTAGAAGATATGTTCATACCAATAAATCAGCTGTGTGCTATAATGGTTTTTACCCACAATTATAATACTATCTACACAGTTTTCATAGGACATTGAAAAAGTGTTGCCTTTTTTTTTTTGGTGTTTGTTGTTGTAGTTGTTGTTTTTGGGTTTTTTTTTGTTTTCTCTATGATTTTCCACCTCCCCCCTGAGTTTTGAGACTGATCCATCTCTTGTAAAGGGCTGTGTTACAATCTGAAGTAACAAAACTAGGTAAATCAACAGATGGAAATAGTTTAGTTAACATGTTTTCAACAACAAAAAAGCACCATCTGTGTTACTAAGACCTACTTACATGCTAAAAGAGTTTATTCATTTGCTAGCTTCCATTCAGTTACAATATAGCCATCTTACTGACTGAATTCAGGTATCTGTATAAAACAGCATAATACAGGCCCACCCCAATCTGTGGCACCGATACATGCAAAACTGCTCACTTCAGGCCCATACTGAATACGTTCTATTCCTTTTCTTGTACACAAGTCTGCTGTTTAAAAACCCATACCTACGAGTGTGTAACTTTAATGAAATTAATTTGTTTTTTCCTTAAGCTTATAGACAGCCTGAAATAGTCAAGGTATCATTACAAAATGTATAGTAAGAAATTTATACCTCAAATGGATAAAAGAGTAACATGATCTGGTCTTCAATCCTATGTTCTCCATGAATCATTTGTACATATATGATTATGAAAGTGAGGAAAAAAGACTATAATCTGGAATCACTGTCTTAATTATTTGGATATATATTATTGAAATAAGATGAGAACCACTTAATATATTACTGTCCTGTTTATCTTTAAATATAATTTAATAATTAATATTAGTAACTAATTTCTTAATTTTTTTTTTTTAATGAAGGTTAAAACCTGTTCTTATTTCTGTGCAAATGGTCTTTAAACTGTCTCATAACTCCAAAGCAAAGTATTCAGAGTTCAAATCAGGTACGTAAAAGTCATAGAATTGTTTTAACATGTATACATAACAAAGGTTACTTTCACTTTTCTGTTGATTTTGGAGACTTTATGTCTACTTAGCTGATTACAACTGAATGACAGTCAAAGTTGTGATGTATATTGTTTTATCTGGGAGCTGTGATTCTTGTGACATCAAGTGACTCAAAAAATTGAAATGTTAAAACTAATGTCTATGAATTATTTTTTAAATAAATGGTTCACATTAATTAAATATTAAAAAATGATAAGAACTTCAGAGTTGAGGACACTGCTCATTAAAAATGTGCTTATGCTTTTGTCATAAGTGTCTGAAAATTATTCCCTTCTTATGAACACTCTGTTGGCTGCTATGTGTTCTAATTTGCATTTGTTTACAATATAAGTCAGTAGCCCAGTTTCTGGCTTGAAATCTAGACAGCAGCCACACATCCACACACAGAGAAAAAGATATTTTTTTTTAAAAATCTTTGTGCTCTTTGTCTACTGTAGAATTGTATCTTGTGGATGCCTTAGTAAGCTTTCTACCATATATTCAACCCAGAAGTAAGGTTGAAGGTTTTTTATCTAATCTAAATCAAATTTCTTTGCCATTTTTTTTACCAGTAAGAAAATGATGATATTTCATTTGAAGGCTTTTAAGCAAAGGAAAATGAGACAAAATCAGCAAAGTTGCAGTGTTTCCTCTAAGTAGCCCAAGAGACCACATCAAGCCCACAGAGTGATAAATTTCAATTATGTCATTCAGGTTACATGCTGCATGAGAATTTCCATTGCAAATAATAAGGCTCTTTTGTTCTTTAAGCTGAGGGTCATTTTCAAATCCGCAGTGTTAACTGAACCTTGTGAACAACAGCATTAACAGTACTGGTGAGGGGCAGAGACCTCTTCCACCTGACCTTGTGTTGATTGGTGTATACTGACAGAAGTGAGCTCCAGGGAAGTTGTTCCTATAAAATGGACAGAAAATTTTCTTTTCAAGTACTGTGATCTTATATTGTCTGACAGAAAATGTCAAAAACATGATCCCTCTGTCTATTTCATAAAAGAAAATGTTTTCTACAAATTTTTAATTTAATTTTGTACCAAAGTATTTTGACAGCAGTCACTAGAGATAGACCCCCTACAGACAGTCTAGGAACACAGCCTCTGGCATTAGTGGAGCAGTTCCAGAAGAAGTTTCTTATACCCATGTCATCTCGAAGTCCATTTAGGGTGGCAGCTAAATCTGGTCCTGCTGATTGTTATATGCTAATGAGGCACGCTGAGGCATAAGCAATATGAAAACAGTGAAGTAATTCAAGAAAAGAAAAACAAGTCAGGTACCTTGAGAAACGTATCAGCAACATCTACACAAGACTGCTTTGATCTGTGGCCTTGACACCAGGTGTGACAAACTGTCATTCCTTACCTGCAGGATTGCCTGTGGGGTTGCCACTAAGATGGCTGGACTGGTAGGTCTGGGGGGAAAATGCTGAAGGTACTCTGGTCTTTGCAGCACTGAGCTGTGAAAGGATGTGTGCATATGAAATGACAAAAGTCAGACTCTGCCTCTCCCAGATGATCTGAAAGTATAGTCTTTAAGTCTTCATACTGTTTTGTCAATATGTCTTTATGAAGCTTCAAAAATGTACCATCACTGAAGCTTTCTCCTATTAGCTAGGAAGGATGAACCAACTCAAGTGGCCTCTAATTCCTAAAGTTAGATTTTATAAACTATAGTATTAAAAAATACTAAAGCAGAATACAAAAACATCTGAAGCAGCAGGAAACTCAAACTTACTGGTTCAAATATATAAAATAAGAACCACCATAAACAGACCTATGTATTTTTCATTGTACACTTGGAAGAGAATGCCTTTTCTCTAGTCTGTCTTTCCAGCAGACACATATGGCTTTCTGAAGGTATAAAGCTTAAATAGTCTGCCCAGGTTGTCTGAGAATGTGTCCTTCTCACTTCATGCACTGAGGCTTAGCTGTGGCTTTATTGCAAGCTGTGTCCTCTCATTCATCCTGCTTAAGAAATCTCTCTGGCCCATTCTCAAATTCAGCTTTTCCAAGTTCTCAAGTAGAAGCAATCTTCCTTCTTCTTAAAATGGCTGACCTGAATCAAAGTGCGTCAGGACAGGTCACATAATCAGTCAGCTTTCCTATTGCTGCTTCTTTAAAAAATATAAGCTATACTATATAGCAAACTGTGTACTAAAAAAACAATGCTACTGTCTGGAATTCCCCTCATTTTTGATTACTCATCCTGGTTTGGAGTTGCAGCCTGTGAATGTAAGGTGAAATCACAGTCTCTTATTACTTTCAGAGAGCTACTTGACTCCAGGTGCAACAGTTGTGTATCTTGCATACATAGAGAAAATAAAACAGTTGTGTTTGTATCTTACCCTGCCCTTGTTACCTTTCTATGAGCCCTTACTGAATCTAAACCACAAAGGAATTGTTCCCATGAACTTTGGCTCTACTTCAATTTTTCTCCATCCATGGAAACATCACATCCAGAGAGCCAGGCTAAATTACCTGTGAGAGATATTTTCTGAGGATTGGCTCATGACAGAGAGGATGAGAAGCCCTGTCTGGTACTCAGACTAACCACCACTGCATAATGGAATTTATGTGAAATTGGCCTTTGCAGCAGGTTCCTCAAAGGTCTTCTGAGAAGTTCACCTTATCTGGAATAGGCAGTCTCCAGCAATTCAAATGTTCATCTATTTCTGAATAAGGATGTCAATAAAGCATTCATACAGCAGAATTACTAAGCAGACCTTTGGACTGTGTTAATATCCATATCATCTTTACATAACACACTCAGCTGCTCTGGGCTTGGACTTGAAGGGGTAAAAGGATTTGTTGTGAAAGGTTCAGTGATAACATAGTGGCTGCTGGGGTAGTAAACCAGGTCACGTTTTTGTTCTAGCACTTGTTCATTCCCAAGGGGGTGGCCTGTAAATATTGAGTAGTGTCATGGACATCTGCAGCATAACTCCAAAGAGGTAGTGCTAACATGCTTGCCTCTGTTCCAGTCTGCTCACCTTCCTCCCAAATTCAAGGAGTCACGTCTGTCTCTGTGTTCAGGTCACTGAGCCTGACCTTAATCAATTCAATGTACGGAATACACACATCCTTCTCACCTGCTTTTGCTGCTATAGCTGGTCTGTCAATAGAGCCATTGCATACATGATTCTTGTTGTGAAACTTGCAAGTTAATGCCCGTGGAAGAAGAAATCTGATAAAAGCTACATAATGTGGTCTATTAACTGTGCATAATTCATTGCTTTAGGATGACCATCGTTTGACCTCAGTTTCACAACTGCTATTGTAAAGTCAATTCAGAATTTAAACCCACAGTATTGCCAGTTTAATTATCTAACACATTTTTGGTTCTATAAACATGCAGTGGAAAGGCCTGTTAGAATATTTTCAGAAAGAGGGAAAATTAATTAGTTTAGCCACAACAGAATATTTAGTAGGTTTCTGCAATCTCGTCAAGTCTATTTATACAAGGAGCATATGTATGTATATATGTGTATTTATTATATATATTTTACTGTTGCATTTGTGACATCAGTGAATATAATAAGTATCAGAAGTTTTAAGGTATTGAGAGAACATTTCTATCATTAAGCTGTTGAAGCATACATACAAACCTCTTAAAACTTCCATGACAAAATATTCCTCAAGCATTCCACATTCAACTTTTTGACAAGTTTCAACCCTTCTATAATATATCTGTGATTCTTTGAAAAGTAACACCTTTTTCTTTTTTTTTCTTTGAAGTGTCTGAATCAGATAAAAATAATTTGGCTTGCTAAAATCAAAACGTGAAGTCACGTATTTGGGTGACAATATATTGACATTATCGAATGGAAATTTCTTCTATTTTTCTCCTTTGATATTACATATCCTTAATTTAGTAGTTTGTTATACTTATGACAAATTGTAAGTATATGCCATCAATAATTTTTTGTAATGTTTTGCTTCTATGAAAAAATAATTACATACATTTCAGTGTATTCAATATGATAATGTTGAGTGTTTAAAATTTCTAATAAACAAGATTGTTAATGAAATACTAAATGATGAAAATGTTTCTCTACCATCTCCATTTTTTGTCACACATAAGAAATCCAAAACTACAGCTGAGAAATCCTTACTTTATATCCAAAAGAATAATTTGAATAGCTGGAAAAGATTTTAGGATCCTTTTGTCTGTGGGTTGCAGGGACATTCCTGAACGCTTCCATATAAGCCTGAAAATTTGCAATACAATTATGAGACTTTTTTTGGCATTTATAACAAAGAGAAGAAAATTGTTTTCCTCAGTCTTCAGATCAAATGATGCTATAGAATATTCTCCTATATTATGCATTCTAAGGATCTTTGTACACTTTTATATATTCCCAATACCATTGCATTGTTCTCATGAAGATAATCAAGCAGACAATAGATTATTCTTTATTCAATAGTCCTGTAATAAATAGCTAGGAAAAAAATTGATTTTACTTCCATTATTTGAGGCTTCAGTGTCCACAGAAAAAGTTTTGTCATATCTGTCTAGGTGATATCCTGTCTCTGATAATGGTCAATGGGAGATGGTTGGAGAAACAGTTTGCAAACAGGGAAAACACAGGAACTCAACGGAAATACAGTGTTTCTTCCAACATAGGTTCTGGCAATCTGTGGCTAACCATGAACTAACACCTTTGTGTTTGCTAAATAGACTCTCTATAGGCCATTCCTCCATGGACTTCTCTAATTGCTTTCATATCCTTTCCTTTTTTTTCTGTCATGGCAATGAGATTCACTTTAATTATGCTTTGTATGAATAGCCCTTCCTTTTATTATAAAAATTCTGATCTCATGGTATTTATATGTTGACTTTTGTTTCTTTTGCTCTCTTTCCTTTTGCTAATGGTAGGACATATCTAGGCGGATGATGCTGAAAAGCTCAGGGAATGAACAACAAAGCTGGGCATACTGATACAAATTTGTATGTGAGCTGATGGCAAATTAAGGCTTCCCTGAAACACAGAAGGATGCGATGGCTGGGAGGCAAGGAATTGTATCATCCATGTGCTCCTAAAGGTCATGATCTTATGAAGTGGAAGCATAAAGAATAATGAAGAAATCTGTGATCTTAGGTGGAAACTATTCGCTAACAAATTAATTTGTGCTATTATTTGGAAAGTGGAAACGAGGTAGATTGCCTTGATTTTGGAAGGCATTAAGACGTGCACAGTTGAAGTTGAATGCCTTTTGGGAGGCCTTGCTTACTGAATGACTCCAGAAGACTCTCCATATGGACATCAAAAGGGAGCAGTGCGATCATTAGTTAATACCATGCTAGGGAAGATGCAGTATCTTACACATGTTTATATCGTTGAATAGTTTTGAACTGGATCAGCTCCCTGCCTAAAAGATGGCCAGTGAAGCTGAATATTCTGACAAGGAGTGATATGAAGCTGGATCCTAATTTGTTCCAGTTTCTAATCATCTATGGAGAGGGTGAAGTCATTCAAATAATAGTGTGACTGGAGGGAAAGTCTCTCAAACCCTAAATAAGAGTTTAGCATGAAGAGATTTTTTTGGCATGGAAAATAACACTACATTTTTTAATTTTTTTTTTTCCCCAGCCTTCTCTGCACTATGGCAACAATAAAAAGAATTTTTTCAGTACTATTCGCTAAGCTTTGTTACAACTACATTCAATAAATGTTATTGTCCTTGTCTATTTTTAAGTCATTTGTCCAGATTAATGACTTTCTCAAAATAAAATATGATTTTAGGGAAAAGAAAACAAAGGAGCACTGCCCTGTCCCTATGCTGAATATTGTATTCCAAAAATACTTAATAAAAATAAATATAAGGTTTGGCAGGGTTCTGATTAAGGGCAATGTTTTCAATGTGTTTAAATACATGATTAGATTATCATCAGGAATGATGACATGTCTATGAAGCTTTTAAAATAAATTTTATAAAATACTTCATGATTAGTGAAAGGACCATCAGATGAATTAAATAACGGTGATTACAAAGAAGTAGTTTTCACATTGCCTTGGGACCCAACAGATTTTTATTTTAATAATTCTGTAATCATGTCCCTTCCCTCCCCTCCCTCTTTCCTTGCCTCACCTGGCCTCGCCTGCCATTGGCATTACCAATGCTACTGCCATCAGCAGTACAATACTGAATTGTATCTGTGTGATAACAATGTAATACTGATGGAATGTGTCAGATTAGGACCACAATAATTAAATTCACAAGTACTGGGTTTTGGTTCATGCAAATCTATAGTTTACAGAGCTGAGAAAGAGGAAACAATACTATTTCCCAAACAATAATTCTTTTGGAAAAGGCAAGATTACAATTTTCAAAATCTAGATCTAGATATGTGAAGCAGCAGAAAGTCACACCTTGAACCTCCTACAAGTTTTAATGGAAATGGAGAGGAAAAAAAGGGGGAATGGAAACATCCTTCTTAATGGATGAATATGCAGGAGCACCAGCTGGGAAAATACACAACCGCCCTATATTTGGAAGCTGGAGAAATACTTACTTTCTTTCTGTTTGTGAGATAAAAAAACTACCATCTTGAAAGTAGCTGGAATAAGGCTACAAATCCTCAGGTGCCAGGAGTTTTTTGCTATATCATAACCAGCTATATAACACTGTGATTACATACTCCTCATGAAAATGTCCTTTGGGTCAATATTTTTGTAGCCATCTTGTTATTAACATTTTGCTCTTCTGTAGTTGGTCATTTTTCCCTAATTCGTATAAAATACCAGTAAAATATCATTAACATTCAGTTAAATATCTAGCCAAAAAATTTAATGTAAACTCATGCCAGATCATTTTGCTAAAGTGGATATTGTATTCCTGAGACATTCTTTACAGCGAAGATGAATAAATAAAATATTAATTGAATAAACTCTAATACATTTGTTGCTCTTTTCAAATTATCAATCATTCTGGGATTTGTTTGGACACAATCTGTTTACAACAGTATTTACTCCAAGTGCTTAGGTTATGTTTCTTTGCCTTTACTGCAAGTCAATCTATAAATGTAATTTTTAATATTTTCCTTAAAGACATTGTCTCTTGGATTTTTTCACATCTATCTTGTATGGTCCCTGAAGTGGCATTAGATTAGTATCTAAATCTGTCTCTCTAAATTAATTGATAGTAAGGGTCTGGAAAACTGAGCTCTTGTACAGACCAATTCAGATTTTTTTTTTTTAATTAATTTTTATGTTTGTTTGTCTGGGCTTTTTTTAATATCAAACATAAAAGTGAAGTGACTTGCTAGAGATCAAATTCAGATCACTGAATTAGAAGTATGATTATGGGAGTGGATATTATCATAGACAGCATACTGTCTTTACGCTAACAAAGAACTCCACTTTAATTTAGTCTTTTAACAGTATTATTTTCCAGAAAATACATATCAGCCCACTTCTCTGAAAAGTTTTATTATTAGAATATTTGGTTGTTTTTTTATTTTAGCTCCTGGGTGAGAGGGGAAGAAGGCTGCATGAATTTGAAATAAAACAGAATATGTGCTTGTGAAACTTACACTTTCAAAAGCAATGAGATATGTAATTATTTGTTATGTTAATCTACAAAATTACTTCTATTATTTGACCCATATGGCTATGTGAATACCAGTGCATATAATTCAATCATATATCCCAGTATTAAAAAAAAATGCAGCCTTAGAACTAAACACATTTTTCTCTCGTGTCAAAGGTGAATCATTTCCTTATGTCTGAGATATCGGGATATGAAGGAAGATTACTTTCACAGACAAACAAGAGACAGCTGCCCTTGATAATGTAAGATTTATTCTTAACATTCTTTTCAAAGTATCTATTTCTGGTCAAATTTATGTAATGAAACAGGACTTTTCATAGCTGTGTATGACTAAGAGAGTTAAGGTGAGGCGAGGCAAGGAGAAGCAAGGCAAGGCAAGAATATAATGTTTTTTCTCTTGCTTTTGGTGCACCAAAACTCACTCATCACAAAGTAAATTAAGATTTAGCCAAACACAATGTAGCATTTAGCATGGTGAAACCAACTTTCTCAGTTGAGGGCCAGAGTATCATCTGCCTGTTGTCTAAATGTTAAAAGTATTTGCATACACAAGTTCAATTTTGCAAGATTGTGTTGCATGCTAATCAGTATGCAGGAGTTTTGGTTAAGTGGACACAAGAAATTTGTGCAGATTTATTTTTACAGATATATTCCCCCTTTCATGTGTAACATGGAGCAGAAATCCGTGTTTTGTAAGTCACAGAAAATAAAATTTAAAACATATCTTTTGTCTTGTTGTTCAGTGATGTTTGAACAAACTCTAGGTATGCCCTTAACATCTCAACACCACAGTTATGAGAATGATCTGAAATCAGAGCTGAATGGTTTATGTCTTCTATAAACAGTTACATGAGAGTAATGAAAGATGAAGAAGTTGCAATACCACTCTAATAGAAACCGAGTGATAGACAGTCATAAGATTCCTTTGTATTATTAGCTAGCTACATATAATTAGTCTGTGGTCAGTTTATGTATGACTAAGTAGGTAATAACATGTAGCTATAAATACATATAACAATGTGGAATTAAATCTGCATTGTTTTTGTAAATATTCATATTAAATAAACTTTTCAAATTGTGTTCTGATGGTTTAGAAATTTTTACTGTTATCTGAGAACTGTACACTGTCTCCTGCTGTGGGACATCTGTATGTTGTCCCCAGGAGCTTGCCTTTGTGTTCTGTGGATCTCCTAAATGGAAATACTATTCTAGTGATAGTTATCTTACTGATGTTCTAAACTTTAAATTGTTTCATGTATTCTAAACACCTTCCATTTCATGATCATAGTAAAATGCCATTCATGACTTTTTTATTGCCTAAAATAAGTTACTTTAAGTATCTTAACAATCCCCACAATGGCCAAGATTGCTATAGGTATTTGTGTATTCTAACATCCTTATCATTACTGATGGCTTCTTTCACTCCTTGATACTTCAATGGACCAACTGACTGCCTTATTAACATTATAGTTAGCTGATTGCTTACGTCATCATCATTATAATAGTAATAATATGTTTCAGATAGACCACTGGTTGATAAATGCATTTTAATTTATGAAAAAGCCCAACCACTTTGACCATGGCTCTTACCTTTCGGTGAAGATATTTAAAAGCTTTTTCTCTTAAAGAAAGTAGTCTACCATGGGATGAGAGAAAAATATAGCTGTTTAAAAGGTAATAACTAATAGATATCAATAAAAGGTCAGTTTTCATAGAGGAGAGAATAAAGTCCCACAAGAATATGTGCTGGGTAAAAGTGTCTGGAAAAGTAAATGAGCAATCAGTTAAAAACTTTTGTCAGCAATAATAAGTTATCAAGGCAGTAAATTGAGAAGATCAAAGAATTCAAGAAGAATCACACAATTTTGAATGAGTCATAAAATAGAATAAAAATGATGAAAAAATGCATGTGTAAAGTTATTGAAAAAAATCTAAATTTTATGTATACAGTAATAGGCTCAGAACTGATTGTAGTAATTCAAGAACTAAATCTTGGATTTATAATAGGTCTATGAAAAAAATAGCACAATGAAAAATACTGATCATAATACAAAATCAGTAGTAATTATAAAAATGACCAAAAAAACCCAGAACAGGAAACTGTAGTTTCATTAAGTACATGGATCTACAGATCTTCCATACTATAGACGGTTTTCATACCGCATTTCAAAGATGTAGGTATAAGAATCAAAAAAGTCTGGACAAAGAAAATAAAAAAAATAATAAGGAACAATTGAGTGGACTTGGTGTCTATTTAGGGTGCCTAGTTGTCCTTTTTAGAATAAAAAAAGAAATGAGCAATGGAGAATTTAATAGATGTATAAAAACCAAAGTGGCATGAAGAAAATGTATAGTGAAGGACCACTCCTTGTGGACTACAGTACAAGAGCAAGGGAAGCATCAAATGAAGTCAGTAAAGAGCTATTTAAGGCAAATCAAAATTAAAAAATAGAGGTACTTTTTCACACTAACTTCACTACAAGACATGACATATATCAGTAAGTTTGTATGAGTTCAAGAAGTGACCTGAAATTTTATGGAAGAAACATTCTTTGGCGTTCACCCTCAGTCTGCAAGTCCCTAGGAGAAAGCTCTGTGAATTTGTCCTATTCTTTTGCTCTTCCCTACACACCCCTTACCAGTCATCTGCTACAGACATGCCTTGGGCTTGGTGGGACATAAAAACATTGCAATGATTTTCTCAAATATTTATGGCATGTATATGTAATCAGTCATCCCATTTTAAAAATAAAGGGCAGAAGTGAACATATTTGTCCAGGGTCTCCAGAATAAAGCTGAAGGTCTGGAGAAAAGTATCACCTCATGTCCACCTGCATATTGACTGTTAGACATCATCAGTGTCTTTTCCCATAATACTGTCCTCTGTATGTTCTCACATATACTTCTGCCTCTAACCACCCAGGTTTAATATTGAGTCATTTATGTTTTGCCTGTGGGCATATGTGCTCTGCAGACAAGCATAGCTTAAAGATACAAGAAATGGTTTAGCCAAAGCAGCAAAGAACTCAGTGTGGGATAATTTATTCTACTTCTCATGTGGGCTGGGCATCTGGTTTTGAAGTCCATGTTGTCTCAGCAAGCCTGCTTCTGGTATCTCTGCTAGCTAATTTGAAGATGGCTGGGCACCATTCCTGCATCAGTCAGCAAGCCCAGATGTAACATATGTGTACTTTTATCCAAATCTTCTATCCAGTCCCCAGAAGGGCCAGTTTTCACTTCACTGGTGTGCACATCTTGAACTCCTATTTGCTCCAAGAAGGAATTCAACAGTTTCACTGGGACTGTAGTTTTTACCTGCAGTCATGGCTACACCTACTATTTAGTCCTGGTGAGCCATAAACCTGTGTTTTGGGATACAAAACTATGGAGCTTTAGTCTGTATTTTCACAAAACACTCAGAGATGATTAAGTTAGATCAGTGTGAATTCAAAGCTTGTCATGCTTTTTGTAATATCGGTTAGATTTTCCTGTGAAAGCAAGAAAACTATTAGAAGAGAGGAAAAAATGACCTCCTGTAGATTTTCTTCATTTTCTGAAGTACTTAAAAGGAGTAACTCCACTGTGGGGAAGTTGAAATGACCCAGCTAGCAGCAGGAGGGAACTTGAGGGCAAAAGATCCAGTGACTATTTTGACTACAGATTTCCCTGCATCCTCTTATGTCCATATAACTTAAGAGAATAAGATTTTTATACAGTAAATATTGTTGGTTTAGTGTTCTACTATACGATGAAAAGATAATTCAATATGGTAACTTTTGATACTCATTCCTCCCTCAAATGTCCTTTAATGAAAGCGTAGTAGAAAATATCTGGTATATTGAGTTATTGGCTCCAATTTGCTGCCTGTACCAGAATTGTAGGTTTAATGTTGTTGTTTTTGTTATCCAATCTAGATTGAAATTGCTGTGTAATAACTACTCAGTCTAAGGAATTTCCTATAATTAATATGATTGTGAAAAGTTTCTTTGTGATATATTCTAATTTATTGTCATTATTTCTAATTATACGTTCTTCAATTATAGAATGCACACACAATTTTATCAAAGTTAATAATTTATTTTACTCTGCAGTGATTACAAATCTCAAATATTTGCAGTTTGTTATCATGCTCTGCATTAATATATTGCTTAGATTTCTTGTGCCTATTAATTCTGTGCTGTGGATTCTCTCACTGCCTTAAGAAGAATCCCTATTCATTTTTAGCGAGGATGTCAGAATCTGACCTTATTTAATCTTCCTTACATTGTATTTTAACGTCAAATAAACCGTTTAGCAAATTGAATTGGTGCAATATAGAATATAAATAATATTCCTGTCTGGACTGAACGATGACTGCAGAACCTTGTCATGCCTTTGAATATTTTGTTCTTTGACAGATTTAATGAATCAATTTACCTGTAACTGGAAATGGGTCACACTTCTCTTATTCTCTTGTACATCTGCCTCACCAATAGATCCACAATGAAGGGTGCATGATGAATGATTTTAAAAGGCTGCTGTTCATATAAAGTTCAGAAGAATAACTTTCAGCTTCAGTGTACAACTTTGATGATTTTTCAGTGTAAAACTTACGTGACATTTAAATGTTTTCTTCTCAGTAGCAAAGAAACTACATGGGTACCGTAAATGGCATTCTAAAGAGATGGGAATGACAAGGAATGACATTGCCACAATTGATCTGTTGCAGGAAACTCAAACAAAACTTTCATTCTTTATGATCACAGTTTCAGCTTCATACTCACAAATTACTTCTTTAATAAATGCTAGAAAGCTATCTTCACACTGAAGTTGTAATATATGTCTATTTTAGTTTCTGCAGATGTCATACAGTAAAATTTAGTTCATTTGAAGCATTATTCTTGCCCATTCCTAAAATGATTTCAGTTGAATGAAGGGTGGAAACAGATGTCACTCATCTGAAATGGAAAGAGTTTTTAGAAATGTGTTCTATGCTAATGGTTTACTACATTGTAATTTTGCACAGTCTACCTTCTGCACATCTCAGTTTTATGGATACTAGTAGCTGAAGACAGCAAGAAGAAAAAAAAAAAATTGCTGTATGATATTCTGTTGTCCAATAAAATTTTAATAACATTAATTTAAAAAAGGTTTAAAAATCTATTTGTACTAATCAAAACAATTTTTTTTTTCCCAGAGAGAGCTGAAATGATAAAGCATGATTATGTTTCTGTTTTCTGATGTCTGAATTTCTTAGCTCAATGAGCAGTCTTTGACATCTCCTAATTTTAGTCATTAGCAAAATGATTAATTTTTTTTCCCATAATATTTAAAACATCCATTTATTTTTAAAAGGATTCTTCAGTAATTGTTCATATGTAGGTAAAAATTTGATTTAAATTCAGCTGGGCCTCACCTCAAAGGCGTGAGGTGAGAGTTTTATCAAGCACATTGTCAAATTGCACAGTAAATACCCATTCATTTAGTGGCAATACACAGGGGGAAAATGTCAGGGTACGATGGATGATGCTGAAAGAAATCATCATAACTTTTGTTCAGTATTCTATATAATAGATCTGATTAAAACCACTACAAGTTAAAACTGATGTTTATCTTAGTTAAATAATGATTACTCAATTTTTATCTTTTTTTGTTTTTAATTATGACTTTTACTAATATTTTTCTCCTATGTAAAAAAAATCTTGCTCTTATGCTTAAAGAAAGATAAAAAGCCCTGATAAAGTCCGGACAAAACAGCTACACTTAGAAAGAAAGTTTGCTTCACATGTTTTCCAGTGACAGGACAGAACTTACAAAATGTCTGTTAATATGATATTTTCACCATAATCATGGGATTCAAAAAGGCAGACATTTTTCTAAGGAATTATAATATTTAAATCTCTTTCTTCCCTAGCATGTGAAATTACCATAGTACATCAAACTTCTTACATAAGTATATGGAGACAGGTTACAGTGCAGATAGTCCATAATGGGAAAGTGCACTGCTTATTATAGGTGCGCGGCTACATTGTAGGATAAGTTCCTCTCTCTTGTGAGTTTGTTTTGCAGACTGTTATCCTGTTCCTCATACAAACCCTGGAAGTTAGATATGCTTTTGGTTTATAAAACCTAAAGCTTCAAGAAATTGATCAGAGCTACAACCTAAAGCCAAGTTTATGTCCATATTTTAACCTTATTTTTGTTCACAAGTTTCAAATTTGGGACATTTCTTAAATAAGAAGGAATTAGGACAGCTGTAGATAAATTTTGGAGATATTCTTTCAAGAATTCAACTCTTCAAGAGAAGAATATTTTATAGAGTAGGAATTGTTTATATTAAATACTGTCCATTCAATAGGTTAATTTGAGGAATGTACATGACTACTGGGAAATGAGGATACTTACAGAGTGGTTTTCCTACCCTGATGAAAGTTTGACAACATACCAGAAAGTAGGTGCTGGCCTTGGAGAGAAGGCAGCTATTAAGCTTGTATAGGCAAAGATGAAAGACGACAGTAAGACTGTTACCTGGAGGAGAGATTACTCTCATGCCAGACTACAAAGAAGCTTTTGCTGCTGTCAATGTCCATAGAAAAAAGTTTGTGTTGAGGGGCACCACAATTATCCTTCTGTGTTGGACAATTACAGTGGAGGACTGAATTGTGGAAAACTTCATTGCCAGTTTACTTCTATTAGCTAGGATAAAAGGCTGGCACTGTGCTTCTTCCTCCTATTGGTGATATCCTAACAGGGACGATATTCACAGCTTTTTGACAGGGCTGATTTTTAAAAGTGCTTGTAATTGTCCCTGAAAGAGCTACAGAACATTTTGTTTTCAAAGAGATGTTACTGCAGTCAGATGGTGGTTTTAGTCAGGCATGGTAGTGTGCAGAACTTTCTCCTTGTCCTTTCTCATCTATAGGGTATTTATTTCTTCCTTTACTCAAAACTCTTCTTGGCTGCATCTTTGGCATAGAGAACTGTTTGAATATCACCAACAAACACTACCAAGTTAGAGTAATGACAGTTTTGACTGAAATTAATAGGAAATGTAAGCACCTTAGAAATGAGGCCAGTGTCAGAAGCAATACTTAACTGCAGATATCCAGGAGAAAAATGAATCTGTATTTGTAATTTTTTTATAGTATTCCTACATTTTTAAAAACAGATTTAGAGCCAAAAATTCCTACATGATTTAGGCTGCCCAAGTGGTGCTATGTGGCTGGGGATATTTAACCTAATGATCCTACAACTGCTTGGAATACTCTTTCGTCATGGCCCTATTGCTTACAATGCTTTTCATGCTTATTTCCCCTCCCCTCCTTGTCAGAATACACCAACTAGTCTATATTTCTTTACAGCATTTTTGCACTCACATGTCAACTTTGACTTCTAAAGACTTACTCCCTTATATGAAAGAGTGAGAATCCCCCTTATACTTCTTTCCATATGTGCATATTTTCATATAATGAAGAATTACACTAACTAGAGACCTCAGGAGGTCATGAAAAAAATAGGAAATTGCTCCCCCCTGTCTACAAGTAACATGAGGTTTCAGAGCTGTTTGTGGAAAGTGCGGTTACCTTCAGTGTAAATGAGGAGCAAAACTTCTAGCAATTGAAGTTTGTTTTCTTCACTCACATGCAGTATGATTTATTGCACTTTGTCATTCTCATAGGTGGTTTGGGTGAAAATTTGAGCATGGAATTCAGGGGTAGAATTCCCATTTATTTCAGTACAACAGGTCAGAAACCCATCACTCGCCATTTGGTTCCTGATTTTCCCTGTCATTTTAGCTAAGTTACAAGGCATGTGGGATTTTACAAGCTGATTAAAATGAGGTCAGTCAAAAAGTGGGGTGTGTGCTTAAATGGCCATGCAGACAAAAGCCATTTCTTCTTTGAGGGACAGGAAAAAAAGCTTATGACACTGTAGTTCTTGTTAAAATCTTCTAGGCTAGGGAATTTTATGTGTGAAAACCTGACACCTACCTGTATCATCCTTTTAATCCAATAGTGCAAAGAGAACAACTACTAGAAAAGGAATCCAGTAATTTTGCTTTTTCCCATACAGTCTATAACCAGAGCAGAACCCTCTTTGTATTTCTTATGAATATTTAACAGCTCAGCCATGCAGCAACATGGTACATCTGAAGGAAGAGATTTCACACCTTCACTTCCACTTATTTTGGATAAAATAAAGCAATTTAGTATCTAGGTTGCAGGAAGAAATTTATCACAGCTATAATATCAGATCCAAGCAAACATCATTTGGGACATGTCAATCTTTACTTGGACTATAAGTTTATGTCTGCCCCTAGGGTCTGAGTTATTGTCAGCCTACTAGTCTTATTTTAGTCATTGTAAGGGAACCATTCCTTTCTTAATCTGGCAATCATCAGGCTTAGAAACAGTCCTATATGCAGGCCAGGACACAGCCTTGCTGTATGATATTCTGTTAACATTTATTTTTTATGTCCATGCAGTTTTGTTTGACTTCAATGGATCTGTTTCTTTCTTGGTTTGTTTAATGTTTCACTATTTTTACAGTTATTGCAGCTTTGGGCCGCTTTAACATGGAAGAGGAATTCAGAAAAAAAGAAGTCCATAAGGTCTATGCTATAATATTCTTCTTTGAACCTACTTATAGATATTTTCATTTGTGAAAGTCACCCTGGTTATTTTTCAAATTAATAAAAAAATAACCCATTAAAACAGAAAGGATGTTTTGGATGAGGGATTTGGTATCCAGAAGATGTTAGTTTTGAATTATCCATGGGCAGTTTGATTCACTGAATTATTCACTAGCCGTGCTGTACTATAGCATTAAAAAATCAGCAACTCTTTCTACTATTATTCTCACAGTCTTCTGTGAGATATCTTCCAGTGCTTGAAAATACCATGTGAATACTTTTTTTTTTCTCCAAACACAAAGATGTATAAATTCATGTTTTTCTGAATGCATTCATTCATTAGAAATGCATTTTAATGTGCACTGTAGCACATACCTAAAAATTACTTCTACAGCTGAAAAGTTTTTATGTGAATATTGGTTTTAGTATGAACATTATTACCTGCTCAGCATCAGTATTTTTTGCACAATATGTTTAAAATTATTTTTAGGTAATATTTGTTTATAACAAGTGATACACACATCTGTTTATATTTAATAAAGAGCTGATATCTTTTCATATCATCTTCAAATTGCTCATAACATTAGTTCTAAAAGGTAGAAGATGATGTAAACACATTTTTGTTTACATTGTCATGGTCTGAATCTACATCTAGAAACATTGTTTTTATTATAGGGACCTTATCCAGGAAAACTAACTCAAGTTTATCAACTTTTCTTACTGGAATTTTAAAAGTACTGTGAATCTGTAGAACCAAAGTAGAATTCATGCCCCATATTTTCTTTTTTGTCCCTTATCAAACTGTGTAGTTACAGTCCTTAGAACTGCGCATGCCTTAGTATGATAAAGAATGTAAAATCAAAGAACTCTCCAGGTAATGAAAATGGTGTTTTGATGTGTGCGGGGTTGGTTGCTTTTCTGGGGGGGGGGGGGTTTGGTTTGATCTGATTTGGTTTAAACATAGATAAAAAACTTCAAGAAATGTTTTCTGTTGTTCTTTTGGTCAAATCAGATGATACATCACTGAGGTTACTCAGTAGGACAGGCTTAGTATGACTTAAGGCAAACTAAAAAATACCTTGTTATTTACTAGACGAAAAGATTAGTGGTTAACTGGTTAGAAATGTATCCTTCAGCAGATACTGAAATAACCTTTGGGAAATTCAGCTTTAGGTGATGCAGGTGATTCCCCTGAGTCAGTAGGAGCTGTTGGATGCTGCAGCCACATTACTTCAAAAAACTTACCGAACTATGAATACTGCATGGCTGTAATTGGTCCTTCATGATTTAGATTTAGATAATCAAGAAGCCCCTGTTACTGAAGTGTTTATTTAAATCTTTGTTCTTCCCTGAGGTTTAACTGGAATGATCCATCATATTGTTTTTCTTTTGGTCCCTTTGGAAATGTTCCAAAAGTTAATTTCTATTTTAAGGATAAGCGTCTTTGTGTATAGGCTGGTAAATCATACAAAGCATGGATGCTTGTCTGCAATCTGTATAAATCTGGAATCCCAGGTAAGAGAGTAGGACCACATTGAGGCAGGTGGGGGTAGGTTTAATGACATTTTGCTCAGATATAAACTACAAGCTATAAAGCAAGTTAACTGCATGTGGAAATATGTCCTTCTTTTGCAGGAAGTCCTGAAGGTCGAAAGGCTTGGAAAAGGTCTCATAAGATCTTCACAGTTAATTCATCACAGAGAAGACAGCAGAGTCATGGGGCAGGCCTTGGATGATCCATGGCTTTAGAGCACCAAAGTTTTTTCATAAAAGAAAAATCACATTGATATTTTGAACAAATAATAAAGAAATGTAAGAAAAGCTATTTGTCTTGCTATGAAAATTTTACCTCTTCTGCTGATTGAATGAAGGTCGGCCATCTGGCTTTTTTTTTTCTTTGTGATTCACAATATATTGAATTTCTACTTTCGTTGTTTGTTCCTTCAGGCAAAAAATGAAGATCAAGTCCTCACAGGGAATCTTGCAGCAACCATCTGAGGACTTCTGAAGGTTTTGTTCGTTACCCAATTTGCTTATTTGGTGCATTGCTCTCTACACGTCTAGCACAAGCTCATTGGACAGTATCACTCAGTGGAGTGTATTGGGTTATGAACTATAATGTCACATTGAGTTATGTCAGATGTGACACAACATGACCCTAAAAAATATGATGAATAGTGATGAGCAGAAAAGGACATTTCAAGAACTTCTGTCAGAGTTTGGGTTTTTTTTAACTATTATTTTTAAAAATAACCTTGAAAAGAGACTTTTTTGGAAAATAAAATTTAAAAAGAGTACAAGGATTTTCCCCACAGAGTAATTTCTAACATCTAATCAGGTGTAAATCATTATCGGAAAAGCAAGTCTTTCCCATTGTGGAATACATTCCATCCACAAATATTAGAACCTCTATGGCTATACATGTCCAGCTGCACTGTCTTCTGGAGAAAGCCAACTTCCCTTCAGTCTGATGTGTGAGGTTTTTCACAAATCTGGGGAGATTATGCTAGATATATATCATATGCTCCCTCTTGCTGAGATTTTTTTATACATATACATGTATGCTTTTTCTTAAGTTCCCTTCTTCAAATTGATGGCTCCCTAGTGGGCTTTTTAACACTTATGTGGTGTTTATCATCTTTACAAGATCTTTTAAATATGTGTGATTGTACTTAGCTTCATGAGGTGAAAGTGAACTGAATGGACAACAGATCTGTCAATGGTGTTTAAGGTTAGTTTTTCAAGTCTCAATTCCTGATTATGCAATGAAACTTCCTACATGTTAACATCTGATCTAAATCCCATGATGTGTTTCAGGGTCAGGCTGTTGGATGATATAAATTCTGTATATGGAATCAGTGGCTGTGAGAGAGGTAATGCTCTTTTTCTGTACAGTTGTTGCTCATAATGCCAAAGATTGAAATGTGATTCATGGTGCTATAAGCATGTTAAACTGTATTTATTATGAAAATTACCTTTCTGCAGTTCCAATAAATGATTACATTCTTGAACTAGGAGTTAGAGTTATAACCTTTCAGCTCTAGACTTTTCTCTATAAAGATTTTTAACACTATAGTATTGGATGGGGTGCATCAATGTGAACCTTCTGCTTCATCCCAACATGTGGAAAATCTGAAGTGGAGAAAAAAAGGGGGGGTGGATAGAAGGGCTCTGCAGAAGCTGTGTAAGGAAAACAAGAGTCTGTCATGGGGAATATGTGGCTTGTGGAAGAATGAAAGTTACTTTGTTACCAGAATACACTCTTCTGCTCTTCCTTCCTCTAGAAATTTTTTAACCACTTTATAATACAAATTGATCAATTTTATAACTTTATTTTGTCCATTGGCAGGTAGGTTCCATTTCCATTTGTCTCTATTTCAGATATATCTGTTTGTTTAGGAAATAAAGTTATTATAAGAAGTTTTAATTGCCTTTGTAAAACATCTATGGCTAAAGATGTTTAGCATGATTTGGATTTCTGAGGCCTTTTTCTGAATTTGTTTAAACATTAATGTTGGTCTTTGCTAGAATTAACTGAAAAAAGATAAGTCAGAGATCAGTGTGGTGTACAAAACTGTTGTGGCTTCCTTCATAATCAAGCATAATAAGTTAGCAGTGAGTAACAGAATAAAGCTTCTTTCCTGTTATCAAATTATTCATATTCCATTCAGAAATAGAAATACTATATTTGATTTGAGATTTTTGGATCACATTTGGAAAAAATTAAAAATTTTAAGTTCACATAACTTTTACAGGGAGCTAGGAATGGTGTTTTCAGATACTGTAAGTTTAATTATGAAGGAAGAACATTTCTTCAAAACTTAGAGCTATCAGTGTCCTAAACCCAGTAATGTCCTCTAATGTTTTAGCATATAGTATATAAGCTGTGGGTATATTTTCCTCTTGGAAGGAAGGTCAAGAATCCCCACATAACCTGATTGACATTTGTAGTAAAATTGGCATTGCTCCTTCTAGTTCTGGGGTTAGAAAACATGAGTTTGGGGAAGCAAATGTGTATTTTGTACCTTGGGCTTAAATATCCTCAAAGGAATTCTCACTATTTTAATCTGAAATAATTTGTCAAATTAGCACTTGACTGACATTGCATGAAACACATTCTGACATTCTGCAATGTGGAGTACAACAGAGTCATTGAATTGAATTACTACTGCTAGGTGAGGCATGAAAAGGCTTGAACAACACTGCATGAGTGTGAAGTTTTTAACCCGATGGTAGAATATGAAGGAATTGTTTCAACATTTTTTTTTATGAGAGAAAGGGGATTTAATTGACATATTCCTCTTGCTATAACAGAGTTTACAAAGTATTGCTTTCACAAGTACATTTAAAAGATCCACAAGCGTACAAAAAATACGAAGGCTTTTTTTAATCTACTGTTTGCTTTTTGAGAGTACAAATACAGTGCTGGTTTAGCTTGCTCAGAAAAATACAGTAGTTGTCTTTTGTGTTAATGTTTCTACTAAGAGATCTGGTGCTTGCACTAACAGATTCAGCACTCAGAACAACTGCATCATTTGATCAGACTTTCATGGACAACATATATATACACATATTTTAAAAATTAATTTCTCTATATGTGTGAAAAATGCATGTGACTAGTGTCCTTCTACGTGCCTTTTTTATCTGGTCATCTACTAAAATTAAAGAGATTTCTTTATTTCTGAAGACAGTGATATCAATAATTATGACTGCTCTAATGAGAATCATTGAGTAATCAAGTCATTTTCCATATACACTATAATGTGATATGATAAAACAATTTTTAAACAAAATTTTTAAACCAGATTAAAAAAAAAATGTAAACAATTTTTGGTCAAAGGAATTAAATATGTTGAAGTATACAGACTTAGAATGAAACTAAGAATGGAAGAGTTGGCAACAAGCATTAATGCTTCCCACAGTGGACAAAATGAAATTCTGTCTCTTTTAGCCTCAGGTAGATAGCTCATTCTACCTCCAGGAGATTTTTGTTATTTCTCTCTGGTCTAATCTTTGATACTATGTTTTGAATGACTAATGAATGTCATCTTGGTTTATAAAAGTATCTCTCAACTACCTGATACAGTGGCTAAATTTCTGGCATATTCAATGCAAAAAGCTCCCACAATAAAAGGTGTGATGGTGAATCCAGTCATGTCTCTGACAGTCTTCTGGAAATAATGGAACTGAGTCTCTCCTCCTTGCATAAAGGTGTTTCCTCCAAACTAGTACACTCTGTAGATACCAAAATAAGCAGTCAGTTTTACATCTTCCACTTACTTTAGATTATGATCTATTTGTGAGATGACAAAAAACCATCACTGTAGCTCCCTGAAGTGCTTTAAAATCATTTGGACCCATTGTACTGAACATTAAAAGATGCTGCTCTTGTCTAAACATGGTTTTCTTTCAACGTGCATGAGACCTTTAAACATATGATACAACAAAACCAGATCCATAGGGGTGGGTTCCAGTCAAAGGAGATTGCCATCCTAGCTAGTTTTACTCACTTAAATTAAAGCAGCTTGATAAATTAAAGACACAAATTAAAAATCACATCAATAACGTATTAAAAATTAAAGCTAGATTAAACTCAGGCACAAGACCTCACAGCAACCACCGTTCCATATACACTAGTGTGGAAGTACAAAATTAGCCACACTTTTGGGGTTAATTTCCTGATTTTCAAAAATTCATAGCAAGCCTTTTAAAAGTTCAAACTTCAAATGACCCAGTACCTATTTCAAGCTGAAACAAGGCAGCCTGGCTGTCAAAAGAGCTCATTACTTTAGATATTATTCTTCCTAAAAATCTGGCCTCAAGTATGCATGTCGTACATGTTTAAATCTGTCCTTCAGTGATGCTGAAGACTGAACTGTCTTGAAACTGCACACTGTTGAAATTGAGAGCAATTGTTTATCTTGTAGGTAAACAGCATATATGTGCTTAGGAGGCAAGCATCTGGTAATGTTTGCAATATCACTAATTTGTTACATATTTTATACAAAATTCTCCCTTTGAGTGAATGTATTAGCTTTTAGACTATAAGCAACAAAATTTGAAGAGACAGGTTGAAAACATTTTCTTCACCCTGATGAATAGCTACCAACATAAGCAACAGCATTAGAAATCAAAATAGATGTCTAAATGCATAAAATGTCTCGTGATGCCTCTGCACACATTATTAGCTAATAATTATCCTGAAATTTTTCTACTACCCTCATTTTCAAAGAGGCTCTGTGAGACTGGATGTCATCTTTTCCATTTTAAATCAACTTTTTTGTGTGTGTCAGTTTGACAAGTACTAGATTACATCATTGCCGAATAAATGTTTAATTTAGGTGTCCTCCTTAGTGTTGTCATCTTTTTGGTCCATTTGGTCCTGAATGTTTCATGTATGTACTCCAGATCCTCACATAGGTCCCTAGCGAATGTAAAAACAGAAACACATTGAAAATGGATGTTCTTTAAAGAAGTAAATATGCAGCTAACACAGAAAAAATATCCATATTTGACTGAATTGTGAAAGGCAGTGTGTTGAAACTTTAATGTGTTTATCATGCAACTTCCAAAATAAATTGTCCTACTTTAATGCTGGTTTCTTAAAATATACATTAGGAGTTTTAGTGATTAAATGGACATTGTCAGCTAGGTAGCTATGCAGTTTCTTTTGTGGGTTCAATTGCATTTTCTATTTATTGGAGAGATTTTTCACTACAGTTGTTAGATGAAAGCCCCAAGCAGGTAAATTGCCCTTCTGATACTATTGCAGCCTGCTATAAGGAAAATGGCTGCATACGCAGGGCAAGAATATAGTCTGAGTTGCATTACCACCCTGAAGATTTTGCTAGTACTAGTCATAGAGCCCATCCAAACAAGTGGATCCCTCAAATAGGTATCTGGTGAGTGGTCAATCAAATATCTTCACTAAACTTTGCCTTTCTTTATCAGCCAAAGTTAATGGAGTGTCCTTGGTTCGGTTTGGGTCAATTATCACCATCAGCTGCTGGCCCAATCAGTTGGGAGGAGCTGCAGCTGAGAGGGGCCGCAGCAGGATAAACAACCCAAACAGGGTAGTTGATACCATAGTGTGTCACCCCTGGAGTGCTGTACTGGGGGTGTCTGTTTTCAGCTTGCTTCAGTGTGGTCGGAGCAGGGCAAGTTGGTGTCTTGGACACAGGTAAAGTTTTCCTGGTTTCTATTGCTCACTTTGTGGATAATTTTATTAGTACTATTGTTTTCCTTGTTCTCTAAAAGTCCTCTAGGCTCTTATCCTTTTTTCTTCATTAAAAGATGCAGATGCTTGTTCCCAAGTTACTCAATGTGAGCTGGGCATATAGACTTTACTGAATATGTATGGTACTTGAGGTTAAGGAGGGGACAGATGAGATCTAATGAAACGGGGGGAAATGAGAGAGTTTAGATCAGTTTGACCTGTAGAGCAATTCCTGTGAAGATATACTGGTAAAATTATACCAAACAACTTTATAATTGTTACCTAAATTTCCTGTGTAATTTCCCTATTGATCAATATAGGATAGCATCAGTACTGAAAAACAGTGCTTGCTTACTTACATTTTTTTTTTTTCCCATGTGTTTATATAGTTCACAGAACAAAAAATCTGCAGAACGTGAATTAAAACACTGATCCTCTTGTGGCACAGTCTACAGTGTAGCAAAGCAGCAAAAGCTGCCTGTGCTACAGTCCATCTTGAAGCTTGAAGAACTGACCATTCCTATGTCATTTTCTTATTGCAAGATGGAATATATTATTCAGTGTTGCCTAGAGGATTGCTTACTTAACTCCCACCAACTGCGCCTTACTATTTTAAACTCTTACTCAATTATGAAACACTATTTCAGTATTATTTCAATACAAATATAAACATTATAAGATTTGTAGTACTACTGTAGTTTGTTAGGTATGGTCCACCGTAAAACGTATAAAAAAACCATTATGGACATACTCTAGTCCCTAAATAAAGTTCTTTTTCAAGGATGAGTCAGTGGCCCAGGCAACTTTATTTGTACTGTATATTATAGAACATAGAAAAGCAAATTGATAAGGAAAATTATGGTCTCATTAGAGACCATAATGGGATGGCACATCACTTCTTTCAAACAGTCTATTTTCATGTGCTGTTCCTTTGGCTTCCCAGGAAATACTGGTGGTGTTTCTGCCGACTAGTTTTGTCTGGGGTTCTGTGTGCTGTGGTTTGATGAATTGCAGCAGATCTACTTTCTATTCTTCCCTCTTCCCCAGCCCATGGCCTGGCTGCTCATTCACTGTTGCCTTGCACCAGTGCTGCTGTCTGTGCAGCTTTGCATAGATCCTGCCTGGGCATCTGACTGTGAAGAAAAAAGCTCCACCATGAGCACACTGGGGGAATAGTAACAGCAAGGGAACAAGTGTCATGATACAGATTGGGAGGAGGGGAGGGCTTGTTCAAGCTGATGATACTGCTGACATCCATTTCATGCTCCTTGGTTATCCATGGGCAGTGCTTCTGAAAGCAAAGTCTTTGAGAAGAAAAGACTGGACAAAACCATCTGCTTAAAAGATAAGCGATATCTCTGCAGCATAGGACAATGCAACTTACAGGTCAGGGCAAGTCAAATCACATTTTTCATTCTATCTGTGATAGATGCCCTCTTTTTCTGCTAATATCTTTATTTTTGGTTTGTTGGGGTTTTTTTTGGTTTTGTTTTGTTTTTGGGGTTGGTTTTTTTCCCCCTGCTGAATTTAAATTAAATTTTAAGGTGTATAGAAGTGTACAGTTACTGTCTGCTTTCTCAAGGGAGTTAAGCTGTCTAATTTAGCTTTCCAGTATGTTATAAATAGGGAAACATAGTTACTGTGTGCATGGAGAAGAGATGATGACCATCAGGTTACAACCCAGATTTATGAATCTTGGTCTAAATCTAACAGAACTGTCTCTTAAAAAAAAAATTAATGGGAAAACATTTTGGTTTTCGGGCATGGAAAGCTTCGTTATGCTCCTTATGTTAAACACATAAGCAAAACAATCAATTATTTCTGTGATTTCATTTCAGTAAAGTCTAGTCAAGAAATTGGATAAAAAAAAATATTTCTGGACAAAATTATCGCTGTTGCGCTCTGAGTTATTTTCAGAAAGGAAAACAAGAGCACACAGGGGACCACAGACTTGTAAATTGCATTGTTGTACTGAGCAAGCTGAGTGATTAATACAGTGGTAGC
Source organism: Todiramphus chloris collaris (assembly GCA_025345505.1). Taxonomy (NCBI): domain Eukaryota; kingdom Metazoa; phylum Chordata; class Aves; order Coraciiformes; family Alcedinidae; genus Todiramphus; species Todiramphus chloris. The sequence goes on from JANVCC010000035.1 coordinate 26,222,162, forward strand.
TGTCAGTCTGTAAGCAATTAGAAGAGTATATGTTGATTGGTTCTAGACAATGTAGATTTATGAAAAATAAATACAGTATATAAATATCCCTCTTCTAACCAGATCTGTCTGTAAGAATGAAATAAGCATATCTTCTAAAAACAGGTGAACCTTTGGGAACAGAATAGGTTGTGAGTTCAAACTTGTGCCCAATTTAACAAGCAGGACCTATGTTTGAATATGATAAAATGTTTAATCTTAAGTAACTACTGGATGTGGAAAATCTATCAATGTATCGAATTACTAGAAAATTTCATGTATGTCACATGCCTAGAAGGCAGTGATTTGTTGACAGGAAACCAAAAGGGATCAAATCCTTTACCTTAATTAAGATTTCAAACAGGTTAAATTTTCCCTTCTTATTGGGGCAAATTCCCACCATTTACACTGTTGTTTTTTGGGGTTTTTTTCTCCCTATGGTCACATTGTTAACTGTTTTAATATCAACTGATATATTATAAAACACTGAGTATGTAAACACACAGTTTTGAGGCCTTTCTCAATGTAACAATATCTACTCTCTGAGTCTTTTGCCTTTCTTATGTTATGTAAGAGGACATGGACTATTTTTCCCCTGTCCATGTTCCTCATTTAAGAGAACAGTTTTCTTCTGCCTGTGGGATAGTTAATGGAGTTCTGCTTCTAATCTGCTTCTCATTGTACTGTCTGTAAAATCTGCTGGTTTCTGTATATCATGGAATTTAGTAAACTTTTGCCACAAGCAGTTCTTTGCTATTTACTATTCCCAGTTTTTATTATTTTTCTTATATTTATCTCTTCCTGTAAGTAGTTTGGAAATATGTTACATCTGAATTTTACAACTGAATAGGATTAGCCTAGTGACATTGTTCTTACTATGGTTGTTATCATTGCCTAGTATTGGTATTGTTAGCATAATATAAAGAAACATACATTTTTAACGAAACTATGTGGCTGGATACAGTAAAAAACTGGTGTTGCGGATGGTTTAGAATTTTATTTTTCTGTTTAATTACAGTCATAAAATTAACCATTGCAGATGGGATTTATCATATACCATTGCTAAATTATTTTTGGTGGGTATTAGATCACTGAAGCTTAAAATTTATTTTTGTCAGTAAATTCAGCCACTAACATTTTAACGGGATGTAGAGAGGAAGGGTCTGTGCACACAAACAAATTCAACAGTTTTGAAATTTGAATGTGTATGCATAGGAAATGTTTATTTTGTCTTTTTTTTGCACAGTTATGTCATACAACATGGTGGAATGAGGAAGCATGGTTTGCTCCAGAGTAACTGACAGTGCAGATACAAAAACAGCACTGGAAAAAAAATTATGAGCAATGATAGTTTCTAAGTCAGAGCCATTCTTAATATAAAGCATAGTCCTATGCGCTTCAGAAGACTCATAATGCAGTGAGTGAGCCTGTAAGGATCTCTTCCAAGCTAAAAGGTTCTGTAAATCTTGAGAAAGCACTCAGTCTTCAGTTGCAAGTCCCACTCTAATGGCAAACATCCTGTTAAAGCAAAACCAGTTCAACATTTGTTGTTTGTTATCCTTTAAATGGAAAGCAGAGGTTTGTTTAGACACTTCAGCACAAGTGGTAGAGGTTGCCAGGCTCACATAAACATTTACCTTTACTTAGTGATAAGCCCATAGCTGAGAAGCTTATAGGTATTTATACATGGCTGTGGCAGACTTGTAATTATTTAATAAGGCACCCTGAAGATAAGGTTATCATTATATAAGTGCCTGTAATGCCTCTGGGGTATAATTGCCTCATGATAACCTCATCCCTTGAAATTGTCTCTATTGCTAATATGAAAAATGTTTGTTTTCAGTGGGAAGATATATTTTGTGATGGAACAGCATTAAACTGTCAGATCAAAATGGTAAACAGCAGTTGAAATAAGTTCAAATAGATGAACTCAACCCTCATAGCAGGTTCACCAGATGAACTGAAATGATCCAAAGCATTTTTGTAATGGGACAGGTTTTAAATCTGGAAGTATCTGAAAATAATAGCTGTTTACCCAGAAACATGCTTTAGGTTTCTTAAACTGTTCTAGTGAAGCTTGAGATTCATGAGAATAAAAACATATTTTTTTAAAGACAGAGATTTTGTCATGGTAACATCTGCGTCTTTTCTCGGGATTTCAGTGTTTTGACTAGTAGACTGCCCATCCAATAACATAGCATTTTGTATTGCATTGTAAATTATGAGATAAGCATTAATAAAATGCACATGCTTTCCAAATAGGTCCTGGAGGGTGTCTGTTATACTTAATACAAGGGATTTTTCAAAGCATCAAAGTACATGAACTCACTTGAAATGTGCCTCCTGAGAGCTAGGTGAGTCGGACATGAAGCCTCCAAAATGTATAAATAGCGCTCCTCTCAAAATCAGAGAAGTTGTATGGGCAAGAAAACTTATCAAAGAGGCAGAGAAATAATGTTCCTGAAGGACTCAAGTCCAGGTGAGGGACTCTACCTTCCCCTTTCTTCAGGCATCTTCTGACATAAATTTGCACCTCTGAGCAGTTTTATAGATGGGTGTATGATAGATATGCATGTTTTGTGTCCCCTTTTTGCTTTAATAGGAAGTCTGTGGCTGTTTCTACAAGCGTCTATGTACAATCTTGTAATGAAGGCAATGTGAGGTCTTGCAGCTCCAGAGGCTGGAGGGGCTGCATGGGAGAACCTTTCCCATCACATGAAGGGTGTTACAAACAGGAGGTCAGCACAGCAGGGTAAATGTTTAGGTTTCCACACTTTTTATAGGCTCTGGCTAGCTGTGTGCCTGAAGATGGAAAATATTTGGAAGTAAACCAAAAATTTCAAACCTAACCTTATATTTCCTTAGGATTTTTGGCATCAGTGGCTCTTTTGGCTGTGTCTGAGTGGAATAAGCTGTGTCTTTGAGTTCAGTATGTTATCCAGTAACATATTGCACCTTTCTATTTTTTTTGTGCCTGGGAATTTCACCTCATCCATCTTTCACAACATTCAGCAGAGACTTTTAAAAATCCCTGCGCCAACTTTACGCAATTAGGTGGAGACAGGGCCAAATCCTAGATCTTGGTTTCAAACCTAAATCCTTGAGCAGCTTGAATACGCACACAAAAATCAAAATACTCCACATTTAAGAAAATTTGAATTGAAATCTTATTTGTTTGGCTGAAACTGCATATTTGAAGTGTAAATTCAGGGCATTCATTACCTATCCCTGAAATAAATCTTAATAATGGTAGAATAAGTGGGAAAAGATGACACACTCTAAAAGATTTAAAAGTTTATTTCAATTAAAGCTATATGTCATTTAAAGATTTAAAATGTTTATATATATATTTAATTAAACGTTTGTCTTGACCATTATTTTGGTTTGGTCATTACTTAAAAACTATTCAATTATCTCATATGTATCTGAATTCCTCTGTGTTCCCTCTTTCCAGTTGCTGAGAATTGTAGACTACAGTCTAGTTATTTGCTTCTCCTCTGGAAGTACTAGACAGCTTCTGTTTGCACAGAAATGTACAGGTTAGGAAAATACATGGGGGAATATTATTTTCTTATTCTATAATATAATTTTTTATATTTACATTGTTCATAGATTATTTATATGTATATTATACTTTTTTACCCCAAAATACACCCTAGTGAGTGTTTATTATAATTTTTCTCTTTTTTATATATATTTCCATTTTAGTTATATGGTTCTAAGTCAAAACATTAACACTCTGTGTTAGCTCATAGATTTCATTTTTCCATCTTAGTGTGGGACACTCAGGTTTTTAGACTGTGTTCAGAAAGGCATAAGCCCTTTAATTAATTACTAATTAACTGTTTTCTTCAGGCAATTTCCCTGGAGTACTAGTGTTGCTTTGGAGCCCTCTCCTGGAAACTGTATTTGTGAATTATATTTTGGGAATCAATTAATGGGTTGTTCTTCATTTGGAACTCGCTTTTAAGAGAATGAATTAGAAAGTTTACAACTGTGTGAACAGTGGAATAAAGGATTCCACACCCCCCCCCCCCCCCCCCCAGCCATTTGTCTATTTTCTTATCTTTCTGATTAAAACTGGGAATGCAGTGATAAAGTGATGATTGCTAATAATGTTGACTAGATAGTTCCTTTTTGGATGCTTGGCCTAATAATTTTGAGTTTCTTGATGTGCCCACAAACTCCAGGAATTTCATTTCTGGTATATATTTTACCTTGATCTGTTTAATGTCTAACTCTGATATCCTGAGTTTCAATACACTCAAGAAAACATCTCAGTTTATAAACTTTTTAATCTAGTATTTCTAGCATTTGTTTTCCTGCATTTCATCCTACTTGATTGATTCTGTAACTGACCAGATAATGTATTACCATTTTACCCTAGGCTTAAGATTCATTCTGTATACATAAGATTTATTATTGGTCTCAGTTTACTCAGTGTTTAACTGACTATTCCCTGATTGCATATTTTCCCACACATGACAACAGTGATTTCTGAAAGACATATATAGTGAAACTTAAAAAAACCCAAAAAAAGACCGGCCAAAAAAACCAAACAAACAAACCACCAACAACATTGAGGGTTACCTTTCAGTGATAGCTAAAGAATTTTCTGATTTATCTTTCTTTCTAAACTAAACCAGGAAAACTGGCAAAATCCATTGAACAAATAGATATCAAATTAACACTTTTTGAGATTTACAGAATGAGAAGATTCATGAGTTCATGTGGAGAGGATATAATTAATCCTGTCATGTTGTTCTGTGTGATTGCTATGCACAGAGTAGTCATTGTGCTGTCTGCATCTCTCAAGTCTTAATGCCTGTTCATACTATGTCATTGCATCTCTTTCCAGCTTCATGGAAACCAGGGGAGGGTTAATTATTTTGTCCATTTTCCTACTTTCTTGAGGTCAAAATTGAGCAGAAACATAGCTCTCATCTGGAAAATATGAACTGATTAGTGTTCCATCTGTGGCACGCCTTGACTGCCAATGGGTTTTTTAATTATATTAAAATGATGTACTTTGATATGAGAAGTGAAATAGGAAGCTAATTTCTAATAATTGCTTTAAAATGTGCTTTGGAGGAAATATGGAGATATTAACATTACCAGTAATACAATCTGAATGAGCTAAATGGGAGGTGTAATGAGAACTTCAGGGCAGGAGGGAGCATGCAGAGAGGTTGAAAATGTCATTGTATTCTGGTTGAGGTATCATTTCCCAAATGATAGTTTGGCCTGCCCCTGCTGTATCTGAATACCAAATGAATGCCTCAGCTGTGAGTCTGTGATAATACAGATTTACTCATTGCCATTGCCCCTACTCGTACATAACCATATTCTTGATATAGGTTTACAGACAATATCCACAATATATTTACATTAATATTCATGTTCACTTGTTTGTTCTACCTTCAGGAGTGTTCTTTGCTCCTAGCTTTGCTATTTGAACTCTACTGCAACATTCACTACGTAGCCCATGTTATATTATTCTAAGCAGCCAGAATCACAACAAAAATACAACTTAATTAACATTTTTGACAAAATATACCACAGCAAGAAAATGAAGAGCTACTTGTTGATCTGTGTGATTAAGTCCTCCAGTCTCAGGACAAATACTATACATCTGAGATCCACAGGACATTGCCTTGGATGAACCTTCAGCAGGGTTCTTTCCAGCATTTTAACTTTTTCAGATTTTATTTTTACTTGAATATACCTTTGTGAAAAGATAGGAAACCTGTGTATTTCTTTTCCTTCCAGTTCACTTGTTTTGATCTTAACTTTAATTGAAGTACTGCAATAATTCAAAATTATTTTAGCTGGTTAAAGAACACTAATCAAGGTACAGTTGTATGGCTGCTGTTTAGAGAACCCAAAAGAAACTTATGTATAATTATAAAACAATACAACAAATTAAAATTAGGGTCAGATAGTTGGAGAGGAAAAGGGTCTGATTATATGTAACAAAGCTTAGTTGCTAAGGAATTGTCAGTTACAAAATTTGTGCTGTTTGCATGTTTGTGTGTGTAGGATTATTTCATGAAAGTATCTTGTGTTACATGAATTCAAATAGTTTATCATACACAAGAGAATCTGTGTGGGAGAAAACTGCTATGAACATTCAAACCTGGTGAGACAAAGGATAAGCCATCCATAAGAAGTACAGCTGCAGGAAACTTGACTTTGCTAGTTTTTCTGCTCACAGAAATACTTTAATTGTTATAAATTATTAAAGCTCACAATTATACTCACTGTTTCTAGCTGTGTTTTTGACAGTTAATTTGGAATTTTCAGTTTTCTGGAAACTAGATTTCACTGATCCCACCGAAAACCAGGTTTAAGTCAAAAGCAAGGCTCTGAAATGGAGTTTAAGAAAAATCTCACAATTAAAAAAAAATCTCACAATTATAATATTTTAATATTTAATACCTCTAGTACCACTTCAATTCTTATTACTTTGAATAAAAAAATTAATATTGAAGAACCAACTTTAATTTCATTTATATATAATCTTCATTAAAGCCCAATCCCAAATTTTCTGGTAAAAATCTGTATTTATTTTCAGAGTTACTGACACCTTTAATTCAAATTTGGTTTTGCCAGCCTAACACTTAAAATCCCTGACTCTTTCAGAGGAATTTTTGTAATTTTGATAGACTTTACAATTTGTGATACAAAGAATAAAGACTCTGGAACTGAAATAATCAAGTAACACAAAAGTAAGACAAACATACCATTCATCTTCAAATGTCAAGAGAAAACTTCAGCACACCGTAGCTGTCCCAAATTTTCTGATAATTTTCTAAAACTGTACAGTGAGCACTGCAGAACATAGACGGGTTTGTAATGTTGTTAGCCTTTGAATCCCTATAGTCCTGACTGGCCTGTAGCCAATCTGAAGCCCCAATTAGCCAAGCACAGCATTCCATTCATGCTTAAAATTCATAAAACTTACAGTACATATGTTGAAACTCAACAAAAATAGTGTGGCTTACTTTTATTATACCCTGACCTCTTGTTTTCTACCTTCTATTGCTGTCACTTAGTTCTTTTGTGGATATTTTATCTGCAAACAGTTCTCTTGTGTCTTACTTTTACTAATATAAACCTTTCTGTAACTGTAGCTTTCTGTTTTAGTGAGCACAATCCTAAAGAACTGTCTGATTATGTGACCTCAATACTGAAAAAATTTAGGGAGGAAGATATGACTATAAAGAGGCCATGAAGGTTCCATTTTATTGTGTGAACATGGTGAACCCCATGTTAGTGCAATTCTCTATTTTATTACTCATACTAGTATCCATGTCATCACTCACATCAGTAATAAATGTGATCTGGGTACTTCCACAGGGATTAAATTTCCTTAAGGAAGTCTAAAATCTGAAGAACAAGCAAAGGTCCTTAAAAAGATAATTATGTGTTGCCAAACAGATGAAATAATAAAATTATGCATTTTCAGCAGAAGAATCAAAAATGTGTTGTGAGAAAACAACTGGGGATGCTGTTTCTTCGTTAGTTTAGGATTTTCCTATAAGGAAAAGTCTCAGACCTCCATTAGGCACTCCAGAAAAGCACAGGTATCCTGGGGGCCCACAATCTATCTGCCAGCTCCTTGCAGATACTCTGGATGCCCTAGAGGGTAAAAATGGCATGAGATGCCTGCATTTAGGCAACTGAATCTGACCCTTGATGAAGCCCATTAGTATCATTTGATCTTGGGTCAACATTCTCCAAACAAAATTATCTGAGCAATGCCAGAAAAGTGGCAACATGAAGCAGGAAGCCAAAAATGCAAAAAAGAAACTCGCACAGTAGTCAATGAATGGAAAGGCAAAAATATCTGTAAAGAATCTTTTGTAGAATGATGGTGAAAGGATATAATTAAAATATCATTCCTAATGTTGGTCTCAATGTTTGAGAGTGTTGAGATTTTCAATCGATGCAGAAATTCTCCATGGAGTTAGCAAATTGATACCTTCTGAAAGAAAGCATTAGTCAAAGGAACCCTTTCTTATCTATTGCATATTACTGATGAAGCAGTTGACTAAGAAAAATCTAGAAAGCAGAGATAAAACATTCTCAGAAAATAGCCTAAACTTCAAAACCAGGGAAACAATACAAGATTTATGGCTTCCAGTGGAAAAAAAAAAAAAAAAAAAATTAAAAAAAAAAAATTAATTAAAAAAAAAAATATTAATAAATTTAAAAAAAAAAAAAAAAAAAAAAAAATTGTATCAACAAAAGTTTCATTGATGAAACCAGTGTAAATATATTTCAGACATAACAAACTGAAATCTAATTTAGTTTTTAAAAATTAGCTGTAGGCAACCTTACCAGTGAAGATATTACTTTAAATTGCAATGACAAAATGACTTTTTTTGACAGATGTTCCTTTTTAGTCTAAGTTATTTATAATTTTTATCTATTACTAATTTCAGCTGAGTCAAAGTTGTGTTTTTAGGAAACAAATTATTTGTTAAAAAAATCATATTAACTCAGATGCCATTGAGTTAGTGTTTCTGTTTGAAGTCATAAAAAGGGAATATTTTTTTAGAAGGCAGAAGCCAGTAGCCATTTTTCAGCCAATCATACAACGTAAACATTTTTTCCAACTCATTAACATGCCTTGGGAAAACAGATGAATGTTTGTAAATAATTATTTCAACAGAAATTAATGAGTTCACTCTTGCATATCTTTGTATACGTTGCCTCACCAAATTAATTACATTTATTAATAAAGTTTTTCTCTGGGGAGACGTATCATCCAGTGAAGTGATTTAGACTATGCTTAGGCACTAAATAGTTCGCAAATTTAAAAATGTTCTGGATTTTAAGGTCTTTGCTAATAAAGGTAACTACATCTGTGGCAGTCTTCTAAGAGAGTGATGAGGAAGTTTTAAAGTCTCAAGACTGACAAATAATTCTGTATTCTATATTTAAGTCTTATTGGTGGCACCTGAAAATATCAGACAAGGTTATTGAAAAGGGACTATCATACGGAGAGATTTCTAGGTACTGATGGATATCCGCCTTTTATCATAGGCTACTGTGTAAGAAGTGTGTTACTACAGCAAAGTAAATGGATTCATAACTGTTAAAATAAGCCTCTATCTGTAGTAAAATTGGTAAGGAAGACCAGAGGTATTTTCGTTACTAGATTAAATTAGATATTTTTTTTGTGTGTGTATAGCTACAAATGCACCTATGCTCTGTGTGTATCTGATGGAGAGTGAATGTGGGATGCTAACTTTAAAGCATATATATAAAATGAACAATGAAAAAAATGTAATATCAAAGAATTGCTATAAGATCTATTAACTGAAGAAATGAAAGGGCTGTTTTAGAAAATGCAGACATGAAACATGTTCACAAGAGGTTTATTGTTACCCTAATGCACTATAAACTACCATTTCTCAAGTTCTGTTCTAAGGAGTTAGAGGAGCTTGATTCCTGAAGTATACGGTTGTGGAAAGGGCATAAACCCACTACTGTGCCTGATGACTGGAAAAAAAAAAAAAAAAAAATTTAGGAGGGAATCAACAGCAGGTTTTGTACTAGTATTGTCATTAATAAATAGTGAAAACACACTGTGATTAATTTATGTTGTATGTCCACCTTTCTTATTATGTCCTGTTGCCTGGGTGAACTATTAAAATGACATGAAATAATGGTCACTGCTGCTCCTCGTCTCCAAACTGACCATCTCTAAATGTCATTTCATAAACAGGAAAACTAAATTATAGAGAGATGTCAAGGGATTTGATTTTATTTATTTTATTTTAATTTTCAGAAATGGTGAGTGACCATATCCCATATATCACTAGGATCCCTGGGCACTCACCTTTCTGGAGTTGTAAGTCACTCATGCCTACTGAAGATGTCAGTGCCCAGACCAAGAATAGAAAACACTTTTCCTGTGTTCTAGGTGTATTTTTCAACCACAAGTCCCTTCCTTGTGCTTATCTGCCAAACCACTACTGTAGTGATTTCTGGTTATAATGCCTTAAAATACAGGGCAAGCCAGAACTGTTTCATTGTGGTTTTGCTAAATGGTTTTTATATAGATTGTCAGGTTGGTCAGAGTTCTTTAGAAGGAACCTGCTTTTTTACAGAGTTCCTGTGGATGCTACATTTAAGGTTGGTAATTGACTGAAAGGACACTGACTTTGAACAAAAATACATGTAAACTCAATCATGTTTTATTGTGGCTATTTAATTAGCGTATATAGTAAGAGTTATTTCAGGTTAAAAATTAGCTGAAAATACATTTCTTTCAACAAATTCAGAGATTCTGGCTGAGAAAATAATGCTGCATTGGATAAAACAGTAACTTGTGATAAACATAGTTGAGATTCAAATAGAGACAAATAAGCTTAAAATATGTAAAGTGGTGACAGACTTATTATAGCTTCAGTAACATTATTCAAAAAATATTGTTGGGTTTGTATGCAATCCACTGTACATCTCTCAGTGAATATGCCACCCACCTACTCTGAGAATATTCATGACATTGCTGCTAGACTATGTAAAGTCACTGTCACTAAACTACACTGGGGAACAAACAAGGTTGACATTCTCATGTGCAGCTCTGCAAATCTCATCATATTTGACACAGACTTCAGTTGGTGCAATCATTTATACTTTGAGTCCAACACCGTATTTAAATCTTTTCTTTCCTGATAGGATGTTTGCAATTATTGTGCCTTCGGTAGTGTTCTAAAAATGTTTTCCTAGCCTTAAATGATATCAGGTGAGTAATTTGAGATCTTATATGCATACAGACTACCCAAGGCAGCCCAAGAAGGAGTAGAGGAGGACAGCAAGGAGTAACTTTTTTTCTTTTGAAATTAGTGAAGATACAATCTAATATCATGACATTATTAAGAATGACATTATGAAGCATTTTAAAATGCATTCTAATAATGCAGAGTCTAATAGGGCCTTTTTCTTAGAATCATTTTAACTAGAGTTTCTTCTAGGCAGACCTTGGTCCTTGTTCTGAGCAGGTCCTTGCTGGGGTGCGCAAGGGTACACAGTAAGTCCCTCAGTGCAGAAGTAAAGGTTCATACAGCAGACTGTCAAAGGGAAGAGAAAAACATTGTGAATGAAGACCCTCTGCTAATGGGCACCCTGCAAATCCTCACCAATGTGTGCAAAGTCCTTTTAGAGGACATTCATATTTTACTAAGCAGTTGCTCTCAATGAGAAACTGATACCTTTTGGTTGTTTTTAGTTAAGGTTCAACAACAATGTCAAAACCCTAAGTCTTGAGTAGACTTTCAGGCAGCATTTAGGTCCAGTGTGACTCACTGTAGGTCTGTTTAAATGGGAACACTATTGAGGAACTGTATGTCTCATGAAATTTGGCTTTGAATTTCCAGATTGCCTTTGACTACAGTTGCAGACGCTGGTAATAATTAAAATCAACCCCTCCCCACCAAAAAGCCCCAATCCCTGGTCTGGAATGAAACTGCCTGAGATGCAGTAAATTATTTTTCACCATGTCACAGCTTTGGGGAGCTAAAGTTGTCTTGCATGATCTTGTCATCTATGTCTGAAATTTAACTCTAGAATTACCAGTAGGGTAACTGAGGGATGTCTCTCATCTTTGAAACTCACAAAAGGTTTGTATAAATATAACATATGTGCATTTACACTTGACGATGGTAAACTTCCCATTTCTAGTCATCCTTAAGAAAATGAAACAAATGCTCTAAATGAAGCTTTAGTACTAATACCTTGTTATGTGCTATGGTCTTGAAAATAATTGTGTATCACTAAACTTTCATGCAAAGGCAATAGAAATAATAAAAGTTAATACATAACAAAATAGAACTACTGGAAACAATGTGAATCCCAGGCTCTGGATTTGGATCTTTGAGAGAAACAGACCTTTTCATACAGCCAGAGAGAAAAAAAGGAAGTAGGGAAAAAAATGGTGATTCATGCAGTCTTGTCCAGAATGCAGAACAAAATGGTAGATTTGTTTCTATGTACAAGAAATCTCTCCAGAAAGCATTTTCTTGTGTATTACCAACCAAAGTATCACAGTCAGTTGCAAACAATTTGAGACAGAAGATTTTAAATCAGTATTCTATTATCCTTTAGTACATCAACCAGGACATAGCAAAATATGGTTTTTATTTGTAGCAAATTTCAGAGATGGATTACCTTACTGTTTTCAAAAATGATTTTTTCTTTTGCACATCCAAAAGAAGAGAAAATTTATTACCTGGCAAGTAATAGGGAATGGTTGCTAGTTTTTTTTTTGTTTGTTTGTTTTTTGTTTTTCTTGAGAAATAGCGGTCCAGGAAACATCTCATGGCAAGAGGCAGTCTTCATCTTCAGTGAAGTCTTGGGACCTTGTTGTGACCAATTAATCAGATGCCCTAACGTGTTTTCCAACCAGATAATAGTATTTTTTCCAAAGAAGAGTAAGGAAGAAAGGTTTTATTATATAGCTAAATTTAAAGACCATCCACATTTCAGTATGAAACGTAGGACAGGGACAAGATTCATCCCTCTTAACTCTTAAGCACTTGACTGAGGCAGCTGCAGTTGCTTCCCGTTATCCAAGACTCCTTGAAAGAGATCAGCATCTCCAGAGGGCAATTCAATTGACTTAGAATCTCTCTCTCTAGTTCCACTGTTATTATAACATTTATAAACATTACATGATATTTATGTCTGTTTACATAAATTATCCAAATTGTTCTCTGTAGAGTTGGGTACCAAGCTTTCCTCCTTGTGGACTGGTCCAGAGACACAACCTGGGAAAAACAGAATGAGCATTGATGACTTTTCAGAGCTTTTAGAGGAAATGAGCTATGATATTTTTTTAAAATCAAATATTAGTATGACTGAAAGATTTATTATAAAATATAGGTACTTGTAGTTTGCGAGGAGTAGAAAGGGGATTTGTTAACAGTAAAACATAGGAAAAATGGAAGAAATGAACAATCACCTGCTGTGTAAAAAACCAGAAGTTGCTCTCACTGGCACAAGCAAGTGAAGAAATGTGTGTTTGTCTTGTCATTTTCTTTTTTTCTTGTTACAGAGAGGAAAAACTCTAGACTAAAATCTCCAAGTGTCTCATATGACAATAAGATTGCAATATTTTTCTTTCCCTTTCCCACTTATTTATCATCTCTGTCTAAATTCTAGATCAAAAAAACCCTCAAAGTCTGATGAAAATGAGTTGTATTCACATTTTGTAAACCAGTGATTTAAAAAAAAAAAAAAAAGTCTGACTTTCTCCTTCTGGTAAAGTAACCAGTTTGGGCATTCTGTCCTTCCTGTTCAATTTGCTTCCCCATATGTTTTTGACAATATTCTGGAAATAATTATGAGGACTTGGAACCCTTTGTATGCCAGGTTAAAATCCCTGGGATACCATCTTCCCAGTAAACAGTGTAAGTAAATTACAGGGCTCAGTAGGTGGTTTATGGTTAAAGATTCCCATAAAACAGTCTGCAGCTTCTTGATTCAGAAACAGTCCAGGTTTTTGTGTGTTATTTAATTTCACCTTCCAAATCAGAGGAAGAGAACTGGAATCATGACAAAATGACTGTTTGGTTGTTTGGGGATTTTTTTTTTTTTATTACAGCAGATCTTGCTATTCAATTAATTAGTAGTGTGTAGACGGGATTTTTTTCTCTCTGTATTAATGCTCTAATAATGACACATACAAATGACAGCCATGCTGCTTAGGTCAGGGTGACAAGTCAGTCCCATATTAAAGCAGATTAATAGTAGCTCTATTAAAAAAACAAAACAACCCCAACCAACAAACCCCCCAAACCCAACCATAAACAAAATAAAGTCTTTAAAATAAAATAACAGATAACATATCTTAGCTCAGAGTTTTGCCGAGGATCTGTGGAGAGTGGGCAACTGATGTCAGTTGTTGTTTATGTTACAAAGTGTTAGTGAACAGGAAGCATGGATGCCTTGTGAAAAGGCATTGCCTTGTCAGTGCTGATATAAACATCATTATTTGCAGGATGTTGTGTTGATCTGGACACCTAAGACAAGTGAAGATCTATTTTCCATGCATAAGCAATATATCAAAAGATACATGGTCTGAGCTTTTCAGGAGCAAGTACACCCCTAAAATGTAAATTTAATTTTTTTTTTATGGAAGTCCTGTCTGAGTAACAAGAGATGTGGGAATAGATACTGAACATAGCTGCTCACTGCTGTGTAAAAAGAAGAAAAAAAGAAAATCAAGCAAATCCCCATGGGACTCCAACCAGTTCTTGGTCTGTTATTGCAGTTCTCTGTGGGCATCTGCAGTTTGCTGAGGCTAATCAGATGTTAGAGGGGCATCTGCAGTTCACAGAGAACTCCTAGAAGCTGAACGGAGCTAATTTCCTCGTGCTCATTCTTAACCTAACATTTATGGGTTGGAGTGCTTGCACGTTATTTTAACGTGGCATTTGAGCATGATTTCATAAGAAAATGAGTCTTGGGACATCATCATGCCTGTGTGTCTGAAACTGTTGACAGATTTAAATAAAATTTGACAGACAAAAGTTTCAGATATATTGGGTTTCTCTGAGTTTCACAAAACCTAGGAAGGAGACTCTTTGGGCATAATTTACTTGCTTGAGCATGGGCTGTACTAATATTTGCACTTTCCTAGTTTCCATCCTAGACTCCAGTTACCATAACAGAAAGGACCTCTCTGTTTCAGATATGAGGATATCTCAGAAAGCGTTAGATGCTTGTGTTTAGGCATATTCTCTAAATCTCCAACAGAACTTTCCAAACTGATACAAAACCATCAGCATAACTTGGATTATTAAACACTGGATAATCTACACAGGAACAAACTCCTTAAGTGTTCCAGCTACTCAGAAACCCTCTAGTTAGAATTTGAACCTGCACAGAAGCTTCATGTAGAATTTGCCAAGGAGTTAATAAATTTAAAGATACTCTCTGATTTACAAAATAAGATTATCAAATATCACAATTTCCAAATTGAGAAATTTGTTGCTTTCTGGAATGGGCCATCCCATAAAGTTCAAATTAATCTATTTTCAATTTATTGCATACAACTGCTCATAAAACAACTCATGCTTTTTGCTTTCATTATTTGAGAACAGCATCTAACTAGATTTCTTCTATGCAAGCTCTTTTTGTTTGTGTGTTAATTTGTGATTTACAGACAGATATTGTTGTCTGAGTTGAGGCTGCTTTGTATAAAGGCTTCTTCAGTTTCCCTGATTCCATTATGTGTAGTTCTTAGCAAGGACTGTATAAAACTTTGGTTTTTTTGGATTTTTCTAAATATATACACTTGCACACATGCACGTATACATGCATACGTATACACACACATATATGTAAAAAGTGAAGATTATTGGGAGTCTGACAGCATGGATTCATTCAAGAGAAGCACAGTATTCTCCATAATATAAACAATGTAGACTTTTTATAGACAATCTCTCTCTTTTAAGTTAAATTAAGAACAGCTAAGATACAATGTCACAATATAAGACCTTTTAACAAGTATTAGAGAGCTTTCCTAATTTTTGAACTATTCTGCAAGATGTGGTGTTTTATAATGAAACTGAGAAAAACAGAGTAAGTTTTTGTGAAAAGATTTGTGGTGGTTTTTTTTTCCTAAGTTACTATTATTTATAAAGTATTCATAAAATTTTTATTACTTTGTTTCTGTTATCACAACAGTTCTGTGGACACAGTCCAGCATCAATTTGTGCCACTGCATAGTGTTTTCATACTGTTTTTACTTTGATGTTAGAGAACACCTTTTTCTTTGTTATGACCTTCAAGTAAATGCAACAAAGTTTTGCTGAAAAGCAAACCCCTGAGGAATCTCAGGTCACACTAAGTAAATGGAGTTTTCTTCAATCCTGATGACTATGTTTTCCTCAGTGGATCATTTACACTTCATATTCTTTATTGTGACTCTTCTTATATGGTAATAAGTCTGTAAGCATTTTCTTTCCTTTGGGAAATTTAGTGTGCTCCATACCAGAAATGAAGAATTTGGTCAGGACTTTCATTGTAATGAGTTTTCTTGCTGTCTAGAGGCTGCTTTCATTCTTGGTACAAGACAGGAGTTTTGCATGTTTCAATGTTTTAGGGAAAAGGGGAAAGAACAGGATGTGTTCTATGTGGAATAATAAAAAAAGAGACAAAGATGGGAAAATAAAGCAGACTGATGAAAATGTGACAGATTTAAGATGAAAAGACACTTTATTCACAATTTATTCCTTTGAACTTCCTCTGCTATGGAAATCACATTGGCACCCACACTGACACACCACACTGGGTTTCAAGAGAGGGGTGCTTGCAATTTGCATTACTTTTTTTTAATTATTTTTTTATTTGTCCTCACAGCCACAGAATAAACAGAGCAGAGGGGCAGTGTGTCACACTTGCAAATCAGATGAAGTTGATAAATTTAATTTTAGATTTACCATTCCCTTCAGTATTTATAGAGCTGGTACAAGTTAGAGAAAAAGAGAGAGTGGAAATTTGTCCATCAAGCTGAGCTAGAAAAAGTCTTTTATATAATCCATATCTTCAGGGAGAGGGACAAGGTTTTAAGGCAGGCGTATCTTGAAATTCTTGCAGAGTGACAATGTTGTGACATGAAGGAAGAATTGTGAACAGGACCTGTGAAAGTTGGTATAATTCCAGCTCTCTAATCCTCTATTAACTGCTGCAAATGCTACCTTGGCATATATTACAGTCACATATTAATTTCTCGTTTTGTCTCTAGTAGCACCCCCAGTGGGATATATTACAATATTGTTATTTTACCTGACTACGGCATATGACAAGGTAGATCATACCCTTTGTTGCCTAAAAATTGTAAAATTATGAACAAAAGAACATCAATAATTCATTGCTAAAGTATCCATGAAGAGGAAGCAGATTGGCTTGTTACACTGGATTACTCCCACTTTACTACAGAACAAAAAAAAAAAAAAAGTGCCTCAAGAATTCCGATTTGGTGGTTTTTTTTTTTTTGTGCACAATGTCTCTTTTGTTGCTGCAAATGATACAGCATTACTGGAAAAAATCGCATGCTTTTCAGCTTGATCTTAATGAAGCACAGATTCATGGTCAAGCAGTGAATTGTATGGCTAAAGCACAAAACAGAATTACTTTCCTGGATCACGTAATGAACTAGATTTTTTTTCTTCAGTTATGTATTTACAGTTCAAGATAAAGCCCAAACAATTAAATTATCTGTACCTTAGTAATTTTTAAAAATAAAGTGATTGAATTAATTCTTTTTCTTTAAGTCCTTGCATTGAATGAAAATTTCAGTTAATATTGGGAAAAAAAAATAATCAGCATTTCACTCAGATGATTTTTAACGATCTCTTCTTTGTAACACATTAAAATTAGACAGGCAACCCTTGGGCACTAAGTGCCTTGTGCTTATGAAAAGAAAGGAGACAATTGTACACTCACTGAAGTTAAGTGTTAAGTGTGCTAATAACTTTCACATGCCTATTTTGAAGGTCTACCAATATCCATAACCAGAATGACAGGATTCAGATAATGCTGTCTACTCATATACTATAATGAAAAGGTTTGAGTGAGGTTTTATGTCATAATGCTGTTCAATGATGATTTTAAGCAGATATATTCAGACTTGACGGTAAAGAAGGATCCAAAATTGGTATCCAGAGACTAGAGATGACGATCATAAATTTTCTGAGGAGCTGTGAAAGGTGCTTTTATGTGTACATATCTCTGTATGTGCTTGTGTGCACACATATATACACATACTTGATAGCCATATAGTACAGAAATTATGTAAACTATATTATTTTTCTATATAGCAAGATATTATTCATATGGCTTTTCTAGTATCTATCATGTGGCTGATAGAGCTACCAGTTATTAAATCCCCTAATTCTGTAGGCCTCCTGAGTGACATCAGTAATACTTTAAATACATTGTTATGAATACTGTCAAAGCTAAGCTTTGAAGATATTTGAGCTGGAGAGAGTGGAATATTCCATATCCTGCATTGCATAACTGTGACAGTTAGGGTATTCTAATCCTATTGAGGACTTTTGGTTTTAAAAGCTGTATATGTTGGCTGCATTCTTTATTGGATCTGGTTTAGGATATTTCAAATGAACAGATGAGGGCATAGAAGGGAAAAATGAAGACAAGAAAGAAATCAGTAGGACTACATGACTCAAGGATGACAATGAAGGGGTGTTTTATGAATTTATAAATACATTTATAGATTTATAAACAAAATTAAATAGTATTGATTCAATATCAGTACTGCTATTTTTCTTTTCCTTCAAATGCCAGCATTAGTGGGGACATATATTTCTTTCTATAAGTTCCATTTTTAGACATGTTTTCAGTCAAAATTTCACAGAAGTTGTACTTTAGGAAAATCTTCCCCTTGGGATCATCAACTTTATTTAAATTTATATTGAGCAACTATTTCAGTGTGGGGAACATTCTAAGCAATTCTCTGAAAAATTAACTTCTGTGCTATAATGTTACTTGTTTTGTTTTCATTCAATACAACTTCTGGAGGCAAAATCTGTAGTGTTTTGCTATAGATATTCATTGGGTCAGACAGGGATACAGTCATTAGGCACTACACAAACAAGAGTAATAACGATGATGATGATAACAGTAAAATCACAAAAGTGTGTTTCAGGATCTTGGAGGAGAGAAAAGCAGACACAGAAATACAAAACAAAATCCTCTTATGTCTGTTTATGCTGTTTGGAAAGATATTAAACATCTATTACCCTAAAATTACTAAATTAATAAGTAACATTTCAGTCAAAAGGCGAGAACAAAGTCAGTAATTCCACCAAGGTAAATTACTACGGTTTGCATTCAATAGCCTGAAGGAAGCCTTTTAACCATAAGCCATTTCTGCTTTTATCTATTACATTTGAACATTGTATAATAAATAAGCATTTATGTCTCTGCAGCCAGCATAATAATATGGTCACTATTGTTTTTTCCAAGTTAGTAATTAAAGACACAGATGTGTTTTACAGACCAGTGATGTCTCACTTGACTGATGTGGCTTATATGGGGTCCAGGCTGCTGACATGCTGGAGCAACCCTTCTCTCCCTTTTCTCATCACTTATAATTCAGGGAATGGCAGCATGCCCTGGGGAAAGCAGCAGGCCTGTCATTCTTGCTTGCCATGGTTAGGAGCACAACAGCTGTTTACCCCATAATTCATTGCAACTGGCTCTAGCAGGCTTTTCAGGACTGAAAATGAAAACTTCCTTATGTTGGAATAGTGGGAGGATCTGGTGTGGCACTGAGTGATGGAGGGACACTGAAGACTTCATTTGGAATATAGATGGGCCTGAGGTTCAAACCACCAGGATAGGTTTGAATCTAAATTTTCCCACGTGCTCAGTGCTCAGGACAAACATTATCTTCTGGAGTAGATCATTCAATAAGAAAAAAGAAAGCTGTGTTTTTTCTATTGTTAAAAATACTATTTTTGCATTTTCTTTGTCTTCCTTTCTTTGGTTAATGGTATTCTTTTCAGTCCTACTTCTCCTCCTGCCCTCCAGGGTAGCTTTAGGGAGCATTACACAAGTAAGACTTTTCAATGAGATACACGTGAATATAGTGAGATATAAACTTTACCAGAAGTTTTGAATTTAGTCCAGGATATGAAATTTTTTTTGGTGGCTAAAAAGATTAAGAACAGAAAGGCAGCAAAAAAATGAACAGAAAGGCAGCAAAAAAATTAACAGAAGTGCAGGGTTCCCTGAACTTAGGATAATGGAGTATTCTCAGGATTCACTCAATATTTTTCTAAGACCAGAAGCCCACAAGACAGTTATCACATGGAAAGATTAGAAGCTTTCTGCAGATTTTCAGTTTTCTCCTGATCAGGAAAAGACTGGTGTGATGTACTGCAATATCTTACTTTCTCTACCAAGCCATAATTGAACTAGAAAAATTTGCACAAATCATTTCAATGTTGTGCTTTTAATAGTCTAATTAATTCATTAAACCAAGGACATATCTCCTGGCTCCCTTCCAAGTTATTAATACTGTGCTGGGATATATTGAAAAAATTGAGACATGAAAACATAAGCTCAAATGAAGAGAGGCAAGCCACCACTTGGGAGTCATTGAGGGTATTATTTCAGAGAAAACTGTATTCAACCAAAACTGTTTCCTACATGTTTAGGTAAAGAATATTCAAACCAGTTTTCAAAATTAATAAACTTGTCCTTTGTATTCACTATGATGACACAAGTAAGAAATTATATACTTTGGAAAAGTATATTTTGTTATACTGAATGCTCTGGAGAACAAAAATCAATTTATCTAAAGAAATAAAAGTCTTAAAGCAACACTTGAACTTCCTAAGTTTTTCTTACTGATGCAAAGTTTACTAATTAAGCATTTTTGCTTTTAACTTCCCAACATCTTTTTCACTCTGCCTCTTGCCACAGCTATCATGACCTTATGGCTAAGGAGTGTTGTTATCATACCTTTTAGATAATTAACAGTGGATCAGTGAAGATAGACTTCATTAGAAAAGGTGTTAATTAAGTATGAATATTTTTAAATTTATGTCTCATGGACAAGCACAATATTTTCAGGGTCTAGTGGCTACTAAATGAAATATATTGAATTCATTCTCATACTGTTTCAGATTTGGGCCTAAGTGGTGATTCACCTAAGTCAATAGCAGTTGTCCCATTTACTTCAATAAGCAAAGTATCTGCCTGCTGTTAAAAATTATCCTTGATTGCCATGGGTTTTTTCCAAGAGCTCTTAAAATTTCTATACTTCTAATTAAATACAAATTTATGTTGCTTTAATATGAATCAGGGGTTTCTGTAGTACAAGTATGTGTTTTCAAGTTCTTTTTACTATACTTTGAGCATGAATTTCTTATTTTAGGAAAACCATAGGTAGGCCAATCAATATCAGCATATCTTCCACATTACAATCAACAGGCTATTGAATTCTGTTGATAAACATTGGCATGTGGACTTTTGTGCAGGGTTTGCTACATCTACAGATTTACAGCCTCTGATCTCTCTAGCTTTCAGGAAAAAAAACCCAATAAAACAACGCACCCCAGTGCACAACACTTGTGAGTTTCACAAATCATTAATATCTGAGTTTAAATTTGTGGATGGTTCATCATGACAGGTTGCCAGATGCCCACCTATCCCCTCTCTCACTCCCCCTGCTCAACAGGACAGGGGGAGAAGATAAGACAGAAAAGCTTGTGAGTTAGGGCAAAGATAGGGACATCACTTACCAATTATTGTCATGGGCAAAACAGACTTGCTTTGGAGAAAATCAATTAAATTTGTTGACAATTAAAGTAGAATTGGATGGTGAGAAACAAAGGCAAAACTTAAAACACCTTTCCTTATCCCTCAACTTTTTCCCAGGCTCAACTTCACTCCTTCATTCCTCTGTCTACTACTTCCCCTCTGCCCCAGGCTGAACAGACAATGGGGGTTGTAGTCAGTCCCTATCAGTTTTTCTCTGCTGCTGCTTTCTCCTCACACCTTTATCCAGCTCCAGCATGGGTCCTCTGTTGTCTGCATTCCTTCAGGGAAAAAAAAAAAATCTGCTCTAGCATGGGTCATCCATGGGTCCTGTCAGGAGAACCTTCTCCTGTATTAGGCTCTCCACTAGCTGCAACCTTCAGCAGGAAATACCCAGCTGCTTTGGTGTGGGGTCCAAAATGGAATGAACAGTGGATATCTATTGCAATGTGGTCCTCTCCACAGGCTGCAGGAAACTACCCACTCTGGTACCCAGAGCATCTTCTCACCTTCCTTCTTCACTGACTTTGGTGTTTCCCCTGTAATTCTCACACCTTTTTTATCTTGCTCCTCAAATTGCTGTGCTGTGGTTTACTTTGTCTTAAATATGTGTTTCTGGAGCTGTCACGTACCTGACTGATAGGCTCAATGGTATACTGCAATGGGTCCACTGAAATAATCTGGAAACAGCTGTGTCCAGCACAGGGAAGCCCCTGGTCTCTTCACACAGAGGCCATCTCAGCAGCATCCCAGCTGCTAACTCCTTGCCATACAAATACAATGCAAATTTCTCCAAGAAACGTGAGAAATGTAAAAAGATTGGTGCTGTTGACTCAGTAGGTTACATCATCTTATGTAGTCAGTGTAAGTCCAATGTCCCAGGAGGTGTTTTCACATCAGCCAATCTGTAAAATCAGAGGCCTTCAAAATCTGTGGTCACTGATGAGCCCATACTATTCTAAGAATGTTCCAGTTAAGTAATTAACTATCACACACTGCTAACAATTTGTTGTCCAGCTCTAAATAAGGTACTAATTCTATCCTGCATTGACTTTGCACTCTGCTAGCTTTTACTACAGAAATGGCTCTTACTCATTCCAGACACCAGGCAAGGTGGGCATTTCATATCATAAGCTAGACTAGGAGGCAGATAATCTGTCTTCTAAAGGACAGATCTATAACACTGCTCTCAGAGAATGTAAAACTATTGACAAGCCTAAGATGTACACTTGAGCCATCCTGAGGGCAGTGAGAACAGTATATCCTTACAAATTTAGCTATTACTGTATAGCTGTTCAGGTATTCCTGCAGGATAGTAGATGTCTGAGTCAGCTTTTATGTGGGCCCCAAATATTTTCCATCATATCTTTGTGCTTATAAACAAGAAATCTTTCTGAAAAGTTTTAAGTGTGCTTAATTGACAGATTTTCTTGTATGTCTGGGTTTTTTTTGGTATGTTTGTTTTAGTTTGGTTGTTTTGGGTTATTTTTAGAGGCTGGTAACACTTATAGGAATACATATGATAGATGTGCAAAATGAAATACTGTAGGAATAACAAAGAAATCCAGACAGGGCAAGTAAAGCTTTTTTTCCATTTCTGCATCGCATTGCAGGAGATACTCACTTCTGTGAACACCTCTCTAGCCATAAAGATGCACATTTTCCTTTTGTTCTCTCCCTTCACCAGAGATTCTGACTTCAATATTAAGTATGACAAAGATATTTCCTTATCTGCATGTAAATGTTGGCAAGAAGTGCTCAGTAATATTAATAGCTTCTATATCTCAGAGATTATTTCCATTTTATGCATTTTAGCATGTAACAATTTGGAGTGATTACAGCATTTTCAAAGTTGTTTAGACTATCTATTATTCTTGGACTCCAAAATCTATTTGTCCCTCAGGTAACACTTTGGTAAGTATTTCCAAAAATGTATCTATTCTGTGAAACATAAAATAAACCAAAACTGAACTAGACAATATCTTCCAGTAACAATTCTTCAACTGTTTGTGTTCACCTTTTGTAATTTTGTTAGAAATAATTTTGTAAAGGTACAAACCAGTACTAAGGCTAGGGTCTTAGACTGTATATAGTAAAAAGAACTCCTGATCCTTGCTATCTCTTTTATATCACAGTAAAAATAATAAAGTCAATGCAGTATTGTACTGATGAGTATTTCATAAAATCTTATCGTGGATAGAGATTATATTTTTGTTTTCATGTGTAATTTCCTTGTAGCTGGGAAACAATTCCATCACGACACTATTTTGATAGATGATGAACTTGATAGAGTTGGTGAACTTTTGATGGTAAAAGAATGCAAAAATGAGAACACCTGTATTAATGAGTTATCAGACATAGGCTAGCAACCGTAAAATATGCTTAGTTTAGAAAGAATCACAAAACATCTACTGCATTTGGCACCTCACAAGAGTGGCCATGAAACATGTCCCAATATATTATAGCATATTTAAATCTTCAGTAAAAGACCAAAATCACAACTTAAATATATTATAGGAAGATAAAATAGATGACAGATCATTAATATCCCACAAAGGTGAAGATTTTTCTAACAAATCTCACAGACTGAGGAAGTAGACAGCTGCTCTACACTCACATGAGATCAGTAATATCTTCCAGTATTTTCTGACTGTTAGACCAGTGTCCCAGTCCCTAAATCAAACCTCTTGATTTAGATTTGCTGTCTGAAGACTCACGTTGTACACTTAATTTCTTACTACTTTTCATCTTTTTCATAAGCTTATCAAGCTCCATCTTGAAATCATTTAGATTACTTTTGTCTAATTGGAATGCTTCCAGAATACCACTCTTCACATGGTTAGAAACCCTTTTCTAATTTGTCATCAAAATATATTCATGACTAATTTATAACTTTCTGATCTTGTGCTGGTATTATTTTGTAACCTAAGCAGTTCATCTGTATCTTGAGGTCTTTCCTCCTAAAATATTTGAACTGCCATCACACTATCTTCTTAAGACCTTTGCTTTAAGAAGCAAAGCTATGGAAACCTGTAAATCTCTTTACACAAAATAAAGAAAATGCATGACTTTTCACTTTGTACTGTTAAGTTTCACTCTATTTTTCACTAGTTGATATTGTCATTTAATTTCTGCTACACAATGACCCTGTCATCTTCCATATTAGTGAAAACTCCTAACTAGCGTAGCCCACAAATTACAAAAACTTTCACCCATTTCCCTCTGTGGATGCCTTCTTTGTTTTTTAGCATTCAAATTAATCGTGACATTTCTACCTGACATAAGAAACTTCTATAGGACACTATCTAATTTCTGTACCTAAATTTAAATAGATTAACTCCACAATCTTAAGCCATCTAAGACATTTTACCAGAGAAAATAATACTATTTGATACAATATAGCCTTCATAAAATCACAGTGAAAATGTGTCATACTCTATTTGCCATCATATTCCAAATTATTGTTTCCTTCAAAATTCATTGTATGACTTCAAATATTATTGATGTCAAGCTAAAAGACTAGTAATTGATTGGAACAATTTATTGTTTGTGGCTTCTTTTTCTATTTATGAATAGAGATATTGGCCTTCTCCTGTCCTGGTATGTTTATGGATTAGTTAAAAATTATGTAACTCTGGCAGTTTGATCCTGGTGAACATACATCCAGTCTCACTGTACACCTCTCCTGCAGGACTGGAAGAAAATAAGGAGGTAGGAGAGAAGATGTGTGGATTGAGATAAAGACAGTTTAATAGGGAAAATTCTCCAGCAAGCATAGCCCTAAGAAGAGGGGGATTTGCGTCAATAACCTTAGAAAATGGGCACTTGAACTGCTTGCATATTCTGCAGTTAACTGTAGACTAATGGTGGATTATATAAATGTATTTGTTCATTATTCTTAAGAAAAATGTTCTTTGCCTGATAGGTACCTTTGAGTATCTGGAATTCAAATTGAAAGCTTATGATCAGTAGCAAAAGTTGTAAGCTTAGTTATATAATCACTGAAGGGACATAAACATTATAAAGAAAAATGCAACATAGCAAGTCATAAAGCAGCACCTTGAACTATCAGAATATTTAAAATGTGTTCCTATCTTCCTTTTCTCAGGCAGAAATATATTAGAATTGTATTAATGCATCACATTTAAATATATTTGGATGCATTCTTGATTAAGGCAAAGAGAAAGTCATCATTTATATTCAATTTGTATATCTTGCATGTTCAGTTCTATACAAGATATACAAATGAGTACATTTACTATGAATGCTCTCACAGAAATACACCAATTCATATATAAATACCATGGGTGATTAAATGCAGACTCATTTGTAGACAGTTTTGGAAAAAAAGGTCTCATTTGCACAAATGTAACTTGTAATAAAGGATGAGAACTTGCTTATAGCAAATACCTCACGAGATAAAATAGATCAAAAGACCTCTTTTCCCTCTGCCCTGGTGAGGCCACAGCTGGAGTATTGTGTCCTGTTCTGGTCTCCCCAGTTCAAAAGACACAGGGAACTACCGGAGAGAGTCCAACAGAGGACTATGAGGATGATGAAGGGACTGGAACATATCTCTTACAAGGAAAAGCTGAGAGACCTGAGGCTGTTTATCCTGGTGAGAGAAGACTGAGAGGGGATCTTATTAATGTTTACAAATATCTGGAGGGTGGGTGTCAAAGAGGATTGGGACAGACTCTTTTTCAGTGGTGCACAATGATAGGACAAGGGGCAATGTGCACAAACTGGAATGCAGGAAGTTCCGTCTCAACATCAGGAAAAACTTCCTTCCTGTGAGGGTGACACAACACTGGAACAGGCTGCCCAGAGAGGTTGTTGTGTCTCCTTCTCTGGAGATACAAAACCCACCTTGACATGATCCTGTGCAACCTGCCAAAGGTGAGCCTGCTTTGGCAGGGGGGTTGAACTTGATGACCTCCATAAGTCTGTCCCTTCCAGCCACTACACTACCATTCTGTAATTCTGTGACTCTGTGGTTCTGTATTAAATTAAATTTCTGTCTCTAGGTTACTGAAGTTCTAGATTTCTTAAGGCAAGTACTCCACTCTGACTCCTGCAACTATTTTTCCTGAACTAAGAATTTCTGAGGCTTGTATTAGCTATATTAGATTGGAAGTGAATATGACAGTGGCAGATCAACAGGGTGTCTGACAATAGTGTTTCTGTTATCATGAATAATACATATTTAACTTATTCAGCATAGCTTGAAAAGTTATGTAACTCACATTAGTAAATTGCCTATAATTTTAGTTGTTTTGATAGAGAAGTTAAACTGTCTTAGCTGATACCACATGAAGGTGATATACAGGTTACCCACACTAACTATTTATAATTTTAAAATAAAAGATCTGGATTTTCCTTGTTAAAATCTACTGTTCATATAAAATGTTTTTACAGTTGGAAATCTCATGTTTTTAGCATCATGCTAACAGAGTATCAAAAAATTAGCGAGCCAAACTATATGAAACTTCTATTACCTGGAAATCAGAATGGTAGCAGGCATTGAAAATGTGACCTTACAGTACAGACATCTGTGTTGTGTTGACTCAAGCCATAAGTTAAGCACCACACAGCCGCTTGCTCACTTTCCCAGCCTCAGGGGGACAAGGGAGAGAACAGGAAGAGCAAGAGCATGAGTCAAGATAGTTCAATAAGTGAAGGAAAGAGGAAGGGGGAAAAAATAAAAAAAGTGATGCAAAGGTAGTCATTCATGACCTTCCACAAGAAGACTGATGTCCAGACAATCTGCAAGAAATGGCTACCTCCCTCAAAACACCCTTCCCCCAGTTTTTGTTGCTGAGCATAATATTGTATGGCTTGGGATATTTTGGCTAATTTTGGTCAGCTCTCCAGGTTGTGTCACCTCCCAACTTCTTGTCCACTCTTGGCCTACTCATGGGGGAGGCAGAGTGGGAAAGAATGGAAAGTGTTCATTCTGTACAAATACTGCTCAGCAATAAGCAAAACAACAATTTTTAATTGACACTGTTTTAGTTGCATATCCAAAATACAGCACTATATAAGTTTCTATGAAAAAAAATTAATCCCATCACAGACAGATCCAGTATAACATCCTTACAACCTGACGTGTCTGTCTAGTCACTTTCTACAAAGAAATAAAACTCTGTAAAAAGGATGCATCTATACCTCTTTATATCTCTGTCTCGAGAGAAAAAAATCTCTCCCAAAGAAAACTAGTTTATTCACAGATATCTACCTTTCACAGACCAGGTGGACAACAAAGCTGATCATGAGCCAGCAATACACCCTCACAGCAAAAAAGGCCAAGAGTATTCTGAGCTGCATAAGGAAGAAAGTTGTCAGCACATTGAGGGATGTGATTCTGCAGCTCTGATCAGCATTGCTGAGAAACATCTGGAGTGCTGTGCCCATTTCTGGGATTCCCCAGTACAAGAAAGATTTGAACTTATTGAGTCCAGGGCAGGGCCACAAAGATGGTTAAGGAACAGGTGCAGCTGTCATATGAGTAGAGATTGAGACAACTGGGATTGTTCAACCGGGACTCTTAGTAGTGTTCATTGATAGGACAAAAAGAATAATTTAAAATACATGAAATTCTACCTGAACACAAGGAAATTTTTTTTTTTTTTTTTTTTTAATTGTGAAGGCTGTCAAGCATTGTCACAAGCTGTTCAGTGATGTTGTGGAGTCCCTAACTGTGAAGATATTCACAAACCTCCTGAACACAGTCCTGGACAGCCAACTTTACCGACCCTTCTTGAGCAGGGGGATTGAACTCAAAGATCTCAAAACACATCTACCAATCTAAATGATTCTGTAAATCCAGATATCATCAAGGATCGCAATAGACATGTAATTGTAGTGCAGAATGCCAATAGAGAACTTTTTTTTTCATAAATTAATATTCAAATGTAATGTTTATATTGTTGCTGTTCTTGCTGTTCTCTAAAAGCAAGTACTATAAAATAATGTCTGAGCTATATTAGTTTTACTTAGTAGAAAGGTTTTAGGAAACTTTAGATTTGAGGTATATTCTATCTGTAAATGATTACTCTGTTAAAGTAATCTGAAGTGTATTCCAGAAAAAAAAACAAGACCACTTCAGAGAAAAAAAAAAACAAAACCCAAAACAAACTAACCAAACAAAAAAACCCCAACAACCCAGAAAAATAAAAAACAAAGAAAGGAAGGCAAAACAGAGAAAGAGGTTTACTGTTGTTGTTTCAAGGAGAAAATGTGACCACAATAAATTACAAAACATACTCAGAAATATCTCCTGCTGCAACTCATTTAATGCTTTTTCATGCGAAAAAAAGAGCCATAGGCTGAAATCACCTTTATTCTTGCTTACATAAAGAACTAGCTATATTAAGTAGTGCTGAAATAAGCATAACCAATTGCAGTGCCAAGTATTGCAGCAGTGAATTTGGCATATAGACTTATTGCGTGTGATACATAATCTAACAAATTTCCAAACAAACATTCTGGAAACAATTACAAGTAAGCAAGCAACCCTGAGCAAACACCATTGAAGTTTTGAATTACATTTTGGTCACCCATGACCATTTAAAAAAATGTTTCACAGAATTTTTATGCCTACAGCAGAAAATAGAGAGTTTCTGCTGACTTGCCAAGTGAGAGTTCAGTGTTGTGAATCATTAGGAAGCATACACATTAGTCTCAAGAATAATTGTTTGGTTTATACTCACTTGAGGCTATAGTCTCAATCAGACCTCAGCTGTGGTGGGCTAGGAGAACATACAATGCAGTATAAATACAGTTTGTTGATATATCACTGACAGAAGCATATGTTACACCATTAAATTCCAAAGCAAAAAAGTGAAATTGTTACCAAAGAAGGATAAATGCTATACAGTTTAAAAACTGTATTTTGGCTTACTTTAAAAGTAATCTGATAAATTAATCGATGCAGATTTACAATTTTAACATCCATGTGACTTAAAAAGCATATTAATAAAGAAATTAATATGTTAATAAATAACAATTGTTATTTAGAACCTGACCTTATAATATTTACCAAGGTTGAGCATGTTCCTGGGAGGTCTGGAATGATGTCTCCTCCTATTTACTCAACATGTAGCCCTTCAAATATATGCAAAGTTATAAGCAAAATCCCTATAAAACTAATGATTTTTTTTGTGGTTTTGAGTAGTCATATTTTTTTGTTCCTTAGAAAGAGCTTGCCTCTTTTTTAAGCTATTAGGCTCAGAAGACTCTTTCATCATTGGAGGTGCTATGAAATCACAACATCAAGGGGACTAAGATCCTCGAAGTTTAATTCCAGAGTATATAAAGAATCACAGAATCCAAATCACAGAATTATACAATCATCAAGGTTGGAAAAGACCTCCAAGATCATCAAGTCAAACCATCTACCTGACGCTATCATGACCACTAAACCATGTCCTTAAGCGTCATGTCTACAAGCTTTTTGAACACCTCCAGGGATGGTGACTCTGTCATCTCCCTGGGCACCATGTTTCAATGACTTACTGCTCTTTCATTGTAGAAATTTTTCCTAATGTTTAATCTAAACCTCCCCTGGCACAACTTAAGCCTGTTACCTCTCATCCTATCACTGGTTACTTGGGAGAAGAGACCAATACCCACCTCACTACAACATCCCTCCAGGTGGTTTTAGAGAGCAATAAGGTCACCCCTCAGTCTCTTCTTCTCCAGACTAAACAACCCCAGCTCCTTCAGCCACTCCTTATAAAACTTGATCTCCAGACCCTTTACCAGCTTTGTTGCCATTTTCTGGACCTGCTCCAGCACCTCAGTGTCTTTCTTATACTGTGATGCCTAAAAGTGAACACAGTACTCAAGCTGTGGCCTCACTAGTGCCGAGTACAGGGGCACGACCACTTCCCTATGACTGCTGGACACACTATTTTTGATACAAGCCAGGGTGGTGTTGGCCTTCTTGGCCACCTGGGCACACTGCTGGCTCATGTTCAGCTGGCTGTTGATCAACATTCCCAGGTCCTTTCCTCTAAGGCAACTTTCCAGACACTCTTCCCTGAGACTGTAGAATTGCCTGGGATTGTTGTGACCGAAGTGCAGGATCCAGCACTTGGCCTTGTTAAGCATACTATTGGCCTTGGTCCATCGATCCAACCTGTCCAGATCCCTCTGCAGAGCCTTCCTATTCTTGAGCAGTTCAAAACTTCTGCTGAATTTGGTGTCATCTGCAAACTTCCTGAGGTTTACTCAATCATCTCACCCAGATCATTGATAAAGATATTAAACAAGACTGGCCCCAAAACCGAGCCGTGGGGAACACCACTGGTGTTCCAGTTGGATTTAACTCCATTTACCACATCTCTCTGGGCTCAACCATCCATCCAGTTTTTAGCCCAGTGAAGAGTGCACCTAAGCCATGAGCCACCAGCTTCTCTAGCAGAATGCTGTGGTAAATGTTGTCAAAGGCCTTACTAAAGTCCAGGTAAGCAACATCTACAACCTTTCCCTCATCCACTAGGTGGGTCACCTTGTCATAGAAGGAGATCAGGTTGGTCAAGCAGGACCTGCCCTTCATGAAGCCATGTTTATCTTCTATTTGCTGTGTGCACTGCACTCAAGATGAAGCTTTTCATAATCTTTGCTGTTACTGAGGTCAGGCTGACAGGCCCTGGATCCTCCTTCCAGCCCTTCTTGTAGATGGGCATCACATTGGCAAGCCTCCAGTCATCTAGGACCTCCCCTGTTAACCAGGGCTACTGATAAATGATAGAGTGGCTTGGCAAGGTCCTGGGCCAGCTCCCTCAGAACTCTTGTGTGGATCCCATATGGCCCCATAGACTTTTGAGCATACAGGTGCCGTAGCACGTTGTTAACTGCTTCCTCTTGGATCAGGGTGGGGTTATTCTGCTCTCCATCCCTGTCTTCCATCTTAGGGGGCTGAATACCCTGAGGAAAACTTGTCTGACTGTTACAGACTGAGGCAAAGAAGGCATTAAGCACCTCAGACTTTTCCTCATCTTTGGTGGTAATGTTCTCCCTCTGCAGCCAGTAATGAGTGGATATTTTTCTTGTCTCTCTTTTTGTTGTTAATGTATTACCCTGGGGTCCTGCATAAGCTGAGCGAGTAGTACCTAAAGGTTCGTTAAGTTTCCATATTTTCAGTAGTACAGTTCTGAAAGAATCAACTTTACCAAACTAGGCAGTAACAGCATTAATAATAGTATTACATTTCAAAACATGCAGCAGTTCAACACAACCCCCCCACCTGTTAGACATCAAAAGATAATAGTGTCAAAGCCATAACCACTAGAATAATTTTCAAATATAAATCCACTCCTGCTTGCA
This sequence comes from Todiramphus chloris collaris, assembly GCA_025345505.1. NCBI lineage: Eukaryota > Metazoa > Chordata > Aves > Coraciiformes > Alcedinidae > Todiramphus > Todiramphus chloris. Next base: position 26,253,818 of record JANVCC010000035.1, read on the forward strand.
TTGTAACCATTGATTTCAGTAGGAGTAGGACAAGGCAGTCATTTATGCTATTGCATTTTCTAATGATGGAAATCCCTCTTGAAATTAAGAAAAGACTATCAATGAGCCTCCTAGTAAATTTAGTGGTAGGAATGACTTTTAAGTGTAGTTGTAGATTTTATGGAGAAGGAAGTTCTATGCTCTGTGTGGATATTTTGGCTCTGGTAAAATAAGTGATTGACTGTAGTCCCAATAATAAATTCATAGCTGATTTCCATCAGAGAAACTTTTAAAATCTTCCTGTCAGTTCCTACTTAGAATCAGAAAGACTAATATCAATCAAATTACACAATCATACTCCCCCCAAATATTTAGTCACCTTGCGAATTAAATTAATTTTTAACCTACACTGTCTTGAACAGGAAATGTAGTGTTTTCCTCCTGAGATGAATCAACAAATGAATGATTTCATTCTCTTGACATTACACTTCAGTAAACCTGTCTCGTCTTTATTAGTATACCAAAATAGTGAACACAATAACAGAAGAAAAAAAAGGAATTTAGGAATATCAAACCTGGTTCCTTCACAGCTGGAAACAAAGTAGCCACATTTAGTCTATTGTATTATATTAATAGGCCACAAAGATTTAAAGGGCAAACATTTCATGTTCCATGACTTATATGAGACAGAACATTTCCTAATAATCTATAACAAAGTCAAGTATATTAAAAGGTATAAACACTAATAGGCACAGCTGCTAAGTCCACAGTTCTATCAGTATCTAATATTCTGTTGTGAGTATAAACCAAATGCTAGCAATACATGCACAATACACTATAAACAGATGGCATTAATTTGCTCATTGTGAACTTCACCTTTGTATAGGAAAGAGTAGGCATAAGATATTTTCCCTAAAGTTTAAGAGAGTATCTCATGGAGTGAACTAGAAGTCAAAGCTGGTACCCATTTTTATGCAACAGATGTGTTTATAGCTAAAATACTTTTTTAAAACTATACTTTATTAATAACAAACATGACTCGGTCAAAAAACTGTAACATCATTCACTGTAATGCCAATAAGTTTTTTAACAGTTATCCACTTTCCTTTACCCCTTTTATCTTGTTTACTTGTTATCATTCCTGTGTAATAAAGCCAAGATTTTGGTTCCTGAATCTTAGCACTAAGAGAGCAAAGGAAATGTGCACAGGACATTTAGCTGATCCCCCCCTTCACTATTATCACCCTACCAAAAACATCATTCTGTTGTTCTTTATTTTAGCCATTTGAAGATAAATTTGCAAATAAACTGATTTTTTTTGAGAACTAATGGAGAGATTTTGGAGTAAAAAAAGTCATCTAGACAAACACACAAAAAATGGGATTGCCGAAGTAAAGTGTTTTTGACAAAATATGTGAGTTTTTCCCTGAATGCCATATATTCTAGACATTAAGAAGAGCAGGTACAGGGAGAAGGAGTGGGAAGATGCACCAACTCCTGAAGCACAGAATAGTAATGCATGGACACTTGCCTCTACCTTCCTCAATTATCCCCACTGCTGACCTAAAGGTAACACAACAGTAGACAGATATTCCTTCCTCAAAGTAAGAATGCCTTTTGTTCATCTCAGTGAGCATAATCATCAATTGGGGCAGGTAAGGAGACAACTGGCTTTTTTTTAATGAGCTCTTATCAATATGTCTTCAAGATGAGCTGAAGTGCCTTCTTTATTCTATTCATTTAGACCAGAGGAAAGAAGCCTTTTGGTGCTTAAGTATTCAGATTCCAATAACACTGCTGTACATTCTCTGTGTTATTCTTGGCTGAAGGGAAGTCTCATTCAATCTTTTTTTCCAAGTTTCTGCTCTTTCTAACCCTACACGATATGCAGTTTGAGGATTTGCTGAAAAATGGGGCTTCAGGGTGCTCATTGTTAAGCAGCTGCTGGAAGCTATTTGAAGTAATGTCATTCCTTTTTCTCTCATCATTTTTCTGGCATGCATTTAGACCTTTTATCAAGCAACACTTTTTACATCTAAGACTATTTATGAAGTAACAGTTCATCTTAGTCATGTTGTAGTTTAACCCCATTTAAGAAAAGTATCCCACAAGGCTTCTCACAACTATAGCAGAAACAGTTGCGACAAATATTTCCTGTTACTTCAGCAATCACATACCAACAGCAATAAGCTACCTTGTCAGATCAGTGTTTTTGCAAGTTTATAATGTTTTTATTGTGAATTGTTGTGCAGTAAACATGCTTCTTGGGTGGAGGAGAGAGCACATTTTAAATAAAAGAGTTTCCTAAACATAAATTCATTGATGAATCATTAGAAAAGTATTCAAAGTACCAAATTTTCCTGCTCTCTTCCCAACCAAAGAATTGGGAGTTAAAATGACCCCAGAAGATCAAAATGAAATAAAAAATCCTATGGGAGACTGAAGAACTGTCTGAAATTTGATGGGTGTATACCCAGTCCTGAACTCAACAGATTTTTATAAGATCCCACAAAGGCACTTGGATTCAAGTGGCTGAACATCTACACTCTTAGTAACCTGAAAGGACCGATACTAATGTGCCAGGGAGTGATGAGAGTCAGGCTGCTCAGTGAGGGAGGATGAGCCAGGAGCTTATGGTGACCCAGTATAGGTTATGCCCTCTCCAAGAAGCATCAGACCATGATGGGTAGAGAAGGGTGCCAGTGACATGATCCCACAGAAGACACAGTGAAGGGAGAAACCAGGCCCAGGGTTTATCCAGGAGGCTCAGAAGACAATCAGATACCAGCACTCCTCCAGCATCACTGGGGCAAGGACTGATCATCCCAAATGGGCTGAAATGGGGCCATGGGCCATATGCAGAGTTGGGGGAGGCCCAGGTAAGTAAGGCAGGGACAGTTGTCCCATGTCTTCACATGGATACTATGTCCCTGAGTGTTTAAATGGGATTTGAGGACTACACTATGGTGGTGTTGATTCTGCTGAATTCCATCCCTGAGCAGCTGGAATGGTAATTAGTTACTCTGTACAACTATTTTTAAATTAATTTCTTTTCTTCTTGATACTTTAATGTAAAACATCTTTTAAGCTTGAAGTTATGTATAAATACATAGATAATTAATTTGAAACATACTGTATAAACTTCAGTCAAGGATTTGCAACAAGCCGAAAAGGGAGCTGTTCTATACCTTACTAACTTGTGTTGCTACAGACCCACACTACATTCATTTATACATATATATGAGAGGTGTCTGTCACAAATTTAAATCAAAAGCTCTTTCTTCTTGTAACCTTGTTAAGAGCTTATATTCTTTGGGATATGGCCTGCCAATCCATTATCGTCTATTATTTCCATCCACATTCTGTATATTAAATGTTACCGTGCATATCATGCATAAGAAATTTGTCTCTGTAACTTTATACCTTGTAAGAACACACTGCATGAAAGACTTGGGAGATTGAAAGCCTTTTGTTTACTATTGCATGAAGCTGTACTGGTTTACCTTGACAACTCCTCATATCAGGGATTGCTGGGACAGAGATCAATATAATCTCTTGTTGGTGGTTCAAGAGGTGGGAGAAAAATGAGTTCAGCTTGACCTTTATAAGACTGATACAGTCACGATGGTTTGGGGAAGCATATACAGGATGACAGGCAGAATATCAATCATTTTACTGAATGTGTCATCTTCATTGGTTTTTAAAGAATTCAAACTCAGGACAGCTCTTTGCCTTTGTTATTTTCAACAAAGTTATATTGCAGTACACCTAACTAGCTTTTGGAGGTTTTAACTGGAAATTATAGTCTGTCAGAAAACTTTGCCATATTATCTATTACTTCCTTATTGTAAGATTAGAAAAAAATCAACAAGGAGATACAGTTTTAAAGCGTTCTTAGCTTTATACTGTTCCACAATGCAGTGTCCTGAGCTTTAATTAGACATTCCTATGTGACCAGGTAACACAATGTTTCAGTATCCAAGCTGGGTGTCCTTTTGTCAACAACTGTTTTTGTATGACCCATAAAATATATATCTTGACTAGGGAGTAGTTTTCTCTTGTTGCAGTACTACTATAGCTGTATAGAGCCCAGACAATCAAGCTATAACACCTCTCTCTGAAGTTCAACATATTTGGCCCTTATTTTTCCCACATACTGCTAAAGGACTCTTTGGGGATACTGCAGAACATGTGTATTGTCTGTGAGTTTGGAAATCGATAAGAGTAAGTTTTCTATTAAGTCTGAGGTGGGAAGTGAACTGTATTTGTTTGTCTGGTGAATGGAGTTTCTCCTTGAATCACTTAGTGCTTTTTATACCTCTGGCTGTATGTTAGAGAGCCTCAGGTAATGTGTAGATGTATTTTCAGCATTGTTTATATGGAGATAAATGTTTTATCATAAAAGTGACTAGGTTGGCATAGTTGTCTTGAGAGGAAGCTGTATATATGAACTACAGGAAGATATCTTTGTATTCAGTATTTATGGATTTCTCAGAATGGGGTCAGTCAGTATTTGCTGAAATTTGACAGTAGTATTTGCAGTAGACTTCCTTTTTAGTTTGCCTTAATATCATATATACAATACACTAGTAAACTATTTTCTCCTTTTCTAGACTATCATTTTAAACATTTAATTCCAGATTCTGATTATCATAATAGTGGTGTGTGACTCAAATTATTTCAAAATGACACACATTAAGGTGGATTACCACCTTTTCTCTAGAGGAAATGGAAAACAGCTGGACATTGAAAGATCAAGATCAGAGCCTGCCTCTAAAATAGTACAACAGAGTTTTATGTTGATACTACTTAGGAAATTAAACTTTGACACTATGCTCTAAGATAATAGTTTTCTCAAGCCTAGATCCTCTCTTTGGCTTTACTTGCACAAAGTAAAATCAGCCCCATGACAGCAAAAAGGAGGAAAAAAAAAATGGAAATAAAGTCTGTGGGTTTGCATGGTGAAATGAGATAAAATCAAGGGCAATTTTGGCCTGTAATTTTGTTGTCTACAGTATATTTTGGAACTACTAAGATCACAAGAGTCATTCCAGCACTTCCTGAAAATTATAATAAACATTTTGGATATTTTTGTATTTTTAGAAAATCTCCTTTGCTTGAATATTAGATACTAAGCCTTGTCATGAAAATTAAGAAACACAAGTTCAATTAGTCAGCTCAATTACTCTATACAAATGTAAAGTGGTGCCAGATGTCAATTGTATTCGTCATTATTATTACGGATTTTCTAATATTATTTTACTTTTCCTATTTAATTATATTCTTACATGTTTTCATTCTATTCACTGACAATTATTACCATGACATCTTGATCCTGGGTCTACAGGGAAAATGGATGAGTGTGGGTCTCCTGGTCTCTCATTTCTCTTTCTGGGAGCAGTACTAGATCCCTTATGGATCCTATTACAGAAACAATGCAGGGCACTATAAGTAATGAGGACCTATCACAATTCTCCTCTCTTTCCCCTCTCCTGCCTTTCATCTTGGGGCAGAAAAGCCATGGTCCTTCAAATCATTCTACACTAATCTTTTCAGGCCTAACTGATTTCAATGGTTATCTATTAAGAGAAAGCTAGTCAGTTTAAGTCAATGAAAATGCAAGATTAGAGGCTACATTTCTAATCTGTGCTTAAGAAAACTATCCTCAAAATGAACTAAAATTCTGTGGACCGTAATGCAGCTGAAAATTCCCTACTCCCTTGAAAAATTAGTGTATCCACTCAGGTACATAACCTGTCCAGTATGAATGCATGCTTTATTTGAAAAATAACAGGTTCACTGCACTGTTTACTCCTCATTAAATACCTTTATTTTGGACTTGTTCTTTAATGGGAATGTATCCACTCTGGCACATTCTGGACATTTCCATGGACACATTTTTTTTTTTATCGTATTACTTCTGTTCATGGTTTGTCATAACAAAGCACTACAGGATAAAATATCATCTGTCCTCCAATGTGTCTTTCTACTTGTGGAAAGACCACTTGCAGTGGGCTCTCTGGATTTGCTACTTTTTGCAAAACCTGTTATTTCTTCTGTTCTATAATGAGGGGATCTCTCTAAGAAACTGTTTTTCTGTCTTTTACTTAAAACCAGGTGTTCATGCTAATTACTTCTAACTGCAAAATATTCATAACTGAGTCATTAGATACCTCTAGACTTTTTAATGTAATGGGCTGTCATCAAACAAATGATATGAGATAAAACAGTCACAAGGTTTATAAATGAGTAATCTAAAAAATGTTCAAAATGATTTAATGCCTTATATCAAACGTCTGACATAGTGATAAGTGAGGTATGAGATCTATCAACAGGAAGAAAAGAGATTAATTCATGACCAGTAAAATTACTGAGTGTTATTTAATATCCTATTAATCAAATCTATATCCTGGCACCTCAGTGAAATCTTACAACCTTCTCCTCACAGTCGATTAGTTTCCCCAAGTCTTTATTGGTTGTGGTTTAAACAAAATTTAATGTTCATGTTTCTGTGGAGCAGATTACAGAGAAATTCACATCATTCACTTCTATCAGTCTTATACACTACCTTGGAAATCTGCAAACTTAAAAAAAAAAAAGGTGTAATGATTAAATGTGCTTGGTCTGTTCTCTACAACTTATGTGACTATTGAAAGAATTGTTTCTCTCATGCACGCAGTTGCACAAGACATTTTTCTGCTTCTACACTCCCTAAATTTCTTTGGATTTAGTTTCTGTTTTGTGTTGGACATCTTTTCTAGTTTTGTGTCATGAAATTTTTTACCTGCTTATTAAACCATATTGAAAACTCATTAGAATTAATCAAATCTCTTCTGATTATTTCAGCCTAATGTGGGTCAGTCTTAGCTTTTCAATCATAAATAGCTCAAGTCACCCAAACTTGGTTCTGATCTTGAATAGCACTATATTTTGGTTTCTTTCCATACAGTCTCCAAAAAAATTCTGCTTTCCTCCAGCAAATCTTATTAAACTACATATTTTGGCAAATATTTCATCAATACTATAATTTTGTTAGTTTTAACTATTTCTGTGCTATTACAGACAATTCATTCAAATCTTTAAGTATATGCCTATCCTACCTCATTTTATACTCTTCTCCCTGTTTCTGCTTGACTTTGTTAGGATACAGCTTCCTGTATAGGTCTATTAGGTACATAGACCTCTACTATACAGGTCTGTATGTATTATTGTTTTTCACTCTCGTCTTGTCTTTACACCTCTTTATTTGTATTCACCTATGCTTGCTCATCTGTTTCTTCTTATTTTCAATTGAATTTTGAAATTCCTACTCAGGTGGACTGTTTTCCACAACCAATAAAATTTGTCATACTTGTATATTTCCCAGGCATTGAGAATAAATTTTGGGGGTTTGCATTTTTCTTCTTTTTCTTTTCTCACTGGAAAAATGAACTCTGGACACCATCTACTATCATCAGGAAGATATTTCTAACAGGTACTGTGCAGCTCATGGATTCCCTTTACTGTCAGTATTGACCTGTTTCCAAAAAAATAGACACAGAAATAGCTGGATAATGTTTAGTAGAGAAATTCCTATTTACAACTTTTAATTCAAAGCTACCATTTAAAAAATGGTAGATTTTCTTTTCACAGCTTAAAGCATCAACAATGGTAATTAGAGTTGTTACTATTTCAACAGCAGTAATTTCAATTTTTTATTTTGAATGAGCATGGAGAATCCAGAAATCATCCTTAAAGGTTTTTCTGTGCTCTAACACTGAGTACTTAGTCTTCTATTTATCTTCAGTGGTGAAATATGAGTAAATTTACCCATATTCCTCTGATTAAAGGTAATTTTTGCAACAGTACTTTATTAGTTCATAGTACTCATGACAGTCTAAGGCTTAGGGAAAAAGATATACAATAACAGCCAAGTATCAATAAAGTTATCACTTCTGTGCTCTTTCTTAGTGTTACTATTGCTGATTAGACATACTTTCAACTATGTATATATTTGTAAAAGTAACAACTACATTTACTTTTTTTTTCCTACACATAAATTGCATAAACCTGCTTCCTACAAACCTAATTATCATATTCTAAACTCTAGGAGATGTACTAGAAATATATAAGCTGAAAAATCTGCATCCACTTTACCCACTCTGTTTGAAATAAAAAAAAAAAGTTATAAATGAGTTACAGAAATCTGACAACTTAACAAAACATGCACTGAAGCAAGCATTACTGAAATGCTTGAGAGACTCTTAGACCAGCAAATGAGAAAAAAAATGTTCAGTCATGCAAATAAGCAGAAGATAAGAAAGACAGATGTTGCACTGACCTCCCACTCACTGGAATTAGGTTGCGGGTTTTGTTATTCCTCTGCAGCTGTTGGCGATGGTCAGGTGGGAAGTCAGAACTTAACAGGCATCACAGTAGGTACTGCCATAAATCAGATAACATCTTTATGGAAGAAGTCCAAATATGATTTCAAAATGTAGGGAACGTCACCCTAGATGTACAGGGAGATGATTGCAGTTTAAGTCATTTCACAAAAGGCAAAATATGTTGGATATTTGGCAGAGAAAAATAAATGCTGGCAGCATTTCATGTTTCTATACAGAAAAGAAAAATTAAAGGCATGTTTTTACCAGATTCTGACAGTGGCTACTGAAAAGCAAGTTCTGTGGTAAACAGTTCATAAGAAAACATCCTGTCTCCTTTCTTACTTCTACTTTCTCATCGTCTCCATGCCATGACCTCTCTGTAAGCAACATGCAACAGCACAAAAAAGTGTGTATCAGGATAAGAAATCTTCCAATGCAGAACGCAAGTATTGCTTTACCTTGGAATATACTAGACCATACAGCAATCTAGTAGGGGGCCCTCAGGCACTGAACCCCACTCAGTAGCATTTGTTCATCATTAAAGTTCTGGAGGTATGCGTTAGTCCTGATGTCTAAGATTGGTTTTCAGGGTGCTAATTTTCTCCCTCTACGTCAGGACAACTATAAATCTTTTTTCTTTTTGTGTCTGATGCAAGTTCTTCCTTTTTCTGCCTGATCTGTCAAATGGATTTACTTGTTTGAGATGTTCTGCAAGACTTTTGACTTAAGTAAACCAGACTCATTCTCCTGTGTAGCAGAAGCCAGCTGTTAGTCTTCATATCTCAAAGGTGGACATTGTTATTAGAACATAGAAAAAGAATATTTTCAGGACATCCTCAATCTCACAGCTTTGTTTGTGGTTACTGTGACATTCAAGCAGCATTATGCTGTAAACTCCTGTCCTGGGTTTGGGTGTGATAGGGCTAATTTTCACCAGAAGCTGGGAGGGAGCCATAGCCAAGATAGACAACTGAACCAGTCAATTAGATATTCAATACCATACTGACGTCATGCCCACTATATATGGATGGGAGCCAGGCCAGGACAGGTGTGCTCAGTCTAGAGTGGCATCATTATTTTGGACCTAGCCTGGTCTATGTGGTTTATATCACTTGCTTTATATATTGTTTTATTACTGTTATTACTGTCATTACTGTCATTTACTTCTCCTTTTGCATCGTTGTATTAAATTCTCCTTATCTCAACCCACAGGGTTTTGTACCTTTCTCCCTCTTCTTCCCACTTGGGGGGTGGGGTAGCAGTGAGCAAGCAGCCACATGGTGCTCAGCTCCCAGCTGGGTCTAAACCATGACAAGCAACATGGTACATCTGAAGGAAGAAATTTCACTCCTTCACTTCCACTTACTTTGCCTAAAATAAAACAATTTAGTATCTACATTGCAGGGAAAAAAACCATCACAGCCATAATATCAGAGGCAAGCAAACATCATTTGGTACATGTGTACCATTGTTTGGACTTTTAGTTTAAGTCTGCCTCTAGAGTTTGAGTTGTCTTCAGGCTACTAGTCTTGCTCCAGTCATTGTAATGGAAATATTCTTTTTTTTTTAGAGCTTAGAAAGTAGAAATTGGGAAGAAGTTCTTCACTTTGAGGATGGTAAGAACAGGTTGCCCAGGGAATTTGTGGATGCTCTATCACTGAATGTGTTCAAGACTAGTTGGATGGGTCTAGTGGGAGGCGTCCCTGCCCATGTCAGGGGCTTAGTACTAGGTGATCTTTAAGGTCCTTTCAAAGCCATTCTATGAGTCTATGAACTCGCTTTAATCTCCACAAGGACCTAACAACACTCTATGAAATTATAAGGAAGGTAACCAACATATAAACTAAGACTTGGAGCATAATGAACAATGAAGAACAAAATGAAAAGAGTCTTTTTCAGCCTCCAGATACTGAGAATATGTGTAAAAAGTGAGACACAATGGAAATTTTTGATGGCAAGAAAAATGTTATGTGGAACAAGTGAAGCCAGTTAGGGTGACTCATGTGGTTGTTACCCTAAAATCATGAGCTATAAGTTTTATTAAATAAAATGGAACAAACAGAGGGCATAAGAGGTGGTATTTTTTATGACAAATATTACCTATTGTAAAGCTATTAAAAGTTTGCATGTCTGGAATAGAACTTGTCCAGAAAGCAACATCTGTAGGAGTTTGTGACAGACCATAATCATGATGTGCTCAGTATCTGTCTGTACTGTGTAGGAAGAAAAACACTGTACAGTGGTGGACTTTCATTTAGAGAAATATTGAAGGTTTTAGGCAGTCAGTAGTAAAATGACATTAATGCATGTTAAAGAATCATACAGGATAATTTTCTAACACAAAATGTATTGTAATGCAGGGTATTTGCACGGCTTATGGTATATTTAATTTAGTCACAAGAGATAAAGAAAATGTTACAATCACTGGTCTAGAAATTCATGGTTGGCTAATGATCATAACTTCTATTCAATTTAAGCAAATAAAAGAAAATCAGCAGAAATAATAGAATCAGGCCGTGATTCAAAGGAAGCAGTTTGTTGCATCTGATGAAAATTAGAAATATAACTGATACAGAGAAACATATAAATAGAAAAACATGAATAAGAAGTAGGAATTTTTCAAGATGAGTTTACTAGATGAATGAAAATCTATACATCCATAAAAAAGAAAAAATACTTTGATTATACAAGCAAACTTAGCTAAGAATAAGGAATGCCGTCCTACCTGCAGGTATAGGTAATATTAATTCTGAAAACACTTGAGGTCATAGCAGGCTGGGAGGTCTTGCAATGCTTGTGTCAGTAACAGATAATAGAAACCTTGGAAGAGAGAATTAAGAAAAAGGAGCAGTAACTAGCCTAGGACTTTTACACTAATGTAAGTCTTATATTAGAAAATAAAAATGTCATCCAAACTTTTGAGGGAAATCTAGAAAAAATTGCTTGGAATTATTAGCACTTTTGAAAAAGAAATTTTCAAAAGAAAACAATGGATTCTGCCCTGGACTTCTTTATTGTCTTCTGATCAAGGCAGGATGTGTTTCTGTATGAGATGCTTCTGAAAACACACTTAAACTTTAGTTAATGAGAAGTAGCAGGGTTCAAAATAAGGTAACTCTATGAAAGGTAATAGCTTATGATATAAAGCAGTTCAGGCAAGTTGATGTTTTGATTTCTACTAGTGTTAATCTCTATGTATCTATTAAAAAAAAAAAAAAAAAAAAGAGGGAAATATAGTAACGATCCACTTCATTACAACTTTTCTCTGATAAGGGGAAGCACAAGTTGCCAAAAGGGTAATAACTCTGAACCGCTGTCAGTCCTGTTGCAAACCTCAGTTGTTAAAACTGTCAGGAAGAAAAGGAATTTTAATTGCTGAAGTGCTTCCACAAAGTCTGCTATTTTTTTTTTTTTTTAAGAAGTGTGAAAGCAAAACTTAAAGGAAAATTATATCTACAGAGAAACAACATGAAATACTTAAGTACACTGTTTCATTTTCCTCCCTGTTATATTTCCTTGACATCAGGGTAATTTCTCTTTTGTTTAATAAATAAGACAGAAAATGAAATTATGCAGTGACTTGGAGCAGACACAATGAAAACATTTCATGTCTGTGATTAGTTTGCTTTCTAATCCCCTTTAACCCATGTGAAATCGTAATAAACTTTGATTGCCTTTATATGCCTTCCTTATGGAATTCATGGGTCTAAGACAGTAAGGTAAGGGAAGAAGAAAATATTTAATTTTTTAAGGTGCTGATAATTTGTTATTAATTTATTAATTTACTGATTATTAACTTTTTACTTAGGCTATTGTACTGAGAACTCTGCATAGCAGATCTCTCTGATGGAAGATGAAAGACTAAAATTACTGTTTAGTCATTAAAGAAATGTTAATACTAAATGCTCATGTCATGATAGTGAGTGGGGACAGCGGTAAAAGCTAGGTAACTGAGAGTTACATGATATCTGCCTTGTGCAGTAAGAAGTTCAGAAGATAACAATGAAATGAAGGCTAGAGAATGAGGACGTAAATAAGAAAAAAGAAATGAGGGAAAACAGCAACAGTTCCATGTATATTTACTGTTTTCTTTATACATTTTTTTACTGTTTATGTACATTATTTTTTTTATTTGAAGACTTAAGAAAAGTAATAATTGTGAGAGTGAGAAGAATAAGGGAGACAAACACAACAAAAGGACATTGATAGTTAATACTTATCAGTTGCTCAGTAACAATCAATAATTAGGTTAGTCTTAAGGAGAAGTCTTTAGGAAATATGTGAATGAGAGTATAAGAGAGTGAGATACTTTTCCATATCTTCAGCCTGTGTGAGAGAAAATATGAAGTTGTGTCATTTTAAATACTGGATTAATTCATTAAATACTGGAAACAAAGATAAAAGAAAGGCAGAGATCATTGTTCTAAGAAGCTGTTAATTATGTGTGTAAAATTGATAAGATTAACTTCATACTTATAATTAATGGAATTAAGCTTTGTGGAGCTTTAAAGAAAATTTCAAATTTGGGGAGAGGGTTGACATGAATAAAGAAGAAGGAAAGATACTCGGAAAACAGGTAATTACATGGAATTAAGGGACTCAAGAATCAGGGAAATAACAGACAAGATGGCATTACAGTCTGAATGACAAGTAGGGAGGAGAACTTAAGATTTTGTGTTTTATATTTTTAGATCCTAAATTTTTGAGAAAGAGGAAACGCTATGGTTTAGAGGAATGCTGCTGAAATAAGGTTCATCACTGAGAAAAATAGTATTTGTTCTAAACCAAAAATCCTTAGAAAATGGTCACTTTTTTTCCCTGTAAAAATGTGTCAAGTAAAAGACAGCTACATATATATGTATACATATATTATACATATGTACGTTTACAAATATATGTACCTGAAAAACACAACAGTGTCTATTTGACATCTTAGAATGAAATCATCCTTAAATAAACAGTTTTTGTTTACCTTTTATATAATCTTTCCTAAAATCCACCTTCTATTTTTACATATTCATTTTCTATCTGCTATTACTGATAATCTTTTCCAATTCAAAAAACTTTTAGTCTATCTACAATATTTTCCTTATCACAAAAATAATTACTTGAGTTCTCTAACTACATGCATTCTCATATCTACTCTACATTTTGTTGTTGTTCTCAGTGCTCTGCATTTTATGGCCTACCTTAAAATGTTTTCTGTACTTACAATATTAATAGATATAAAACCATGTAACTTTCAATTGCTTATTCCAAACTGTTGACTAACGATTCATTGTCAACAACAGATAAAGCCATATTACTATGACTTTGTCGAGTCACAGCTAGATATAGGTAGTATTCTATGGTAGATATACAGTTCAGAAGAGTCAGTCTCTGTCCCACAGAGATGTAATGTAATAGAAGGCAAAAGGCAACATCAGTACCACAAACACACAGGAAACCCCAAGAGATACACCAGTGTTACCGCAGCTTAACTTCCAGTTCTGTTCAGTTGACATTTATATTAATGTAGCACTACAAGTGCAACAATCTCAGTGGAGGTAGGGGATGGAGATCCATGTGACAAAAAAGATGGAAGTGTTATTGATGTCTTGGAAACCATGTAAGCACCTGAGAATAGTCACGTAGGATTTAGGGCTTTTTGCCCGGGTGCACTCAGCATGGGCAACAAACAGGAGGAGCTCACTGACCTCAGTGCTGGAGAAGGTTATGGAGCAGATCATCTTGAGTACAGGGCAATGAAGTGGTCAGGCTCAGTCAGCATGGGTTTGTGAAAGCCAAACCCTGCTTGACTAACTTGATCTCCTTCTATGACAAGGTGATATGCTTAGTGGATGATGGAAAAGATGTGGACGTCATTTATCTGGACTGTAGTAAAGCTTTTGACACTGTTTCCCACATCATTCACCTGGAGAAACTGGCTGCTCGTGGCTTGGACAGGTGTATTCTTCACTGTTTAAAATACTGACTGCATGCCCAGGCCCAAAGATTGGTGGCATTGAAGTGCTGGAGCACATCCAAAAAAGGACAACAAAGCTGGTGAAGAGTCTAGAGCACATGTATTATGAGGAGCAGCTGAGGGAGCTGGGATTGTTTATCCTGGAGAAAAGGAGGCTGAGGGGACACCTTACCACTTTCTACAATAACTTGAAATGAGGTTTTAGCGAGGTGGGTGTCAGTATCTTCTCCCAAGTAACAAGCGATAGGACAAGAGGAAATTATTTCAATTTGTGCCATGGGGTTTTGAGATTGGACATTAGGAAAAATTTCTTCACAGAAAAGGATGTCAAGCTTTGGAACAAGCTGCCCAGGGAGGTGATGGAGTCACCATCCTTGGAGGTATTTAAAAGATATGTAGATGTGGTGTTTAGGGACATGATTTAGTGATGGATTTGACAGTGTTAGGCTAAGGGTTGGACTTGACCATCTTAAAGATCTCATCTAACCTAAACAATTCTGTGATTCTATAAATCTGTACAAGCTCATAATTTTGTGGTATCAGCAGTTTTTCACTAGGGAAAATTCACTAAAAAAAAACCACCAGAAAAAATGTTTTATTTTTCATGTGTTTTAATCAACAGGTTGGAAAGAAACAGAGATATTGTAATAGTTAGCGGAAGAGTTGGAATAAATATATAAACTGTTTAATAGCTGGAACAAATTTCAGAAGTTATAAATAAAAGAAAAAAAATCACTGACTGGCCACTTCTAAAATGCTTTGCCTTTCTTCTTCACGATCCACTTAAAATAGTTGCAATATTTTATATGAATATCTCAACTGCTCTTTTGGCATGGAAATAGTCCAATATGTCTCCTTCAAGCACTAAAAGAAAGCTTGCTTCTTTGCTGGCAACTAAAAGAAATAACTTTAATTAGCTTTCACTGTACAGTTTGAGCTGACTAAAATCCACCCTTGTGTTGACTAAGAAGGTAGGTGGGCCTTTCAGGTAAATGAATGAAGGAAAATGTCTTTCCTTTCAATTATTTCAAATGACATGGAACTCCTAAGATTCAAAGATCCTCTCCTGTAAATCTTTTTCAAGTGTTATTAACCAATCAAGTGTGAAGAAGACCAAGGTAGGGAAACATTTGCCAGAATCAATTTGAACTGAAGAAAGAAGATATTTTGTGTATTGCTACAACATTCCAGGAAGAAGTCAGAATTTGAATGAAAATGAGTTTGACTAAAAAGAATAGTTCTGTTCTTACTGTGTTATTCTGATACTCTTATAACACAATCAGAGGCATCAGTTTCAGTTACCTGTTGGTCTACAATATATTTTCTTCTTAGCTTAGTCCTTAAGACTGAAAGTCTATGAAAAGGGTGATTTTTCTTAAAAAATTTCTAACCTTCTTCATCACTGTCTTTCATCATCTCCTTGGGAGGGCAACTGGGAGCCCATCAAAGGCAGAATCAAAGAAAACTCCTGGAGTTCTTTTTAGCTAGAAAGAAATTCTTGAACCTGGAGCCAGACATCTATGTAGCAATGCTTTTGGTAGTGCTGAAGAGAAATCTGGCATCTCTCTCTAAAGTCGCCTTGTTAATATCTTCAGGCTGTGTGGACAACTGCCAAATGGAACTTTCACCTATAGTCATTATCTTCAATGTGTGCATTTGTGTTCCTTCTGATGGAGAAATCCTGGATGTTTGTACGCAGCACTTTTTGAGTAGCAACTATAAAGAGCCACATGTATAAATAAACATTTTTGTTCTCTCTGTGCATAGATAAAGACAAGGCTTCAATTGAAGAGCAACTTAAGGAACAGCCTTTCCTTTGTTACATTACAGTAATTTGTTTGATACACAAGGAGAAGACAGATGGGAATGGGAGTTACCCTTGTAAAATATTTATATCTGTGGTAACTGTGCATATATGTTTTTGTTATATTTGTAATGTATTTTGTTAGGCAAGTATGCACGACCTCCTTGAGAAAAAACTTGACTTCACATGTCGACTTTTCTCAATGCATGCAATAAACTGCAATGAACATGCTGTTCTAAACTGATAGAAATCCACAAAACACATTAATCCTTTTATATAAAAATTCACCTTGGAAGAATTGTAAGTAAAATCCCTTAAAGGAATTTTTCCTTGAAAGAAAAAAAAAATCACAACTGAGATGAGAATGTTTCTTTATAATAGTGAAATTATTCAATGCTCAAAGAATGGAGATTAAATGTATTTATCAAGCTGTATATCATTGTTCCCATAAATACTTAAAATATTTACACATTTTTTGAACATCATTCATTTCACCTTTTGTTTACTTGTTGTATGATCTTTGAAGGAGGCATAATTAACACATATATTCATGAGATGATACAGTAAAAGTCTTTACAGAAAAATTTTGAAAAGTTTTATAGTTTTAGAAGTCATATAACCATCAAGCAAGAGAAATAAGTGACAAAAACATCTATGATGAAATTAGAAAACCAAGTTTTTATGTAAGTGATATGAATGGAAAGTAATTTAGGTGTTTAAAGGTGTAGATATGAGTATACAGAACTTGCAGAACTGTGTATGCACAGAACAGTCTGTTTGGATTCATAGCCTGAGATATATTTGAACTAAAAAAAAAAAAGAAAATGTGAGGTCTCTTTAGGGGAAAATACCAAATAGAAAAGAAAATAATCTTGTACTTTTCTAACTCTTTCCCCAGCTTCAGTCTTTCTTTGAAGTAGTATCATCAAGGAAATAAGAAAATGCATATATAAGAAATCACAATGGACAGTCACTATTCCAAGATCATATTTCCTATAGAGAATGAAGAAGAAAATTCAAGAAGAAGGAGTACATTTCTAGAGCAGAATGCCTTTGACAGGGACCAGCTCCTGAGTCATGACTTCATGTTTCTTAATCTTGGCAGTAGAATAAAGTCCTTAGCAGAAAAACGTTTTAAAGTCCAGATACACGACACTTCAGAGTTCTTATCATAACTTCTCTTTTTATGTCTACATGATTTACAGTGTTCGCAGATGGAAGCAATTTAATACCATGGTGATCTTCCATCTAGCTTGTTTCCTTTCAGTGACCTTATGTTTACTATAAGAAAACACCAACAAGGTGTCTGATTTCTCCATGGAAAAATTGTAACTATTTAGAACAAAAAGATTTTATCCAACAGAATCATAATTCTTCCACTATCCCCAAGCTTTAACAAAAATGCTCATTTGTTCTGTGGGAGTGTTTTACTAGGAGACAGAGCCAGCTTGGCTTTGCTGCAAAGGATGCATTTAAAATAAAATAATAATAATAAAAAAGCAATAGTAAGAACCACAGATTTTATGTTTTGAATGGATAGAGTTCTAGTTGGAAAGGAGTTGATTACATGTTTCATATCATGACCTCACATTCAACCAGCCCTTCCTCACATGCATCCTAAAAACATCCTGCTGTGGTTCCTGGCATCTATAAAAGGTTGGTTGAAAACTGCATACAAAGCATATTTCCAAGAAGCTGGACAGAGAAAAATGGAAATACGATCTCAGAATCTTTTTACCCATCCTGGAGTTGCAGTTCACAGGCTAAAATGAACCAATCACAATATTACAGTGTGCAATTTTAGTAACATAGGAAGTTTTTGTAGGACATCTCTAGGGTACTTTACTGTTGATAAGAGAGTAGAATCCTTTGGAAATTTTTTGTTTGTCATGTTTTTTCTTAAGCTAAGGCAAACCACAGTCTCACATTTAGCATAAATATGAATGTTTTGTAAATGAGACATGTTAAATGTCCATCTATGCATTGAAGCACAGTGCTTGTGCTCAGAAAGTGATGCTGTAACTAGTTAAGGCAGAAAATTGGCAGAGGGGATTATATAACTGTGCAGAGAATTGACTTTATGGCATCACGATTGTATGTACCTCAAATACTACATGGCTGTCTGGAATTTAGTAGTTACTTAATTGCTCAGAACTTTAGTAGGTACAAGTTATTTCAGTGGCAGTATATCATATCAGATGTAATTATTCCCTAAATTTGGGGAATATGCTATTTTGGCTGCTAATAAAATATGAAAATACACCAGTATTTTTTAAGGTAAAATAAGTCTACATGTAGCAAATATAAAAGTATACTGCCTATAAAATAATATTACTCCTTTAAAGATTTCATTTTTTAGGAAGGACTGTCTATGACTTTTTCCTTTATCTTTCTTTATTGATCTTGGCTAAAAGTGTTCTTGAGGTTTCAGTGGCTTTACAATCAGGAAGTTCTATGTTCAATGATTACAGTTAGTGAAGAATAAAGTATTGAATGGAGGAGGCACCTGCTCTGAAGCACCTGAAGCTCTCATTGCCTTTGTTCCAATGGTCTATGAAAGAGAAGCCAGGTAATCCAAGAATGGCTGCTATATTTTCCCCACGAGGCACAACA
The DNA here is from genome assembly GCA_025345505.1 of Todiramphus chloris collaris. NCBI lineage: Eukaryota > Metazoa > Chordata > Aves > Coraciiformes > Alcedinidae > Todiramphus > Todiramphus chloris. Next base: position 26,272,545 of record JANVCC010000035.1, read on the forward strand.
GTTATGAGTGACTCATTTTAAAACCTACTCAGCTGCTTCCCTGGAGAGACATGCTTTCTCTGGACATCCAAGCTTTTAGCTACACAGGCTCAAACTTCGTCTCATGAACACATTATTCAGTAAGTAAACTTTGGTCTTATTTCAAAAACTGCCTTACCCCAAGTTCAGCCATTGTCTGAGGGCAGAAGTATCTCCTTGTAAGACACTGAAACTGCCTGGCAAGACTGGGAAGATGTGCGAATCAAAGTATTTTGTAATCCAGTCACTTAGGGACAACTAGTTTAGGGTTACTCATGCCTGAGCCATACCATGTCTATGATAGTGACAAGGACAGCTCAGAAAGCTCCTGGTATAGATATAAGATAGCATATATTGACGGTTACATAGCTAAAGGCTGTGAAAAATGAAAAACATTGCCAGCTGTATCACAGTTATCATTTCCACAAATGATAAAATTGTACTTTTATAATTTTTCCTGAAAGGTGAAAAGAAAACAGTAAGTACTTTTTCTGGTAGACGATAAAAACCTTCCACTTCTGTTTTCTTATTTTCCATTTCTTTCTTTCCACACTTTTAAATCAATGCCATCATTCTTACAAGAAGAAAAATATGTTATATAAATAAGACAGTAAGGCCCTCATAATTCACTTCTAGTCTTTTCTCTGAGGTTTATTGGGTTTTCTGTCACTAGTTGAGATAAGAACCTCATTCCACTTCTTGCTCTTTGCATGTCACTCTACAAGATCTGTGCTGATAAGAGCAGGGATACTGTAGTTTGACAGAGGACCTAGAAAATATTAAGGAATATTTTCATATAACTTATAAACCTCCTGAGCATTTTCTTCTGCCAAACTATCTTTCAGTCTATTGCTTGCAGTGGTCAGTCCTAGTGGTCCAGTGCTAGTTATGTTTATTTTAGAAGTTTTCATAATCTTGGTATAACTGATTTTTCTGGCATTCACCTACCCCCATATTCTACTTCTTGAGAAACAGTCCTCACCTACATGGCCTTTTGGAAACATCTTGTGTGGGATCTGGAGAGTAACTGATTTTCATAGTCTCTAGTTTCAGTTCATTTGTTTATAATGATTTTGATTCCATGGACTTTGGCAGGCTGGAAAGAAAGGAAGAAGGTTATAGAAAATGCAATGCATTTTATAATTAGATAGAAATAAGTTTGACCTAAATAATCAAATCCAAATCCTTTGAAAAAATTCAAATCTGAATTTTAACTCCATCATATGAAGACTTACCCCCCAGATTCAACTTTGGGAATGCTCAGATTCAGAAGTATGGGATAGGAACTGCCCTTTTACCTTCTATATTTATATTTCTCAGCATGAGTTGCACTGTACTTTTTGGTGAGTCAAACCCAGCCTGAAGTCCTCAAAAAAGCAAAACTCTCGTTATTCATCTTAAGGTTGGATATAGATTATAGAATCATAGAATAGTTTGAGTTGGAAGGAATGTTAAAGATCATCATGACAGCATTCCAGTTGTTTGCCAAGGAACTGAACATAAAAAGTGGGGCCTCTCTCTTCTTACATCTTTTTATTGCTTATATGTGAAAGATAATAATGGCATTTTATTAAGCACCTCCAAAAACCTGTACTTAGTATACCATTGTACAGTGCAGAACAAATGAGAGATTAGTTCATTCAAGCTATAGAACTTTAAATCCACCTTGAACTCAATCATCTTGGACATCAGAGACTCAATTTAAAGATAATTTGGACAGACTTTCTAAGAAGCAATGTAAGAAGTCTAGCTGAGGTCGCATATTATTTAATATCCTTTTTTGTACCTATGTGAGTAATTTCTTGCACAATGACTTTGTGGGTGCAGAGAGAGTCATATGTGGATGTGGAACTTCCTGGATTTCATCTTAAATGCAGTACAGTGTTGACATGTATTTTATATGCATCTATATGGAGACAGGATTTTACATATACAAATAAATACAGACTATTGATGATGATATTTGCTTTCTTTCCTAGACATTTTGCCTTTGTCAGAAACACACAGCATAGTTCAGATTACAATGTATTGTCCGACTAATGGTCTTATCACCCTGAGGACTAGTACAAAGCCAAGCAAAGTACATCTATTTCTTCTCATTAGTTGGAACTGCCCACTAGTTAAGGCTAATACATTTCAGAAGACCTCTGCTGTGCTTCATGATGCTTTTGTGACCTGTGAAGTTCCTATATAAAAGGAAATATGAAAGGCAGATGGAAAAATTTATGTGAGGAAAGGGTAATTATAATTTATGATCTATAGGATTTAAATCGTAAGAAGGAACCTTTATTATAATAAAAACTCTAAGGAAACATGAAATCCTAGTTCATCATGTACCAAAACAGCTCTGTTGTTATATTGTATTTTGATATTTTGAGCAAACTGTAGTTTAGTGACTCATGTTACCTACACAACTGATTCATGATATATGTGATGAATGTGAATCAGAGTTGAATATTAGTCTACTAATTTTGCTTCTTTGATTGCAACTTTATTGAACAAATTCAAACACAAATTAAGACTCATTACTGTTCAGACACTGGCTTTGTCCACAGTAGTTCTATACTATGTAATCCCACTGGTTTTACACTCCCTCAGCAGTTCATAAATAGATTAAATGGCACAGGAAAGACATAAGATCCTCAGTGCAAATTATGTTTGCTTAATTCAATGCAAATATTATGCTCTCATAGACAAATATATACAGAAATGTGTGGAGAAAGGAAACAGTTCCTTTTACTAGCTGAACTTTCAGATGAGCATGCTAATGAAACAGTCACATTATTCTCAGCAGCATCATGAACTAAATTTAACTGCTTCATATAGTAGTCAGAAACAGATAAATCCTCATTAGAAAAACTGACTTCCTACTATGGTGCTGGAATGAGAACTTCATGTGTTGAACCATGTTGGAAAGTACTCCTATATCTGGTAATTTTTAGACTTTAAAATAATTGGTATTACCCAACTAATATAAAATTAATCTTTCCTCCATTATTATACAAAATACAAAATTTAATTCCAGGCTTATATGACACTTATCAGACAATTTATTTGAATAACAGTATCTAAACCTATTTCCTTCACTATAATGTTTCATTTTGCCTGCGAAGATATGAACAAAATAAAATCTGTCCAATTACAAATGAAAAAACTCACTATTCTAGCGATTAGCTGCCAGCAGAGACCTTGGAAAAGGCTGGGGTAGGAAGCCTCCAGCAAAGCCCCTACTATAGCCTTCTATTTTTCTGTTAATTGTTGTATCTTGTCAGCTCAAAGAAGGAGTCTTCCTAGGACTGGAAAACTACAGGTATCTCACCCTTGCCATTTAGAAGGATTCCACTGACTGCATGAGAGTTAGATCAAGAGTGGTTCAGCTTTCATAAAGACTACAATATCTCCATTGTGGTGACCGCACAAGTCTTACACAGATTCTATCACCACTTCTGTGACCATCACAAGTAAAGCTGAGAAACCACTTGAAGGAAGTTTGTAAAAATGGAAAAAAAATCAGTAAAGCATCATTGTAAAATGTCTTTTGGACAGAATTCTTATTTTCTCTTCATGTCAGCCCCATTATTCTCAAAGATTCCTGAATGTAAGTATTAACACCAAATGTATTTTGATGTCATTTAAGTGAGATCCATAATGGTTGTGCTTTTTGCTGAGAATCAAACTGAATATCAAATCCATGCCTGAAAGACAATTTTCTTTCCAATATATACCAGTAGAAACTTTTCAGGTTTTCAACACAGATGAGATTAACATATTAATATGCAGTGTCCTACAACTGCACAGGTTGCTGTTGATGGATTTTTGCCAGTTCTCTCACATTCTGTGGGTTTGGTTGAAACAAAGACATACAGATTTTTCTCAATATAATCCAATGACAAAACTCAAAACGGAAAGTTCAGTGATCAATACTAAGAAAATAAACTTCACAAGGCAGAACAATGTGAAACCAAAAATATCTAAAATGAGAAACAAATGTTTCCAGTAAAATAAATGTTGTGGTTTGTCATTGTTTTTTTTCTTTCTTTTTTTTTTTTTTTTTTCCCTTTTTTTTTTGTTTCTTAAATAGGCACTCAGTTATTTTTTTAGGATGAGAATATGCATCAACATTTGATCCAATAACTTCTAACCTTAATAAAAGCTGCATGTTGCAAGAATTCCCACCAGAAAGCAGTGAGCCTATGGCATCTGGAACACACACAGGTCAGGTTTGGATTAGAACAGAAAGCATTCGACTCCCAGAGGCAATATTTTCACTCTGAACATGAATAAGCTGTTTAAATTTTGTTAATAAATCTGAACTAAAAATGTGTGTCTTAAGTAAGAAATGTCCATATCAGTTAGAAGTTTAAAATATCTCATGATTTCAGTCAGCATTTTGGGAAGCTGAGACATTTATATTTTCCTGTATGCTGGACTGCAATTCTTTCCTGTGATCAGTTAGGCAAAACTCCAGCTGCTCAAATACACATAGCTCCTCCCAACACCCTATACTTCAGAACCATCAAATACAGGAAACATCTTATTTTTGAAGTAATATCTCACTTAGAAATGTCTTGTCACTATTACCTAAAAAGGATAATATCTTTGAATTTGAAGAGTAAAGAATGAAAAATGTGTGTGTATATATATATACATACATATCTCTATACCGGTACAACTGAACTTAAACTATGTAAAAGTTTTGATTTAAATGTAGAAGAAGAAATGAGAACAAAATAGTGATATATATCAGTGAGAACTAATTTAGAAATTCTGAGAAGACTTTTGTGAAATTTACCTTATTCTCACTGGACTGAAAACCTACAGTCTTCACAGACCAGGACTGGTGTTTTCCACCATACTCAGAACAACATCCATCTGTGACCTTTCTAAGGTGTGAGGCCCAGATCTCCAGCTGTGTTTGAAATACAATGAGGGTAATGCAGTTGGTTAAACAGAAGCATCTAGTGCCATTTGAGCTGGTAGGTAAAACACAGCACTCACCCAAGACGTGAACTCTGCACCAGCAGCTGGATGCTAGGTGGGATACACTGAAGCATCTCAGATGCCTCAAACAGACAAAATCATTTGAAAAGTTATTCTTCCTCACTCACTCCTACCCTTCTACCTTCCTACAGTGTAAATATAATTGTGATCCTCTACTTCCAGGAGGCCAACTCTTCTCTCATTGGCATACATGAGGTCAACAATAAACTGACCTGTGTCCCTAGTCAGAACTGCCCAGGAAAATTACAAGACTGTTCACATCAATGTTTGGGTGTTTTTGTATGTGTTTACATATTTCTGTATAAATCAGATAAATAAGTTTACTCACATATACATCACGTCAGTTTAAAACAAGATAATTACTTTATTCTCATTCATATTAACACATCAAATTGAAAATATTACTAGATCCTTAGTGCATCCGTATTCCTGGTGTGAAATACGTGCTACCTTACTGCTATTACATATATGAAAACATATTCCATTAAAATATATTGCAATTCAAAATATACACATATACATAGTAGAGCACTGTATTAAACTGTTCTCTACCACATTTCCCCTTAAAGACTAAGCAGAAGGAAAAGAGATGGTAGTGCAACAAATGATTCATCTGGAAAGTAGCAAGACAGATAAAAGTCATTTGTGAAAAGTTTTCTTCTGTGTGAAGGAGTACCACCGATCTGCCATCTCTTCTTTCCAACCTTTTCCTGTAAGTTTACACCTCACACTACTCAGGAAATTAAGTTTGGTTACCAATAAGGCTTGTTGACATTTCAATGGTAAAAAAGTAAGTCCTGCTATCAGCACTGAATGTTGGTATGCTTTTGTGTGTTGAAGTGGCTCGGGATGACTCTGTTTTTTCCAGAACATATAACTCTGCTGTGATGATAAATTTATGAAGACTCAATTCCCACAAACTTCTAAGTAAGGCACACAAATCCGCAGGCTATTATTTCTCATGGGATTAAAGAATATGCTTTATGATAGTGAATTAGTGATTGAAGAGAAGAATCTTTCTCTTTCTCAAGGCACAAGTCAGATGCACAAACTCACTGATAATAATTTTAGTGTCTCTTGACAAATTCAAGAGCATAAGGTCAGCTACATCCTGTCCATGTCTGTGTAACTCAGCAGTGAACGTGTATTACAGGTCTCCATCTGTGCTTACTCTCCACAGGATGTGATTGTACTAATCCGTACCAGAAAGCTTGATTACAAGCTTCAGCAGGTTTTGTTCTGAGTGCTGGAGCTCCTGTTCCAGTCCCCCATATGACAAGTGGGATAGCAGCTGTCACAATCGGCACATAGTACCAGCAGATATCTGCAGACCAGATAGCACTTGTGATGAAATACAAGAGCCACTGGTTCCTGAGGTGTCCCATGTCCACCTGCATGAATTTGCACAGGAGAACTTGGAGAAAATCTTCATATTTTACATCCATCCATTTTGGGGGCCACATGAAAATCCTCTATTCTTTCTCAAAGGGCCTCCCTTTGACCCTCATACTGACAGTGCATGTCTGCTTCCAGGCTTGCGCTTTTTTCTTCTAGACCTTAAATCCCTTTAAAGCATTTCCACTGACTTCCAGGGACTACAGATCATGCACTGAAACTGCTACCCAGCTATCTTCTCTTGCTGCACAATCCCCAGTGAACAATCTTTCTGCTCTCTAGCCATACTCTTTTCCATGATTTCCTCTTTGGCTACAGGCTTAGCCAAGATTGTATATGTTTAAGTTAATTTAAAATGTTCAAATCGATTAACTTTGGAGCTTTATCACCACCACTTCCAGGCATGGCATCAGCAACTCTTTCTACGTTGCACCCAGCCAAGCTTGGGTAATAATTATTTTGTGAAGACTTTCAGTTTTTCCATGCATGTTCCCATATCTCTTCTTACCTCTGTACTCCTGCTTCTAACATTGTTTCCCCTGAACCCAAGACAACATCAGAGAGTTGCACGTGAAATAGGTTATACCAAAATGTTGTTTGTGGAACTTTTTGTTTGTGCTGACCTCCGGCTCCCAAGCATGGGAACAAAATGTAGAATCTTGTTACTGAGTAGTAACTGAAGGTAACTAAAATTTTGTATGGCAAGTACTATGCAGGGAATCTCCAAAGACAGCCCATCCTCTTGAGATTTCTTGTTCAAATATGCAGATCCATTAAGTCTGGCTGCATTCTGAGTGATTTTCCTGTAATAGTTTACATATCAAAGACTTTGAAATTCTTTTCATATGCAAGGCAGAAATGACAGTTCCCTATCATATTGCATTTTCATTGTGAAAAATATCTTTTTTCTTTTCTGAAAAAGTATCAGAATAGTCATTCTCATATTTATTTTGTCTAATTATGCTAGAGTGAGCATATTATTCTGAATCGCTAAGCTAAAGGTTAACAAGAAAGAAAAGATATATTTTTTTATTCTTGACAGTGCCTGGATAATTGCTATGGTAGTAACACATGGATCCACAATAAATTAGAAAAGAAAAATTGTAGGCATTTTTGTTTTGTTTTTCTGTTGAAGATAAGACAAATGGCCATTCAATTACTAATTTGATGCCATGGTTACTTCTAGTTATTCAGAATGTTTTAATGAACAAACATGGAGATTTTGTTTTAACCTGTTCCTACTCTGCTACCACTGTAACTAGAGATTCTGGGGGGATGTAGGAGTTGTGTTTTTTCTGGTTTTTTTGGGGTTTTTTTAATCTTTAATTATTACAGTTAAATAGTTTTCATGGCTCATAGAGCATGTCTGGATTTTATTATAGCAGATATTACAGCAAGAATTGTTTACCAACCATATAAGTGGCTGAAAATATATTGGCTGTAGGGAGTAAAACCATATTTAAAAGTACTGATCAGTGGATAAAAACTAAAGTTAATGTAATTTATTTTGATTTTCAGAAAGACTTTTGCAAAATCCTTTGGAATAAAAAGCTATTCACTATAATTCCATTGGCATAAAACTAATAACTGAAGAGGAGAAGAGGAGAATCAAGATTAAGAATATATTATTAATTTCCAGCATGGAAAATGGTCAAGAGTGGGAAATGTCATGCTCCTGTATTTTTTTATCTTGAGCAATAATCAGGGGAAGATGGTGAATAGTATAATAGAAAATATCTCAAAACCATTTAAACCTTTAGAGAAGTCACATGGTATCTGAACTTTTTGGCTGTGGTCCAGTAAAGCTCTTAGCACTTGCTTAATTTTTAAGCCTCTGAGTGGCCTCATTGCAAAAATCCTGGATATGCATCATTCTGTTGTGTTCTAGTTAGATGTTAAAACTCAACATATTTTTCTTTATAAAAGCTTGTAAGCAATTTTTTTTTTCTTAAAATGTAATTAGCTGCACTATTTATCCAGTTAATAATTTTATTACTTTGAAGTTCCCTTTTTCTAAACCCTACTGACCTAAATGCTTTCTCAAAAGTTCATAGTATCACTAGGCATAGGAATTAATTCAATCTTCCAAATCCCTGATTTTGGGAATGAAAAAATGCTGATAATGTTACTAGCAAAGCCACAGTTCAAAACTGTCTTCCACAAATGGTTGTAGGAGAAGCATATGTAGTGCAAACAATATCATTGTTCAATTGCAGGGCTCTGCAACACTGCTGGTCTGTCACAGGTTTAATTCTGGTCTCATTTACAGCAGAATAATTCCACTGATGTCAGTGCAAACAGAACCAGTGGCATTTCCAAGGAGATGTTCATTAATGAAAACAAGAAAAAGACAAAGAGCACAAAGAAGATATTAAAAGTAAATGAAATGTCCATTATTATCTCATGAATAATATTACTTCCAAAGGATAACCTTTTCTGTTTACCATCCATGATTACATACTAAGATAAGGACTCAGTGAAAAGGTTTCATCTTCTCAAGTACTGCTTAATCCATGTGGCAATACATACAGAATCTGAAAGTCATCATAGGATTTGGCATACTATATATCATACCACAAATACTGGCTTTGGCCCCATGTGTTGACATAGGTTTGATTTGGAAATGTCTACAGTCAGTTTTGGGGTTTATTATTTTCTACTTTTAGTCCATTTATGTACATGCAAACACATGAAGGAAAGCAAGGATCTCCTATACAGCCTAATAAAAAAGTCTTTTGCTATCACAGTTCTGTATGAGACAGACAGAGAAGGGCCAGAGTAGTTCTTAGGATCTTCTGCCCTTAGCATTGTTGAGCATGTTGTGTAGGTACAACAAAGGATGCTATCTGCCCTTTGTAACATCCACTGAAGTTGCTGGTATTTGCCTACTTGTTGCCTTGGAGTTCTTTGTGCAGATGGAACAAGACTCCATATTTGCATAGCCAAATTTGGACTGTAGTAGATATAGCGATAGTGTTGCAGTCTTAGTTTCCTAACAAGAAAAAGTGTGCGTGTGTGTGTGTTTGCAAGAACTAATGTTTCAGAAGAATACATCTCGGTATATTTCAGTGTTATGGTAGTATGCAAAATAAATGGATGTTGAACTCAGAAAACTCAGAGGCCATGTTCTGTGCATGTAGCAGAGAGGACTGTAAAAAAATCCCTTATTCTCCAGGAGATCGAATTAGGCTCCTTTAAAGTTTCACTTATTGTTAGCCAGAGGGTCCAATTTTTTATTTGTTCTCTTTTTGAAGGAGTTAACTTGGAATTATCATTAAATGTTAAAAGATCTTACAAATAAGCTAGGGAACTTTATGCATACTCATTTTCCAGTAAAATTGTTTTCAGAGCTCTCATACCTCAGTGCTAAATACTATAAATGTTCACACATTTCTCCACTGTGAAATGGGATCTAAGATAGCTATAATTTTCTGCTGCCACAGATTCATTTCTTGCATGAGATCCTTTGAAAGCTATAGCTTTCTCATAACACTAAGAACTTTAGATTTCTGTTGAGGCCTATTATTTTCATCAAGTAGTCAGGTACAATGCCATATCACACATATTGTGTTTACTGATAAGGATTTATGAATTACAGTTCTTTAGATCTTTCTCTGCTCTGGCCTTCTGCCTCAGCATTTGTAGTGCAATGTTACAATGTAGGTTATGATCAATCTACTACCTGCAGCAATTTATTGAACAAAACTCTTTTGTATTTGCATGTGTCTCTATTGCGTATGTTAACTAGTAGGTTTTCAGTCAATTATAACAATTAGCTATAAGGACACATAAGTGATTTTGTAGGTATGAAATGAAATCTTATTTAGCACCAAATAAATGAGTGTAAGGAAATGACAGATAGATATATGAAACAGAACTTCAGTGTGATTCTTCCTTAGCCATCACTTTTTTTACTAGCACTCAAGTGCTTGAACCTTGATTATAGTCCAATTGTAATTGTAGTTGTAGAATATAAGTTCCTTAAAATTCAGTCTGGAGATATAACAGCTGTGTGATGCCTATACTTTCAAAAGAGCAAATATGAAACAGTCCTGTTAAAGGCCTTCATATGTTCACATATATAAGTCTCTTACAGTATTTCAATGTATATGGCTGCCTTTTTGGTAAATGAAACAAGTACATAATTTCCAATTGGAGAAACAAAAAAAAAAAAATCAGTGGATAGAATTCAGTGAAAGTCAATAATTTTAAAATCCCATGAAACATGGCTTGCTGTTGAGCTAAAAGAGTAGATTCACAGATTCACAGCTGGACTAAAGCTATCAGTAATTTTTTCAGCCTACATAAATAATGTTAGAAGGTTCTTTAGTATTTTCAGTATTTGGGGAGATAATATGGCAAATGTCAAAATTTTAGTGGAGGAAGTTTATATGTACTTTAAATAAATATTAATTCCTTAGTTTTTTTCCTTAGCTGTTACTTGGCAACTCAGAATTTACATTTTCTATATTTCTTGTTGAAATATTTTTAAACACAACTGGAAAAACTCATTAGTTCAACATTCCTTTTCTGCTGAAAGAACTTCATGCAACCAGTAAGCACTTTAGTGTTTTTCTTGATGGGCAATCAATGTAAAATTTCAGGATCTTCCTCCCTTTCTTATGACAGAAAATGAAAGTTTTAAATATATCAGAAGATCTAAATTTAACAAGTATAAAGTTTGTGATATCTCCTTCAGCAGATGGCTGAAAATTGGAAGTTCAGAAAATAATGTTCCATTGCTACCATTTCTTCCCAGGTAACACATAATCTCATAGATACCTTTTAACTTCTTCTTGATGTAATGCATTTAAATTGTTGGTTAATGTTGATTCTGTGAAAAGAATTTTATCAGATCCCATCAACAATTCATCTTCCTTTTTTGTAACTGTATGACAACTAAGAAAGACCATCTGACAGTAATCAGAATAACATTAGAATTATCATGAGAGTATATTTGATGTTTACTATTTACACTTTTCATTTCTTTTTAAAATATTTAAATTAATTTTATGTGATTTCCTGGCCTCAAGACTGTCATGAGAATCTTGACTCAAAATTGTAAGGCTTAAATGTTAGCGTGAACAAATAACTGACAAAAAAACCCCATTAAATTTATTCATGAATTTTGGTTGCTACTCTAGGGGACGGAGCATATATATGAGCCAAAATCCCTGATAATTTTTTGGTTGCATTATCTTTCTCCCCCCTTTTTTTTTAATCATTACTCTCAGTACTTCTATTCATGGTTGTATGGAATTCTAGCTACTTAACAGTGTGAAAGGTCTCATATTAGTAATAACTAACCAAAAGTGTATTTTGGCTCAACCTCATGAAGTAATTTCTGTGCTATTTTCTATTAATAACAGAAAAAACCCAGGAAATAATAGGAAGCTGCAATACATTTTAATGCCTCTTCCTAGTCACCTGAAACTTTCTTTAATATTGTCAGAATAACCTCAGCAACATTTTTACAAAGAATGATGTCTCTTCTAAACCAGAAGATGATTTATAAGTGGCAACTAGGTAAAAGTGCGTAGTTTCACTAAAACCAGAAAAACTATCTCAATTTATACCAGTGGAAGGTTTAGCTCAAAACAAAAGCAAGCAAACAGACACATGAAGACATAAACGCCCAATAAGAAAGTAAACTCCAAAATAAACTAAGAATTGATCTATTTCATATATAAGGTTTGTTTTGTTTGGTGGGGTTTTTTTTTTCATTTCTCTAACGTGTTAAGACTCATTTCATCTCAACAATTTGAGCACTGAGCAAGTTTAACTGAAAACCAGTCAGATGCTAGCTAAATGAGAATACTATTTGTCTTTGGGAGGATGACTAGAATTAATAACCAACTGATTAGAATATAAAGTATACAAATATTTGGCTTGAGGTTTTATATCTAAGTTTTTTTAAGGGTTTCCTCATATCTTTGTGTCAAAGGAGTGATTAATATTGTTTACTGATTTACACATTAATGTCATAATAAAAAAAAGACCTAAAACCCCAGTCTGTATCATGGAAAACATAATACTTTACAGATAATTTTCTCTGCTTACATTATGAAGATCAAGCAATCTGACAGCCTGCCTCTGCTTTTCTAACTCAGTGACAGATTTTCACTGGTATCTTACTACCTAAAGTTTCAAATTAGCACTAAGATTCATTGCTTTCTCTTCCAGATATATTCTTTTGGAAAATAAAGCATTCAAGGAGGCACTCCTCATGGGTTTCCTTAAGATACCAAGGATTTCCCAAATCAAACAGGTTCTATGGTAGTTATCTGATACCTGTACAAATCAAGTGTATTTGTGTGGATGCTGAAAAGCTGCTAGCAGAGGGATTTTCTCAGGTCCTCACAATATTCAGTGAGAATCCTGCCTTTCTCATGCACGTTATGGAAAAACAGTAGGACGGTTTTTTGTAAGCTAGACTAACATGTGGTGTTTTGCTAATTTCTGTTTATAAACAGCAACATATTCGGATACATTAATCTAGCTCATACACTACTCTACGAGCCTAGGACACTATAATATCAACTGTCTCCGTGTCTCCTAATCTAACATAATCAATGTATAAGGAGGAATTTCTAATGTTAGGACAATGACATTTTCCCTTGAACTCAAGGGATAGATGTGTGTTCTTTCTCCACTTTATTTAATAAAAAAAATTATGTTGTTGCTTTCAGTTAAAACCAGAAGGTGTGTATAAAGTTAAGGGTCCAATGGGATATATTTACATCCTTAGTGTCGGCAGAAGATGTATTACATTTGTTATAACAGAGAATGATAGAGACATTTATTTTAAATCATTATCTATGTGACTTAACTAGCCAGTGCCAGCAATGTATCTCCAATATGTTTACACAATTGATTTCTTAAACAGTTTTAATTAACACATATAAAAATCACTATGCAGGAAAAAAGAGAATGTTTTCACTAAATAAGGCACTTTAAATCTGTTAATCAACACTGATCAGTAATGTACATAATTTTTGCAACTATGCCTTTCTTTGTCAGGAAAAAACTATAGCTACAACGTGCACCTTTAATAGAAAACATTAAAATAAAATATTTTCTGTCAGTGAAAATATATGCTCGACATAGTGTATATGATTACTATCTTTCCTTTCTTATTTTCTTTACTGGTACCTGAAATAAATCAATGATTTGCCACAGACTTTGAAATAAGTTTATCCATCGCATATTTTTTTATTTGCCATCTGGTACAATGTTACACAAAGCATATCTTAGTAAATAAATAACTTCCTCATACAGACTTGTTCTTAGCAGATAAATGCCTTGCTCTTTAGTGTAATAAATTTCACTACATCCCTACAGTTCAAATAAATGTGAGTTTAATTCTAATAGATATAGAATCTTAAGAAAAAGAACAAAATTTGTCATGCCACTCTAATGCAAACTTCTCAGTTGCTCCTCCAGATTTACCGACTACTGTTGAGGTGCATCCCCTGGCACTCTTATATCACTGCAACCGCTCAGAATACAAGAAATTAAAAACCAGCAGTCCCTTTGTATTTTCTCCAACTTTTATTTGGACAAACTTTCACTGAAAAAATGAGATAATTCAAGAAAGATATGAAGATAATGATGGGAGAGATAGCCTATTCCTTCCCATAGACAGTGCAAAGAGGATTGGGAAGAACATGAAAATCTGCTGGATTCTGTGAGAGAGTACACTATTACCTGGATAAAAACCAAATCAGACCAAAAGAATTTAATCTTTTTAAGCACAAATCTACCCTGATGATAACCCAAGTGAGGGTAGTGTTTGTAGCCCATACAGACATGTCTGAACTAGTGACTTCAAGAGTCTTATCTAATACTTGCTGAGACAGACAGCTGATGTTGCTATCTATACTGCTATTGATACCTAGTAATTTTTAAAACTAAATCAGGTTTGTCTTCAAGCTACAACCAGATATCTTAGATGCAGCAGAAGCAGAGAGGCAGCTAAAGAATGGAACATCTGTGAAAATTAAGTGCAGAGGCAGAGGTTTCTAATCAATCTCAGGGCATGTCTACACTGGTTGACTGTAGCATGATGGAGAGATACAGAAAACAACAAAGGCTCTGGAACAAGAATAGTAACAGCATGTGAAAATATCTACATGGATGCTAATTGCCTAGTAATGTAGCATTTAATTCATGCTTTTAATATAATCTTAATTGTATTTTTCTGTGGATGATAAATCAGGAAGAAATACTCTGGTGAGGAGAATTTTAATAGCTACAACAAGTCAATATCTGAGGAGAAAAAAACTCTTGGGAAAAGAGGAATCTGAATGTTGGAGAATTTGGGCCAAAAGAGCTGGGCATTGGCGCCATAGAAAGACTCTGGGATCTCCACAATGGAAGGTGACTATAAATGCTTTGCAAAATAGACTTTATGGGGAAGCAGGATGAAAAATAAATGGGTGGGAAGGAGAAAAGAGAGTATCATACATCTTTTCACCAACTACTATTATCTATGTTTCTTCCTCCCCCTCATTGTTTCTGGGGTGTTTAGATCACTCTGATCCATAAAGTAGTAAACTGATGACACTAGTAATGTAGTGACAGCTTCCTCTGAAGTCTTTATCTGGCTCCCTCCAGCAATTTTTTCCATTTGAGGGCTGCCCATTGGTATTACAAAAACTTTTTGCTACTTACGGTTTTACAGTTCAAAATTATTTTAGTTTCTCAAAGGCAATTAATGAATTCTAATGAATTAGTTGCATCCAGTAGGCTGAAGGGGTATTGTTTCTGAAGTATTCTTCCACTGAAGGTCCAGAAGTTCAGTCATATTACTGCTGAAGTCAAGACTTTTGTGAAGTCCCGATAGTCAATGTCAGGGCACCTGGGAACATGTTTCTAATAGCTTCTGGACTGTTGATAAATCTTATTGGTACTGCAGGTTCAGTGTATATTCTGGGCAGAGAGAAAAAAGTAGAGAATTTTCCAGGCAATTTCCATCATACATGCGGAAAATAATTTCATTTTAAATAATCAAGAAAATATCTCAAAGGCTGGAATATTGAGGATTTTATTTTTGCAGCTTTGAAGGACTAAATAACCAAATTGATTTATACTTTAAAAATATAGCAACTCATCTATTTTGTCCTCCAAGTCTTCAGTAACTTCCAATGGAGTTATTAACTCCTTGCTGATCATCTTCATGAGTGTCATGGTTTAACCCCAGCTGGCAACTAAGTGCCAAGCAGTCACTTGCTCGCTCCTTCCCCCCAGTGGGATGGGGAGGAGAATTGGACAAAAAAAAGGTAAAGCTCATGGGTTGAGATAAGAACAGTTAATAATTGAAATAAGATATAATAATAACAACAATGATAGTAATTAATAATAATAATGAAAAAGGAGATAACAAAGAGAGAATTAAAACCCAAGACAGAGAAGTGGTTCATAATGCAGGTGCTCACCACCTGCCAATTGATACACAGCCAGTCCTCCAACAGCAATCAGACCCTCCTGGTCAACTCCCCACAGTTAATATACTGAACATGATGTTGTATGGAATATCCCTTTGGATAGTTCAGTTCAGCTCTCCTGGCTCTGCTCCCTAACAGTTCCTTGTGCACCTCCTCACTGCCAAAATTCCTCTGGCCAGATAGTCCTGTGAGATGTCAAGTGGCCTAAAAATGTCAGGACAAGGTTCTAAACATTCACAAATCAGATTATTTAAAAAGACTTTCATGCTTCATGTCCAAACACTTGACAAAATCAATTTGAGAAGAGAAAACTCTGTCCTCTAAGCCAAGTCTTACTCCAGTCCTGAAACAGCACACACATGTGAGACCATACATTCATATGTGCTTAGAAGTTACGGACACCATCTACCAAGTTCTGGGAATATTGTTTAGCCTTACCCAACCTAATGTGTTTCTTCTAGATGAACTGTCACCACAAAACTATGCCATGAAAATTAGGTAAGGAACTAAAAGCCTTAACATTTAATCCATTACTTTGGTCTCTTACCTAGATGTACCACTTTATTTTTGTTTCCAACTGACTTTACAGATGGGCAAACTATTTGCACTGCCAGAAATTTAAGTGTTTGCAACAGTGAATCCAGATACAGAAATCATACTTCAGTGATGTCACCAAAGTAATCTTGAGGTAATATTTTCACAGAAGAAAGACATCAAAAATAAATTGCAAGTGATGTTTTTAGACTTGTTTCTTCTGTCTTAGACTTTTTCTTAGGTTCCCTCAGCTAGCGCTTTCTGCATCATTAATTAGTTTATCTTTGCCTGTTTGTCTACTGCAGCCCACAAGTGCTGCTTAAAAACTTCCCTATTGTCACTCCTTCTGCTACACAGACAAACAAAAAAGATCAATTATTTTGTTAAGTTAGACACCTTTTAAGACATTCTGATGAATTACATTCTTTAACTCAGCTAAGGAAAATACACAAAGAAAATATTTTTCTGAAAACCGGGATAGATTTAGTTTTGTTGCTGTTTTTGCACCATGTGTAGGCTAGAAGTATCTAGAATATGACTGAAGTGACAATCTGAGCATTTCTCTGATTTGCCATTGTTTCCCTCAACATGTTCTGTAAAACATGGGAAGAATACTAGGGCTGCTAGCAAATTGTTTTTATGAATTGATGACTTCTGCTATGGTCTATCAATCCTCACGTTACACTTTCAGGGAATAAATCCACTTGTGTTATTATTTTATAATCTTCATTCAAGCTGAACTTAATGAGCTGGCCAGTTATTTTTATGCCCTAGATGGGAGAAGAAAATTACAACAGAGAGATCATCCACAGAAAAGGTTTTTATGTATCAAGACATTGTATATTTTACTCTAGCTTGTTCTCATGCAGACACTACTGTAATCCATTCGTTACCTAATAAACTGGAATATGGTGTGTTGCTACCAAAATGTAGTGTGAAGTCACCTATAAAATCACGGTGGCACAGCAGAGCACTGGGTTCAGTAGAGCTAAATACACAGCCTTACAGCAACAGGAACTTTGTCCATCCACTGCAGAGGAGCCATACACAAAACTGTTTATGAAACTTTCAGATATTCAGACATGACCAGAGTCAGAACCTTCCTCATCCTTGTGAGAATTACTAGAGAAATGTCCAAAGGATGAACAGCACAGCTACAGCTCTCATAACGTTCTATCCCTTTGCCTTTTCAGTCATAGGTCCTTCTTTCTACTGAAGTCTTTCCTCTGACACTGCTGGCAAAGACAAAAGATGAGAGTTGCCAGTAGACCCAAATCTCCCAGCTGTAAGCCAAAGGCAGAGCCTGTAATGGCCCTGCCAGGGACAGTGCTCCAGCTGGCTGAGCCACACACAGGAATACTTTTGTCACCATAAGACCACTTGGAAAACTACCCACTGTGGCTGTGCTTGTTCATGCAACAAATTCCTGTCCTTTCTCTCTAACAAAAACAGGCTTCTTCAGACAGCAACAATGTTCCCAAGCTACTAGTCCTAGAAGAATATCCTAGGAGAAAAAAAAGGATGAGGGGGAAAACCAATAAAACTGCAAAACCACAAAAAAAAAAAAAAACACCCCAAAAAACCCCCAAAAACCAAAAAAACCCCAAACCACCAAACAGACCAAAAAAAAAACCCCAAAAAAACCAATCCCAAAAAACAAACCGAAGGAAAAGTCTGCAAAGGTTATGTGAGATTCACATTTTTTGTCTCCTAAATACAAACTACTCTTCATGCTGTTCTCCTCTAAAACAGGGCACACACTCCTGACCTTGGTTACAGTTTCAGCAAGCTACAAAACAAGATAATTCCCACAAGCTGGGCTAGTCACTGTTCAGACTTAGTTCTTTCACAGAAGAAACACAACTCGGTGCAGCACGATGTGGACAACCTTACGAACAACCCCCCAGTACCTTCTTACTTATAAGAATGCTCTACTACCAACATGTCGTCATTACACCCTTGATCTCTACTGTGAACATGGCCACTCATAGGCTGGTCCAGCTTTATAGATGTTTAAGAAAGAGATGGAGCAGTGATGTTGACCCAGTGTGTGGTAGGAAGAGAAGACTCAGCACACATCTTGTTCTGAGTATGTCTCACTTTCTATGCTGCAACAGCAGGAGCAACTCAACCTTTGCTCCCAGTTCTTTCAGAAATATGCCTAACAGCTTGATAGGGACATCAGATCTACTGCCTACCCAGTGTGTTAAGATATCTGCACAGAGAACAGCAATAGCAAAATAGCATCTGAAAAGTAAGTTCTGGAGGAGAACAGAGTGCAAGAAACTTCTATTCATTCTAAAGGAAAGGTGGACACACACAGATATTTCACTCAAAGATTATCACAGATACTCATAGAGTTCTTATTTTCTCAGAATTCTCAAATTTATATTTTTGAGACTGATGACCTCATGGGCTAAACATATAGAAGACAGTGACAATTACTCTGCAGACAGCAATTCTATCTCTGTAATTTCTTTGTCCAAAGAACCTATTCTCTTTCCCAATTCTCCTGTTCTTTTAAGGAGATAATTAGGCCAGTGATTTCCTCCCTATCCTCCCCCCAGTTTCCTTGTCTGGTGCCTCACCATCAATCTGCCATGTTGGAGAAAAAGAGTCAGGAAGGAGGTAGAGGTATTTGGCCACAACTTGCAGGCTTGATCTTCCCAAAAGAAGGGCAAAATTTCTTTGCCTCTAAGAAAAACCAAAGAAAATCCTTAAAATGTTTAGCAATGTTTGGGATGACCATAAAGAAAATTTCCAGACCTGCTTTGAAATGTTGTCAGCAAATATGAGAACAGGGATGGGATGACTCATAAGCTGGAGACTGGAAAAGAAGATTCAAAGGGGACAAAGGACAAGGTCTTGAGAATTGTTTGCTGGACTGCTGGACATACTGTTCAATAGTAATTTGAAAGTTAAGATGGACAGTTGAAACTTGTGGATTTTCTGAGATTTCTTTTGGATAGTGTCAGAAGCTGTTGGCACTTCAATAGACGTAATCTGGTGCAGAAATTCCTCTTAATATTGCCTATCTACTGTTGGCACAGTTACTCCAAACCTGGTTTCATTTCAGAAAGCCACTGATGAAATATTCCAGTGAGAAAGAAAATGAGAGAAAGAGGAGAAAAAGGAGAAAGAGATGGTATCCTTTCTGTCAAACATCTTTGTTTGCTTCTACAGGACTAGCAAGCCCAGATCCTAGTGGAGCACCCTTTCTTGATGACTATGAATGCTCTTGCCAGGAATAAAGCAGTAGGTAGCTGATGCTTGCCTCCTGATTTGATCCCCCAGGGAAGGAACATATTCAGATACTGAGATACCATACTTATATGCAAGAAGGATTGTTCACCATCCTTGTTACTGAGTGATTTTGGGATCTGGAAAAGTCCTCTGAGGCCTGGCATGAATAGTAAGAAGAGGTCAACAGTGGAGCACAGTGTGTTACATGTGTGTAGTATGGCTCTGGACTTCCCTGGAAGAATGAACTCTCTTATTATGTCATACCTCTTGTCTATCCACAAAGTCACCTGGGGAATAATGGGAGAGGCTGGTGATGAAAAGGTTTGAATTTGGTCTCACTCAGGCTGATAATTTTGAGAATGTGTCATAGGCCTTTCCTGTGTCAAAGCCTGGATTCTCTGTCTGACCAGGAACAATGTTGCTGAATCAGAAGAGCCCAATGAATCCCCCAAGGAGTGCAAACACTGTGTGTTGCCAAAGGGGCTGAAGGTCTGCATTGTGGATACAGATCCAAGGTGGGATTCCTCTGTTGGAAATTATCTCAGAAACAAAGTCACAAAGAAGTATAGATGTAACTGTGCTTCTTCCTATATCCTGGATTGCATAGTGGATGATCTTATATGCAATACCTGACACTTTTTAAATGACTGAAATGTGTAACAATCCCAAGAAAGTTTCTCAAGTTGTGAGATTTTTGGTTCTTTTCCAAGTGTGAACAAATCTCAAGCTCTGATGACTTAGCCATTATTAATTACAAGAGTTTGTAAGGCAGTGAAAACAATTAAGGTAATGCTAGTCATTGATGGACAATACTATCAATACAGATAATATGGTTTAGCAGCTAAATGTAATTCAGTTTTGACAGGTAGTCAGTTATAATGTCAATTATAACTGTTTCAAATGTCAAACATAAGTAAAGAAAACCCAAGCAGAACCATTACCTTTCTTGAAAACTGCATGCCATTTTTAAGGAGAGCTATTGCCTTTTTAAATTTTAGCAGCATTAAAGTACAGAACAGCTGCTCAGTCACAAAGTGTGCTGGTTTGTGAATATTCTTGATGGTTTTGAACTGTGGAGGTGTTTATGTGTCTAGCTGGAGTGTATCATAAAATGTATTCTTCCAGTTAGCTGCTAAATGCAGTATTTTGGATA
The DNA here is from genome assembly GCA_025345505.1 of Todiramphus chloris collaris. Classification (NCBI taxonomy): domain Eukaryota; kingdom Metazoa; phylum Chordata; class Aves; order Coraciiformes; family Alcedinidae; genus Todiramphus; species Todiramphus chloris. The sequence continues at coordinate 26,293,335 of JANVCC010000035.1, forward strand.
CACAATTGGAAAGTGAACTCACTAGAGGTAATTACCATCTGTATTTTCCCTTTACTTAAATAGAAGAAAAATCCTTTCCATGTCGCAATCAAAATAATTAATGTTACATAGTAGTAATGGATCCCTCTTGCTTTTTAGTTTCCCCTTCTGCAAGCTATTACATTACTTAGAAGAGAATCTACTGAAAAGCAAAATACTAATTCATTTCACATGAAACTGCTATTTACAAAAGTTATGTGAAGGTAACATGCTTCCCATTTGCAAGCACTTTGACACAAAGCAGACAAACACAACACATAGCTGATAATTCACCCTAAGGTACAGACTAAGCTGGCAATAGTTGTTGCCAAGACTGTGCCATGCTGTGCAGAATATTATCACCTTCTGTAGCTAGTTCTCAAAATTAGCTGAGAGAAGAATGAAATTATTATGAGATTATCTGTGGGATTTTTTTAGAGATTAAATGGGTCCTTGCCTGGTAGCGTGTCAGCTGAAAGCTGCAAAGAAGGTGTGTTGAAATGAATGATTTTCTTCCTATTAGCGTAAATGCTTTGCTTCTAAGGAACATGTAATGATCGAAGTGCATTGCAACAGAAGAAAGATTTTCTGATGAGATCTAGGGCTTTTAAAGGTCTAAAAAGAAGGCAGGTGGCTAAATTTGGACTTTCACTGAAGTTCAGTATCTTAGTCAAGAGTCATGATCTGCAAACAGTAGCTTTACATGCTTCAGTCTCATCAGACGCAAGCAGTCTGGTGTTTATCTTATACCCCAAATGCTCTGTTTCTGATCCTGATCCTGATCCCGATCCCTCATCCAGCTTCTTCTTTTGAGACATTCATTGCAGCAGCTGTAGAAAGAGCTATATAAACGATATTGCACAGTATATATACTATTGTATTCTAGTTGTGGTCCAAGCCCACATATTTCACATGCTGTTCAGTGCAGAGACAAAGAGTACGTAGCTAGAGTCAAAGGAAGGGATTTTATTGAAGGCTAGTTATGGACTTTCCTCCTTTCCAAGGTCTTTCTTCATCTTCTAGGTTACCTTCAAGGAGTCCTACCAGTTCTTATGTTGTTACTGATGCAATTAATTTGTATAAATTTTATCAGAATGGGAGACATCCAGTGTGAAAGTATTTTGTGTTCATGTTTACCAGTAGATATGGCTAAAGCAATACATTCAAATATATAACAGTGATTGGTCTTAGACCTTCAAGAAGAAAGTGAAATATATTGCAATGAAAGTCAGCCAGAACAAGCTGCTCTGGAAAGCAAACAAAATGACTGTGCCATCCCAAGAATGATATTTCAGTCTTATCGCTTTGCATCAGTAAACATCCAGTATTATACCAGCAACAGAATCTAATGAATTTATACATGTGTTTTGAACTGTGGTGTGATGGAAGTTGAGTGAATTTGGGAAGAACCAGGAGAGGTAAGAAAGCTGGATCAGGAACATTTTAGGAGACAGTTAATCTCTCTTATTCAGCTACATTGTTCTTGTGTAGTCAGTTTGAGCCCATTTGGTGGATAATTTCATTGGGGTTATCATACCTGTGTAGTGTAGCAGGCAATATTCGTGGCTGTAGGTACAGAGCACAAAAGTCTTTCCCTACAAACCTGAGCACATCATCTAAATACCACAGAGATTCCTCAGCACTTCTCTATTGTTTAACTGCAGGTTGCCCTCCTGTTTTCTTGATATTTTAGGTCTTTTTTTTTCCTGAACTGATTAACTTTTCACATGAACTGTGGAGGCAACCTTACACTAGATTCTATTACTGCCCTGACCCAAGTATCATTTCAGAATATCTTTTACTTTATATGCTATGGTATTCTGAAGTAAAATAGCTTTATGGTGTACAGGGATTTCTTTGCCCATGTTCCTATGAAGCAACTAAGCAGACATTGAAGAGTGTGAATTCCACTGCTCTCATGCATAACATGACTGCAGATTTTATCTATCAGTCTTTGCATTAAGCCTAACTACTTTTGGATTAATTCAGTCCAGAAGATTTTTCTTTCTGCATATCAATCTTTGGCTCTGGATTTATTCTTCTTGTGTAAATAAGCTTATTGATGTTATCTTGGCTTCTAGTGGACACTTATCTGCACTGCAAAATTTGGCATTACAACATATCATTGGCAGCCTGATGAAGAGAAGATGAGAGCAGGAGCAGCAGGAGTTTTGGAAGGTCAGGATTTGCACTGGCTGAACTTTGCTGGAGAGCTTGTACAGCACATTTGCATAATTTGCTGTGGAAATTACTCAGTTCTCACAAATATTTTGAAAAGAAAAAGGATCTTTGGATATTAATGGATTTACAAGAAATAATCACTAATCTCATACTTTGAGATTTAGGTTGTTCACAAAATACTGGTTGAATACAGGGATTTTACTCATTAAACCCAAGAAACAGACTTTGAATAAAAATGTAAGGACTGTTTGTCCCCAGTGTGTAAACTCAGAGTGAATGGGACATGTTTCCAACCTGAAATCATGTTGTGTAGAATACTATTATAAAATCAGGACTTCTTTTTTTTTCATTAATTATTTTATTAAAAGTTGAATAACAAGGAAAAACTCATAAGGCACAAAAAATAGGAAGAATAGGAGAGTGGGAATGCTAGCTTATAGTTTTTTACTATCACAGAGAATGTTAAAGGCAGTGTGGAGCCTTATTCATACACTCTTCAGGAATTAATATCAAGACAACTGATATAGGGATCATGAAGGACTGGGAAGAAATGATCATTAAATTGAGGAATTTGTTGCTATGCTATGCTATAAAGTGAAAAATACAAATTAACTCAAAAAGATAGTAGAGAAAATGATGGTAGAAAAGTATGGTGGGGATATTAAATGTCATGGCATGGATGCAAAATCCTGGCCAGGAAGTTCTTAAATGGGTGATGAGCTAGACATCTAGAAACAGTCATAGGGAATGGTTTTACTTCCTGATCCTAATAAATTTTCCCTGATAACTTACTCCTGGTCACTATAAGAGAAAGGTTACTAGGCTACACAGATGATTGATGTGAACTAATATGATGGTTCTTAGGTTTTCTGTAGCTTTTTACAGCCAAATCAGGGAGCTTCCTAACTAAGTTAGTTTTGATTTCTTATGTACGACTGTGTCTGCAGATATCTTTCAAGTCATATGTAGAACAATGCGTTCATATATTCAAAGCAATGTGCTCTGATTATTTTGAGGTGATGGGGAAATCATACTTCTGCAAAAGAGCAGAATAAGTCACAAGGAAAAAAAAGGTTATTAATTGAGGAGAATTTAAAAACTATTTTTATATATTTTGACATTTTCTATCCCCAGCTCTGGATTCTAATCCAGAACAAGAAAAGTAGTTAAATGTTTCTAAGTATACAAAATTTTACCATCAAGTAAACCCTAAATAGGATTCATTGGTTCTGAATCAATCTGTCCTAACAAGGGGAAGCTCTTTGCCAAACGAATTGTGATCCCAGAGTTTGTTCTGCTGCAGAGCTTGGAAAGCATGGAATAACCAAAAGGTTGGTGGTGGAAAAGAACATGCAATATGGGAAAGATTCTGGGCATTGTTTCAGTCTTTGTGACAACTTGCAATTTAAACTTCCCTCTACAGTTATAATCTCTCCTGTGTGCCACATCAGGCTTAGCCTTTTTTTCTCCCTGGTTACAGTTTCCCCATATGTATTTAGAGATGCAATTTGGAATTTCAACCCTCTGTTCAGGACAAAAAGTGAATGGTAATTCTAACTAGCTCCTGTACAGAAATTTTCTTGGAAAACTTTTTAGATCGTTCACTTTTCAAGTCTAGTCTTAACTTAACACAAAGCAACCATAGAAAACAATTATTTATGAGATACCATAAAATAACACAAGACAGAATCATAGAATACCTTAGGTTGGAAAGGACCAATAAAGATCATTTAGTCCAACCCCCTATAGTAAGCAGGGACATCTGCAACAAGATCAGGTTGCTCAGGTTGCTCAAGCCTGACCTTGAATGTCTACAGGGATGGGGCCTCCCCAGGCAACCTGTTCCAGTGCTTTACCACCCTCGCAGTAAAAATCTTAATGTCCAATATAAATCTACCCTTCTCTAGTTTAAAACCATTGCCTCTCATCCTATTGCTACATGTTCTTGTAAACAGTCCTTCCCCAGAGTTCTTGTAAGCCTCCTTCAGGTGCCTGAAGGCTGCTATAAGGTCTCCCTGAAGCTTTCTGTTCTTCAGACTAAACAACCCCAACTCCCTTAGTCTGTCCTCATATGAAAGGTGTCACAGCCTTGTGATCATTTTCATGGCCCTCCTCTGGGCCATCTCCATCAGGTCCATGTCCTTCCTGTGTTGGGGGCTCCAGAACTGGACACAGTGTTCCAGGTGAGCTCTCACCAGAGCAGAGTAGAGAATCACCTCTCCCAATCTGCTGGCCATCCTTCTTTTGATGCAACCCAGGATGCAATTGGCCTTTTGGGCTGCAACTGCACATTATTGGCTCATGTCCATCTTCTTGTCCTCCAGAACCCCAAAGTCCTTTTCCACATGGCTGCTCTCTATCATCTCATCTTCCAGACTGTATTGATAATGAGGTTTGTTCCAACCCAGTGCAGGACTTTAAACTTGGTCTTGTTGAATCTCATGAGGTTCAACAACTTCTCCAGTTTGTCCAGGTCCCTCTGGATGACATCCCATCCCTCTGATATATTGACAGCACCACTCAGCTTTGTGTCATCTACACACTTGTTGATTGTGCTCTTGATCTCACTGTTTATATCATTGATGAAGGTATTAAACAGCCCATGTAGGATGTCAGAAGAAAGAGAAGTTGGAGCTACACCTGTATTAGAAGCTGTGCTTTAAAGGCAGGTCTTTCCTTTGACTCCGTAGCAGCAAGCATTTTACATTTACCCATTTACTGAAGACTGTGAGATTGTTTCTCTGCAGCTTTCACAAAATCCTCTTTTCCAAATCTGGAATTTTTTTTTGTCTTCCTCTATATCCTTGAAAGTAGCTTGCCCAGATGATCATAGAATCATTATGGTTGGAAAGGACCTCCAGGGTCATCAAGTCCAACCTTTGTCCTAGCATTTCTCTAACCACTACACCATATCCTCAAGCTCCACATCTAATCATTCTTTAAACACCTCCAGGGATGGTGACTCCACCACCTCCCTGGGCAGCCTGTTCCAGTGTCTAACCACCCTCTCAGTGAAGAATTTCCCCCTAATATCTAATCTAAACCTCCCCTGACACAACTTGATTCCATTTCCCCTCGTCCTATCATTACTAATTTGAGAGAAGAGACCAACACCAGCCTCTCTACAAACCTACTTTTAGGTAGTTGTAGAGGGCAATAAGGTCTCCTCTTAGCCTCCTCTTCTCTAGACTAAACAAACCCAGTTCCATCAGACACTCTTCATAGGGCATGCTTTCCAGCCCTTTCACCAGCTTTGTTGCCCTCCTCTGCACTCTCTCCAGCACCTCAATGTCCCTCCTGTACTGTGGAGACCAAAACTGGACACAGTACTCAAAGTGTGGTCTCACAAGTTCCGAGTATAGGTGTACGATCACCTCCCTACTCCTACTGGTCACACCGTTTCTGATACAGGCCAGGATGCCATTGGCCTTCTTGGCCACCTGGGCACACTGCTGGCTCATGTTCAGATGCCTATTGACCAACATCCCCAGGTCCTTTTCCGCCAGGCAGCTCTCCAGCCACTCCTCCCCAAGCCTGTAGCGTTGCTGGGGGTTGTGACAGAAGTGCATGACCCGGCACTTGACTTTGTTAAACTCCATACAATTGACCTCAGCCCATCTCTCCAGCCTGTCCAGATCCCGCTGATCCTAGCAGGAATCCCTCACATAATCAATCCCCTATCACTAGAGCAGCCATGGCAATTAATGGCACAATGATCTACCCTGTTTTTTGTTTGTTTGGGTTTTTTTTCATGAGAAATATAATTCCGACCAGAGGTATGTAAGGGTAATGTACCAGTCTGTGAAACACAGGAAGTCTGATTTATGGCCCTCAACCCTTTTGCAACTATGTTTTGGGGAAGAGTCGGAGCAAGCTTTTTGTTTGTTTATTCTCAGGTATAGACACTTTACACACAAAAAAGCAAAACTTGGTATTTTGGGGTAGGTAAAAAAGAAATAGAGCTGTAGGGCACCAGAAGTGTTAGAAGATTAAATCCTTCTATTTATTGTACAGATAGAGGAGTATAGTTTTGACTACTTGACCTTTTGGAATCTGGATCTGAGAGTTTGATAAACAGTCATCATAAGCAGAAAGTTCCTCTGAGAGCACATGGTGAAAACCACTGTTGAGACACAATATATTTATTTAATCATCATGGCTTATATTTGATATCTGGGTGGGAAACTGTAGCTTGAAGAAATGCCAAAAGGAGGGAAGTATATTTATTTAAAATATATATGCCAGGGGTCCACTGCAAGCATGAGATTCTTCTGTGGGAGTAGAACGACAAACGGTAAATTATATATTCTAACTGTGTCACTCTGAAAAATTGTAACCACTTTTAAGGTCCCTGGCTTTAGAATAGGAAAACAGTGCAGAAAAGGCCTTTGAAGATGACAGTGTGTCATGATATGTAATGTCATGGGAAGGATGCTTATCAGGCAAATTGGTATAAACCCTGACTACTGGGATTATACAAAACATAGAAATTAAATGCAAGATTGTTTAATTTGAGGATTTTTTGTCCTTTTGTGTGATTTGAATGGCACCTATTTTTTAATCCTGATTTATCCTAACTGTTGTAATGATTTGAAGCAAAAATAGCCCCCTAATTTCCTGAGAATACAGATTCATGCTCAAATAAAATACATCTAATTTTGAGCAAAAATAATTCCTGTTTTGAGGCAAAAAATAACTTGTCACCTGGAAATTAGGCAATTTACCTAATCCTATAATCATAAAATTGTAAATCATAGAACATGACATGATATATTTTGCAAGACAGACTTCATAAAGAAAATATTGTTCAGCTTTATTCATTACTTTATGTATAAGAGATCTGAAAACCAGACATGAAGTAGAGCATGTCTAGTACACTGTACAAGAAGTAGACTATGCGTGGTGGTTCATTTTATGCATTCAAAAATCCAAAAAGGTGGGTGATCACCTGCTGATCAAAATACTGTACATCTGAGACTTGTGTGCATACTTCTGATCAAAATGAGATTTATATTTGCAACTGCTTTTATTGCCTTCCCAGTTGCCTAAGAATAATTTTATTTCACATTAAAATGAGTATTTCATGTCTCATATTAGTACAAGGTTTTGTGTCCCCCTGTTTTGTTCTTCAGCTTTACTTCTGTATGCACCATGTAAACTACAATGCTTAGACAGTATAGTTAACATTTTGAAATGCTGTATCATGAGTACTCATGTTTGGTTCTCATGGGTTTAATTGTATGCATAGTAGAGATTTTTTTTTTTACTTGCTTTGTAGAGATGGCAGTAATGAAGCAAGAGATTTTACGTTACTTGTGAAATGCTTTTTGCATCTTTTAAACAATGGTGATATGCATTACTGGAAGAGATGTCATTTCTAGTTATAATTGATTTTCATGGCTGCCATTGTGTAACATGCAAAATCAGGACAGCAGGAAAATATGGGAACAGGCAAGCCACCACTGTGCTTAATCTGAGGCTGTTTGTTCATCATATTTTAAAGTTTAAGTTGCACTTGTCAGTTGGAATCATGGACTGTCTGATCCATTACCAATCCCAACCTTTTTACTTTCTAGAGGCTGATGGCATTGGTGCAGTGAAGTAAATTTACTGTAGAAGATTCTTGCCTTTCAGGTTTATGAAGACTGCAGGGAACTCTGTCTTTGTTATTCTTGTTAAGGGCTAAAGAAAAGAGAAGTCTCAATGTATTTTAAATACCTTGAAAAGGAAGTGGATGTGGATCACTGGCAATGTTACTGATGATGACATCAGTCACTCTATGAAGTTTCCTGCCCTGTTCCAAAAATCACCCTACTTCCCACACATTCTTAAATACGCAAACTGATCATGTCTGAGTACTGAGTCAGCCTGATCCAGTTTTTACTAAATATACAATCCTAATCTGACAATATCAATCTACTTAGCTCAAAGTGTAACTACTTGGTTCCATTTGTGGGGACAATAGCATTGGTAACAGCAAGCTGTCCATGCAAGGCAGATTAAAGATGTAAACTTTTTATGTATAGCTTCTGTAGCTGTATGGTTTCTTATCAGGGATATCAGAGCAGTTCCTAGCCAGAACTCAGGCACTCACAGTAATTTGTCAGAGAAATGTGGAGGCAAAGGACACAGATGAGTATTGTGAAATATTCTTGTCCATTAATTTTATTTAAATATAAAACCTCTCTGAAGGAACAATAGGAGGTACAAATAAAATAGGGTGATCCCAGGAGTGCTGTGATGTTTTTGAGTTATTTGTACCTTTATTGGAAATAAAGGTATAGATAACATAGCTTCAGCCAAGCACATTTTCATTGCCAAGTACCGCTGACTTCCATTCCTTTTTAAGTTCCACATTCATGTTCAAGATTCTTCACCACAGCTGATATCTACTGATGAGATTTCATAGTTGTCTGTCTGGTCACAGTTCAGACACCTCCCTGCTGACCAGAGTATCCACTGAGAAACCTTCTTGCAGCCAGTGGCCCTGCACGTGGGATATGTGTGATGGGAACAGCAGGGGCTGCCATGTGGCCTGGGTGCCCCTGCCATGCTGCACTCCAGTGCTTGATGCTGGCCTGCACTTGACAGGTGTCCCTGGTCCTGCAGCAACTGCTCTGAGCACACAGAAAAGGTTTGCCTCATGGGTCAGCCAGCCATTTTGGAGGCAGCTGTGGGAGAAGCAGCAAGAGGCTGATTTTTATGTAGGTTTAGGATAACCTGTTGCTTCCTCCTCCTGAACTTAATCTTTAAGGGTCATAGGACACAATCCAACAACCTCTGCTTTCCATTTGTGGGATGCACGAGTTTTAATGCCCCTAGAGTCACAGCACTGCCCAAAAGAGCAGAATGAGTCAAAGCAAATGGAAGCAGTTGGAGATTTTCAGGAGCTTGGAGATGTCTGTTTTTCCAACTGTCCAACTCCTTGCATCACATTTGAAACCCAAGCAATCCCCTCTGGGAGGAGTACACGGCAGAGACCAGGAGGAATCAGAGCAGGCTGAGAGATGACCAAGGTAGGAGAAAATTCACTGGAAGGTGGCTGATTTCCTGGCAACAGGAGGTTATCCTTTCAAAACAATATGTACAATAAATGGAAACAGAGAGAAAACCTATGCATTCCCACTTTACTAATTCACGTTTATTTTGCTTTTGTCTTGCTCTTTGTCTGATTCTAAACAGAAAGAAATGCAGGACATAAACTGACTTTTTATGTAGTAATCTAACATGTTTTTTTGTCATCTGAATCTAATAGTTTTAATGTAGATAAATGAAAATGAGTTGATGATGACAGTCTTACTAGAAAAACAGTAAAAATCCAGAAGCACAGAGCATATACAAAATACCCTTCAGTCAAGGAAGGGAGGGAGGACAAATACTTGTAAATAATAAGGTTTTGTTTATTAGGAATGGAAGAAGCAAACATATTTGAAAATCTTGTATTCTGTTTATTTGAATTTATAAAAAGAAGAGTTCAGCAATTACAATGAGTGCTTAAAAAACATAGGTACAAAATATTAAAAATAAAAGCAAATTTTAAATTACTCATTAGCCAAAGAGTTTCATTGTCTCAAGGACAGTAATTACTGCAATACTAAACTCCCTGCATTTTACAAATTCATCCTCTCTCTTCTTCCTCTGCCATTGCAGCTTGTTGTGCAAATCGATAACATATACAGAGAAAAAAAATCCAGATCTAGTTCTTCAGTTCCTTCTTTTATAATTTATGCCTGCCTCCTTGCTGTTTGGTCTCTGGCAGATGAAGAGGTGACAACCAGGCAGAGAGCAGAGCAGACTTTTTAATTAAGATTTGATACTGGTTTCCTTTGAATTTGTTTAGAATAAGTATTTCATAAAAGATGTCTGTCTTTAAGAATAAATTAGCTCAGGAGATGAACTTATGTTATTTCTTGCTAACATCTCTCTATCTGTATAAGCTCATGTTATTATCCGAAAAGTCACAATACAAGGTATAGTGTGAGAGGGCAATGAGACAGTCAAATGATAATTACCATGCTTGCACTCAAACAATTTTTTTCAAATATTAAATTCACAAGTTTGTCTTCATTTTCAATGATATAAAAATGTCAGGAGGGATAACAGTGTTTCAAGTAACATGTACAGTCTTTTACTGAAATGAGAGTTTTGAGATGAGTAAACAATTCTGGTTGTTTTATGCAAAAAAAAAAAAATCTGTAAAGGATGAAAGGGATAACAGTTATTCAGTTAGACTGTGTTATGCTATGAATTTATCTCCCTTTTCTACAAATACTGGTGAAAAGATCACAATTTTTTTCAAAGTACCTGATAGCCAAGGTTATTCACTGAACTGCTGAGCTTTTTAAGTAAACCTCTCTGAAACATTCTTTTCTGATTGCATTTCTTAACTGAAACTGATTTCAAAAGTTCTTTGCTGTTTCGTGGAAAATTACAAGTAAACTTTTCCAGTGGAGATTTGAAAAAAAATAGTCAAAGTAAGTGGTGATGGAAAGTGACCACATGAAAATCAACATATTTCTATCTAAAATTTTACAGTAGAACAGTCCCCTTGAGGGAAGATATTCTGAGGAATACAGGATAACAGGCAAACTAAGAATTTGGGGATAGTATGGGCTCTGCTTTTAAAGGCAGATGGTTTAGACCCTTCAGTGGTTATAAAAGGCACTTGGCATCCTGGAAAATCAGAAGTCTGGCTAGAGGAATACCTGTTCTGCCAACCACAGTCTTCTGACTTGGAAGATCCAGTAAAAAACACTAAACAACTTTTTTATTTTCTAGGAATGACTAACCTTCAAGGTTGGTAGGTGGGTGGGTAGGTTAAAAAAAATACTATAGAAATTGTCAAAAAAAAATTCTTTCTTCTTTGATACATGAAACTACTTACTTTAAAAAGAATCAAAATTCTAGCATTGATCATTCTTGGCTATTGGTCATTGCTGTGGCGGTCTAGAAATATTATGAAGTACACAGTGTAGGTAGAGATAACCTTTTATGGGACCAGCAGGTATATAGGTAAATCTTAGGCTTATGCTTGTTTAATTAGGTACTCTAAATCCAAGAGCTTGTCTATTTTTTAAAATATACCAACTGATCAAATCATAGGCATCAAAATTACAATTTCAAATTGAGAAAATAGAGTAAAAGAATGCAATATGCAAGTATTTTTAAAATGGATTGCTTTCCCATTTTCTGATAATGTATGTAATATGATGAGATTTTTGAAGTATTAATTCTTACTGTTCAGAGATTCAAATTAAAATATGATGAAATGCAAATTAGAAATGAGTTCTATAAATGCATGAGAAAAGCACACGTATTAAGGTAGTTAACAGATTTTTAGCCCATTCAAAAAAGAGAGCTGTTGAAAAATGTGTCCATTTGTTATAACATTCTTGATTAAGTTAGCTTTTTTTAGTATCATTTCTACTTCTTATGCAGGTTTCTTTTAAAATAATTTGAGAAAAATTTAATTCCAAGAAAATTATGTTATTTGATTCAAAAATATCAAAATTTACTATGGTTTCTGTTTGAATGTAGCAAAAACTTAACAGGAGACTTTTCAATGGATCTAAAGTATGTCTTTGATTTTTATTTTTTTTTTCCCTAATGTGTTTTGAATTTGTTTTGTGTTTGATTTTTGGTTTTTGTGTGTTTGTGTATCTTGAGTGGGGAAAGTAAATGAACTCACTTAGGGTTAACCCTGAATTATTTTGAGTTGATGTTGAAATTATTGTGATGTATTCATGTAGCAGAAATTGTAGCTTCGTCCAAAGACAGTGGCATTTGCCAACCGTTTTCTAGTACCTGTCACCATTTCAGTATTTCCCTTCATGCCTTTCTTCCCCCTGCCCCTCCTTGATGCTGATGTAAAATCACCACCCTGCATTTGCATTTGTTGTAAGGGTTATAATTAGCTCTCTGGTGCACACTATTCCAAAGTTATCCTTGTCTTTGGAACCTTCACATTCTGATACTGTATGTAATTCATTCAACATGGGATTACACTTGAAGGCCATTCGGAAGCTACAACTGGTGTGCTGTGCAGAGGCCAGGTTTCTTGGTGATGATATCTATAGAGAGAATATTAAACATCATTGGTTCCAGATTTGCTTTCAAGATGTTTCTGTGGTCTATGAATAATTTCTTAGATTGAGTATGTAGTGACTGAGAACCTTCTCTCTCCCTTTACATTTCTGTCACAATTAAGGACATCTGCCTATATTTGGGGACATAGTTTCATTCAGATCTCCTTTATCTGGGACTACACATATCTTTGAACACGTTCTTTATATATAGGTAAAACCATACATGTTCCCTAAACATCACCTACCCAGCTGATTAAAAAAAGCTTTATTTCTAAGAATTCCAGGTTTTATTATTGCAAGTTCTAACTCTTGCTTGTGCGCATAGAAAGAAATTAATCTTTTTCTTTCTTTTTTTTTTTTTTTTTAATATCTGTGATTGTTAAACTACTGCCTACTGGTGTTGTCATGATATTGTACTGAGTATAAACGTGTAAAAGCTTATAAACAGGGAACCCCATGTTAGTACACTTAAACTTCATGATCTTTGCAATCTACATAACCTGAAAAGTGGTGTTCTTAGTCTTACCAACAAGGGTCAAAGGAAGCAGCAGTAACTGATGCAGACAAATTGATGTGTGGGTATTACACTTGGCAACATATTTATGTATCATTGGATTATACTGATAATTAAAAAAAAAGTCCTCAGAACCTTAACATGATCAGGCAAGCCATCAACTTTCAAATCACATGTGGATATTGATTTCAAGTTTCAAACCAGTCCGTGTTTTGAGACTAATTTAGGAACTATTACACTTGAAAACCAACAAATTGGGTAGAAGTACCCTAAGTCCCTGTTTGTTTATTTAACTAGGCACTCATGCATTCCTGCCAAATCTGGTTTTCATGAAAGCCAATTTATTTGTTCATTATGTGACATTTGAAACCATTCAAGCAATTGTGAGATGGGATCAGTCTCTGCTGAAATGTTTCACTGATTGGAATGTTTTGGCCCTTTTTGGAGGCAACATAAAGACATAGTGATAGGGTGTGAAAATGCACTGAAATATTAAAACCCCTTTACTGATAACATTGTAACTTTCTTCTGCTAGTACATTGTAAAGTTGTTTTTTGGGGCAATGGCCTTGACTGACTTAGAACCTGTGGATATGGGAGACTGAAATTTAAGTCATTTTCAAAAGAAAATTATCTGATAACATTAGCCCTGTTCCCCTGCCAAACAAAATTCCATTAACCAGCTGATATGGGACTTAATAACAATCACATAAACCAATTAGTCTCAATTTATAACTCCATTAGGAGTGTTATTCATCACCACATGTCTTTATAGAACTGTGTTTCCTTCTGACATTAGGCAGATTAAATAAGAAATACAGCCTAGGGTGCTAAACAAAAATGTAAATGCAGATTGCCTGAGAAAGATTTACATCTCCAAAACCAGATCATTTTGAGATCTCATACTTCTTACACATTCAAAAGAGATATTCTAGACTTGAAAATCAAAATATATCTATCTCCAAAAATATAGACAGCAGCTGGATTAATAGTTTCACAGTGTTTAAGATCAGAGGGACATCTAAATCATCTGAATGTTGTCTAAATCACAGGCCATTCACTTAGCTACCAATGTACTGACATAAAAAACATTAGCAAGAAGAAAACATTCATGTCTTCAATAGAATAATATTGCTTGTTGTGTGAATAGAGACAGTCACTACCGCTGCCCCTGGGAATTGTTTGGTCTTATGCTGGGATGATCTTACTTAATAGACTGTGATCCCTGTTACACTCTTTATGGATTATTGCCAAACTAAGTTAAGGATCCGGACTGAACCAGTGATCAGTTCAATTCTGACTATATGACTTAGATGTCTAGACATAGATTTATGGCACTAGCTTGGCCAGTTTTCCGATTCAGTTTTCCATATATAGCCAATCACCATTGCCGCACAGAAGAACACTAAAGAGAAAGGAAGAGAGATTGAGAGCAAGGTACTTCTTGAATAGTTAGCTCTTGCCCTGAAGCACAACAGATATTCACAGTTAAAATCACAATTAAAGCAATTTAGTATAATCTGCCATTGTTTTATGGAAAGGTACATATACTTGGCTCTGTTGTTATCTTTAAGTGAAAACACCCTGATGATCTTCTGAGTGAGGACATAACAATAATGGACCAGAAGCTCAGAAGGACAGAGCCCTGGGCTCTGAACTGAGCCAAACATACAGTTGGATGTTCAGACACTTAAGCTCACATATTAAAGACTTCTTTTTTTAGACTAAGAGATCATTTCTTTTATGTTCTTCAGAATATATTTAGATTATTCTTTGAAGTATGGCTCCAAGAAATGCATAGTTTTTTGATAGAGTTGTTAGTAAATCAAGATGTTTTTTCTCTCCAATACGTTCTATAATTCATTTAGCTCTTACTGGCACAGCTTTGCACTGAGTCCATGTTGTTATGTTTACCTACAATGACCTATAAATTATATTCTGACTCAGTGTTTTTCAGAAGAGTCTTTCACCCTGTAGATATAACCCATATTTTTTGCTTTCAAATAATATGCTGTTTTGTGTGTGAACATATTAAATGTTGTTCTCTTAGCCTGTAGCTGGTTATCTGAGCAAGGAAGACTATCATATAAGAATAAACTCTTTCCATAATTTACTACACCATCCAATTTCTGGTGGTTTTTTTGCAAACTGGACCATTACTATTTAGATCAGGAAAATGATAAATCTAATGGATAGAGAACCTCACAGAGATTTTGATTCCCATATGAGACAATTCTCTACTAACATAAAATCTTCAGATCTGTAAGTTTGGGGTTTTTTTTCCAGTGAGATACATAGAATGAAATATTTCAGCTACTCTGGCTCCTTTAGGTTTTACTACAAAAGGTTTGAAATAAATTGTCAAAATAGTTTTGTCTGAAAATATTTTTAAAACAAATGCTGCATATACTGTATCACTTTCAGTGTTTTGGATGTAAAGGAACATGGAATTATTTATTTTCCTTTTGGAATAGTTATTGGTATTCAGAAATGTATCAAAGATGTCAAAAGTTTTCTGTTTGATTTATTAGCATAAGTTTTTTTTTTCTTTTGAAACATGCATACAGAGGTCTGTTTGGAAAATTATTTTAAATTTTGGGGGTTTGTTTTAATCTGACACTTTTTCCCTTTAAAAATGTCAGATTTTCACAAGACAGAAAACACTGTTCATATAATAGTGTCATAGTATCAAAGAATTTTGAATATGGACTTTAATATAAGCTTAGAGGGTTTTTTCAAAATGATTCTGTATTTATAAAATAATTTCCTGAACTTTAAAGTCATGAATTCCTGTAGCCTATAGTCCAACCAGTGTAATGTACGCTACCCAAAGCTTGTTGATGGCAACTATGAGGTAAATGGAAAGTTTCTAAAGAGTTGCGATTGCAATGGGAAGTCATATGTGTGATGTTCTGAAATGATCTATTCACATGAAATAACTGAAGCTTGTGAACATTTTTATTTTCCACTGGGAGTGTTACTATGTATTTGATAGATTCTTAGAATATCAACATAAGTCTCAATTCCACCAATAAATGTTACTTATGCATACAGACAGTCTCAGCTGAACAAAAGGGAAACTAACAACTAGAACAGTGAATAAATACTACATTGCTATATATTAGGGTGATGCATATGACAAACAATTTAAAGCTTGTGAACTTTCTTTAAACTTGAGACAAGCAGGCTTTAATAGATTTTTTTTTCCCTTTGTTGGTATAAAATAGTAGAAGTTTCTTTGACTTTTTCTCACCAGGTGGCCAAAAACTCTTTTGTAATTGTGTTTCTACTTTGGTCTCTTCCCAAATGGCACTCCTCAAATAGAGACAAAAATGTATTTTTCTTTAATAGAAGTAGGATGCTGTATTATTTTAAAATAATACAGGTAAGAAAGAAAGAGCACCTCAGCAGGAGTTATAATTTTGTTCAGTGCTATGTCAGAGTAGCCTCATTTGATTCAGCTCATGGTTGACTTGAATGGAATGAAAATTAAATGACAGTATTTTTCAATAAGTGGTATGTGATATGCAGGGAAGGACACAGAGAACTTTACATCAACCATAGCTGAAATAACAGGAGGATATGAGGGCAGAATGGACATCAGCAGAGGATATGGACAGAGACATCTGAATTGTTAGGGAGAATCTTGCACGCTGGAGAAACTCCCAATTGCTCTTCTGTTCCTTGTACACACTTTTTATGAGGACATCACATCTTGCCCACAGACAAACTTAGGTTCAAAGAATGTATGACTTACAACTGGGATATGCTTTCAGATGCATCAGTGCTGGTGTGTCTTTCAAATTTTGCAGTCACTTAGCAAAAATATATCTGGAAACACCTGCTTTCCAAGATATGGAGAAAACTGCAGGTTCAGAGAGAAGAAAACATAATTGGGACTTCTCTCAGTATGTTTTGGGGAATTTACAGGCTGCGTATTTTTTTTAATGTCATGTCTAACTATATCAAGAGAGATCATAGACTGTCACATGCACATGTACTAGTTAATACTCCAGCAATAGACAAAATATCTAAAATGTCTGAAATGGAATATTTTGTAGTCTGTATTGCTCTCACCTGTGGTTTCAGTCCTTGTGACTTAAGCAGCTTTGAGTCTACTAGCCTGAGCTAAAACTACATTGATAAGTTGGATAAGTGGATTCAGAACAGAATGGAAGTGTGAATCATACTTTGTTTAACTAAAGTGTCCAAAGATTTTTTTTTTTTTTTTTTTTTTTTTCTCCTCTCCTTTGTATTGTAAAAGCAAGGACCTGGACGGGCTGGGTGGATGGTCCAAGGCCAACAGTATGAAATTCAACAAGACCACGTGCAGGGTCCTACACTTTGGCCACAATAACCCCACGCAGCCCTACAGGCTGGGGGATGCGTGGCTGGAGAGTGGCCTGGCAGAGAGGGACCTCAGAGTGAGTACTGATTGACAACAGATTGAACATAAGGTAGCAGTGTGCCCAGGTGGCCTGGAAGATCAATGGCATCCTGGTTTGTATCAGGAATAGTGTGGCCAGCAGGACTAGGGATGTGATTCTCCTCCTGTACTCAGCACTGGTGAGGTCTCACCTTGAGTACTGTCTACAGTTCTGGGCCTGGCGCTTCAAGAAGGATATTGAGTGGATCCAGAGGAAAGCAATGAGGCTGGTGAAGGGACTAGAGGGAAAGTCTTATGTGGAGAGGCTGAGGGAGATGGGGTTGTTTATCCTGGAAAAGAGGAGACTCAGGGGGGACCTTATCACTCTCTACAACTACCTGAAGGGAGGTTGTAGTCTGATGGGGGTTGGACTCTTCTCCCAGGCAACTAGTGACAGGGAAAGAGGGCACAGCCTGAAGCTGCACCAGGGCAGGTTTAGGTTGGATATTAGGAAGCACGTTCTCATGGAGAGGGTGATCAGATATTGGAATGGACTGCCCAGGGAAGTGGTGGAATCACCGTCCCTGGATATGTTTAAGGAAAGACAGGACATGGCACTTAGTGCCATGGTCTATCCAATGTGGTGGTGATGGGTCATAGGATGGACTTGTTGATCTCAGAGGTCTTTTCCAGCCTTAATAATTCTGTGATTCTGTGTATGCTTTGACTTGAATATTGAATTTTACTTTCAAATTAGTATTTAGGAAGTATTCCTGATAATCTTCCTGAGTAGTTCTGTTTACAGACATGAAGTAGAATAATGTAATATTTGTTAATTTCAGATTTTGTTTTGTTGATGTGAAGATTTTATGACTATGATAGCACATGATTTTTTTCTGCTATTTTCTGTTCTCTTTTGTCTTCAATGTATCTTTCACTGAAATCCCTCTAATCAAGGATTTTAAAGTATAAGGATAATTTCTGTGTTGAACTAACTTCTCCTTTAACTCTAATTACCTAAAAACTGGAAAAAAATCTGCTAATGAATGAGTTAAAATTTGACAAAAATATTATTTTCTTATTGCTGTTTTCATTTATGCAATATTTTGATACCATCTATTTTTAGTACTATTTAGTCATGCTGCACAATCAATGTTATAGTATTTCTCTTCCAAAATACTGAGCTCTTATTCACTCTCTGTTTCTAAGTATTTTTCTAACAGACAGTGAAATGTGAGACTCTTCCCAAAGAGCTATGCTTCCCATTTTCTATACTATGCATGTACGACATAGGGGTTCCCTGAATATGTCCTCTTTCAAGCCAGAAATCTTGTCTTGATTTAATGAGAGTATCCATTTGTCAATAATCTCCATTTGTGTGCATGCATAATACAGACAAGGCAATGATACTTGTGTGTCTAGAGTATCAAGATACACTGTATTTATTCTACATGCCACTAAGTTTCACATTTGATATGTGTCAGATTTACTGCGTGAGAACTGAGCATTCATCTACAGTATCCAAAATAGAAATACAACAGTTTTCCAAACCTTTCCAAGCAGCTGTACATCCAGGAGCAATATAGAGGTCTGAAAGTGATTTTCAGGGAGAAGATTGCTTTTGAAGAGTTTGGGTTTTGAGCTATAAAGTAGATTTAGAGGTAAAACATATTTCCAGTGAGAATAATATCCTTTAAGGCCTTGATAATGTAAAATAAATGAGGACAATGTTGATTAATTATTTTATTTTAGTTGAGGCCTGATAACTATTTTAACAGGACTGACATGAACTGTTTGCTCTGTGGGAGATACCCTTTCGCTAGTATTTTCCCAGGTTTCTCTTTCGATTCTGCAGCCGTAATTCAGCAATTATCTTGGATAATTCTCTTGGACTGAGATGAAGTCAGATATTCTTCAGGCAAAGGTCCTGCCATCAATGTAACTGATATGAAATAGTTGGCTTTGACATTCTGAAGTGTGGGGAACAGATAGGAAATGTAACTGAATGTGTTCCTGATACTTAAACTCTGTTTTGCATCCCTTCTACCAGTTTTCTTATAGGTACTTAAAATAATGTTATCAGTAAAAGTCAGACTTTTTGTCAGGTGTAAATGGAAAATGCAAGTTCACTGTCCCACTTATCAAAATGTGTGAGAACTTATTTATCTGAATGTAGTTACTGTAGAAAAGTAAAACGTAGGCTTTTACAATATTTTAATGTCATGTGTTGAGAGATGACAAAGTTCTCACAGCTTTATAAACACAGCTATTTAATTTAGAGACATTGTCATTACATCTTATGAAAAGACACTTAGACATGGGAATCTAATTGCTATAAGATTAAGACATATTTAAATGAGACAAATTTATTCTTCCCATTTGGGTTATGCAGGAGTTTAAAAATGAAGAGCAAATACAAGACACTGAAAGTATCAAAAATTATTGTATTCTCAAATTAAGCTTGTACCAATTCTTGGACATATTTGGTTGGTTCTTGTCAGTTCTGTCATCCTTTTTTGTGGTTACCTGAGAACAACCAATCCTTTCTCAGACAATATGGACATGTTCCTCTATATAATGCAATGATCCTTTCATGACATTGTGGATCTGCTCTATAGAAACTTATGCTAACTTCAATACATCATCTAACCTGATTTTTAAGAACAAGTAAGTACTAATAGGACATGACAGACTTTTTCAGATTTATGGTACAACTGTACACTTGTAGAGGAAAGATGCCTTTATCCTTAATTTATTTCTTGCCTTCTGGAGAACAAATACTCCAAAATATATTTCCTCTATTCCCCTGGTCCTGACAGCTCCTGTTCAGTTCTCATTTTAGACTATGATGAATTGATGCCATAGTTGCAATTCTGTGTAAACATGTCACTTCTGAATGTGACAATTAGGAATAATCCAGTAATATGATTCACATTATTATTCACATCTAAGTATTCACTTTATTCTTGATGGCTGTCTGCAATATTACCTTTAATGAATAATGAGCACTCTTTGGAGGTAACATAAGCTAGATACCTTAAATGATATTTTTCCTGGACATTGTCAAGAAAAGCTAAGACAGTTCTGGTAAGTCACCAGTTACTGTAACCAATAATAGCTAGAGCAGAATAAACTGCCACCACAATAACTACTTTTTTTTTATGTTACCTAAGATATAGATATGAATAATGATACACGTGGAGAGAAAAACACAGTTTGCTCTTTGGACTTGATCATGTATAGAATGACATCAATGAAAAGCCTCTTTTCCTTTATATTATGCTTTGGAGCAAGTGTTAAGTTATAAAAATGTAATTACTACAGTTTTATTTTGACCATTTTGAGATAAATATACCTAACAAATTATCAAGCATTCTGCATTTCTGGATCTCAGGAAATGGATGCGCACATCCCAGCCATTCATTATCTCTGCCAAAAAGGTAAATAGTCTGTTCATTATTATTTTACACAGAACAATGAATAAAATAGAGACTTCATGTAAGGTGCGATTTTTAAAATATTTTTTTACACTTAAATGAGAAAAGGTCAAATAAAACAGTGGATTTTAACTTGATTGGATAGTTAACTGAATCACAAACACAAACTGCATAGTTTGTTTTCAGTGGACTTGTCACTCAGTAAGTTTTTATTGCTTAGCAGGGATGAATGGTGTGAAATTCACATGTATTACAATTTTACTTTTATATGATAATGCAGCAAAATTTCCATGTCTTATTGTTGGACAGATTATGGCAACATTTTTATTTATAATACTACTTTAATTCCTACCAAAATGGATAATGCTTTTGTGCTTTGATGCCTCATCTTATTGTTTGATGATGAAAATGGGTGATGTAGACAGGAAAATGGGAAATAGATGGTAAACCACTGGTGTATCTGCACAGGAGAGAGGGAGTATAAGCTACCTCCTCCAAGCTTCATGCTCTTTCATACAATCTGCTCCCCTATAATATAGGGTCTTTGGATCTTTCTAGACTTTACTATTTGCCTTTCCCTGGAAGAAGGAAGGAACTATTTTCCCACACTACTGGGCAGCCTTCTTTGCAGCTGCCTGAACCCAATGTCAAAGTCAGGAGATCCTGCTTCAAAAGTTGACATTTTGCAAGTGTCAGATGTGAAATTTGCACTTGCTCTATGTCTTTTTACTTGACAATCTACATCTGGTAGGGCAGCCTCAGGTGAAAGCAGACCCTAAAGAAAAGAGAGAATGAGTCTGGGGCTCCTGATGTGTAAAATGACAAAAAAAAAATCCTTTTCCCTTTATCCTTAGCCTGTGTAGGAATGGTGAGGAAGAAATGTAGGAGGAAGGGGTCCAGCTGTCAACTGACAGGTTTCAATGAGAATCCAGGAGCTTGTGCAAGTATTTAAGGATTTTTTCATAATCTTTCCTGTACAGACTATTACTGCTTGTTCTCATAGCAGTTCAATTAATACAGTTATGTCTTAAACTCATGCTTTGAATCGTAGCTTTCTTCCTATTCATCTAAGACAATAAGGTATCTTCTGGAGGAACAAATCCATGTCTGACTTGACTCATGGACTGGAATTTAAATTTTGAAAGACTACTTGTCAAAAATAGCTTCTCTGCAAAGCAAGTGTTTGTTGGTACACTTAATTACGTTCAAACAATAACGCAAGGGTGGAATGATGAACACAGGAATGTTTCCTTTTTCCTGTGGTGAATATTCTCTGGTTCCTCTAAACCAGCCTGTGCCAAGACTCTGAGTCAGCAGCAACTGAAGTGCCTGTACCATTTTCACTGGAAGATGTTTTTCTGGGCTCTTGGAATGTTGCTACCTAATTCCTGTGGGTGTAAATGTAAATTATGCAGTAACAGCCACTGAGAAATTTAGCCAAGGCTATATACTACTTAAAGGTAGCAGCAATAAGACACATGTGACTTATCTAGTTTATTCTGAAAAATTCTGGGAAAATATTAGTAAGGACTTTTGCAGATAGTAGTTTGAGGCGGCACTAATTCTTGGCACTTACAATGCTAGAAATAGAACGGAATAGTTTGATCCTAGGAATGACAAATAACCTGTTTGTTTGTGATTAGCTTGAATTTTTAGCAAAAAAAGTTTAAAACAAACTCCCATCTTCCATGCAGCCACAAAGTCTGTGAACTTGCTGAAAGTCTTCTTTGATAAGTATAACTCAAACATACAGATCAGACAACATCTACCTACAATGTTTTGTATGGGCTACTCAACTGTTCAGTTATTCTGACTTGCCAAGTCTAGATTCCCTTGGTGGAAAAAAACAAAATAAAAAAACCCCAAAACCTCAAACCCCAAACAACAAACTTCCAAAGATGGTGTTAAGATGTGCTTTCATCCTTTTTTAGATGACTTTTAATGTGCTCAGTGAATTTCCCACAATTTTTATCCCGTAATAAGATGTTATAAAGCATTTTCCCATGTATTCCATTTTACTTGGAAATATGTACTTCCAGTCCCTCAAGCCCAGATCTCATCAAAATAACAGTTACCCACTGTTGTTGGCTGGTGAATGACAACACAGAGCATATTGTTCATAGAAGGTGGTCATACTTTGCTCTCCTTATTAGCTTCATTTTTTATCTTTTTAATTTCCTGCATGTACAACAAAAGTCAGAAGATTTCATGTCCACTGATATAAAGGACTAAATCCTCAGCAGCTGTTGAAGATGCTGCAGTTAGCAAAACTTCTGCAGAGAAGACACAAATTCTCACTGACACTGCTAATATGTGATTTTCTTTTTTAGTCTACATCTGTGTGGTCTACCGCATAGGTGTCACTGAAACTCAGGTACAAATATCTTTACTGACTTCCACTTGGTTTGATCAGTGATGATGAAAGTACAGTTATCAAACCCTGTATTTATCCTGCAGGACTTTGCAAACTGTATTAAACTTTGTTCTTCCATAACTATAACAGTCTTATTATTCTTCCTATCTGAAACCCCTAAGTCAAGAACCACACTAGGTGTAATTACACTTTGAACTTCCATATACACATTTGTAAATTTACTTATTAAAAATAATAAATAAATGAGTTTAAAGTAAGGCTGCTTATATTTTGTTTTGGTTTTCTTTAAAGTGCTAATAAGTGATGTCATTTGTTTACTTAGCTGCACCTGTTAAAGTCATTGTGTAGCCATCTCAATCATTTATGAGTTGCTTTAAACAGAAACTCTAGATAA
This sequence comes from Todiramphus chloris collaris, assembly GCA_025345505.1. Classification (NCBI taxonomy): domain Eukaryota; kingdom Metazoa; phylum Chordata; class Aves; order Coraciiformes; family Alcedinidae; genus Todiramphus; species Todiramphus chloris. The sequence continues at coordinate 26,316,703 of JANVCC010000035.1, forward strand.
TAATAATGAAAGCCACATCTGTTGGGAAATGTTCAAAACAATTATTTTACAGACAGTTCATTATTAATTGCAAACAAACGTTGGCAAAACTAAATATTTCTTTTTATAGGAAAAACCAAATTAGAGGATGACAAATGAATAAACTAGATTTTGGGCAGGAAGGCAAACAAAGTAGTTTACCTAACTTACAGCATGAAAAAAACATATGTCTATATTCTTATTTGGTAGTCTACAATACATATAATATAGCTATAATATAGCTATTCTCATGCTATCCTTATTGAAAGTGTATGATCTTGTATAATGTTACAGCAATATTCATCCCAGGCTTTCTGGACTTGGACTGATTCATAGTGACTTGTTCATGAATTCTGTATTTATAGCAATGAGATAAAAGAGAATACAGGAAAACTGTGATGGATTATACTACCATAATGGTAAAACAGTAATACCTGCTTGAAAATTCATCTGCAGAAGAAGAAAATAAAGAAGTAAAAAAAAAAAAAAAGAAGAAAATTGAAAGAAGATAGAGAAGAAAAACACACACACACACAAAAAAAAAAAGGAAAAAGGAAAAGGGAAAGAAATAAATGAATAAAGGGAAAAAAAGGAAAAAATAAATTAAAAAATCAAAAGCTAAAGACAAAAGAAAAGTAAGAGAAAAAGAAATCAGAAGAAAAAGAAAAGGCAATTTGAAAAAAATAATGGAATAAATAAGTGTTTTAACCAGAAAACAAAGATCCATGAACTGGCTTTTAAAATTGCCTAAATTGGTGGCTTTGTTTGTCTTTAGGAATATAATGCCTTAAATTTAACTAGAAGAAATATACCTGTGTTAATATATCTGTGTTAACCAAGCACTGGATCGTGGCTTTTAAGTAGACGTGGATCAGTCACTTAAGTAGACCACACCTCCCTCTCACTTATGTAAGAAGAGCAAACCTTCATATCCATTTCACAGAAGCATGGATAAGAGATAACAAAATACACCAGGCAGCCAGCAGCTGTAAACGTGATCCAATATTGCTGCTTAGTTGCTGACCAGGCTGAATATTACAACAGGGGAAATAGTACCATGCTGCTCGGAGGAGTGTACGTGCTGCCTTTTCGCCTGTCTTATCAGGACTTCACATGAGCAGTAATAGCCAGACCCTTGTAAAAACTCTTACTGTTGGGATGTTTCATCATACGTTCAAACACAATTAGGTATTGTACAATCCTAAAGCTAAACAAAGACAGTTCAAAAATAAATTTTGTGATTGGAAAATCTGAAAAGCTTTTCATTTTGGCAATGTAAACTGAAATGTTTGCAACAAAACAGATCTATTATCAACCTGGCATTCAGGCAATGGTAATGCAAATACTCGTGAAGGTCTAGACAAGCTTGGAAAGTATTTATCATTTTAAAATCAAAACTATATGTCCAAATAATTTTGTATTGTTCTGGCTCAAAACTGAATGGAGCTTTTTAATTGTTACTGAAGTTGATAAACCCACCAAATTCAAGGACTTAAGTTGAACCTGAATGCTTTTGAAAAGAACTAATTCCATTAGTTCTGAAAGTAATCCATGTTTAAAAGGCTTTGGCACAGAAAAAGGTATGCCTCAATTGCATTAAATGCAGCAAACACAGAATCTGCCTAATCTGTTCCTTGATAACACACCTTTAATTGAAGATGTTTTCTTCCACTTCTGCCTTGGAGAAATATAATACTTTACTAGTCAAATGATCAGTCTGATCTCTTATTCTGTTCCTGCAGTGATATTTTACATACCATAACGTAGATTTATAGAGTAAGACAGTTATCACTCTATTTATGAGACCTAATTTTTTAATTTTTAATTTTAATTCATGTAATTTCTTAAATTTCTTAGTTCTCACCATACATAAAAATATTATGTATAATCCTCCAAAGTAGAGTTTTGCAATTCTAAGCAATTTGTCTCAATAAAATAGTGCTAAATCTACTTTCACAAATAAAATACACTAAGAAAATACAGTTAATTATATCATTTAAGCCAAAGTATATGTGATCTTTATCCTATTAGACATCTTTCTGGAAGGAGGAAGATAGAAAGTAAAATAGAAGCATACAATCAATCTTTCCATCCATAGTTATTAAAAATAACTTAATTATATTACTTTTTAGCTCAGTATTATTCTTGGTACATCTTTCTTCATATGGCACTCTTTCAACAAATCTAATGTGTTTAAGGAACAGGTTTCTTATTCTTTCCTAATTATCTTTTGGGGATAACTTAAATATGATAGTCTCAAATTTCCCATTAATTTGTGGGTTTTTTTTCCTGTTTTCTTTTCCTTTACTAATTTCAAATTTAATCAAATTCAGTTTAATTTAAGCTTTATCAGTGTCAAAGCAGCTCAGTGTTTCCTTTCAGTGAACACTGATGACATCAATTTCATCCTTCTTAGATCTGCTAATTAATTTAGCAAAACTCTCTGAATTTTTCAAACCATTTTGCCTTAAATATTGCACCTCAACTATGACTTTTGCTGATTTATAATCTCAAATTTTATGTATGCATATCTAAATACATGCAATCTTGCCCCTATTGGATGTGTCACTGAGATCAGCCTTCAGAGCCGGACTACCCCACGACAATTCAACAGAGCAGCAGAACTCGGCGCAGGAGGCTTTTTTTTTTTCACCCGAAACCGGGTTCCACGTGAGTAGCACCAAGCCGGCAGCTCTTGGAGAGAGGTCAGGCAAGGTGTGGGCGGAGCCTCAGCGGGGTATTTAAACGCCTCAGGAGCACACAGCTCAAGGCTGAGACATGGGGGTGTGTCTCGGGAGTCTGCGCGTTTAGTCACTTGGGCAGGTCTGGTGCCAAAAGAAACGTGGCGACAGAGCCACCACACAAACAGGTAGATGTCCAGGCCCCTGGCTGCAGGCAGTGCCGGAGCCTTGCACTTGCAATGAACTACTACAGAGGCAATACCTGTGTTTGGCGTGAGTGGATAAATTACTTTCTCAGCCTTCTGCAGACCTGAAAGAGGAGGTTGAAATGCTGAGGACTATTAGGGAGTGTGAGAGGGAGGTGGACTGGTGGAGTCACTCTGCCTTCCCTGAAACAGTCCCAACAGCCACGCAGAAATCAGGACACTGAGGGTTTCCTGTCCTCTTGTCATCTGTCTGAATTCAATGACTTAGAAGGTAGGGAACTGTGGAGACAAATTCCTGCCAGGTGTGGCACTCCAAGTAGCCACTGAACCTCCCCGGGTGCCCCTGCAAAATTGATTCACTGCTCTGGGTGAACCAGATATCAATGAGAATGATGTTCTGCAAGGAAAACCAAGCAATGGCAGCTATGACAGCTTGCCTAGTTTGCATGATTCACAGAGGCCAAGATGAAGCAAGGCTAAGATCAAAACATTTGCAATTAAGAAAAAAAAGATGGACCTTGTTGTTGGGGACTTACTTCTGAGGGGTGTAGAAGGTCCTCTATGCAGACCTGATCCACTCCTTAGGGAAGTATATTGCCTCCCTGGGGCCAGTGTTAAGGACATACTGAAAAAAATTCCTACCCCAATCCATCCATATATTACCCATTAATGATTTTCCAAGTAGGCAATGATGAAATCTCAACAAGAAACCTGAGAGCAATGAATAAAAACTTTGGGGCTCTGGAACAAATGTTGAAGGGATTGGGAGCGCAAGCAGTATTTGCATCTATCCCACCATTAGCTATGTTTGATGAGGGCATGAACAGGAAAAGCCAGCAGATTAATGTCCGTCTATGTGACTGGTGTTGTCAACAGGATTTGTGGTTCTTTGATCCCATGCCTGCTGACTACAGATAGGAAATGCTTGACTCAAAAGGAAAAAAGAATCCTGGGGCAAGAACTAGAAAGGCTGATTGAAAGGTCTTTAAACTAGACTTGAAGGAGAATGGAGGTGGAATGGGGCTATACAGAGAGAATACTAGTGCGCACAGCATGGGCAATGAACAGGGGAACCTGAAGGCTATACCAGCCAGTTAAGTCAGCTTCGGGGACTCCAGGTACTTCATCAGGGGCCCAGCTCAAATGCCTTTATGTGAAAGGTAGGCCAAGGTTATTTGCACTGGGTTCAACAAAGCTAAGTGCTGGGTCCTGCACTTGGGTCATAACCCCATGGTAAGCTACAGACCTGGGGATGTGTGGTTGGAAAGCTGCAATTTGGAAAAGGACCTGGGGGTATTGATCAATAGTTGACTAAATAAGAGTCAGCAGTGTGTGCAGGTTGCCCAGAAGGCCAACTGTGTCCTGGCTTGTGTTAGAAACACTGTGGCCAGCAGGAATAGGGAGGTGATCATCGCCCTGTACTTGCTACTGGAGAAGCCACACCTTTCAGTTCTGGGCCCCTCACAATAAGAAGGACATATAAGTGCTGGAGCATGTCCAGAAATGGGCAATAAGGCTGGTGAAGGACATAGAACACAAGTCTTATGAGGAACAGCTGAGGGAGCTGGGGTTGTTTAGTCTGGAGAAGAGGAGACCTTATAGCTCTCTACAACTACCTGAAAAGATGTTGGAGGAGGTGGACACCCTCTTCTCCCTGGTGATGTGTGACAGGACCAGAGGGAATGGACACAAGCTGCTCCAGGGGAAGTTTAGGGTGGATATTAGGAAACATTTCTTCACAAAAAGGGTTATCAAACATTGGAATGATCTGCCCAGGGCAGTGGAGGAGTTGCCATCCCTGGAGGCATTTAAATGGCATGTGGACCTGGTGCTCAGGGACATGGTTTAGTGGTGAACTTGCAGTGTTGTGTCAAAGGTTGGACTAGATGATCTTGAAGGTCTCTTCCAATAAAAGACATTCTGTGATTTTGTGAACACCTGCAGCACGGGCAATTAACAAGAGGAGCTGGAGATGCTTGCATCCCTGCAGCACTGATTGGCATCACAGAGACATGGTGGAATAACTCCTATGATTGGAGTGTTGGACTAGAAGGGTATAAGCTCTTCAGGAACAACAGGCATGATGACGAGGAGGGGGCGTTGCCCTCTATGTCAATGAACATGTAGAACGCATGGAGCTCTACCTGCAGAGTGATGATGAAAAGACTGAGTGCCTATGGGCCAAGGTGAAAGGAAGAGAAGGAAACATTGCAGTGGGGATTTGCTACAAACCACCTGACCAGAAGGACCAAGTAGACAAGGCCCTTCACAGACAGATAGGAGTTGTTGCTCTTTCACAAGCCCTAGTCCTCATGGGGGACTTTAACCACACTGATATGAGTTGGAGAGACAACACAGCAGGGCATAAGCAGTTCAGAAGATTCCTGGAATGCATTGATGATAACTTCCTCCTCCAAGCAATAGAGGAACCAATGAGGAGAGATGCCATGCTAGATCTTGTTCTCACCAACAGGGAGGTGCTGGTGGGCAACGTTAAGCTCATAGGCAGCCTTGGCTTCAGTCACCATGAGATGGAGTTAAAGATCCTAAGGGCAGTGAAGAAGGGGGCACTCAGCAATCTTGAAACCCTTGACTGCAGAAGAGACAATTTTTTCCTCTTCAGGAACATCCTTGGTGGTGTACCATGGGACAAAGGCCCTGGAGGGATTGGGAGCGCCAGAAAAGCTGGTTGACTTTCAAGGATCATCTCCTCCAAGCTTAAAGGCCCTGCATCCCTAAAAAGAAGAATTCAGGCAGACTTCAGGAGGCCTATATGGGCGAACAAGGAAGTCCTGGCCAAAATCAAACACAAAAGAGGAATCCACAAAGGGTGGAAGCAAGGACAGGTAACCTGGGATGACTACAAGGAGATTGTTCGTGAAACCAGGTTTGAAAAGCTAAAGCCCTGATGGAGTCAAACCTGGCCATGGACATTAAAAATATCAGAAAGTGTTTTGACAGGTATGTCAGAGAAAAAAGAAAAACAAGAGAGAATGTGGGGCCTCTCTGGAGGGATGCAAGTGACCTGGTTACTGAGAATATGGAAGGCTGAAATACTCAATGACTTTTTTGCTTCAGTCTTCACTGGTAACCACTTGAGCCACAACACCCAAGTCACAGAGGACATTGTCTGGGTCTGGGAGAGTGAAGAATCACCTAGGGTAGGAGCAGATCAGGTTGGGGAATACCTAGAGAACCTGAAGGTGCACAAGTCCATGGGACCTGATGAGACACATCCATGGGTACTGAAGGAACTGGTGGCTGAAGTTGCTAGGCCACTAGCCATCATATTTGAGAAGTCACAGCAGTCTGGTGAAGTTCCCACAGACAAAAAGGGGAAACATAACCCCCATTTTTAAAAAAGAAGCAAAGAAAACCCAGGGAACTACAGACCAGTCATCCTCACTTCTGTGCCAGGTAAAATCATGGAGCAGATCCTCCTGGTATCTGTAATAAGGCACATGAAAAATAATGAGGTGAACAGTGACAGACAGCATGGCTTCACTAAAGGCAAATCATGCCTGACTAATTTGCTGGTCTTCTAAGACAGAGTTACAGCTTTGGTTGATAGGGGAAGAGCAACTAATGTAATCTACCTGGACTTGTGCAAAGCATTTGACACTGTCCCGCATGACATCCTTGTCTCTAAGATGGAAGTCCTATGTCTCTAAGACATGGACTATGTCTCTAATACATGGACTATGTCTCTAAGACATGGACTTCATGGATGGACCACCTAGTGGATAAGGAACTGGCTAGAATGTTGCACTCAAAAAGATGTGATCAATGGCTTGATGTGCAGGTGGAGACCAGTGACAAGTGGAATTATTCAGGGATTCATTCTGGGTCCAGAGCTGTTCAACATCTTTGTCAATGACATGGACAATGTCATCAAGTGTACCTTCAGCAAGTTTGCCAATGACACCAAGTTGTGTGGTGCAGTGGAAGGAAGGGAAGTCATCCAGAGGGATCTTGGCAAGCTTGAGAAATGGGCTAATGCAAACTGCATGAGGTTCAATAAGTCAAAGTGCAAGGTCCTACATATAGTCTGGGCCAATCGCTGGCACAGTTACAGATTGGGAACAGAGTGGATTGAGAGTAGCCCTGAAGAGAAGGACTGGGGAGTGTTGATTGACAAGAAGCTCAACATGAGCCAGTAGTGTGCTCATGTGGTTCAGAAGGCCAGCCGTATCCTAGGATACATCACGAAAATTATGGCCAGTATATCAAGAGAGGTGATTCTTCCCCTTTACTCTGCTCTTCTGAGACCCCACCTTGAATACTGAATATGGTTCTGGTGTTCCCACCATAAGAGGAACATATGTCTGTTGGAATGAATCTAGAGGAAGGCCACGAAGATGACCCAGGGTCTGAAGCACCTCTGCTGTGAGGATAGGCTGAGGAAGCTGGGTTTGTTCAGCCTGGAGAAGAGAAGACTTCAGGGGAACCTAACAACTTCCTTCCAATATTTGAAGGAATCCTATCTGAAGGCTGGAGAGGGACTCTTTACAAGAGTGTCCGGCAATAGGATGAGGGGAAATGGTTTTAAACTGAGAGAAAATAGGTTTAGGTTGGATCTTAGGAAAAAGGTCTTCAATTTGAGGGTGGTGAGACTCTGGAATAGATTTCCCAGAGGGGGTTGTGGATGCCCCCTCCCTGGAGGTGTTCAAGGCCAGGTTGGATGAGATCTTGAGCAACCTAGTCTAGTTGAGAGGTGTCACTGCACATTGTGGGGAAGTTGGATTAGATGATCTCTAAGGTCCCTTCCAGACTAAGCCATTCTATGATGATTCTATTACTTCCCAATTGGTGCCTTTATCTTTTTACATTGAAAATTAGTGATTATTGCCACATTTTTCATGTATCTTAATGTTTGTATTACATAGCTACTGTTCATCTCTTTTTTGTGCAAACGAGATAGAAATATAGCTATGAGTGATTTGTACAAAAGGATTTAAAGTACCTTAACATATGGTAACTGCTTAGTTTAATTGTCCACTGCATTTTTTATTTCCTCAAAAAGAGCTCATTGCAAAGAAATGGTTTTCCTTTGCAATTTCTATAGATCTTTTGGTGCTCTGTAAATTTTCTTCTGAAGAATAATTTTTCCTCAGCAATTACCTTGTTATGAAGCAAAACTTGTCAGTAACTTATTTATTTTAGTGTAATTTTGCAGAGGTTGATGAAATAAAGGAGGATTCCCACTTTTGAAGACTGCACTTGATCAGAGTATTCTGAAGAGCATAGCAACATTCAAGACTTTCAGAGGGGTATCAAGGAGTGATGATGACTCACTGCAACAACTCACTGCATGCTGTTTTAGCGATATCATTCTTTGTATCATGTTTCTGGTAATGTGCAATAGCAAAGTCACTCTCTATAAATTTCATGTCCTAAAGAGAGTATGTAGCATAAATAAATCCAAGAAAGTAGTGAAGTACTATCACTGTATGTATGTGTGAGTTCAAGTCTTTCCATACAATATAGTGGGAAAATTATAGAGAAGTAGTCAGGGTACGTAGGAACGCAATAAGGAAGGCCAAAGCCCTCTTAGAGCTTAAGTTGGTGAGTAAGGTAAAAGAGAATAAGAAAAGTTTCTTTAAATACATAAGTGCCAAGAGGAAGAACAAGGAAAGTGTGGGACCACTGCTGAATGAGAAAGCAGCCTTAGTAACCGAGGATGCAGAGAAGGCAGAGTTGCTCAATACCTTCTTTGCTTCACTCTTTTCTTCTAAGACCAGCCCCTGTGAACTCCAGTCCCTGGTTGAAGGGGAGAAAGCCTGGGGGAAGGATGACTCTCCACTGGTCAGTGAAGACTGGGTTAAGGACCAGTTACATAAGTTGAATATACATAAGTCCATGGGCCCTGATGAGATGCACCCAAAAGTGCTGAGCGAATTGGCTGATGTTATTGCCCTGACACTCTCCATCATTTTTGCAAAATCATGGCAAACGGTAGAGGTGCCGGAGGACTGGAGGAAAGCCAATGTCACTCCAGTCTTCAAAAAGGACAGGAAAGAGATTCCAGAAAACTATAGACCAGTCAGTCTTACCTCCATCCCTGGAAAGATAATGGAGAGGCTCATTCTGGAGGTTATCTCTAGGCACATGGAAGATAAGAAGGTTATCAGTAGTCAGCATGGATTTACCAAAGGGAAGTCACGCTTGAATAATCTAATAGCCTTCCATGATATTGTAACTGGACAGCTAGATGCAGGGAGACCAGTGGATATAGTCTATCTTGACCTTAGCAAGGCTTTTGACACAGTCTCCCATAACATCCTTGTGGAGAAGCTTGGGAAGTATGGGACAGAAGAGCAGGTAGCAAGATGGATTAGTAACTGGTTGGACAATAGAGTCTAGAGAGTGGTGGTCAATGGTGCCAAATCCAGCTGGAGAGCCGTAACCAGTGGAGTCCCCCAGGGATCATTGCTGGGTCCGGTCCTGTTCAACATCTTTATCAATGACATTGATGACAGGACAGAGTGTCTGCTCAGCAAGTTTGCTGATGACACAGCAGATACACCTGAAAGCTCTGCAGCCATCCAGCAAGACTGACAAGTTGGAGAACTGGGCAGGGCAGAACCAAATGAGGTTTAACAAGGATAAATGTAGAGTCCTGCATCTAGGTAAGAATAATAAATTACACCAGTACAGACTGGGAGGTGATCTTCTGGAGAGCAGTCTTGTGGAGAAAGTCTTGGGAGTCCTGGTGGACAACAAGTTCTCCATGGAGCAGCAATGTGCCCTTGTGGCCAAGAAGGCCAATGGTATCCTGGGGTGTATCAAGAGGAGCGTGTCCAGCAGATCGAGGGAGGTTCTCCTCCCCCTCTACTCTGCACTGGTGAGACCTCACCTGGAGTATTGTGTCCAGTTCTGGGCTCCCCAGTTCAAGAGAGACAGGGATCTGCTTGAGAGAGTCCAACGGAGGGCTACAAGGATGATGAAGGGACTGGAGCACATGCCTTATGAGGAGAGGCTGAGACACCTGGGGTTCTTTAGTCTGGAAAAGAGAAGACTGAGAGGGGATTTGATAAATGTTTATAAATATATGAGGGCTAAGTGTCAAGAGGAAAGGGACAGCCTCTTCTCACTCATGCCTTGTGATAGGAATAGGGGGAATGGATATAAGCTGGAGCACAGGAGGTTCCACCTTAACATGAGGAGGAACTTCTTTACAGTAAGGGTCACAGAGCAGTGGAACAGGCTGCCCGGAGAGGTTGTGGAGTCTCTTTCTCTGGAGATTTTCAAAACACGCCTGGATGTGTTCATGAGTGACCTGTGTTAGGGTAGATTAGGTTGTAGGGTAGATTAGGTTGTAGGGTATCTTATATGATCCTGCCCTGGCAGGGGGGTTGAACTCGAAGATCTCCAAGGTCCCTTTCAACCCCTAACACTCTGTGATTCTGTGATAGTAGCTTGCAGAGTTAAATTACAGGAACTCTTTAGTGAATGGTGTAATGTACATATGTGACAAATGTACCTACACTCGTCTTTGAGAATTTTTGTTGACTTCTGGCTTTGTATGTTTTAATGCTGGTGTAGAAGACTTTGCTAACACAATTCTTTCTAATATCAATTCAAAATTAAAACACCAAAAGACTATCTGGCTTTGTAAAAGACACAGATGGCAATTAGTTACGGGAAAGAAAGACAGGAGTAAGGGAGGAAGCTAATGAGAATCCTGTAAGCACACAGTGCAAACAGTATGTTAGAAGGTCAACATATTACATGCCTCCAAAAGTACAATAAGCAGCAATGAGGGTGACCTAATCCTTTCAGAGAGCAAGATTAAGGCTGATTTAGCATCTTATAGAGGACTCAACCATCAAACCACTGAAACTACAAAAGACAAACTATCATGCTCATGCAAATATAAAGGCTGGAAAACAAAACCAAACCCATAAAAAAATACATTCTGGAAAAATAAAAGGCATCAAATGCCACTAATGGGTAATTAATTTACTAGAGTTCATCCATTCCCTGTTACTATTTTTATTCCAGGAAGATAAGAGACACATCAGGAATATTTGCTAGGAAGGAACTCTGAAGAGTGGATATGACCAGATAAAAAAGGTGACTGAAAAGTGTTACCTGGAGGGATTCTTAGTCAGGAGACCGTGATACCACAGAGCAGCTCTGACAGCACGTGCATTGCAGCCTGATACACAGAGCCTTGCTGACATTCATATTGTAAAATAAGGCAGGAAGGTTTCATATTCAGCCTGTTCTCATCATCTCTGAAGCATCATCCTATCTAATAAAACAATCCTAACTCTAAGTGTTCCCCTACAATCTCCTCATCTCTGACAAAGACTCATTCTAAATACTTGCAAAAAAATTGCTCAAGGATTTGTTAACAACTCATCACCTTTTTGCTGAAGGCTGACATGAAAGAATTATCTTGTTGCCTAACAATGTCTTCATGTCCCTTGAGTGTGCCATCCTACTGAATGCCCCATTATCTCTTAGGCCTCCTGTGGAATACTAAAATAATTTAAAGTTATCTCTGGATATTTTTTCTGTATTTTTTTTTTCACTCACTTTCCATAGTTACGTATTCTATCTGCTGCAACAGATTCCTTCTCACTTGTTCCTTTGTCTTTTTCCATTCTGTTCCCCATCAGTCAAACTTCTGGAAACATTTTGTTTTAATTTCTTCTTCAGTATTATATTATTAATTGCTATATTGTCCTACCTTTAAGTGCATAGAATCTTTTTAGAATTTTGAATTTAATATTAATTTTGCTAACATCATCTGTTTGTCATTAAGTCTTTCTTTCTCCAAGATATAAGCTAATTCATAACCATTCGCAAAATCATTGTGATATGCTAGCCTAAGGTTATTGAAAGTCTCAAATGGTTCCCTTTGCTACCTAGTTATAATATATTGTCTACTGCTTGACTGAACTAAGTAGATTAGCAACACTGGTGAATAATAAATTTGGTTCATGATTCTCTGTGACAAGATCTTGCTCAAATAAATGATTTTGATTATTTTCATGCCACTCACACAACAAAAAAAATGATAAAATGTTGTTGGGCAAATATACCAAGCTCAGAAAGGCACCAGAAGAGGAAAAATTAAAACGTTTCATCACGGCTAAACACAAGATCCTGCTATAGGGATTAAAAACAGGTAGCTGGAACATCAACAAGAAAATGGCTGTGTGGTCCATGTTGACTGCATGGTGCTGGGCAAGCAGGATCTCACAGTCCAGTTTGACTTTCAAGAAAACCCCTGTGAATTTTCTTAATAGGGACTCAGGGCCCTGCTGGAAGATCAAGGGGTTTTTTTCTGTGAAACATCTCCGATCCCCAGTGAGGATATGAAAATCTGGCTCCCCAGATGCAGGGATTTTCATTTATACTCATCTCACTAATCTGTATTTTGGTTGTTCAGTGATGGTGACTAGGGATTAGTAATCCCATCTGGATATAATAAGAAGTTACTTGAACCTTTCCTCAAATTCAAGATTCTGTTGTGTTTTGAGGTTTTTTTTTATCAATTTTCATGAACTACAAGGTTTTGTCAGGGGCTGTGTCAGAAATACCACAAAAATATATTGGTTCCCACAGTATTGCCAGCTTAGTTTCCAAGCCAAATAGGTTTGCCGAGGTTCAAATAAATTTCACATGTCTGTTCTAATTTCCAGATGAGTATGATGAATGAAGAAGCACTGCTTAAACTTCTCAGGTTCACTTGTTCTGTACAGCTTTTATTGCAGTTTGTTTCTTATTATAGTGAGATACTATAAAAGATAAGAGAAGTAGAGCTATGTGAGACATGGTTATTATTTACCCATTTGAACCTGACTTTGCAAAATGATATGGAGATAGATATTGTGTCTTACACAGTCCGGCAGGAATATATAGGGGGAGCAATAACTTTTCCAGGCTGTAGCTCTCTTGCAGACACATGGGAATAAATATAAGTATGATGATGATGCTTTATGCAGTACATGTGGGAAACAGGGAATAGGATGATAAAATACAGTGTTGGCATTCCCCTAACATATTAATATTATGACATGCTAAACAACAAAAACTACATGCTTTTTCCTCCATATTAAGATCAAATATGGACTTTAATCATACAGGTTTCATAAAGTGTGCCTGAGATGAAAAGGTTTTTGTTGCTTGGTACAATAAATTTGTTGTCAAACCAAATTTCAGTTTGTAGATGCAGAGACTAAGAAGTATTCAGTAGGTCCTTGCATGCATTTAGCATTCTGCCTACATGTGGAGAACTTCAATGTAACTGGGAGTGAAAGACTTGGCCAGATACTTGAAATCAGCTGCCATAGTTGACACTTCCAACTTACCAAAACACTCACTTTTCCAAACCACACCCTGAGCAGGTGCATTTGACTCACTTTGCAGATTCTGGTTACAGGGAGGTTAATGCACAAGGGTATGCAAGGGAAATATCCAAAGAGCTATGAAAGTTGCCAGGTGGAGATGAATAACCAGAGGACATGTGGAGCCTTGAATGTCACCCCAGTGGGTGGCTATTGAACATCAGCTGAGACAGATGATTCATGCTCTTCAAGTGACCACTATGGAATCTTCAAATTCTAAATTTGTATGTGCACCATGCTGACCAAAAAACCCCCTTTGTTCTGGGCCTTGAAGCATTCTGCATGTTCCTGTAATGGCAGCCTCAGTTACCACTGTTTCCACCTCCAGGTTAGCCATGCTGGCCACTGTGCAAAGTAAATCTGAGGCGATCCAATTCCCATCATATTTTCAGCCCAGGCACTGTCTTCCTTTACTACCATTTGGAGTTTTCCAATTATAGATAGGAAAGAATCACAGGGTGCATATGTGTACTTTTAAATACGCTTATTGTGGTTCTGTTATATTTAAGTGTGTTTACTTCAATCATAAGAAAATTTGAAAAATAAAACAAAAAAAAGAATTTATGGTGAAAAGACAAAACAATTTAATTATTAACATAAAGGAAAATGTTAAAATATAAGCAAGCAAACAAACAAATAAAACTTTTAATGTGGTTCTGTGGTTCAGACAGTACACAGGGAGTTGTTCTTGGCACTGTTGCGTGTTTTTCTCAGAACTTTGTTGAGAAACATATCTCAGCTATGCACTTAAGTCACAGCATGTTTTAGAGGGTGCAGAGGAGAGTCATTTCTTCAGCTTTAGTCCTGAATTCAAGCAACCACATATGTTGGGTTTATGAGATCAATTCCATTTTTTTCCTCATATCTCAGTGTCCCAGGAATGCCTGAAAACATCTTTATTTTCATTTCATCAGTGGAAACATTTGAATTTTGCAAAAAAACAAGGCATTTACTTAAGATATGTTGCTACTTTGAGAATTTTCTTTGGCCAAGATTTACCAATAATGGCTAGTAAATCCAGGCACTGATCTTTATAGTCTTTTTTCTTCTTTTCCAGATAACATTTAGGTCTCTCTAAAGGACCTCAAGTGGGAAACCAAAGATCATTAGCCATTTTTTAATATCTTAGCACTGTTTTCACCAAATGCAATCATCTCTGAGAAATAAATATACAATGCAGTCAAAAAGTCTTGTCCTGGAGAAAAAAAAAAAAAAAAAGAAAAAAAAAGAAATGGATTCTAAATGGATTCTCTTTAACCTATGATTTTGGTTTGGTTTGAATTTATTTTTCTCACAAAATGAATGCTCCTCCTGCATTTACTACTAGTATCCTGAAAAATTCATTGCTATTATATTGACTGCTATTTATTTTTGTTGCATCAGTGTCTAGAAGCCCTAATCAGGATTCAGCATGGGATATAACAGGTGGTTACTAACAGATGGGGAAAATACAAAGCAACAGCTACACAATTAAGCTTGACGTAGTATGCCTCAGTCACAGTACAATGGATCATCCATTGCTACCTTGAAATATAGTAAATTGCCATAGGCCCTCTCTTCCCAAACTAAAGTAGCCTCTAACTATTCAGAATACCATTCAAAATAAGTTAATCATGTCCTCAAGGCTAAAATGGTTTAAAGAAACTGGGAATTAATAGAAAGAAAAGTAAGAATGTGCCAATGTGATTTCCTGATCTGCCTACAGTAAGGATTAGCCCCACTTCCCTCTCCTTGAGAGTGTCTGTACCGCACACACAAGCTAACCTTAGTGTTCATATATTTTCATAATTTATTATGGCTTAACCAGTAAAAATGATTTGTCTGAGCCCTTGGAAAAGACTGCATAGTTTTTGCATGGAGCAAAGGCAGGACAATAGGAGTTTGTGTAAATTTTTTTTCTGAACTAAAATAATTTAATTACTTCATAGTTGTTGTCTGAAAGCAAATACACAGGTTACCAAGGCTACTTAATGCATACCAATTAGGAAACAGAATCTTAATATTTAACTTTGAACTCTTAGTTCAAATGAGTTCAGAAAAGGTTGGCTCAATATTCCTGTATGCATGTTCAGTGATAAACATCAGCTGTTAACTTTCTTATCTCATCCTAGTCATCCTATTCTGTTTTTTTTTTCATCCTACTCTGAGCCCCTTCTACCTAAATCACTTGTTGCAATGTGTGATCAAGGTCAGTCGCTTTTTCTTCTCCACTTCATGGGTGTTTTTGTTGATCTTCAGCCTGACCATCTGGGCAGATAACAAGATTGACTCTAATAGGAGAAAAAGTGAAGAAAGCAAAGAGAATAGGTGAAACTGAAGTAGACCAGTCTACCTCATCAAGAGATCTGCTTCTGTAGAGGGCAAAGCAAATATTACCAAGAGGATACAGTGAAAGCAGAATAAATATGACTGATAAATATTGTCAGCTAAGAAAAAAGTCTATATTAGTCATTGACTTTCCAAGTCCAGTAAACATAAAGCAATAAGCAATGTCCATTTCCCACCGTATTCTGAAATTTGACAAATGTATTTTGAAATCCGGATATAATGAATTCTAGACAAAACCTGAGAATTAATTCAAGGTCTTTGGGTCAGATCTAGAGTTTTTATGGGAGTTCATCTATGTGAAAATGACTAGAAGCTCAAGTACACAGCAAGATACTTGAATTATTTCTTTATTTTGCTTACAAATGCTCATTTTGCTTGTCATTTCCCCATTCCCAAACCACTTGGAAGGCTTAAATCATGGGTAGATAGTGTTTTTCTCTATTTAAAAAAAAAACCAAAAACAACAAAAACAAAAAACCAAAAAAAAACCAAAAAACAAAAACCAAAAGGTAGTGATAGGGAGGTGGTATGTTCCATTATATTTACAACTGTACTTTGGACATCAGTCACAGTACCAAATGTCAAACTGTGGAAGATAATTTTGCAGCAGCATCTGGTTCTTCACAGATCTCCAGATGCTAATGTATTGGTGGTTTTGGAGTTGTTTCTGGGTCAGTTATTTTGGGACATGAATTGTCTGACTGTTTTGTCCTCTTAGAAATTGTTTTCTTTTGGTTTATTCTCTAATACTTGAGACTTATATGTACAATTCCTTATGGAATTATTTTATACTATAAAAAGATTTTAGGAAGGTACACAAAGTAATGTCGCATACATGACTCATGCAGAATCCTTCTTATGCACTTTATTTAGAGATATGGCCCATTGTACTCCTGGAACATTTCAGGAAACTTGGATCTATAATTATTAAACAACAGCAGCAAAGTGCTTAAACAGCAATGAGATTTAAACAGGAATTAGTATAAAATCCATTGTGGTCATACTGATGGCAAAAATAATGCTATACTTAGTAATAGGAAAACAGATGATGCCTGAAAATCCAAACCACAAAAAAAATGTAAAATAAGGTGTTTGAACTCATCTGTGGATTTGATCCTCAACAAGGGACCGTGAGCAGTTGTGTTTCAGAAGGAAGAGGGCATGGCAGGAACCTTCAGAGCAGGACTTGTGGAAAGGGGCAAGCATAGCTAGAATAAGTCTTTGTCACTTTTGGTGCTCAGGATATCTAACACAGTGATGCACTTATTTCTTTTTCAAAATACATTTCATAAATGCACATTCTGCTCACAATTTTAATTTCACACCTTGTCGGTAAGCTCATCATATGCTACAGAAAAAATATCCTAGAGTCTTTGAGAAAGTCTTTAAGAAGTATAGGGATTGTTTAATGTATCTTTCTGCTTGCAAATCCACATCCTTTCATTAGAGTAAGGCCAGTAGAAGAAGAATAAACATGTTTTGTGACATAGAAGATCTCCTTATTAATGTTATTATTTAAAATACTAATGTCTTGGACCCTTTTAGAAATTAATTACAATCCTGGTTCACATAGGATAGATTATCATCTGTTGTTTCCCACAAAAAAAAAAAAAAAATCACATTTTTTTTCTGCTAGCATGCCAGTGTCTTACATTTTTTGACTCTAACACACTTGTGAATGACTGTCTTTCAGCTATCAGCAAGTATTGTACTATGGTAAAAATTGTGGAAGAACAAAAATTTATTTGGAGTGTTAATTGTTAGAATCAGTAATTTGTTCAGCAACAGTTAAGAATTTGAAATGTTAGAATTCTTAGAGATTAATGTTCCCAGAAAAGTTAATTTAGTCAAAGATATATGATGAATTGACCAAATGTTACCACATGAGCTTCTAGTTCATCAAATGTTCCAGCAGTTCACTACAGTGATGATTTTCACAACTCCTTTTTTATGCTTGCAACCATTTCAAACTATGTAATCTCAAATCCTAATGCAAATGTATGCTTCAGTCTGTGGTATGTACTTGCATGTGTGTGTTTTTGCACTTCTGCATGTATATACCATCTGATTACACTAACAGTTTGGAGGTTAGTATTTAGTTTAAAATAATATTTTTTTTTGCACTGATGTTTGCAGGTGAAAGGAAATGCAGTGGCTCATGGCATTTAGTGTAAGAATATCCAAATTATGCAGCAACAGAGCAACTGTCAAAAACTGACCAGTTTCCTGCCTTTAGCCACACAAAGGTATAACTCAAATCACAATCTTGAATGTACCAATCACATTCTATTTCCCAAGAAAGAAACAGTTTGGGGGGAGTGTAATAAGAAAGATATTTTCAGAATACCAGAAAACACAAAATAAGTAACAACTTCTTTTCCTTCTCCCTCCCAAAGCCGATCACCCAACATCATTTGCACAACACTGTCATCATGTGAAGTACAGACAGTACTACTTACTATAATGGTTCATATTAGGTAGATAATTTAATTCCAAAGAGTAAAGCAGCAGTCTATCTGATGATATATTAAAATTAATATTTAATGCAAATAGCACTTATGAGGAAAACAAAGATGGAAGTACAAGATAGTTTTGAAAAAATACAAAGTTAAAATGTAGATAAGAAAGGTGCATAGAAAATGCTACAATGAGTATTAACATGCAGACAATAACACAAGTAGAAACAAACCCTTGCTATTTTAATTTATATCATATGGTCATGCATTTATGATACAACAAATTTAAATTCCTCATGTCTGAAATGAACAGTCTATGGACAAAGTAATTCCTTGAAAAAAAAAAGTAAAGATATTCATAAGCACAAATTTAGTCTTCAAGGATGCTAAATTTGATAATTTCACTGCTGGAATTTGTTTAAAGCAATAATGTGAGGAAGAGATTAATATTTCCAGGGCAGAAAGCTACTCTGCACTTAAACCGTAAAGCTGCAACACTATTTTGTATTCTATAAAACCACCTACACATATGCTTTAAGCTAAGAATGTATTTAAAGCATCTATAGTCATTGTATTTAAAGCATCTATAGTCAGTGAGGCATAGGTTTGAATTTATCTTTGCTGAACTGAGGGCAACAAAATGGGTAGCAAAGTTATGTCACAGGCAGAAGAAAACTACAGAAATAATGGCAGATATATGGAATTTCGAAGTTTTAAAAAAAGTGAAAATGTACAATAAGGAAAACTAGTAAAGAACATATGAGAACATATTTATTCTATTCTGTACTTCTAAATTCTGAAAATCCCTCACACTAATAGCATTTTAGAAATAAGAGATGTCTGTACTTCATTTTCTAAAGTGAGCAATAAGGTTTGCCAAGGAAAAAGAAAAGTCAGTTTGAGTCCTACATATCTGATGTTTAAAGAAAATAAAGTTACAATAGATTAAAAAAAAATGCTATAAATTGCACCAAAATAAAAGTAATAAATTTAATACTGCTTGTTAGGAGGGATGATTAATAAAAGCTGATGTTGAAGTACATGTACAAGCATTTAGAACACCTAAATGAAAACAAATCATTATTGAAACAGTTTGTTTTTTTCTCCTATTGCTTCTAACATTTGCCTAACAAACAAGACAACCCATCTTTCTTTGCCTCAATTTCCCCATTTGCACAGTGAGTCATGCGGTATTTATAACCCTGGAAAGTCCTTTATGGTCATCTGACAACAAGATGTTAGATAGCTGCTAGACTTTCTCTGTATGGCTTCCCACTACATGATACTCACTACGGAGAACATCTGTAGTCTTAATCATAATGATAAACACAACATTTTGAGTTGCTGAGGAAAAGAAGAGCTACATACAATAGAATCACAGTCATTTGTATTCCGCTGACACCCACAATGTGCTAGCCACCATTCTTACACACACATATAGTCAGACAGGCCCTGAAGACTGTGTTTTTAGAAAGTGACAGCAGTGCTCTAATAACACATCAGTAATTTACAGCATCACAGACAACAGCACGATACATGCTGCTAGGCATAATGCATCCTAAGCATGCTATATATATTCAGAGACTAGTTCAGAAAAGCCTTTTCATTTATGAGAATGCAGAATCTTAAGGATTGTGCTTAATTGGAAGTACTTGTAAATGTATAACTGTAAAATGCCTAAATATATCAACTCAACTTTTATACCATATAAGCATATAATAAAAGACAGTAACAGTCTTAAAAATTCACTAGGTAAATGAAGAGGGAGAAACAGGGTTATAGCGACACAGCCTAGTTTTTTCACATTTTTTGGTTGAGATGGTCTGTGTGATCAGTTTTTTCAGGCATATATCTATTTTGCTAAGGGATGCACAAACAGACTGGTAACATTAGCTCAGCTGTTGTCAGCGTACAGATGGCATTTTGTGAACACTTCAGTTCTAGTGATTTTTATAGAGAACTGTAAAGGCTTCTTGTTAAAGTTTACTTTCTATGGCTCACAGTTATTCTGTGTATAAATCAAGGGCATGTTCTGCCTAAGGGGAAAACAGGCCTTGCGTATACTCTAACATCCTCCTCGTTACTAATTAGACATCTGATTCACTTCTAACAATATTGAGTAAAATGCAACTTCCAAACACAGGAAGGTTTTTGTTGCTTTTTAAAATGAAATATTAATAGAATCTGAAGGGAAAACAAAATAAAACTAACATTTCCTATAGCTTAATGAAGCAATGAAACTGACACAGGAGCTCCAGGTTCTCAACACCAATTGCAAAATATTCTCTTAAACCTCATGGATGCATGAGGCATTGAGAAAGAAATGCAATCATTAATGCTGGAAACCTTTGAGCAGAAACAGAAGAGTATCTGGGGCTATAGAAAGGTATGAAACACCCTTCTTTGACATTGTATTTTGAAAAGAAAATAAGGAGGATAAACAGACATTCAGTAAAGTACATATTCTTTGTAGGAAAAAAGTGTTATTAGAGACTTGTAAGCTCTCTCTTAATCCTTATTTTTTATAACTCTTCTAACAGTATTTACAATTTTTTTTTTCCTGCATTTGCTGTCTGTTAACAATTTGGGTTTTTTTTAATTGCAGATGCAAATACCTTGCCGTTCCTTTTGATGTAACACATTTCTCTCTTTCATCCTTCCACTTCATACTTCACACTGTGAGTTTCCCTTTAGTTTGAAAGTCATGTGGGCTTTGGGTACTGCATTAGTTGAAAACTGAGCTTTTTTTTCAGTTTTGTTTTCTTAATCTATCCTTATTTATATGCAGAATATAATGGATGTTTAGTATAATGAGAAATAAAATTTTGGCTAGTGGTTTGGTTTTTTTTATTTTTATTAAAACTTTGTGTAGGATCAGAAACTTTCTACTCTCCTATTCCCAATAATAGTTTTAACAGTGAGTTATTGCATGGGAAACTTGTAGTGATTCACCACTGACCCTGAAGTAAATGGATTTTACTATTGATTTAACTGAAGTCAGCTTTAACCTTTATACTTACACTATTACAATCTCCCAATGGGTAATTTATCCTCCTTTGTGCCTATTAAGGTATGAATCAGTTACATTTCTATGGAGAGGAGTAAATTTTAACTTTGGAAGTATGCACTTAAATATTAATCACAAATAAGATACTAGGTGTCATATCAACCTCTTTATAATAATGGTCTCTTTTTCTCTCTGTTTGTTCAGGGAGAATGGAAGGGTCTTGATCAGGACTTGACAGTAGCAGTATAAAAAAAAAAAATTACTAGGTGAGATTGATATGAAAATGTATAGAAGAACCAAAGTATAAAAAGTGAATTAGAATTCAGCTGTCATATTTTCAATCAACAATCACACTTTTTCGTATGTTTGTTACATTAAATATCCTGCGGTCCTTCAATTGTCAGCAAAACCATCCTCTAGACTCACTAAAATGCAGCTGTAATATGATTACTAGTTAACCATGTTTTCAGGAAAAAAAAATGGACTTGTTCTTGTTAGAGAACTAAGAATAATTAAAAACAAAGGGTACAGTACAACTTGCATTCATTGTTCTGTAAACTTACAGAGTGCAAGGGTGGGAGGCAAAAGACTTGTAAGACTAGATTATTTTGCTTTTGAATACAAAATCTTATTCCCTTTTAGTTATATTAAGGCTTTTTTTTTTAAAGTAGTGTCAAAGGACTAACATTTTGCATATTTTGTATGGAAAATATGACTCTTTACATGGGCATTGTCCAAAGTCCACTAAATAGGAATCCATCCGCTGAATTCAGTAGGTGTTATCCTGGATCAGGCAATAATAATACATTGGTTTCAGTTCTTTGCAGATTTTGTGTGACCACATGGAAAATTAGATCCTCTTATTATCAGGATAAAAAACAAGACAATTTTGACATATGTAAGGAATCAAATCAAAACAGGTAGAAGATAAAAAAGATGCCTTGAAATCACCAATTTTGTGTTGCCAAACGTTAAATTCCAGTCCTGATTTCTTTTGTGTGTTCCATGAGAAAAGATGAAGGTTCCTCTCACCACTTTGCAGGCAAGAAACTTTTTCTAATCTACTGTGACTTCTATGATTTGGTCTAATATTTTTGAAGTATTTTGTTGTCTTTAAAAAACAGTTGCTGCACAGACAGAGGATTACCAGCGCAGTAAATATGAAAGCAGCAGTTTTGATGCTTACACTCTAAGCACAATTTAATCATCTTTATATTGAGTTCTCAGTGATCCAGCATGTTCAGGCCATATTTGACTTTGTCTATATCTATTACTCACCTTGATCTGTATATAAGCTAGTATGTTTTCTGTGTCTTCTGAGAAATCAAAGTGAAGCATGTTGGACTACACACAAAATCAGTACAGCTTAGTTCTATCATTAATAAGAATTACAGGCTTAAGAAAAGTTGGAATAGTTACTTCCTGTTGTGTATGGATGGAAGCCAAGTGCTGGAGTGAAAGCAATGCAAGTGTTTTAACATCTGACATATTTGGAAGACCCATTCAAGACTTCTCTTGCCAGAATATTGCTTTTGCTGGTGAGTAACTACCATAAATGAATCATTAAACTGGTATCAATTTGCTGAAACAAAATGAACATGGGAAAAAAAATAATTAAAAGTTGTAGAAGAATGCCTGGAGTACAAGGTGCCTTTACCATCTCTCCTGCTGGGAATGAATCTCTGGTCAAAGACAGGAATTTACATGTTATATAAAACTTAAATCACCACTAGAGTGGTGCCCAGCAAGGCACCATTCTCTTTTACCCTTGACAATATAATTTGGAACTACTGTATATAATGTTGATTCAATATTGGCTGAAGAATATCCACAGCCCTAGATCTTCACTGCCTGGAGAACAGAGTGTTTCTCACATCTTGTATGCTACACAAACTCTGGGCCACAAGGGGACTCCTTATTTCTTTATCATGCATACATCAAATTAGATTTTTTTTTCATTTAATTTTTCCAAAAATCTTCAATTAAATTTTCCTTTTATTGTAACTCTATTTCCCTTTTTTCTCTGTTAAGACAAACCTGTACTCAAAACTTCTCTGTATTATATTTAGGTTATGGCCATAGACTCATTGGCCCCTATCCTGTAATATCACCAATGTCTACTTAAATTCCTGCGTTGCCTATCCTGTCTGTAATGTGGAGATTTAGAGTGTTTTTCAGTACAGTTGCAGTTAGTCAATGTTTACAGAAAAATAATGAAACCATCTACAAAAAGTACTACAAAGTCCAAAAGAGTATAAATAATAATAGCAGCTTGTAACCTGTCCTGTCAGACAGCTTTCCAAAGGTACCAGATTAAGAATCTCTTGTCTTGCCACTTCTTTGTCCAAGTCTTCTCATCTAATCTGGAACTAATTTATGCTGTATGCAAGTATGAGTGAATCCTCATAGAATTTTCTCAAGAAGCTAGGCAAAAATTGTGCTTTTGTTTGCTGTCCAATAACTGTACTTCGTCTTCAAATAGCGTACTCTTTTTCCACCTGCAAATAATGAAAAATATATGGATGTGAAACACAACAAGACAAAAAGATAAAAAAAAGCAATATTACACTGGATATGTTCCTCCTTTCATTTCCAGAGTGGTTGTTGACAGCAGGCCATGGTGGGCTGAGAATAACAGTCCCTGCTGATCATCAAGGAATTCAGTAACCAGCTAGCTCAAGGCCAGTGGTTATTATTTCAAAAGCTAGTGATGATATTTTCATATAGTTAAAAAAAAAATCTCAGGAATTCTTTGTGAATCTAGCATGTATGCCAATCTTTAACTTAAGTATGTGTCACTATAAACTGTATTTTAATAGTTTTTCTCATGTGATTTTTTTTTTTCTTTTTCCAGTAGAGGTTTGATGTTCCTATTTCAATTGCTGTTAATCTGTTAGTAAAAATGCTTAAGACAATACCATGAAGAAGTACCAGGACAAGAAGTTTTCTGACCAGGCAGGGTGATCTTATGTGAATGTATGAAGACCCAACCTCTGATAAAAGCAAGATCCATTAAAATAAGCAGAAAGAATTTCTCTGACGTTAATCTTGGATCCAATTTCAAAAGAGAATCCTACATGAATGAGTCAGTATAGCAAAGCACTATGTAATTCTGCTATGCTATGTGATCCCCTTAATACTTACAACTATTTTTTTCATATGACATCATTAACATGCACAAAACATGTTTTCTTATCTGGTTTTCATAAAAAATGTTAGAGAACTGATTATTGAGCAAAATTTGTTTTTTTTTTTTGTTTTTATTTTACAATAAAACTGTCTGCAGGTTCCTCTGCATAATTTATCAGTAATTTATGGAGTGACAGTTGTAAGGTAGCCCCATAAGATGAAAAGACATCAGAGGAAATAAAGTTTTTCAAGAAGAAAAGCCTATGCACTGTTGTGAGACTTGCATTATTAACAAGAATATCTTGTAAGATGGTCTTGTTAATAATAAACATGGCCAGATATTTCACACTGTGTTGGAATATTGCTTCTTTACTTAGCCTCAGTTGCAAAAAGGAAAATTATTAACAGACGTGAAACTAACCTTTTTGGAAAATGCCTTAAAATGACGTTGCAGCATAGATAAAATATAAAGCCACAGACCTCGCAAAATTTAAATGCTGGAAAGCCTAACCATTCAAGAGGAAGTTTCTACTTAAGTAAACAAATGTTGAAAAGAAGGGAAATGTAAAATTAATGGCAGGCAAACAACATACATCTGCTGTCATAGTCTTCCACAGCCAAAGAGAAGTTGAGACAGCTTTCCACCTCTTTTCAACATTGAATCTCTGATATTTTTAACATTATACACTGCCTAAAAAGGGAATTTTTACTTGTGAATGCTGAATATTGACTGTCATTCATCTTGATTGTAGAATAGATTAGGAATAAATTCTGAGACAGCATAATACAAATATATTTGTAACAGGTTCCTAGAAGCAGTAGGTATAAAGGTCTAAATTTTTCCATGCTTTAGAAGAGATGTGTAACCGAACAACATGCAGAGGGTTGCCCAGGGAAGTTGTGGATGCTCCATCACTGGATGTGTTCAAATCTAGGTTGGACGGGGATTTACGCAACCTGGTCTAGTGGGAGGAGTCCCTGCCCATGGCAAGGGGTATGGAAGTAGATGATCTTTAAGGCCCCTTCTAACCCAAACCATTCTATGATCCTTTAATTCTGTTATAAAGTCAAAACAGGACAAATGGAAGTTAGCACCTACTTGCACACTGATACCATATCATTATCAGAAGTATAAGATCTATGATCTGGAATTCTGACAACAGTTTTAAGTAATTCTACACCCACAGACTAGGGGAAAAGATAACTCATTAGGTAATAGTTCTGCTTTTCTCATATAATTTTAGAAATAACATTGTTCAAAATGAGGAAAATGAATAAACTGCACACTGTTGAAGGCTGTGCTGCCATACAGTGCAATCTGGACAGACTGGAGAGCTGGGCAAAGGCAAACCTAATGAATTTCAACAAGGATAAGTGTAGAGTCCTATGTCTGGGGAGGAACAACACCATATACTGGTAGACCCACTGGAAATCAGCCCCATGGAGAGGGACCTCAGCGTCCTGGTGGACAATAAGTTATCCATGGAACAGCAATGTGCCTTTGCGGCCAGGAAGGCCAATGGTATCCTGGGGTGCATAAAGAAGAGTGTGGCCAGCAGGTTGAGGGAGGTTTTCCTCCCCCTCTACTCTGCAGTAGTGAGGCCACATCTGGAGTATTGTGTTCAGTTCTGGCCTCCCCAGTTCAAGAAGGATAGGGAAATACTAGAGAGAGTCCAACTGAGAGGTACAAAAATTATTAAGGGACTGGAACATCTCTCTTATGAGGAAAGGCTGAGAGCCCTGGGGCTGTTTAGCCTGGAAAAGAGAAGACTGAGAGGGGATCTTATTAATGTTTACTGAAGGGTAGGTGTCAAGTAGAAGGGGCCAGTCTCTTTTCAGTGGTGCCCTGTGATAGGAAAAGAGGTAGTAGTAGTAAGGTGAAATACAGGAAGTTCCACCTCAACACTGAGGGAAAAACTTCCTCACTGTAAGAGTGGCAGAGCACTGGAACAGGCTGCCCAAAGAGTTTGTGGAGTCTCCTTCTCTAGAGACTTTCAAGACTCTCCTGGATGTGTTCCTGTGTGGCCTGCCCTAGGTGTTCCTTCATTGGCAGGGGGGTTGCACTCAATGATCTCCAGAGGTCCCTTCCAACCCCTACCATTCTATCTTGCTAAGCCTGCAAGCTTCTGCAGTTTGCTAGACTGGATTTATGATGTAAATTGTACTTGAAAGCCTTTGTAATGAAGAACACTTGTTTATGTCATGTTTGTTTGATTTACTATTCAGCTATAGTCCCAAGTGGAAACTTGTGATTTGGGATTAGTCCAGAACTAATGGTTTTGGAAATCAGTTGAATAAATGAAGTTTCTCACTTTTACGGAGCTAATTAAGTATTGAAGAAGAGAGAATACTTTCCCCAAATTCCTCCATTAAAAATATAAAAACTACAGTTCTTCTGTCTACATAGGACATGCTGCTATCTTTCTAGCATTTTAATAATTTAAATGGGTGCTAAGGATGGTGAATATTAACAGCATGCTTTATTGTGTACAATGAACATCTCCAACATTTCAAAAGGGGAGTATAGATTTTCTTTGTATCTTATCACTAATATGAGATTCATATGGGAACTTAGGAATCTTAAAGTTCATATTATCAACCAGATAGAAAAAAAAAAAAATAAACAAAGCAGAACAATATGAAAGCTCATGCTCCCCATATACACACTCCTTCTGAATCAAATTTCAATTTGAGATATTATTGTTCCACTCTACCTGGAAGAACTCTGCATGATACCTAGACTAAGAGGTTGAAGCTGGTCTTGGATCTGACTTGTTTCCAAAAGCTGCAGCTATTTTATTTATTCTTTCTACTTACATCAGATTAATTTCAGCCTTTTGACTAATGACACATTTTTGTATAGTTGATTAATTTGCTATATCCCTTCAGGAGCTCCATACCTTTTGTGTGACTTTATCTCTTCTCTAGTAGCAACATAGTACATGCATTCTTAATATTGAAGAAGGAAGAGATGGGGTAGAGAAATAATGTCAATCTCTGAAGACGAAAGGTACAGAAATGTATACAAACACTGAACATTGTGCTGCATGCAATCCTTCTTCCTACATCTTAGGATATTTAAAGCTTGCATTTAGGTAAAAAAAAAAAAAATTGGTTACTATTCCATGAAGACTTAATTAGTGAAGTTCTCTCTGTGTACTTCTTCATGTTCTTTCCAGCTTGCTTCATGTGGAACAATTATTTTCTCACCATGCCTTTCCTTTACACACAGTTGGAAATACATGTTAAATAAGAACCATGGACCCTCTTCACCTATCAACTGAGTACTGTTGAATTCAACATAAAAGGCTCATTCTCCACTGAATGTACATATACAAGATCCTTTTAATTCTAATGAAATACTACCTGTGTAAGAACATTTCTTCTCTCCAAAAAGAAACTGTAAGACAGAAGCTAATGATAAAAAATGCCCAGTTACACAGTAGAAGTGGAGAATGGCTCAATACATTTGAGGTGAGGTATTTATAATAATCATTCTGAAGCTATAAAAATTTAAAAAAACACCTTATTTTTTCTGCTTGGCAGAAAAATGGCAATGACCTAAAGAGGCTAAAGGTCCTGGAAATGGTGGGAAGCAAATACATTACAATATAGAAATTGGTCTATGCACTGTATGGATTGTTATATTAACCTTCTACAGGAAAGGCCTTTGAATGTCTGTGTAAGCAGTCAAAAGATAAGAACTGAAAAGAGATATAGAATAATCAAGGCAGGAATTCACAAGTATCCTCTACAAATATCTGTCTTAAGGTCTGTAGTTAGTCTTCCCGTGTCCGCTAGTGTAAGACAGGAAGCAACAAGTTGAATTGTTGCAAGAGGAAATTTCCTAACTGTAATGGCAGTTAAGTCTTAGAATAGTTTGGTTTGTGTTTCTATGCTTTAAGGTGAGAGAAATACCATATTAGACAGAGTGCCTGTTTTTTGTTAAAACGTCTTATATTGAAACTTTGTAACTTTTGTCTTATTCCACCAAGATTTCTCGCTGATCAGCACCTACTGGTGTTCATAGATTATTCTTTTATGGGACTACTGCCAAAGAAATAGTTCATGTACTAATGCAGTTTTTCCATAGCATTAGCATTAGTATTAATATTACTGCTTCTAATATTGCTGTTACTAGTGATATTACTATTATTTTTAGGATGTCTTTGTGTGACCAATACTAGAAAGAGCATTGTAATATTCAGCTTTTGCCATCAAGTTTTAGAATTTTAATTCAAAATGGAAGCAGGAAAATGAAGACGTATTGATTAAACAGTTTGCAAATTGACATGGAATCATAATCAGAATGCAAAGTACATAACCTTATGCTCAAAACACCAGTCTGGTGAGCTTAATGCATTCTTTCTGTTTCTGTCACAACACAAAGAAGTAGCAGCAACCAAAACAGTAATGTGGAAATGTTTTGCTCCACATATATAACTTTAATTAAAAAAACTAATTGTTAAATTTAATCAGTGAAGTATCTTAAGATTTAGGGAATGACCCTTATTTTCCAGGCAGATTACAGTCTCAGTACTAGAAATCTGTAGATTTGGTTTGCAGGATATTTATAGAGAGAAATTTTAATACAATATGTAATCTTTAATAATGGTGAAATCAACTGGAAGTGAACACTCATTCTTATTGCTTTGCAAATGAAAATATTGCACTGGAAGAATAGATATTTCTATTTTTAATTTTTTTTTAGCAGAGTATTATTAACTGCAATAAACACAAAAATCTCATTTTATTCTACAAATTATAGCATATGAAAACACTGGGAAGTTCAGCAAACAAGGCCTTTGAAGTCATAAACAGAGGAAAGTTATAAAACTTCCATGGGAAAATGACAAACTATTTACTGTAGGGTATTGCTCAAACTTGCATTATTTTTACAGGCCAGAAGGCAACAGTAAGTTTTTAAAGCTCTTGTTGCAGTAGCAGGACATGTTCTTGCTTTCATAGCCTCCTTTCTCAGGTGGTTGCCACATGTTTGGCTTCTGTGCAAAGATATATTATTTCATGACTTACCTCTCTGGCACACAGTTTGGTAGAGAATTAGGAGATTTCTTTTAGAATTAGAATGTTTAGCTGTTCTGCAGAATAAATATAAACCAGCATAGCAGAGGCAAAACAATGGATTACAGAAGAGGGAGGAAACAGCTGAAGAATCAGTCCAGATACAGGCAATATGGACAACGCTCAGGGGCTTTGTACCAGTGTGAAAGCATAGAAGCAGCTATCAACATGCATTGAGGGATCATTCCAAAATAACTTTTCAAGAATGGAATTTTTAGTTATAAAGATGTCTGTCAAAAGCTCAGGAACTTGTGTGAGCTATTTACAAGACCCAGTACTGGCTAACCCCAAGCCTTCAAAACCAGTCTTAGGACTGCAAAAGTCCATGAGTAAGTATTAGAGGCAAAATAGCAACTTACTCTCCACACACCTAATATCTCTTCAGAGTTAATCTCATGGAAATCTCCCCTGAGGTCTAAAAATTTCAGTCAGATTGTTTATTCATTTTGCCATTTTAGGACCTCGCTGGGACCACAAACAAGCAAGGCCAGAAAAACAGTATGAGAGGATGATTTTATGGTATTTACCATTTCACCAGAAAGAATTACGGAAATGTCACAGAGATGTTTACAATCAAGACGTCTGCATAACAAGTTAAACTATAAGCGCTTTCACTAAAACAGTTTATTTGCCAACCTTTCTAAGTTTTACCCTCACTAGAGCTGAAAATATCTCATTTCATACTGAGGACAAAAAGAAAGGCAAGTGTAAAAATAACTGCCCAGTGCTGCGTGGAAATACAGCAAGGTAAAAAATCCTTCCTTTCAATGCATGAGCAGGTCATGTCTGAGGTAATAATTTCTTCAGTAATAAAACCACAGTTGCCTATCTATTTTCTTTGCTTGTATTTTAAACAGTTTTCTTGTTTCATCCACCACTGAGTAACTCAAAGACAATATATTATAACGGTAAACTGTGTTGCTCTTTTCTTCTGCATTTCCTATCCATGCTTCTGTTTAAATTAAATTGCTTTTTATTCTCCCATTTGGAGGGAAGGAATCAGAAACTTGAGAAGACTGGCAATATGCACCATGTTCTCTGTTGAGTTTCACTCTTGCTCCTATACCACCTTCCTCTGACAGTTTCACCACTGAGGACTGTGAGCCACACACACACAGAGGTCAGTTGTGCTAACCTCCATGGGGCAGATTTTATCTGGTATGGCAATGCAGACTCTAAAGCAGCTGCTAGTTCATGTCATCAGCACATCTGGCTCTATATATATCCTGAATTTTCCTTTTATCAACATAGCTGGCTGGGTGAATATGCAAGACTGAGCATGGGGTCCTCTGCTCCTAAGTTATTAGCTATATCATTCATTACCTTAATGTGAGTCTCAGAACTACTTTTCCCTATTTTCCCATCCCAGAGATAGGACTTAAGTCTGTTTGGGGATACAGATTTTTAACCAGGGCAAAATCGTGTCTCCGCTGCTATCATTTACTATTGATTTCAATATAGGCAGATTTTTTTCCTAGATGCCCAGTTTAGGGAACGGAGAGACAATGAGAAAATTAATTCAATGGCCATTGCAAGTTTAATATTTCTGGTAGGAAATACATAATTTATCCTTATTTAATAATAATACAAAAGCTCTTTTTGTCATCTATAAGAGTCAGGGACATGCCATCTTCTTGGAGATTATTTTCTGCTTGTCTCATTAACATTTTTCTTCCATGGAGTAGTTCCAGAAACAATCATTCTTTATAGAATTAGTTGTAATACTTAGAGTACCAGTCTCTTTTTATGCAGTCAAATTCAAATATGCTTAGAGAAGTAATTTTTAACACTCATTTAGATGCACAGTTTTATTGATTTGCAAAAAGTACTTATGCGAGTATATAGTTTTGAGTATTTAGGTATTTGTGAAAGGAGGGCCATAGACCCTATTATAAAAAGTCTGAAAATAAACCTTAGCATCAAAACTGGTTATCATCAGTTCTTTCTTCAATAATATAGAAGGAAAATGGATAAAGTTACTATTTATCGCCTTGTTTAATGAAACAGGATTCTTCATACCAAAGAATTTAAAATTATTTAAATTAATGCCAAAATACTTTGCTAAGTCAAGGCCTAGATGGATAATCCATAATTCACAGAGACAGTGAAATGTTAGCTCTTTGAGTTCAGCTTAATCTCTGGACTTTGGAATTTCATGTGAAAATTTTACTTGCAATACATATCAGAGTGTGTTAAGTATTCAAAAGAGTACTTCTTTATACAGTTTATAATAAATTCACTTCTGTACATACTGTATTCACTAGAGATTCATATTCTCCTCATAAACTCTGTGATAAATGTTTTAGTTCTTATTTCAAATACTGTGATACTTTTAGCAATAGTAAATATTGTCCCAAAAGGACTATGAATATGTTGATCTCAAAAAGCACCTCATGGGAGCTTCCATAACAATGAAATAAAGACCTTGTGTTTTCTCAGAAGAAAGTGAGGAGAATCTCTCTTTAATATCTGCATCTACTGTCCATCTTTCACACAACATAATGACTTATTTAGCCTAATAAAACAATTTTTTTCTATTATATACAGAAAATCCAACTTGCCATGTGTATAGAGTTAGTAGCAAATAATACATTAAGAAATAAGCAATTTAAGAGGTTATTATTTTGAAATACAGTGCAATGCTTCTTCTTTCTTCAACTCTACCCTCAAATGAGGAGTCTTGATTAACTTAAATATTGTTCAAAATAAAATTTTAAGTAGTATCTCACTCCTGTACCACCTCTGATCTTTTTAACTAAATTTATCTTCTTATATATTTCAGTCCCAGATTACCCAACTAGGCTCAGCTGCACTGATATATTTGTCTTGGAAATAGAGATCAGCAAGTTTGATTACACTTCAGGCCCTGCTGATAGATCTTTTTCTTTCTTCTGTGAATATGTTACTCATGTTGTCCCTACCATTCGAGTATGTCTGCCTTAAAGTCTTCATCTTATTTATCCTTGCAGCCCCTCAGAGAGATATTCTTGCACAAAGAAATGCAACATGAAGAAATCAAACAATTAATCTAAGGTCACAATAATGACCCTACACTACAATGGAGGGAAATGACATCTAATTCTGCTCTTCTGTATTACTGAAGCCTACCATTAACATTATACTGTTTTGTCATTCTCCCTTTGCTTTCTGTATCCCATTCTTAATTTTACTTCTGAAATTTTTCAGCCTTTACTTTTCCTTTCTTCATCTCAGTTATATACTCCATATGGCAATCTGCCCTACCCCTGAAACCAGAACTCTTATTGCCTCAGTGAGCACTTGGCTTAATCCTTTCCTATAACTAAAAGCACCTGCCACTCTTTTTCTGTGTTCTGGATAATATTTTTCAGGTTTAAATACAGCTATGCTTTGTTCCATATTATTGCTTGCTTTTCACAAGATACTATTTCACTTCAAGACAGATTGTAAGAAGACCCTGATTAACAAAATCAGTAGTCAGAAGGCTGTTTTTGAAGAACACAGGTTTTTCTTCCATATCCAGAGAAGAAAAGAAACAAAAGGCCCCATTCTTTCCAAAAATCTTCAACCCCAGCACATGTAACATTCAGAAGTGATCTAGATATCCATAGACTCAAGGGGATTTAGTGTGTTTCTTGTGATTTTGCTGATAAGTGCTGCAGTGATTTCATGACCATGTGCATTGGTGCCATGCAGGGGAAGATCCGCTGCCTTCAGGGTAGCCAGATGAAATGACAACCTTGAGGAGGGAACAGCACGAACAACAACAGCAATAAGAAATCTGTGGAGGCTGATGAGAGGCAAGTTTTCAGCCCACGTTAGAGAGTGGGTTTAGTGAGTAGATTAATAGATAGTTAAACCTGCAATACTGAGGGCAAAGTACCTTCTGGCTTAATTCAAATCTGCTGCAAACAGAATAATTTCTCTGGCCATGCCCTAATTGGATGCACAGGGAATAACACATATGAGTCTCTAAACACTGAAATACAAAAAAGGTCCCAGCATTTTGGAATTTCATCCTTAATTGTGTTCTTATCGATGTGCAAACTACATTTATCTGATAGTCGATTTTCAGGATCACAGTCTCCTTTCCATGATACCCCCGCATTATAATCTCTGAAGCTCTGTAGCTTTGTGCTACGATAGAGTTACCTATGCTCAGTTGAACCATTTTTTTGTACTGCAAGATGGATAAAAAATTGCCTATGGTAAGTCATGAAGGATCTCTCACAGAATTTATCTTTACTTGGGTAAAATCGCAGTTACTGTTGACTGGAATTTAAAAAGAGCAAAATACTTAATTAAGCAAAATCTTAATAAACTTTTCAGAAGAATGGTCCCATACAATAAAGTCTGCTCAAAAAAAATAACTTAAAAAAATGTTTTCTTAATCAGTTATAGGCATTAAAATCTTATTATAAATATATCAGTGATGATATATTTGGGCAACGTTTTCCAGAAAGGAGTAGAAGGACCTAACAATATTCTGGACCTCTAGATCATTATTCTACACACAAAAAATTATTTTGTTAATCATCATTATAGAATTAGATAATAATGTATAGAATTGTTTATTTAAAGTGGCTTGTATTTCCTTTAATAACAATATGGAATATTACTGTAGTAAATTCACATCTTAATTATATGGTTCTAGACTTCAAAAATATCCTAGGGTTATCTTCAGCTAATTAGTCCACTGAGTTTGTTGATTAAATTTATTTATATTGCATAGCTCCACTGAGATTCAACCATCTCATCTGTGTGGTTGGAAAGGAGTTGAAGGAATAAAAAAAGAAGTCATGGTTTTAAACATTTGGAAATGTGGTTTATGAACAAATCATAAGCTTTTTGAACAGAATTAGTGGGTCATCATTAAAACTTAATGCTACAGGTATTTATTTTACTAAATAGTAGACATTCTTACAAATCAGAAATATTAGAAGGGCAATTACAAGCACATAATGAAATTATATTTTTCTTAGACTTTCACATACAGCAGCAGTGTTTTGGTCTGACATACTTTGCAAAGATATAAACTGAAAACAGTTCTGCACAACTAGATGTAGTAATTTGTTCAGGTTGGTGACTTCTTTCCTCACACTCATCACAAGATTAAGAAAATAAAATGATCAGTCATCAGAGTCTGATGACCATGGAAGAAACAATTATTTTCTTTTCTATACATTGATTCTGAGAGATTTGAATACTAGTAATAAAGAAGATTACCTGAAAGACTGGAGAAAAGCAAGAGATTTAGATCTCAGGACTTAGAATGGAAAAGAAAATGGCAGGGCTACTTCAGAGTTTCTGACAGTCTAGACTAATAACATAACAGTGGAACAGGATATTAGCAAATTTCTGTTGCTCCTATGTATGGATTTTTTTTCCCTTAATGGCTGTTTGTGTACCTCCTATCCAGTTCTCCTCTTCCATTACTTTGCCTGTCCTTACTGGTCATACTGAACTAATATTTGCCTATACTTGTTAGGATTGTGTGGTGGGTGGGTATGTACATACCCACTAAACATACATGGTAGCTTATATTGTACAAGTACTAAAGAAACAAACAAATCTTGTAAAAATGAACAAGATGGCTGCAAAGCAGGAAGAGAAGCAAACTGGAAGGAGAAAACATTAGTTATAACTTAGGAAAGCAGATTGTCAGCGAGCTTACGTGTATTGTTATCTTTTCTCATGATCTCTCTTTAGTAAATAACAGAGATCCTGAGCTTAAATGGAATATGTGTTGTTTAATATGTTTTGTTAATTTTCCACAGTCGATCTATATGTATTGGATTAAACAGATCAGACTGGATAGGGTTAGTTAGCCCATGGACTGATTAAGGAACTTTAGCTGCCTAAGGCATGAGGCACAAAGGAATCCTTCTAATACATTTACATATATTTTATATCCACTAACTAATTAGATGAAATATTATGAGCCCAAGGTACTTGTCTCCAAGCAGAACCATCAAGAGTATTTGCATACAAAGTGTCACTCCAAAACATGGATGAGCTGTTTTGTGGCTGCTGTATAGTTAGGTAGGAAGAAACCAGGATAAAATAAAAGAACCTAGAGGAGCTGGGACTAACAGATTCTATGACAAGGGTACACTGTAAAAACATTGTCACTCTCAAATCCAATACATCCTAAATAAAAAGAATGAAATCCAGAACTCAGGATAATATAGGGAGGAGGGAATGTTGATTTGAGTATTGTGTCCCTAAGCCTCTTGGACTCTGTCCTGGGAACTATCACCAGACTGATTTTACAACAAACTAAACTACATAGATGTCCTCCTGATTTCAGCTGTAGGCTCCTATCTCTTCCCTTGAACAGGAGCTCACTGCACCCTGATGGGAACTGATTCACCATGCCCAGAGCAAGCTTTTCCAGAATACATTCTGCATGAAAAAATCTGTCTTCTTCACACACTCAAACACACATGCGCCCCCAGTCTGTGATCAATACTTGCCAGGTTTACCCGTTAAGTTCTGCTGGAAAAGCCTTTCTCATTTTTATGCTCCAGTCACCCTGATAGAGACCTTCACAATGATTTCAATATGCAGTCATTTTTCTGATAATTTTTCAACAGACATTAAAAGATACCAACACATTCCATAAATCTAATACAGATTCATGGTTAAGATCAGCCATCCTTTTGATGCCTATGAAGTTGACTGCAGCGCACCACAATATCTTTACTGTTCCCATTAATTTACTGACAGAACAACAAAAATGTGAATGAGGCAAAAGACCAGTAGATCATATTTCTAAGCAAAGATGAAGGTTACAAATCATTTGGGATTTCAGCAACCAATCTCAGTGTGGCACAGCTCACCGCAAGAAAACAGGACACTGGTAAATTGACACTGGTTGGTGAACACTGGAGAAAGTATTTCATACACAGTTCCTCAGATCAGATCTATAATACTACCTTGATGATATTTGCAAACTTTTTTATTTTAAGAGAAGTTTATGCTTAGATTTATTTTTTTTTCCTTGATTTGCAAAGATGTGCACAGAAAGCAATGTATCCAGAAAGATTCATGACTATTAATCTGCCAGAAGTATCAGGATAGTACTGTTCAAACTTATCTGTTACCACTACTTAGGAAGCAAAAGTTATAACACACGGAAAAATAAAATTAGAACTCAGTTTTAGTAGATTAGAAAAGATGGCCAAATACTCAAGTTAGAAAGGCAATTTGTGAACAACAACAGCAATAAAATAAATGTTTGATGAGCTGATAAAGAAATGGGGGCGAGGGGGGTGTAGGAATCCAGACATTAA
Organism: Todiramphus chloris collaris; assembly: GCA_025345505.1. Taxonomy (NCBI): domain Eukaryota; kingdom Metazoa; phylum Chordata; class Aves; order Coraciiformes; family Alcedinidae; genus Todiramphus; species Todiramphus chloris. The sequence continues at coordinate 26,353,245 of JANVCC010000035.1, forward strand.
ATATAAATGCAATGGGTTACTGTGGTGGGGGAGGGTCTAAATTTCAATCCAACTGTCACATCTGACAAGACAGATTCTTGCTTTTTTTAATGAATTGTTCAGAAGCTCAACTTCAAATAGATACTTTGTGAAGAAGTAAAATGGTCTTTTGGAGTTGAAGGTGTCCAGCACCTATTGGCCATAAGCAAATCGTGCCATATTGTTTAGTGGCTAGATGAAGGAAATGAACAGTTTAAATACCATGTTAAGACTCATCAAGATCCTCGAAATATTTCTGAAGGTACTGCCTATATTCCAAGTGCCTAAATTACTCTGATAATGAAGTCCAAAGAGCATGACAGTGAACTTGTAGATTTTCATCAATTAGTATTTCTTAGGTGCCTAATTCTCCTCATACACTGTGTATGGAGGACAAATCCTACTCTCAACTGTTCCTGCTGGACAAAAAGACAACTGAGGTGAAAGAACTGATAAACCAAATCCCAGTCTTGATTTATTTTCTACATGACAATTTAAGGTTACTGCTTTTCTGTTCTCATCTCTGAAGATCTGGCTAGAATTTTGAGTTTTCTTAATAACAATCAGAGTATTTATTTTACTACTATTCTAGCTTACAGCTTTCATGAATAATTCTCACCACTGAATTTCCAGATGTTTAATTTTCCAAATAATTTAAAGACACATTTATATATTTATTTGTCTACCTGTTAAAAATCTTCTTTTTTTTTGTTTGTTTTTGACACAGACAGCCCATTTTCAAGCATCAAATCTCAGTTTGATAGTAGTGCTTAAAGTCATATAAACAGACTGAAGAGGGTATTAATTAGGCAGAGATTATGTTAGTAAACATAAAAACCCCTTTACCTTAGTTTGGCCTAGGTGAAACTCTTCAAAATCTACCTACTTAATCAGAAACATGTGAAAGATGCAGTCAGTATTACCAAGCTCTTCTTTCCATTTCCTCTGCCTCTCTCCCTTAGCTGATAGCACTTGCAGGATATGCCAATGTTGTCATCATATACACAGCCCCTGACTCTGCCTTCAGGGAAGAAAAAACATAAGCTGCAGTGAAAGATTTCTGTCTGAAAGCCCATTTGAGAGGTCACCTGAGAGTAACAAACAGAACTCCACTGTGTTTTCTGACTTGGAGTATTTGTGAACTTATGAAAGAACCACGGAGATGTACAGCAGGGTATAGCTGAATTTCCATCAGAACACACAGAGGGTTATAGGGAGTTAAAATTCAAAGGCTGAATAGAAGTCGGTCAAAACTGTGAGAGAGGGGCCAGGAAAGCAAAAGGCAGCTGGAGCTGGGCTGACTTCCAAGGGCAAAGCAGTAGTGACTGATGATTAACAAGAAGACCATATAATATCCTTGTATTTGTTTGAGGATTTTGTTATAGAATATTAATTAACTCTTTATTGTGTATGGAGTCTACATGTTAAGAAAAACCTTAGGAACCATTAGGTTATTATTCATTACACATCCTGCAACTTCTCAGGTTGTTATTGGGTGATGACTCTTCAACATTCTCCCGAACACCAGATGTACTTGTAAAAGGAAAGATGTCAGTAACATTGACAAAACGCCCTGCACAGAAGTTGTCAGCATTTTAGAGCTGGGCGGCAAGGATCCCTCCTGCAGTGTAATGTATTGATGCCTGGAAGCCAGCTACCTGCCCTCTTGTTAGCACAAGGGCACTCACTAGCTCTGTCAACAGTAATGAACATGACAGGGGACTGCCTGGGGGATACATGCCATTGACAAGGTGCCCTTCCTTACCAAACAGTTTGCAAACACCCAGTGATCCAATGAGTGTGGCAGGGACAACCTCTGACTTCAGACTGCCTAGAGCTATAGTTTTTGTTCTTGTCTTGGAATGTCACAGGTGTGATGTCTCAAGACATTGAGTTTCACAGGCTGTACTTTCTTCTTACAAATACAGCTCTGTCCCTAAAAACATTAATTGATCTCTGAGTCATGATTAATGAGAAGGATCCTTCACAGTAACTATGTGTTCTGTTCATTTTGTAAGCACATCATATCCTTAGAGCTTCATTTCACAATAACAAAAGTGTATTTGTGACAAGGATTGTATTGAAAGCAAAAACATCTTTCCAATTAATGCAAATTTGTACAACAGAATGGAGCAAATAGCATAGTATTCATAGCATAATCCCATTGCAAAGGGTTTTTAAACATTCTCCTAGCACTAAAATGCTGTCAGCTCAATGGATTTATAGCATACTGGAATGTGAAACACCGGAACAAACACTTAAAGCATGCAGATAGGTTTCAAATAATTCACATTTTGTAGTGTTTTGAGATGTTTTATCAAATACTTTTCCGTGTTACGTGTACTCTCCTATTCTACATTCAGCTCAGAAAGGCCTTCTATAGGTTCTTGACATCCTTCTCTGCTTCAAAACAGACACAGGCTGAAGCATTTGTTTAATTGTATCCAATATTTTGCAGAAGAGGAATAATTTTGAATTGTGGCTACACATCACTTCCAAAGTGGAGTTTTCAGGATTTTTTGTTTTATTCTGGAAGAATGAAAATAAATACACCAAAATGTCCCATGCTTGCAATCTTGGCTCTGTCAATAACTCATTGTGTGGCCTTTCTCATATCACTTTGTGTAAAAGATACCAGTGGCTTTTCTAGAGTTAAGAAGAAGTCCTGGACTTGCAGGATTTTTGCTTTGGAGGAGGGCTCTCCGCAAAACACCTTTCCTAGGAAAACAAGCACTTAATCAAATCACTCTATTTTACACGATGAACTTTATACCCAAAACTCAAGTGGATTTGAATTTTCTTGTAGCAAATACAAATCAAAACTTCAAAGTATAATTAAATGGCTTTGGTTGGGATGATATGTGCTCTCATGGTAGTTCTACTGTTAATGAATTTTATAAACCCCTGAAGTTTTTCACATCAGAGCTAGGTCAGCTGATCTAGTTGGGATCATTTATTTTAATTTCTTTTTTTATTTGTTTTGTCAGGTGGAAGAAACTGTACAGAAAACATTATATGTCTATTATTTCAAGGAAATTGTTAACATCCTGAACAATTTCCAAATTTAATAGATCTCTCCACAAATTGATATTCATTCACAATGCCTTTTGAGGGTACTGCATGCACAACAGAACAAAATTGAAAACAACTCTTGCTGGCATGAAGTCACATCATATGATGTAGTGACATTTGGAAAATACTCATTAGGAAAGGAAATGGCAGAACAGATATGCTATATAGTATCTTGCTTTTCATGATTATATTCATTCTTTTACCAAACATTGTATTTCAAAGTGGAAAAAAAAATTGTTTACAAAGCAACTTTCATCCACCAAGTTCCACAATGAAACTGATGAAACACTGATAGACCACTGACAGATGTGATGGAAGAGGGACATTAACAGGTGATGCAGCTGGATTGAGCATGTATAGTGGGACAACAGTAGAAGTAAAAACACAACTGAGTACAAATTGGGGTGCTTGGCAGTTTCACAGTTGCCATCTATTTTCTGGAATGTCACTTTAACAATCTAACATTTAAATTAGATTTGGATGACTTAATCTCCTGATAGTCTTCAGCAAGAGATAGTCAGAAACCCTAAGATATCTGTCTTTGAGTGCCAGCTGTCTTTTACAGAGTTGGTTATACATGGTAACCTGGAATGAGAATCTGGTCTGTAATCACACTGCCTGATCTGTGCTTAGGGAGTGTTGATACTCATTTAGAAAGAATTTAGAAACTTTTTTTATTAAAAATATTTGTTTCCAATTTCTACCATTGTGGGAGGGATTTGGGACTACCAATCTTACTCAGTGTACAGGCCATTTGTGTTTACCTATCTAATCTGGCTACATGAAGGTTTATATCGTAAAGCTTTCCTAACTGAAGTAACTAATGTATGGAAACTGGAGAAGTATTAGGAATGTATGTTATGCAAATCATTTCCTAAGCTATGAAAAATTATCACATCTTATTGGCTTTAATGGCTATGACAATATTAAGTTGCTTTTCCAAATACAAATGAGTATGTATGTGTATGAGCACCTGTGTGTGCACACGTTGCACACTGACTGTATCAAATTTTTCTCTGAGAAATGGAAACTTGTAAATCAGGTCTAGTTTCACTGATTTATGTGATTCCATACTTTTCCCATGCAGTCTGTGATAAAGAGATACCTGAAACTTTTCAATCTTAAGCAATGACAGATCAAAGATATTTTAGCTTCTGGGGATCACAACAGAAAACATTTTAAGCAGAGTTGTGTGTGCGGCCATGTGTCTCTGTCTGTGTGTGTGTGTTTATAACACAAAAGAGTTTCAAGTGAACAGTGTGGTAAAAATCAGGGTCAGTGCATGTTATTAATTATCAAGAAAAATATCAAGAAAATACTGACAACGCATAGTATTTTGTTGCCATACACTGGAAAAGGGGAGAAAACAGACAATTACTGATTTTTGCAGTGCCACAGGACAGGCTGTGGTTTTGGAGATGTCCAGAGGAATGCCCTGTGAGCTATTGTGTGGGCACAAAATGCTTCCCATTCAGGGATGAACTGTGTGTGAAGGTACTGTCGTTCTACTCATTGCTAATGTGGCTATGAAGTACACTAGAAATGAACAGTATGGATTAATGCTGTAAATAATAATTATTGTTCTGTTACCTGGCATGATAGACTTTCAATTCTATAATCCTGTATATCTCCAAGTACACTGGATACTGCTGGATGGACAATGAGCTTTTGTTTGCTTTTCTGAAAGAAAAAACCTCTGGGATTTCTGAAATCAATATTTTGTGAGAAAAGACTAATCTTAGCAATGGGTTCTTTGATCTCATAACATATATCATGAGATGCCATGCACAGACTGTTTCAAGCAGGCTATCAGTTGGATTGAGAAGTGAAGGTGCTGAGCCTATTGCATGATAAGGCTGAGTTCAAGCCACTGCTATATGACCTTAGATAAGTCAGCAGTCCTCTGAGTTCTGTTTTCTTATATCATAAAATAGGAACAATTGGGGTTTTTTTCTGTCTCACAGGCTAATTGGGCAGCTAAATACTCAAAAAAATGGTTGAGAGAGCTATAATAATAGGGGCCATGTAAGTACATAATGCTTCAGTAGGGAAATAGAAACGTTAGCACTGAGATGCACTATGCTGAAATAATGATTGTTTGGAGTTAATGTACCTACTTCATGTCTTTTTCAGTGGAGAAAGAACTGTGTAATGTTATAGTGATGAAGTTCTGTTTTAAATTCCATGTGCCGAAGGCTTAAACTGTGAAATTACTGTAGCCACATCTGTAGTGCATTTATCCTAATAAAAGTCACTGCTGTTCTAAAATAAAGTTTTAAGAATTTACATGGATGTAAAAGGATTTACGCAATGTCATTGATGTCCAATTCTTAATACTGACTTTTCATTTCACTAACGTTCATATACTGTTACTTTTGGTTTATTTTAAATATATTAGACAGGCCTGAAAAATGCTTAAATGTGTGTACATTAGTCTCAGCTTGTGTTTCTGTGCTTTGCTATTTGCTTCACTTTTCTTTCACCTTTTCCCAACTTTTAAAATTTTAAATATTTTGCTGAAAAATGAGACTATTCCAATTTTAATCAAGTGAGGATCTGACCATTTTCTCTTTGTGTCAGCTCTCTAAATCTCCCCAAATCTTTTCAGGCACTCTGTTGAGGGCAACATCCTGGGTCCAGAGACATGTCCCTTTCTGCTTCCTGTTACACAAGGCTCACAAGTAAGAGTAAGTGACAGAATCACTATTGTTGGAAAAGACCTTTAAGATCTTCAAGTCTAACCATTATCTACTTTATCAGGTCCACTACTATACTGTATCCTTAAACACCATATCTAGACAGCTTTTAAATTCACCCAGGCATGGTGATTCAACCACTTGCCTCGGCAGCCTGTTCCAGTCTTTGATAACTCTTTTGGTACAGAAGTTTTTATTAATGTCTAACCTAAACCTCCCTTGGCACAACTTGATGCCATTTCCTCTTGTCCTATCAAGACTTGTGGCTTGTGACAAGACACCAACACCCACCTCTCTACAACCTACTTTCTGGTAGTTGTAGAGACTAGTTAGGTCTCCTCTCAACCTCCTTTTCTTCAGAGTAAACAACCCCAGTTCCCTGGGTTGCTCCTCATAAGACTTACTTTCAAGATCCTAAGTCATTTAAAAGCAGCAGACAGATAGGACACTAAAAGATCACCATAAACGGAAATGAACAAGACAAGGTCATGTGTGTTCACAGATGTTCCTTAAGGACAAAACAAGGCATGGACCATTCTTCTCTGTCCCTGTTTATGTGCCATGTACCAAATTCCATCAAAGTAGCATTTTACTCTGGTACTAAGGATGTTTTTATGGGAATGCAAATTTTGTGGACAAAAAACATTGCAGTGCTTGAATAGTCTAACAATATATCCAGAGAGAAATTTGTTACCAGGAACTTTTCCTCCAGAATTTTTTTCTTAATGGGTGATATAATTCAGACATTGCATAGAAAGTAACATTACCTAAATATTATGTCAACATTTCTTATTGTCAATATTTCTTTAGTTATGGAAGACACCAAAACTGAAATGAAGAGAGACTATAAAAAAGCCAGGATACTGACATATTCTTTGTTCTAATATTGGTTGTATTTATGCTAGTAGGTTTTTAAGCAAATACCTTTTAATTCTTCAGGACACTTGTTAATTTTTCAAACAAAAGCTTTTATTGAGAAGAGGAATTTTTAAAGAACACTATTTTCATCACAAAAATGAATTTTACTTTGAAAATTGGAAAAAAAAAACACTCAAAATGCAGATATTCTGTCTTCCTGTAAGAGTCTTACTTCTCCTTTTGCTGAAAAGGTGAAGAAAATAATTTATGAAGTAAGAATTTAATTTTTTTTACCGAATTTTAAACTTTTTTTGTATTGGAGAAAGTAAGCAAATATGAATGTGGGCAGAGAAGTGTTCCTCATTATCATGACTTTGTGTCTAACCAATACAGGGCATAGAAAATTGTATATGTGTACAAGAGACTAAGAAAATAATTTTCAGATACAAAAGCCATATGGCAAGGCTATAGAATTTCCTTCCAAAGGAGTGGGCCCATTACTCTGAAACGTTGAAAGAAAATGAAAAAGGAAACAAATGAACCTCAGACCATAATACCTTCCTCCTCTCTTTGACAGAGTGGATGGGATGATCTAATATTCATTTTACATCTCTAAATTCAACTATTCAGACATGAACTGTCCCCCTGAGGTAGATGACTCTCTCCTCATAGCCATTTTACTTTCCAAAGAGTTTCTCAGATACACCCTGGAAAGGTCTAAAAGCCTCTGAAACAGAGACATCAGCACTGCAAATCCAAGGAACTTTTGTTTTCTGGGCAGCAGCCAGATTTGATTCCTGGTAATTTTTCAACGACTCTGGCTCTTGAGAATTGTTTTCACCAGATCAACTTGTGCTGCTAACAGTTCTCTGTTCTATGCCATAGTCAGCATGTTGTCTAAACAGGCTATTATCCTGAGCCCTCACTCACAGAAGGCTGCTACCATGGAGCTGACAAGAAGCCAAATGGTAGGCTGGAGAACTGCCAAAGTTCTCCTTCCCAGCAAAGCGTGGAGGAACCTTTGGCATTTTTTCACCAGCAGGATAGTAAGACATCCTTCAGGTCTAATCTCACTACCCAGTTGTCCAATGTTGAGTTGTCTCTTAGGAGATGGAACCCTTCATCTTACTATGCATGTACTGGTATAGTACTTCAGCATTCAATCTTTTCAAATTTATCACAAATTAATACTCCTTCCTCTGTCCTTTTGGGCACTAGGAACAAATTGCTTGCAAATGTTGCTGGGCTGAGAGATTTTTTACCATTACTTGCATTCTCATAAGGGAAATCACTTTTTACATGTATCACACATTTGTTTGTACTATGGGAAGGGATGTGGGAAGTGAAAAAGTATCTGCCAAATCTGTTAATGTTGAAATTGTAGACTTCAAATTTTACCAAGGTCTTTGCTTCTGTGTACTCAGTTGTTGAAACATCATTCATCTTTCTCCTTAGCCATTTGAGGGGTAGGCCATCCAGGCTTCTATGCTGGTTTTGGCTGAGACGGAATTAACTTTCCTCATAGTAGCTAGTATGAGGCTATATTTTGGAACTGTGCTGAAAACAGCATTGATAACACAAGGATTTTTTAGTTACTGCTGAGCAGTCTTTACAGAGTCAAGGCCTTTTCTGCTTCTCACCCCACACCACCAGCAAGTAAGCTGGGGGTGCACAAGAAGCTGGGAGGGGACACAGCAGAGACAGCTGACCTCAAATGACAAAAGGAATATTCCATACCATACGACTTCATGCTCAGAATATTAAACTATAGGAAGAAGAAGGAAGGGGGGACACTGGAGTTAGCATTTGTCTTCCCAAATAATTGCTATGTGTGCTGTCCTAGGGATGGCTGAACACATCCCTGTCAATGGGAAGTGATGAATAAATTCTTTGTTTTGCTTTGCTTGTGTGCACAGCTTTTGCTTTACGTATTAAACTGTAATTATCTCAACCCACAAGTTCTCTCACTCTTACTCTGCCAATTATTTCCCTTATCCCACTATAGAGGGAGGAAGCAAGTGGCTGTATGACGCTTATCAGACAGCTGCTGTTAAACCATGAAAGCTTCCTGCAAATTTTGTACTTTAAAGAGCAAAATTGCCTATACTAATCAGAAAGCTTAGTGTTGTATTGGCCAGGATGTTGAATTATGAACCTCTGATTTTGATACAGAGTAGAATGCTTGTCCTAGTGGAAAGAAAGAACATTCAAATTGTGAAAGTCTTGCAATATCAATTAGATAAAAAATATCACTGTAAGTTTTTCACTTTACTGAAGCTGTAGGGTCAAAACGGAAAAGAGAGGTTTAGAAAATTGACTTTCTGTCTCATTAAAGAAAATCACATTTAAAGAAAAGGGCCCAAAATCAGAACAAAATGCTTATATACAGTCTTTTGTATGTGATTTTATTCAAATAACCCAATTCTTTGGGGTCAGCCTGACTGTTTATATAAGCTTTGAGCATATTTGCTTTTTATTATAGAAGAAAGTAAGTGGTTACATGTATTTTTGGACAAGAAATTGTAGGTGGTTCCAAAACTCATTCTGGGATTTGATTGATCTGTAAGATCTGAGGGGCATTTTCCCTTTACATAGGCTGCAAAGGATTTCTGGAAATTTAGCACCTCAGAACGTATAAAGTTTGGTGGGTTTAGGGGTGCCACCATTCTCATTGCAAGACCTTTTACCCACTGTACATCAGGCAAGGCTCAATAGAAGGCAAAAGTTCATTGCTCTCTTTTTTTTTTTTTTTTTTTAACAGAAGGTCTGAACTACACTATTAATCTTAAATTACTGGATATTTGAGAAAGCCAGTACTTTGCAGCTGAACCATGCTGATGGTGGTATTAGTATATGATGTTGGTTTCCTTAGTTCCTACACTTCAGATGCAGAAGTACTTTCATATGTGTTACCTGTACAGCTTTTAATTCCATGTAGATGATACAGAAAAACATTTCCCCTCTCTTGTTCACTGAAAAAACAGTGTAGGACTATCATTTTTAGCAGAAGACTTCTGAGCCTTTTTTTTTTTCTTTTTTGACACAAAGCAATTCAATTATAATTTGCATAAAGAGCAGCAATAAACAATTGATCATCTAACTGGAGTGCACAGTAAGTGTAAGCACATTCCCATGATAAGCATACTTACAGTTTATCATGCAACATTTTATAAATCAGGACTGAAGACATTGTGAATTGAACATGAGTCTGATTAGAGTTACTGTATAATAAATGAAGATAATTTTTACTTCTACATTCAAGTCCTGTTTTTTCCCTTTATCTCGCTGCACTTTATGACCCCTCTGTTATCTTTCTTTAACATCCTGTGAGAAATACACATGATCCTCATTTGATTTGTAGAATGTTTTGTGGTTTGTATCCCTCCAGTACATCTGGATGCTCAGGTTTTTTTCTTTTTTTTTTTTTTTTTTTTCTTCTAAATCTGAGAGAAATATGATGGTGTTGGGATTCTACATGATCTCTACAGAGGAAGTTCTGTTGTTAACATGGAGGAAATTTTCATGTCCTCTGTACGATTTTACACTATTTTGATATGACTAACCTCGTCTAGTTTTCAAATGAAGTATATCTTCATAATCTGTGGAAATCTCTGAGAAAAAAACCCAACAAAACAATGTAGAAAACAATCTCCACTTTTAGTCTGCAATTACTTTTATCTTTCAGTTAAGCTGGTGATGTGAAACATGCCCTGTTTTATTGGCGCAGAAGTAGACAACAGGTGATTTACTTTCCATTCCCAAATTCATTTTCAAGTGAATGTTCACTTTCCTCTCAAACCAAATCTAACTTAAATTGCTATCAAAAAGCATTATTTAGTAAATTAAACTAATTTGCATGTTTGTTTTTCATTGCTTCTCTCAATGCAGCTACATTTTATGAACACAGTTAAAGGCTACAATAGGCATCATTATCAATTTCCTGATCAGTAAGTACCTGCTGAAGGCATTATTTGTGGACATTTCCATTTTTCACAAAAAAAAAATAAAGGCAGTTTTCACAATAAAACTGTCATGTCAAAACCATTATTTTTCTGAAAAACCTATGACTTCCTATCATTCAGCATAATAAGGGTATAGATCCTCCTGACAGCATGAAGGAAGGCTAGTGTAGCAAAATATCACGTGAGACTTTCACTTTTTAAATGAAAGAGTGAAACAGTCATTACACAAAATGTTTTCACAGTGTATTTGCAAATGTTTATATAATATCTTAGTCTTTTCAGATACAACTGAGGATGTTCTTTATATTAATCTACATACCTTGTCTTTTCCTATAATCTCTTACATTGTTACTTGTCCTCAATATCATCTTGTGGTACTAATTACACAGATGAATTATGTACTATATAAAGTTTTTTTATCCGTTTTATGTTTGTTGTCTTCCAGTTCTATTGAACATCCCCTTTGCCCTTATGTAGAAAAGATCTGAAAAGCATCTGATTGAATCCCTAATAATTCTCTGTATTTAATACCTCATTACACTGAGTACTACAAAGCTTGAATTACAAACTACAGAATACTGTCATGAAATTAATGTATGTGATCTTCCAAATTAGCTACTTCTTATATTCCAATAGGCATCTGGAAAAAATATTATCATTATTCAATTCAAAGAACATTTTTTTTCTCAGTAATAACAAATACTTGCCTTTCTACACTTGCCAGCTGAAAGAATTAAGCACCTTGAAAAGTGAAGATCTTTGAAACTTATAGGAATTACAGTTGCATAAAGGGCAAGTAAAAATGTATCCAGTTCCTGCTTCTTAAACCCATATTAGCATTCTGTTAGCAAGATTTACCAGTACCTCAGTGAAATCATCAGCAATGACAGCAAGGAATTAGTTCATTACACAATTTTTTTATCATATGCTGTCATTAAACAATTTTTAACCACTTTTATGTCTTTTGCTTACCTCATGAGAACATCTAAAAAGCGAGTTCTAAGCAAAGATTTAAATTTTATTTATTTACCCTATAAATACCATATGTATTTAATTACCCTATAAATTACTGAATTTGAAAGTTCGTTCTTGAAATCTGTTCATCCATTGGACATTGAAAACTGTGAGACTACAAATGTATATAACAACAACTAACAAAGAAATAAATTGCTGGACAGGTACCCATGGTATAAAAAAAAAAAAAAAAAAAAAAGAAGAGATTAAGAAAAGCTAAATCATAATTTATGTGATTTTTGATAATTGAGTCAGACATCTCAGCCAACCAAGTTGGTTGATGCTTTCCAATGCTTTCCAACAGACAAGTTTGTACAATGTTCACTATACTGAAAAGAAGTTGTTGGGGTTTTTCTAATTCTATACGATAGACAATAGTGGTGTGTTTTACATGTTCTTGATAACAGTTTAGAGGATAAGTGAAGCCAATAGTTGGCAATGACTTCTGAAGGCAACAATTTTGCACTGATATAACCTGTGTGCACCGTTGTTTAGGTCATTAGTCTACCTTTCTCAAAATTGATCATGTTGAGAGGGGTTTAAATAGGTCAAGAACTTAGCCTTTGTTGCACCACTAGTATTGCCTGAGGTTTAATAGAAAATTTAGATAATGGCTACTAAAATTAGTAAAATTAGACATTAATGCAAAACATGGCAAACAGTAAAAACCGTAAGAAGACACAACAACCCCAGGCAATGCTACAGGCCTGGGGAAGAGTGTCTGGAAAACTTCCTGACAGAAAAGGCCTGTATCAAAAATAATAAATAAATTTCTGACATCAATAGAATGTTTCCTACTGACTTTACACTGTACTCAGCTCATAATTAACATGAGCAATATAGAAAACAGCAGATAATTCACATATAAGAAAAGAAGGTGTTGCCCTTTCTTTACAGTCATTGCTTTAAGAAATACTTCATATATTCTTCATGTATAATGCCTCATGTGTTTACAGTCATATATTTCCATTTCTTAAGTAGTCATATGATGAGTAGAGTTGGGACATGTCAGCACATAAAACCAGTCTACAAAAGGATGTTTAAAATTTAACATACAGTCCACTCTGTCTTATGACTTTCTTGTGTGTTCTTATGCATTTGGGTATCAGCACACAAACCTTTTCCTGTATTTCTTCTTTTAATGTGACTAAAACAATCAAGAGTTAATTTTTTTTTTTTACAGTAAGTGTGTTAGACTTTCTTTTTCACAGATAGGCTTCTATTTCCAGTCTCTAGTGTAAATAAATAGCCTTGGTCTAAGAAAAATCCATTTTTAGATCTGATTATTGTTTCTAGATAAATATAAGAGTAAGAAAATCTGTAGAGAGCATAATCATTCATATACAAGCATGTCCTAGAATAATGTTTCCATTCTTACATGAGATTTACAACATACTCATAGAGCTGTATGCTGTGACCAATGATGTAAACTGCTTTGCATTTGATTAGACATTTTATTTTTCTTTAATTCTTGGCCATTGTGGTAATATAATAGGAGGTCATATATCATCAGTGAGTGAAAAGGTATGTAATGACTATTACTCCATCATATTTACCTGCAGTACTGAGGTGGACATTGTGTTCCTGAACCAAATTATACTATTCTAAGGGCCTCTCTGGAGCTGGTGAATCTATATTTCTGCAGGAAGAGATTTCAAATGTGTATGAATCTGTTCACACTTTAGTCCCGTTGCTAAGGTACGAGCTGATACATCACAGAACAGTCTTCCTGGGTGTCAATTTCAGGTAATGGGAGTGGGGCAGGGGAGGACAGTGTCACTCAACAGCAAAGTTTGGAGAAATGTCGTATGGCAGTATAAATTGACAAGTAACATTTCTCTGATCTTACTGTGTTCTCAGCAACTTTTCATCAATATCAGTACAAATTTGTGAATACAGTCATATTTACTTCTATCAGTGGCTTCTTACATTACAGACAGTGGGACTACTTATGCACTTGAAGTTAAGCACATACACCATCAATGTATGACCACGGCCATAACTTTTTTATTAACAATATTTAAAATAATTTAAAATTATTTATTCAGTGATTAAAGGCCTCAAGATGACAGAGCTGGAAACAAGTGTTCCTGTACTTGTACTGAAGTTATTCAGGTATTGACCTAATGATTGTGCCCTCAAATTCCAGGAGACACTTAATACCAGTGTCAGAGCAGTATATAACATTTTTAAAGAGAATAGACACATTTATTAGAAATAGATTTTACCTAAAAATGAGAGAGACAATATTCAGGTAGAAATGGATGCTAAGGGCTCCTGTGCAGCGAGGTATTTATTGGCAAAGGTGTTATCTGGATTTCAGAATTATTTCTATATCTCTTTTCACAATAAATAGCTCCCCTGTGCCACTTAAAAAGGCCGTGGCATTCATTTAATTTCATTTCATTTCATGGAGAATGAGCAGCTTGTTACTTGGATGGGGTAGAATTTATTCCCATGCACCAATATTTTCTTTCCAATTACAAAATATTTTAAGATGCCTGAGAAAAGATATTTTATACAACACATTACATAAGTTTCAAATGGGCAGTACAAACTTTTTTTTCTACAATAGAAGTGAATTTTAACATTAATTCATTAATTCCAGGTTTCTTTTTTGCTGTTATAAAAGCCATTTATAATTTTTTCTTTTTCTTGACGAATGTTCTGCTCTGAGATCTTGGTCTTTTGCAAGTATTTGGATACATTTATTTAAATTTTAGAGTGGACCAGACTGTAATGCTGTATGTATATAAGGCTGTATCTAGGTCTCTCTTATTTATCATTAGCAGTGTATCCTTCAATCACTGACATGTGACAACCACAGAAAGGTAAAAGATTTGATTTTATCTAACAGTACATATTCATAGTTTTAACTTCCAATGGTTTGTGTCATTTTCCATGTTTTGAATAGAAATCTAACAGATGTCTAATCTAATAGATATCTTAAAGTCTGACACTTGAAAATTGAAAAATCTAGACAAGTCATTACATGGGTGAAGGAACTTGTTCAAGACATCCCAGAATAGAAGTCTGCTTTCAGATCTGTGAAAGAAGTAACATTCATAATGGGTTAAAGTCATCATGATAACAGGAAAAAGAAACCGAACTAAAACAATAACTGCTTGACAAAGTACATTCTTCAACTGACCTTCTGCTGCTGTTCTTGCAGCTTCTAGTAATCTAAAAGCTGGAAAAGGATTAACGAAAATTTTATTGAGTAATGAAAATAAATCTAGTATTGAAAAGCTCATAGTTTGAAAAATTGCTGAATACAGTACTGAAAAAAAGCCTTCCTAAGTAACAGCTAGCTGTTATTTCCTAACAGTCATACGTAAAGTGAGAGATTTTTTTTCTAGAAGTAATACATTGTTTTGAAGAGGTTGTTGACCTCCTGATGGCTGGTTACAGGAAAATCACACACAGAATAAAGTGTTGAATGTTAAATAATGGTGCCTTTGAACTTATATAAGATTACTACTTTACTCATTATTGTACATGCGACAGCTTTTCTCCCAAAAATATCTGCAAGATGACTACCAAAACAAAACCATCTACATCTATAATTTCAATAGGTATACTGCACATTGTTGTCACTTAGAATCTTCAGAATCTGATTGAACATGTGAAGAAAAAAGGATATATACTATTTTACTAACAATACATATTTCAGCCCAGGTTATGCTTGATTCTGCATGCAAATAATATCAATTTTAAATTTATTTTTCAGCAGAAATAGATTTCCAAGCACTTCAGATAAAAGTTCCTATTCTTTACAGAAAGGAAGCTGAGGCACATCACTGGTTCAAACTTTTCTGAGGTGACACAGCAGGACATTGGCAGAGCAGAGTCCCAGGTGGATGACTACTCTTCAGCTGAGTGAGCCTATCACAGTAGTAGATAATGCAAATCTTGTCTCATATTTTAATACTTTATGTTACATATTTATACATTTAGTTACACCAATAAAGACTTCCAGGGTCTCTTCCTATTCAGATGTACTTAAGTTAGGGAGGTAATGAAAATACACAGTTCTGAACCTAAGGAAACAACAGGAAGCGTATTACAGCCTAGGTTATTACATTATCATTGAATAGGATGCTTTTTTCCACCTCTTCTGTAATAGCAGAATGCTCATGATAAAATATACATCTTTGTGCGTGGATTTAGGTTTTACGTGAAACGCTGGTAAACCTGCCACTCCAAGAGACAGAGACAACATTGAAGTTTGGCAGTTCACACCTGATAGTTATGAAAGCTATGAAATAAGAGGAAACGAGTGTTAAAGCTTTGCCTGTGTGCAGAATGAAATGAACAAGGAAAAGCGAAATCACCTTTCCTCCCGTCATTTTTTGCGCTAAATGTTGCTAAGAAATTCTGAAACAGATAAAGTGATTTTTATTTTTTTCTTGGCTCATCAAGAAAGTTATGTCTCCATTATTTTCTTTTTTTTTTCCTAATCCCTTCTTTCATTGGGAAATAAAACTAACTGTATAAGGCTATGCTAAATATCCATCTCTACAATAATGAGCAGTGACAGATGCCTGGGGAAGAGCATAAGAGGAAAGGATAAGCAGCCTGTGAGACTTTACAGTGGCTGCACCACAGAAAGGCTGCCCCTGGTGAATGAAAATGGTATCTTGCTTTCACATGAACATCACTATCATCAAACTTAAGGATATAATTTCCAAAAGTCTTAGGTGAGAGAATTTACTAGAAAATACCACAGTTCTTTGGGCATGTGTTTGCCTTAAGAAAGAACTAGACTTTTTGAAGGACATCATGGACCAACAGGCTAAAAAAATTTGACTTCAAGGACTTACTGAAATGATAGGTATCAGCCTGAGACTTCATAACTTCATTTACATTTTGTGTTCCACAGAGAGGACAACTGACAGGATCACACTGAGAAGTTTGCTGATGGTAGGGTGCAGTAGGGTGGTGGAGTTGAAAAACCACTTCTACACGCCAGCAGAGGGTGGAAGACAGAGCCATTTCACAGTGGAGGATGGGAACTTGACAATGGCTTATTCTCACCCCTGCATTGCCAATACTGTGGTGGTTCCACTTGTGTGGAAAACTGAAGGATCCTGTTGGCAGCAGTCCCACATCCTTTTTCTGTAGGAACACAAGCAATGTGGAACAGAACACAGCAAAACGAATCTACCAATCTACAGGTGTGGGATGAGGTTTTAGTGGAGAGAATAGGAAGTACTTGGGTGTTTTAGAGGATTCAGAATAAAACAGCAGTCAGAGATCCTTCTTGGGAGGACTTCAGTCAGTTGAACAGTGTGATTTGAAACGAAAGGAACATGTGGAAAAGAGTGTGAATGAGTCTCTTTCCCCATGTGAGTATTGTTTGAAGGGGGAAAGAAAATGAAAGGCAGGAGAGGTTAAACTGACTGTTAAATAGAAGCACATTTCTTGCACATAAAGTTTTATTGTGAGGGTTGTGTTTATGTGCCTAGTGAGAAGGGCTGATTAAATGGCAGGTTAATAAAGGGACAGCATGTGGTTTCTGACCTAGGTGGAGAAAAGTTATAAGGTGAGAGACAAAAAGTCTGACTGAGGGCCAAGTATGGAAAGAGGAAATCTTACATAGACACAGCTTATAATCAGTACTCCTTATTTAATACAGAGGAAGCTGTTGCAGAGATGAAAAAGAAATGTGGCATGTTCCATTGCTTTACGACCAAGGCTAGTAAATTCATGACAATTATCTCTTATCAGACTATAGTCACTAGCCCAGTTGACTGCAACTTCTGTGTCTTTAAGTTTCAAAACTTCCAGCCCAGCATAAAAAAAAAAAGTGTTACAACACCATCCATCAAATCCTAAAATAAGAAGGGTAGACAGAACTGAAAGTTCTTGAGGCAAGAAAACATAAAAAAATCTTAGAATGATTTTTATAGTATAGATCTGTACAATGATTCAATTATAATATTACTGGATTGTGGAAGTGTAGGTAATGTGAGCTGGATGTGACAGTCACTGTAGAATTTGGGCAAAACATGGTCACATCCCCAAACATCTAAAAGCTGACATTTTTTATGTAATTGTCATACATCTGCACTTACAGGAGTACTGAAGATCCCTATTGGCCGAAGTGGTTCCTTTTATCGTATTAGCTGAGCCTAGTGTTTTATTCAGTTTGAAAACTCCACCATCATTCTCACTACTGAAAGCTATAATATACATACATTAACAAGATCAACAGTAAATCCACTTGCTGTCTGTGCATGCAACCACAGGTCAAACTGTCTACCTGTAACCAAGTTTTGCCAAAGCTTCTACACAGCTGTGAAGTCTACATTGGTATCTGCCAGGCAAATTCCATCTATTTGCATCTGTGGTACTTCTCCTTCTCTGTTGGTTTATCATTTCCTGAAATATAGCCTTGTTTGACCTACGGACTTGGAAATGCTTATTTATTATGGCAAATTCTAGTTTCCAGTGCTTCATCAGTACTTTTGGCAAATACCACTTTTTTGACAGAAATCCATTATTTAAAAAAAAATTTAGACATGCTGCTCTATAACGGAACATAATGACACGATGCCCTCAAGTGGCAAAATATAAACTCCACCCAGTAAAAATTAAAGTGGTTAATATATAGACATGCCCTGCTAAAAGACACCCTGTTGGTTCAAATATGACACTCTAGATTAACTTAAATATCTCCTAATTCTAAAATGGTATAAGGAAATGAATTAAAGTCACATAATATAACCTTTGCAAGACAAGAATTTAGGCAAGAAAGAAGTTCCCAAACATGAAAGGTCATCTAGGTTTTAGGCTATTTGGATTGATTAATTTCTTGCCTACAATAATAACTTCTAGTTCTTTCACAAGATTAGCAAAGTCTTCATATACTTCCTGGAATTCCTAGATAGAGGCTATCAACAGTGTAATTGCCTAACTTCTCATATATTTGCATTAATTTAGGCATGAGCTTTCTATTCAAAACCATACTGTACCAAGCCCTATGAAAGGGAAGTAGATTAAAGTATTCATAAAAAATCACAGATGATGTTTTATAGGTTCGCTGTTCTTTGGCAATACAGCACACAATCATTTTCTGAATTAGTGGGAAATTGGCTTGCACTAAGCAACAAACCTGGCAACAGCAACAAAAATAAGTATTTAGCAGTTGGAATATTTTTTTTTTCTTTTAAAATTCTGCAACTCTTACATTTTATTCTCCCCAAAAAAACCATGAACAAAACCAAAAACACACTGAATATTTGATTAACCTTTTTTTTTTTTTTTTTTCTAGTAACCCAACAAATGTTTTGCAATGAACAACATTACTACCTTGGTAGTACAGTTAGTTTATCTTATGTGAGATAAAGCCAATAGATTTTGTAATTAAGCCAGAATATGCAAGGTTGAATATTCATTAATAATTCAAATACTTCCATGATTACTCTGCTAAATAGTACAGAGCAGAACTTTGTGGTTGCTATTGCCTTTCCTTTAAAACTGTGGTTTTTAACTAAACAGATCTCATCTGAAAAAATAATGTTAAATAAGTGATAAGTGGCTCAACAAATCCTAAACTCTTCCCCTTTAAAGTCACTGTTTTATCCCACATCTGAGGTTTCTATCCATTAGGTCTGTAATCTTCTTAAGACCTCCTATTTCCATGAGAGCCACAAGTATTTCTACATAAGTTTTTTTAAGTAGGTAATTCTACATACATTCATGAGGCTGATGTGACATCATCCACACTGCTCAAGGACAAAGGACTTGTCTTTATTAAAACATCATGCTTTTCAGTCGTTCTTTTACTAGGCTAAGGCCTATAGTTTTTCTAAAAGTACCACACTGAACATTTTGCATGAAGGCTAAGGGGTTTTAAAACAATGTAGATAACCTTATTCTGATCTTTGAAAAAAACAGAAAAGCTGTGAAAAATCATTAATGTTACCACAGGTGTGGGAAATTATGCTGGAATAATTCCCTTTTTGCACAACACTTATTTCCCCGACTCCCCGCTCAGGCGGCTACATGCCCACATAATGTGGTCCTTGCCCTCTTACTCTCCCCTTCTGACTGCCTGGGTCAGTCTTTACATAAAAGAACCCAAGTTCCACCTACAAAGCCGTCTCTCTGTCTTTATTTTCATGGCAGACACTTTTATATCAGAGTACTTTCATCACAGTGGCACCCATACCAGAGCCACAATACTGTAGTTAAGGGTCTGTTCTTTGGCATTTCTATTCTAAAGAACTATTGTATGAGGTTGCTCAGCAGCTAAAATTCCTTCCATGCTGAGACTTGGCATACAAGTGCTTAGCTCAAAAGCAATTTAATTTTTTTAAAATTTTGGTTTTAACTCTTGGGTGTCCCTTTGGAAAATGTAAAGGTGAAAGACAATAAATGCTAGCTGTCTTGAGTGATTGCTGGCTATGTGATGGTGTGCATGATTTTTACAATGAAATATTGCATGCAGTTTGTCAGTAATGTAGATTAAATTGTTTTCAGGAACTATCTAAAAACCTTGAATTGCCCTCTATGAAATAAATAAAACAAGATACAGTAGTAATTTTGTCTTCTGAATGGATGCAACATTTGCTTCAGCATGAAGATGCTGTCTTATAATAATAGTTTTTAAACATTATATTAATGGTTATTTTTAAAGTATAGATAAAAAGAAGTAGATACAAATTGGAGTATCTTTCATATCAGAATAGCTTTAACCAGGAGATTTAAGAGATAAAATAATTGCCACATGGAATGAAACAGAATTTTTGCCTTCTTGTCCCCTTGACGAAACAGTCTATCTAGCAAGGTTCACTCTGAGGATTTCACACCATCCTTTGAAGCCATTGTTAGGGGTCGCTCATAGTGGCAAGGTGCCAGACTGATGGACTTTTGATCTGTTCTCGTGTGGTTAAGAATGGAAAGGGTGCCGAGCAGTTTAATGTGGATTAATGGTGTCACTTTAAATTATATCACTTATTTTACAAAAAGTTAGGAAACACTGAACCATGTTACATCAGCATGTTGATTTACAGTTGTTGTGTATATCCACAGATGCTACTAGTAATAGAAAAATAGATACAATACACAGAGGGTTTGTGGGTTGGGCTTTTTGTTTACTTTTTCTTTTCATCATTTAAGAAGTGACCAAAACCTAGAGGTTTTGTTTTAAGAATTGCTGGCCAATTGTATAGATTTCCAGGAACAGACACAGGCACTACCTGACAGTAATAATGTTATCTTTAAATAAGTTAGATGATGAAACTGAAGTATTTATTCCCACACTAGAGACTGAAACATTCCATCAGGACATTCTCCCTGTGTACAAGACATGACTGAGGGCAGAACTTAGCCACTGAAAGAAGAGGGTAATATGGGAAGCTGTGCCATTTCCTTTGGACATCATAGTTTTTCTTGAAATCTGACACTAGGACATAATTTGCTGAAGATATCCTGGCCAGAATCCTTTATTTATTTTCCACTGTTAGGTGCCAAATGTAAATGATGTTCATATTTTCCAGAAGTTACTTGCTGATCATATCTGAGATATACAGATTGACTTTTAAAATGTCGGTTAGCCTCTTTGCTGGAAGAATGATATACAAGCATAGGTGAGCCTCAGTCCTTTTCACCTGCTGTGCAGGTTTCCAAGTAAACATTGTGGTCCAGTAAACTAAGCTGTCCTGAAAAACCTATTCATGGTCTGAAACTACTTTTTTACATGCTTCTTCTGAATAATACGGTAGTATTATTGTCCCTTATGTCTTTGCTTATATAATCCAACATACCTCTAAAGATACAAGGAAAGCATTAGGTACAAATCTTGTCTATTCTGAAGAATGTTTGTATTTATACACATTTTTCTTTCCCAATTTTTTAGCATAAGCCAAATAAATGTTGTGTTTATAGCATTAATGGCATCTATTTCTCCTGCTAGGAATACAAATTCAAATACCATGTCCTATCTGATGCTGCAGTTCCTTTGTGAGGATTACAGGTAGGTGGAAAAACTGGACATGTATTGAAGAGTGACTTCTTCTCATAGTCAGATTGAGATCACTAACAAGCTGGTTCTTCTAAGCTTCTCTTTCTGGGAATACCTATCATCAATAACACCCCAAAAAATGTGTAAGCATACTAGTGCTCCAAGAAAAACAAAAAAAAAAAAAGTAAGAGATATTTATATTGGTAAAAAAATACTTAGTTCCATTACCTTCCATTTTACTATAAAATTAAACAGAGAAATACAATTGAAATAGCAGTAGAATTCCAATTCAGAATCAACTGTCTGCAGGAACAGTAAAGGAAACCTTTTTGAATATCAGCCAGCTATGCTTTTTTGTGTGTGTAAATATCCTCTTTTTCAAGCTTAGTCTAGTGTGATAATCAGCTCTCTTTTTTAACAAATTGTAAAAAATATCTGAAGCAATTAGACTGCATTACAGTCTAATTATACCAAATGGTAATTTTCAAATCAGAGCTACTGTATTTTCTGTAGATATACAATCACAAATTAGTAAGCTCTTAAATTAGTGGGCTTCTGCTGGAATCACTGGCAAGGTCTTTAAATACAGTATGAGCAGTGTGAACACACTTCTGTAATACACCCAATTAGTAAATAATTCTGTTACTCATTACCCAATTAAAGATTGCTTTTCTTTTTACACATTTTTACACATGTTTGTGTGAGTTTGGTTGTTTATGAATATGTATAGCCTCTAGAAGTAAAACATGGAGTACTCATTTATAGAGTATTATTTCTGAATTATGAAACTGAAAAGCACTTCTTCAACAGTAGATATTTATGAGGTTCTTAATTGTGTAACAAATGCAGGTGATGGATGTGTAGAGATTAAACCAGATGTCTTAGTCTCTTGATCTTTAAATTGTCAGCTAGTGGCACTCTTTTTTTTAACTAAGTCTGTTTAATCATTTCTTCTTTCAAAAGAATGTTCCATGTTTTGCTTTAATGATGGACACTACTTCCTGCCCTACAAGCTGTGAAGCCTGATGAGAAATTTTAACAAATTAAAAAAGAGATAAGGAACATCTTGATGAAGCATCTTAATTGTTCAAAGAGTGAATAAATACATCACAAAATGACAGGATAGGGCCACTGAATAAACAGATGAAAAAAACCAGTAATGACATTTTTGTAAAGAAGTAATTACACTGAATGAGTCATTAAGAACATTCAAATTCATATGAATTATTGTAAGCACAGAGAAAAATACTGAAGCAAATTTATAGACGAAGTTTTGTATAATGTATGTTTTTAATCTCTGGATATGTTTTATGTCAATAGAAATGCAAGTTCAATTTTAGTTTCAGTAATATTTCAATAACTTTGTAAAAATGCCATAGAGTACAAAGAATTTGATCATGTTTCTTTCTAAAATATGGAGAAAAACAAAGAAATAACTTTCTAAATAAAGAAATAATACTCTGAAGGGAAAATTATTTATAGTAGCTATTTATTAGTATTTTCTGTTTTAAAAATCACACTTTTCTCTCTGAAAAAAAAAGGTGAAAGACTTTCTCCTTGTTCTAGACATGAAACATATGCAAAAAAAGAGAAAGGTTCTCATCAGTTGACAACAGGGCAGAGAATTTGAGAATATTAATTGATTCTAAAACTGAAAAAAGAAGAAAAAAAGATTAGATGAGATGAATTAGATCTTTAGCATTTCAAGGATGCATAGTGAAACACCAGTGCTATAGTACTGATTCCTCATCTGGAATTCCATAAGCAGTGACAGTGGAAGCTACATAACAAATATAAATCCAAATCTGAATAAATTCACATAGGGTCATTAAGAAAATCAGGTGAATAAATTTTTTCTTCTATGAGAAGTGCATTAAAAAATCAAAGCATACTTAGTCTAGTAGATAGAAACTAGAAGGGATTCCATTGCTATCTGCTAACACCAGACATATACAGAGAGAAAAGCTCATCTTCAGTGGAGGTAAAAGTAAGCTCAGAATCAAAATTGATATTTTAACTGGGAAATTAAGAAAGTCTTGAAGAAAATCCTTCAGAATGCTTACAGGGAAGTAATACAGTATGTTTATGTGGAGCTTGAAGTTATGAAAAGGATATAGTGTATGTTACGATTTCTTGTAGTGGGAAGAGAATGGATCTGGTGACAGTGAAGTAAGCACAGCAATTGGCATAGAAGTTGTGTGAGGTTCTGGTCCCATCATCTGTTAGCTTAGTACTAACTGACTTGAAAATACCTAACAGAAAAAAAATCATTTTCTGCTTTTATTCCAAATAGTGTCCATGCCCATGAAGATGCTTCCAGTCCTGCATTGTGTTTGCTGTACAAATATGGTCTGAAAAAAAAAAAAGAATGAAAATAGTTTCCCTTTCTTGGGTGGCTTCTCTCATTTGCTGCTGCTTCTCCTGACATGTGCATACTGACTCCTGCAGAATTATAGTACACCTAGTCTGATCTACTTACAGTTGAAGTGACTATATAAAGTGTATATAGAGAGTAAAGTTAATGTAGTACAGTGTCTGAAACTGATAGACCTTTACATGTGTAAATCTAACATATAGTAACAAGAGAAGATTTTTTTTGTCTTTACGTTCCAAATACTACAACTTTTCTCAGAGATAGACTGCCCACCATATCTATCTGCACTGTTCATCTTTTCCCTGTCATATGAGAAGAACATGTTATTACCACTTAACTCTAGCATGGATGTATCCATGGATGTTATTTCCAACATACTAGTCACTGTACAGACCAGGGGGGGAAATTTTTTGCTCATGAATTTTGAAATCTAATGAGTCCTTTTAATGTGTGAAATCTAGGTGAGAGTCATAACTTGAACTACTCACAGCTCATGTACAATTTACAAGGCAATAGCAGGGATATAAACATGCCTGAATCTCCAAAGGGAAGTAAAGGAATGGATGGGCAACACCACACTCCTAAAATCTCACTCTGGACCTAAAAGTGAACCCCCTTGTGTAATGGTGTATATAGGATTGATAAAGGATGATAAAGTATTTGCACTTCTCTAATTACTTGTGTGAAAAGGCTGTAAACCTGAAGTTTGGAAATCCTAGATTTCAGATCAGACAGTCAATTATTTTTAGCATTTGCAGCTAGGGTATTAACTGTTACAAGCTGCCTGACAGCAGCAGATAAACTGAGAGATGTCGGTCATCTTTTCAGCTAAGTCACTTATTTAATGTTTTGCAACAAACCTCAGGGAAAATGGACAATATTGCAAATATATATATAGGGATCCTCTAATTGTTTGTGCATCAAGATAGCTTTGGAAATTAAATAAGGATATTCAGGTTTTTTTCTCATACGTTATCACAGATCATACAAGGTAAGTGTTTAATCGCTGAGCCTTGAACATTGGCAGCAGACCAAGAGAAGTGAAAAGGTTAGACAAAAATGTCAGTTTTAAATTTAGAGTGCTAATGCATTCACTCCAAACAGAAAATCCATAAACTAAAATGAAACCAGTAGGCCAGCTAGAAAGCTTACTTTGTCTACAAAGTTCTTAAAGTTTCTACGCATTCTGTATCCAAAATATGCCTGTCTCATATTACCTGGAGATTAAAGCAAACTGATTTGCCTTCTGCAGATGCTGAGTAATGCTGAAAAAAACAGTCAGCCTGTTTAGGTGCCTGAATATGAATAGAAAAGCTTTCCTTTAGGTACCTCTGTTTTGCACATTTTGCCTAACTGATTTTTTTTCCATCAGACTGCACAGTGAATGATGTTCAAACATGTCAATTATATATAACCTATTCCTTTTCCTACATTCTACCCTTCAGGTTGCTTTTCATAAGTGTAATTTGAAAGTTGTCAGGGAAGAACAGAAAAATGTCTTTAATTTACTTCTAGTTCATGCCCACTAACTTACATTACAGCAAGATACACTCCTTTATAGTAAATTAAAACTACACACATCACAGCCAGAATATCAGCTGTGATTAGACAAGTCAGCAGGATAAACAGGAAAGCATGTTTATTGCATGAAGGAATATATTACGGTATATATATGTGTGTGTGTGTATATATATATACATACACATGAATTCTTGTATTATTTGATTCAAAATGCAATTTCATTGTATTAAGACATGGCTGAAGCATATATTATACCATGGTAATTCTCTAAGTTTATGGACATGCTCTTTAATTTAAAAATCTATTATGCTGCTTTTGAGTTGGACACCAGGAATATTACTTTTTTAAAGTCTGTCTTCCTTTAAAATCATAAAGGGTAAACAGTTAAGTTAAATCTACTTTAGATATTTTCTTATCACCTTGAAAATGGCAGAAATCTTGTGCCAAGTCTGGGACAACGTCTTTTAGCTGGTTTATTCAACTCTGACACTATCAGAGACTTTTTTTATTTAGGTTCAATGGGGTTTTCCTCTTCAGCCAAGATGTTCAAGGTCCCCTGCAAATGGCTGCATCTGGTAGAAGCCCAGATTTCTGTATACCAGTGTAAGACCCCACAAACTTGGTTCTGGCGGAACATAAGCCTGGAATATTTGTAAGTGTTACGCAGTGGAGTGGCAACCCTGTTTAGATACCAATGCTTTCCTGACTCACTCTGGCAGGTGTATTAAGGTGCTTTCTCTTACTGTCCATGCAACAGCATGAACAGTAATACAGTAAATGGTAAACATAAACATAAACAGTAAAACAGTTATAAAGCATGAGCTGGAATTGTCTTCAGTTTATATAAATCTTTATAAATGTTGCTGCAAACCCACAGTGCATATTATTTTAGTATCAAAAACTATCAAATAGCTACTGAGTGGAAGTGTTTTGATTTCCTTTTACTTTAGATCACACTTTAATCTCATTTCTAAAGCATTTAAGCAAGCAGTATTTACACCTCTAAGCTTGTTACAACATGACTGGCATCAGTGCCGTGGTTCTCACTAAAAGCAGGTAACCAGTATAGATTTCTAAAATTTCAGGAGGCATGGTTTAAAATAAGTGTTGTCAGTTTGAAATTTAGTCACTGTAAAATAGTCAAGACAGTAGTCACTTGTGATTAATCACGTTATTTGAATTGTTCTGCTACTATGGGATGCTTTTGCAAACATACACATTTTTTACACTTTTTTTTTCACACATTTGTGACAATATTGCTGAAATTATATATTATGAGAGAGTTCAATGGAAAGGACTGTAGAAAGTACTAGCAAATAAACCAAAAAGAAGTAAATAAAAGGTTTTAATTTCCTTCACACATCAATCCTGGCGTTCACTTATTACTACTTTTCTGCTGCTAAGGGTTATAATGGTTGTTCTATCCTTTATATAATCTCATCTGAAATAAAATTTACTACAATATTAATCACTACCAATTATTCTTATGTTGTAGCTTTCTAGATGGTGCCACAAAGGAATTAAAGCTTACTGAAATTAGTCATCTTTCCTATTACTGGTTTGGGATTTTAAGATATTGTCACATAATAATAGGGAAGAGGAACACCCAATCAAAGAAGTGAAGAGTGTGACATAACAGAGGTGGAAGATCATATTACAAAATTTAGTCCAAACCTGAGTCATGCTTTATAGAGTAGACTTTACTTACTGTAAAATATAGAGGATTTTTTTCTTTCATTTTACCTGTGGCAATCATTCTAGAAATAGTTTTCTCATATATAATTTCAGTAAGAAATAAAGGTGTGGGGAAAAAAGAACCTGTGTTTTTAAGCTGATGTGGCCCAACAATGATTATGCCCAACACTTCCAATGATCGTTTATTGAGCAAACAGGTTCTCCCTGTCCCCAGGGCTTCCCATGCTCTTGGGTGCTCTGAGGGACACAGTGGAGGAGCAGATGGATTTCTGCATTTCAGGCAATATAGATGTAAACATCTGTGATGAAAAGCTTAACAAATGATCATCACACTTGCTTGTAGGTAGCAGAATCATTTTAAAATGTCAGTAAAAAAATAATTGTGATCTGACTTAAACATTGAGGAGAAGTAAGGAAACACCACAGTCAGAGCCAGCCATTCAAGCCAACCTGAGATTTTTCAATGCCACAAACCTGATAAATGTAATCTTTCTGAAAGATTTGGTTAAAATAATTATTGTTGAAGCATCAGACATAAGAAAAACCCTTTTTTCTTATCTGTTTGTTTGTTTTACCCTAGAGCACCATTGTTAGAGTGTCTTTGCACTTCAGATAGTTTTAAGGCAGTAGAACAATCAATATTATCAATGTTAACCAGCAGCAAGGTTCATACTTCATTAGCTAACCCTTAATCATTTAGATTAAGGATCATCTAACAATAGTAAGGTTTTCATCTAATATGAATGAAAACTTGAGACTTCACAGAATCACAGAGTGTTAGGGGTTGAAAGGGACCTTGGAGATCTTCGAGTTCAACCCCCCTGCCAGGGCAGGATCATATAAGATACCCTACAACCTAATCTACCCTACAACCTAATCTACCCTACAACCTAATCTACCCTAACACAGGTCACTCAGGAACACATCCAGGCGAGTTTTGAAAATCTCCAGAGAAAGAGACTCCACAACCTCTCCGGGCAGCCTGTTCCACTGCTCTGTGACCCTTACTGTAAAGAAGTTCCTCCTCATGTTAAGGTGGAACCTCTTGTGCTCCAGCTTATATCCATTCCCCCTAGTCCTATCACAAGGCATGAGTGAGAAGAGGCTGTCCCTTTCCTCTTGACACTTAGCTCTCATATATTTATAAACATTTATCAAATCCCTTCTCAGTCTTCTCTTTTCCAGACTAAAGAGCCCCAGGTGTCTCAGCCTCTCCTCATAAGGCATGTGCTCCAGTCCCTTCATCATCCTTGTAGCCCTCCATTGGACTCTCTCAAGCAGATCCCTGTCTCTCTTGAACTGGGGAGCCCAGAACTGGACACAATACTCCAGGTGAGGTCTCACCAGTGCAGAGTAGAGGGGGAGGAGAACCTCCCTTGATCTGCTGGACACGCTCCTCTTGATACACCCCAGGATACCATTGGCCTTCTTGGCCACAAGGGCACATTGCTGCTCCATGGAGAACTTGTTGTCCGCCAGGACTCCCAAGTCTTTCTCCACAAGACTGCTCTCCAGCAGACTTGCATGCTTATTTCCTGACAACAGTCAGGACATGCCCACTGACATGATGTTAACTTTGAAGCTAAGGAGAATTAGACAAAAAACATCAGTTTCTGGTGTTCACATTGTGAGTTTCAAGTTTTAGGTGAAAGGTCCCTGTGACAGACATGGCAAAACTTCTGAGTCAAGATTATTTTCCATCAGAGCCTATGAACACAAGAACAGCAAGACAGGTTTAAGACCTAAGACTGCTATCAGGTCAGCAACACAGCCACAGCAGCACAGAGTTTTGTACAAGAACAGTAAATTAGGTTTTGCTAAACTCTGTCATTCCCAATTCCCGTGCTTACTATCAAGTAGACTGCACCAACTCTGTAGGCACAACTCAAAGGACAACAAACTGTAGTTCAGCATGAGCGGTAGAAACTTAATAATCCTAGTCTATTTAGAGGATTCTTTCAGGCTGTTTTGTGTCTATTAAAAATTACTTTTAAAAAGGTACTCATGTGGGACAGATCTTTTTAAAATGAGAAACTGATGAATTATAGGCTAGCTTAATTTTAATTCATGGAAAAATATTTAATTACAAATCATTTCTGACTACCTAGAAGTTAAGAAGGAAATAAGAACCACCAGACATTTGTTATGATAGAGTGTCATCTCTTTTGAGACATTTAATGAGGTTCTGTATAGCATCATATATATTGACTTCACTAAGATTTGTAGCAGTATCTTGCATGGTTAGTTGAAACTGCTGTAAGATGAGCATGCAGATGGATAAAAGCAAGTTCTGAAGTTCATTGTCAACTTAGAAGGATATTCTAAGTAGGATTTTAGAAAGATCTGTATGGAAGCTATTTAAAAATGTCATTAGTAGCTGCTTCACAGAATACAGACCTGGCTTAATAAGACTGCAGGCACATTTGAATATGGTGCTGGGATTCAATGTGACCCTAACATTGGAGAAATAATCCTTGGAAAGATGGATATTGTTCAACAAGGACAAATGTAAAGTTAGACATGTAGAAATAATCAGCTGTCTGTCATAGGAGTGGAAGGGTCTGAATTACAGTTATGCAGAAAAGGTCATACAATTTTTAGGAGATCAAAGGCTGAATGTGAACCGTGGCTGCTGCACTGCTAAGGAAAGGCATATAATACCAGCATGTATAAATAATGTAACTTCAAGACAAATGAAGTGGCCCTTTCAGATTATGTAGTGCTGGCCAGGCCACTACTTGTCACATCTTGGATGTAACAGTCCAAAAAAGAATTTGACTATCAGTGGGAAATCTAAAGGAGAGCAAACAAAAGGATCAAAGATTGAAGTGATGGCCTTGTTAGAATCTTGACGTTGTCAGAGAAGCAGCAAAGAGCAAGAAAACAAATCACTCTCATGTTCACTGTGGACGGAGTGACACAGTATCACAGAACTGAAGTTGAAAGAAGATTTGAAGTGTTCTTGCAGGCAACTTCTAAATCATCCCTTCTAAATATATTCTGTGTTAGACCTTGATTCATTAGTCTGAGTGGAAAAATATTGTTGAGTCCCTACTCTGATATTGAGAAACCTCCCGCTCAAGGAATCAGATCATACAAAAGTCAGTTGACAGAATAAATTCTTATGCAAAATGAAGATATCCTACAGCATGCTGTGTGAGAATTACTACCATTCCTTGTTTTAAGTATCATTTCCAGATAATGCCCAACATTTGCATATTGTCAGGCAAAGAAAATTTTCAAGAATCTTTCAAGAAAATCAATTTTTCCAGTCACTGTTTCTCATAGAAAAGATGTATGCAAGCACTATCTCTACTCAACAGTCACTTATTACTTATAATTATTAAAAATGTAGTAATTGGAATTTACTTCTGAAGAGAAAGGTAAACATTATTTTACACAAATCCTTAAAGGAAAATGTAACCATTTAGATTACTCCTGATAAAATTAGGCCCAGCAAGTTAACCTTTAGAGAACAAGGCAAACAACCCATTCATGAGAGCTTGCCAGGCAGGCACAATTTATTCTTACAATATTATACTTATTGCCTATGTAGCTAGACACAATCTGATCTGATATTTGATGTACGTTGTGTGGAAGAAGTGTTACTTTACAAAAGATTCTAAAAATTTTGCCTGTTGAATTACAGAAGAAAATGAACAAACAAATGGGGAGCTGTGAATGAAGCAAATAAATTGATGAGTCGGATAGAAAAAATGTATTTCCCCTATTTAAACCCTGACTCTTATACAACAAAATGCGTCTTATATCTCCCAGAACAAGTTCTGCAAATAGGCTATGCTTGGTCCTCCCTTTGTGTTTAGCCCTTCACATTTTTGCCTTCTTATAGAGAGGGAAATTAGGAAGATATCCTCATCTGAATTTACTAAATGTATAAAAAATAATAGAATCAAAACATGATTTCTCACGTTCTGTACAATAGGCAGGAAACTCTTACCACTTCAATCCCAACTCCCTGTGATCATCTTGTATCAAATGCACAAAGTAGACACACCTCTTACAGCAAAAGGATGATTTGATCCACTGTACAATAATAAGCTATATTTCACATTTCTAAAAGTCATGATTTCTTTTTTTTTTTTTTTTTTTTATAATTAGAGTTTAATAGAATTTACAACCTTCTAAGATTGTCCCCTTCCTTCTAAAACTTAGCTAGTTTAGTATCTTCTGGGAGTGATAAATCCATCATTCTTGCCAGGCTCAGTATCAAGTTTTCATTGAAAAAACAACTTGATAAAAAAAAAACAAACCAGCAATAGCAATATGTCACGCAACCTAGGAGAAAACATATATTGAAAAACGTACTCTGTGCTCTTTTGAACCTTTGTGAGAAGTGATCTTGAAACGAGAGCTGCATTAAACTTTTTCTTAAAGTTCTGAATTGCAGAGAAAGAGTTCCTTTCGGAGAAAATCTTTTGAACTTTATATATTTGGATCAGCTGTTTTAGCTGGAAAACCTGCAAGAGCACTTTTGCTACATAAATTTAGAACAAAAATAGTATGTTTAATTTAGTGTATTTACATTTTTTTGAGGAGGATTTCTGAAATTACTTTTCTTAAGCTCTTTCTAAGCTTTCAAAGGTTATAGGACTTTAAAAAATAGTTCAAATTCCTGCAGTTTTAACTGAGGTGTATGTGTAGTTTCAGGGAAAAGAAGAATTTTGGAAAGATATATTCAGCATATTAAAGATAGTTTGATATAATTTACTTTAAGGTTAAGAAGCAATAATTCACATATTATCCTAACTAGAGAGAGAAACTATTACATAATATCTTTGCAATTGAAAAAAAATGGTTCTGTATCATATTCACAGATAAATGTCATTGGAACATTTCCTTGCAACTGTGTTATATCCATCATTTTTTAACATACTGTTTCAAATTATATACTAGGTCAGATTGTTTGGCCAGAAAACACTCTGATTATGTAGTCTACCCTTCTTTAAGATACAGGACCTTGGTCCTCCCTAAATTATTGTTTTAACTAGGAGATGACTTCTAAAAGCAAAATATTTTAAGAGATAAGAACTCACACCTAGTAGTCTTGTTCCAATGGCTAATAACTTTTAGTATTTAAAATTCTTAACACATTTTTGGTTTTAATTTTTCTAGCATTAACTTATAGTATTTAGCTCTTGTTGTGTTTTTCAGTGAAATGTTGAGGAGCTTTCCATCAAGAAATTTGTCAGTCCCTCAAGACTCACTGTGATCAAATCTTTGATATGATTTTCTTGATACCCTAAACATAGAGATTTTTAGTCTTTGACTATAAGGCATGCTTTACAATACTTTGATCATCCTCCTGGTTCCATTTGTAATCATTTTCCTTTGGTGTATTTGCATTCACTTTTGAGAATTAGGTTTACTCTAAAACAATCATGCCCACTACTTAACTTACACTACAAATTATGTCTATGATGGTAACAAAGTGCTCTTCATTCTGGCTACAGTAGTAAATGTCATTTATCAGTTTGATAACAGGGTTACCCTTGAGTTTTATAGAAAGAAAATGTCTGCTGGAATTTTCTTTTCAGCAGAATTTGTCCAAATATGCACTTTGTACTGATTTTATGTCCAGTCTTTCTCAGTCTCTCTTGACTTCCCTCGGTTGATTAAACTATGTTGCAATACCGCTGGGATAACTTTTTCAAAAGTATCATGCCTTGGTGTGTTGCTCATCTCCCCTAAAAATTAATGGTAAAGATCCTGTAGACTTCCAGCTGCAGAGAGGACAAAGTGACAACATTTCTGAAAGACCTTAGCTTAATTAATTTCTTCTTAATAATTTGTAATATATTTACTGAAATCATCCTTTGAAACTGAAGTGGCACATGACCCAATCATATAAAGTAGTTTTGAGAAAATGGTAAGGTTTTCTTGGTGTTTCAAAGCCAATATGTTTTGTAGCAGAATGCTTTCCTTTTGTTTTTAATTTCTGAGTCTTCTTGATATCGATTATGCATGCTTCCAATTTTTTGAATTAAAGATGGTATCTATCTGTTTTCTTCTGTATTTCAAGGGTTTCTATTCTGAAGTGTTACTTCTTATGCTACAGCAGGTTACTTCAGTACAATATTTACCAGATTGTGCCCTTCAAGTTACTATCCACATTCCAGATTAAACTTCCATGTATTGTTTTGCAGGATAAGTTTAATATTAGATCCTATACTCATTCTTAAGGTCAATTGTATTATTTCTACGGATTTGCTGATTTTCTATAAGTTACAGCATGTTATTAACTTAGAATCAGAAGAAATCCCATAATCTACCATTGAAATAGTAGCACTTAAAAGTCCATGTATTGTAAATTACTATTCAGCTACACTGTCATATGTGACTTGGAACGTTCATTCCAGAATTCTTCTTACCCTATGGATTAAGAAATTACTAAAAAACTTAGGGACATCCAGAGTAAAAATATAATGACAGTCTCATTCAAACTACAGGGTTTGAATCTCCATAGTTCCCTAACTTTTATGTTGGTATCACTTCATTTGAATCAATGGTGTGATTTCCTGGAGAATCAGGATGCAAAGGGTTAGTGCAGAATCCAGCTTTATTCAATCTTCATTAGTGATCTGGAGGTGGAAGCAAACAGCTCATTAACAGAATTTGCAGATGCTAATAAATTGAGAGAAGCTATGTACCCAAGGGAATATTGCAAAATAATAAAAGGGCATCCAACAGGAGTTTAAAATGTGGGCAGAAAATATCAATTTAGCTCAGGAGAGCTTATATTAAAACAATTCAGAAAATAATTAAGAACACAAATAAAAATGCAAATTAATCAATATCTTATAATAGAGAATGAGACATTGAATCAGCAGAAGGATATCTTTTCTCTTAAGTGTTTGGAAAGGAAATCACTAACCTTTGCTTAGAATTAGAACTTGTCATCAATGATAGGTAAAATAGGTAGGCAAAATGGATAGTTTGAGGCAACATGCAAGATTCTTCTGCTTTAGAGTTTTCAGTGAAATGATGAAGTCTATAATTCACTATACATGCTCAGTGAACTCCAGCAGTGGATTTTCCACAGTTTTGGTTGTCTAAATATTCTCATTCTTTAATCAGTCTGGCAGAAGGGTGATTGGATTTAACCCTGATGAAAATTTATATCATAATATCCAGTTTGGAATTTGTAAATATGGAAATTGTATATGTCTTTTGACCTTTATTAATTTTTATGCATTGGTAAAGATTAAGAATTTTGTTAAAATAAGTTAATACAAGAATTGCTGGTACTAGATAAAGAGTAAGTATTACATCCCCTTGACCTGTAAGGAAATCCTCACAAAGTTCTTTCAGTCTTTTACTAAGTATATTTACAGAATTAAATAACAATGCTATTATGTTTTAAACTACAAATGATTAGATAAAGTCATTAATTTTAATTTTTGTCCTTGAATCTCAGTACCTGAAGACATTTACATGTCAGAAAAAAAAAAAATCTGTAAAATCACTGATTACAAGAAAATCATAGTTGTTTATACATAATTTTTATTCATGCATTAGGTTCTGTGTTTTCTCCCTGTAGGGAATCATATCTCAGATGTACAGAAAAATAAAAATTGTACTGCTTGCTTTGGCTAACTGTAAAGACACAGGAATGAGCTCATCAGGACATAATGCCATTCAGATGTGAGCCTGAGGTTTGCTAAACATTGCCAATGATTTTGAAAGCTAATCCCTATTTCTTTTATATTTAGAAAGTTAAAAGTGTAATTTAAATTTTCAGTTTGTTTATCTCAATGTCCAAACATAATGCAGGTCATTATATACCCAACATCTTTTGCAGCAGTATCTTCCATCCAATACTTTCCTACCCAGGGCATTTTTCTCCTTGTTATCTTTTCTTCTTGTTTATTTGTTCAGTATTCACATCAAACCAGAAAGCGCTCCTTTTCTATTCCCAATACAACTATTCTTCTTTCTCTCCTGCCTGCCTTTTATTAGAGTGGTGTTTACTGCAGTAGCCATTCTGCTTTTCCCTTCCTTCTGTAATTGCATTGAAGAATATTTGGAATGATTCCATTTGTCTCTAAAGACTCTTTAAGATCAGATTAGTTGATCATCTCATCATTTTGCTGTTCCTTAGTTAGAGGTGGCCTAGAGCTCCTCCTTTTGAGCTTGACTTAATATGATGCTTTCCTGTCATTGCCACTCAAGCATATGTATCACAGCTGTGAAGCTGTGGAACATGCAAGTGTTGGCAGTTATCAAGCTTGCTTTGCATTTGAGGATGATGAGATAAAAAAGAGCTGCAGCATCCTGAGACATGAATGATCACATATGGGGCAGAAAGAAAGAAAATAAAGATTCTGCAGGCTTTGACCTCAAGCGCACATTTTTGTGTGTCTGGTTGCCTAATGATACACATCTGTGAAATCAGCATTGTATGCCCTCTAAAAAAAAAAGGCATTTCAATTTGTTGATGTTATTGTGGAATGACAGAGCATGATTTGATCAGCATTTGTACAGTAGAATCGAACTCAAGAAAAATGAGGAATACTGAAAATATGTAGGCTTTGCAGACAGGCAGAGGAGGATGAGCAATGGAATGGAATTTCAGCTAATGTGTGTGGTATGTCCGGAATCTTTATATGAGACATAGTATTAAAATTGAATTTCTGAGAAGAAATATAGGACTGTCAGAGAAAAAACACTGGCAGCATGACAAAAAAATAGTCCTTGCTTTCATTCTGTTATTTATCTGCTTTGCAAGCATAAATCAGACATTATGGTTTAACACAAAATAGTATGTCACTTTCCCCTATTCAATTCCACAGGTGTCCAGTGAGACAGTCTTCTTGGCTGTCAAATACACATACCTTGGAATTGCACAGGCGTACATTTAAGGCCAGGTTCGCTGTCTTTCACCAACTGCAGTCCTCTCATTCATCACATTAGGTCAGGTCACCAAAGTGTGCTGGTGGGCTTGCTTGGCTGGCTTCCCTGCATGGCAGCTGCAGAGTGCTGACCATGATTAATCGTGTTGCATTTACAGTGCTGTATTAATTGTTTTGCTTCACAGACAAAAAAAAACCTTTCAAAACTGTTAGAGATCTAACAGGATACAAGTTGCCAATTTGGTTTCTTTGTATCAGGAATTAAAATTTGTCAAGCACCAACATTACATACATATCATAGCTGATGCGATAATCTAAATTCATCAAAAATTCATATTTGTAGTTTAATATTGGTGTTATAACAATGTTATAGCACTGAGAAATCTTATATTTTCTCCTATGATTATGACTCATGATGCTGATGATCATTAAGTATCTTCCAGACATATAAGCTGATAGTGTTTTTAGATTCTAAAATAAATGAATAACTAGAAAATATCAATATTTCTTTTTAATTTAAAGTTTTGTATTTTCTCTAAAAAACTTTTTTTATCTTATAAGTTCATGTGGTCAATAGTTTTTGCAGTTTATACAAAACCTGAAAACAAAAGCCAAATTGTTTAAATGCCTCTTTTTTTTTTTTTTTTCTGTAATTGAAAAAAACCCATACTTTTAACATTTTTAAATATAACTGTAGTCTCTGATTTGAATAGGAGCATACAGGATTTATTTCCTTTCTGTCCCAAATGCTGAGTCCAATATGGTACTCCTTAAAGCTAGACTCAGGGTGGTATCTTCGACTGGTTTATGGCCAGAGTACCCAGTACTATTTTGTTGTATTAAGTCCTAACTTTTTTATTCTTTTCAAAATCCATCCTAAATCTTTAGTCTGTGATTTCACATCCAAGATTAGTAAGCCTAATAGCTGCTCCCTACCAAAGAAGACAACGCTGTCTCTTCTTTTCCCATCATTAGCCACAGAGTCCTCCCATCTTCCTTACTGATGTTCATCTGATACATGATGGGTGAACTGATGATCAAAAATTATTCCTTGAGGGGGTGGAGACAGGGAAAATCGCTTCTTTGTTGATATCTTAATTAGTTTACTGTGAAGAAAGAGAAGGGCCTTCACTGACAGAAGTCGAATATCCATGTATGGTGGGAAAGAGTTGCAGAGGTAAGGACAGAAATCTGTTATGACAGCAGAAAACATGAAACTCACCTTTAGCATCTGGTCCACAGCTTGCTAGGTTAAATAGAAAGGTTCTCATTGGGTAGGAATCCCAGAGAATTCTGAATCACATTCTTACTGAAATTTACAGTGCCCTCATAGTTATTATTCACAATACTCATAGCTGAATGCCCCACATAAGTGTGAAAATCCAGCAATACACAATATTATACTGCTTATTCTGGTTTTAGTTCAGCATGGTCTGAGCAAATTATCATTCATTCTGGTTCTTCTCTCATTTCTGCCTGTAAAATCACAGATATCTCTTGTTGATGAAATTCATATTATGGATTCTGCAGAACTGGACTGAAGAAAGTATCAGAGTGGCCCCTTGGATCTAGCTGAGGATGGGGTGACACAGTGGTGAAGGGCTAATCAGCTCCTTTTTCCTTCCTGTTTGGAAGCTTCTAGAAAAACAAGGTGCTTGTAACTCAGGAAAGCTATTCTCAAAGTCTCTATTCAAAACAAAAATAAACAACCCATAAAACAAATTCAATAAATACATTGGCTTTCATATCCTCTGTGAAATGTTATCTGTTCTGAGAAGTAAACTTCACCCAGATCAGAGAAGATAAAGGCTACACTAGATTAAGTTGCATTGGTTTATGATATTAGTACCTTTAGCTGTGTGCCTTGCCTCTCTGATCATGCTGAATATAATAGAAGAGCTGCATGCCCACCCCTCTTCCTCCTTTCTTCATAGGCTTGTTTTTTACCATAAATCCTCTGCTTTTCACTACTTGAATTAATAATCTGAGCTATGAACTTGAGTGAGTCATGTAACAAAGTATGTTTCCTTCTACATCTCCTGATATGGGCCAGTAAATTCCAGTAGAACAAATAAGAAGTGAATATCATGTAGCCATTAAGTGCTATTGGCAAACATCTGTCAGATCCCTAAGAAAAAGAGTAAGAAGCCATACTCTCAGCATAGTTTGGAGGAAAGAGGGAATTCTGAGGCCAAATCTAAGCCTTGTAACACTGAAAAAAAGAACCTATTTCAGGTATCTTCTGCCATCTCATTCCTCTCAAAGTTCATAAAAACTACATTTTTTTTCTTATAAAAAGACAACATCTTGGAAGAAATCAGTCCATGAAGGTCAGCTTTTAGGCCAAATAAATGTACCAAAAATTTGTTTCCATGAAAGGCAACAAGAGACTAACAGGCACACTGACAAAGGAGTCCCATCTAATTGTATGTGATGACATCTATTTCAGTGCATCACATAAAAACACACAGAAGAAACATTTTATTAGCATGGTAACCATAATATAATGCAGAATTTTTTGTCATGCACAATTCACATTATTTGTGCAGCATGACTAATACATGTAGAGAATTGGAATGTTTTAACATGTCCCTTTAGAAACTCAGATGAAAATTAATATGCAGTCTGATAAAAGTGAGAAATAGAACACAGCAAATTTTCCAATACATTGGCTTTCCTCTGAACTATTAGTGCCATCTGGTTTAGAGGACAAATAATTCAGGAGAAGTAGTAGTAT
The DNA here is from genome assembly GCA_025345505.1 of Todiramphus chloris collaris. NCBI lineage: Eukaryota > Metazoa > Chordata > Aves > Coraciiformes > Alcedinidae > Todiramphus > Todiramphus chloris. The sequence goes on from JANVCC010000035.1 coordinate 26,392,032, forward strand.
CTGATCGATCTAAGAGTAAGAGTGATCTCCTGTTGGAATAGAAGTTCTTAATACATTTGGTGTCTCTACTGCTGACAGGGGAAACAGAGTGAAGATGAAAAACAGGGTGTATGGCTGAAACAGCAGCACTTTGATCTTAGTCTGTGCTTTTAAAGAGCTCTGCATCCTTCAGAGCCTGGAATACATTAAATCAGCTCTTAAGTTTCTCCATCTGAGTGTAGGGAGAATTGTTGCTACAGAGAAGAACAGGATTCAAAACCTTAATGGTGAGTTTCAAAACTTAGCTATAGAGTACCCTTCAATACAATCAGGGTCATAATGAAATATCTGGCCTTGTACACTATTATTGCTCTTAAGGAACAAGAGTTTTGATTATTACAGAGCTGCAAGTCCATGTTGAAGCCTCCGCAACCCCCATATATATATATATATATCTCCAAGATTAATCAGGGAAGTCTACTAAAAATTTCTGATGAATACATTAATGTTTGGTATTTTTGTTGTTGGCGGTGGTTTTGTTTGGGTTTTTTTTTTCCTGGGTAATAGTTTGTGGGATATATAAAACAAATATAGATTTTTTTTTTTTCCTAACTAGTTTTTTTATGGCAGTTACATACAATGGACACTGGAATGGAGTTCAATCCACTCAAAAATCCAAAACTTTGTTAAAATCTTTGCTATTCTGTCTTCACAGGAACTTGCTGTGTCAGCATAACCCAGTGTTAGAAACATGTAAGAATGAAGTAACAATCAATAATAACAGCAGTGTAGGACAAATTTCCTACATGTTTTTTTTTTTTTATTTCTAATGCTTGAAGGCATTAGACTGTTACAACAGTTTCTCCTGAGATCCTCACCAGATAAAAAATGTTACAGCTGCCTTGATCCTTCTGTTTAATTTTCGAAATCCTTGAGTGGGTGTGCCAGCTACTCTGCTTCACCTAGATCACATGGGATATGTGGGCAAACATAACCAAAACAGTTCTGTAATTCTGTAGCCAAGTTTATTTCAGCTTAGAGAACCTGAGCCACATTCTCCAGATGAACTCACTCCTGAACTCTTGTACTGCAGCTAAATTTTAACATGGCCAAGTACATTTCCCTTCTGCTTTACCATATTTGACTATATTCAAAGCGTTGCACAAGGAGGGCACAGAAGCAGTTTTTCCATATCTCTGCCCGCTGGCAGATCCATCCCTGTGTGGCTCCCAGGCTGACCCACATTCCTCCCTGCCTCCTGTGCTCATGAAGAAGGCAGAAAGCCTGTTCTTGTAAACAATTGGTAAAGAACTGGCACAGATTTTCCTTTCTGGAGTATTTTTCATACTTTTCTATGTATTTACAGTCTTCTTTTTTTATCACAGAGATTGCCTACATGAAGTATGAAGCAATAGTACTCCCTCTTAAGAAGGGCCGTAGTTTAATTCAAATGTCTGTTCTAGTTTTGGTTTGTGTGTCTATTTTAAGAGAGCTAAGTTGCAGTTGTGAATGAAATGTAATCCACTTGTGCCTGTCTTCACAATTTACATTCAATAATTTATTTTCACCTCTAGCTCAATGTCTAATTGCTCTCGATACTATGGAAAAAATGGAAAACCCCCAGTTGTACAGCTTCAGGTATTCTGTATGCCAATATTATTTTAGATCGTCTTATCTACAGAGGGTTGGTTTCCAAATAAGACACTCTTCAATATATTGCACCTTCTTCCTATTTGCTTACATATTAGTTGGGTCAGAAGATTTGAAAGAACTACAGTCTTGTGCAATAATGTGTTTGGTGTCATTTTGGCTACACTAAACTTGGCATTGAATTACTCATCAACATACTGAAAAGCTTGCTCTGCTTGTAGGAGGACAATCAAATTGTCAACAAAGATCAGTAAATTAATGTTAACATTTTGTGTTTGAATTCTCTAGTTCTTCAAATCCTGTTCATAAAACAAGGAGAAACACATAATATAAAATGTGCTAGAAGCCTGATTAGAATTTAAATATATGAAAAGTGCTCTTATTTGTAACAGACTTGCAAAAACGAATCCCTAAATGTTTTTACATATTCCTGAAACTACATGTTACCAGAGACTCAGTCTTTCTCCAAGAAAAGTCTTCTGACTCATTGACATGATTTTTATCTGCTTTTGCTTGCCTTTCTTTGCCTTTTCTGTTTTCTTATTTGTCTTGTTTTAACTTTTTATTTTAATCTTTTTTATATACTTAGAGACATTAGTAATATAACTTTTCAGTGCTAGTGTTTTGGTATGATGTCTTCAGATAAGGTTTTCTTTTTCCATTGTTATATGTATTTGCAGGAGTAGCAAAAATAGAGGCAATTATTATTTTTGTGGAAATATTGAGGTTAGAGAATGTAGAAAAAAAATATTTCCTAATATTTCTGATGTGCCAAATATTTTCTTAGGTGGAAAATTTTCTCCTCTTATTATGCTTACTTACACCACAGTCTTTCAGTATATTTGCACTCTATGCACTGGTTTTAAAACAATATGCCTAAAACAAGACCAAAGACTACCTCTGCAGCCAAGACAAAGATAAAGCTGTAATACAAGATAACTGTTTCTTCACAAGATAAATGGCTCAGACACAAATACTGAAAGTATTAACACACATCCATCTTTTCCCTGACTTCCTTTGACTTCTATTGAAAAGTGGCCCCTCTTCAAAGTATGCGTTCCTTTACCATGAAGTTGCACCTGGAATGGAATATGGACTGGAAGGGACAGTAAGTATGAACAAGACAGTTATTCATGACCTTCTTGGAAATAAGTGTTCCTTAGAGGGGACACAGATGTAGTTACATAGATGCCTCTCCTAAAATGAGTACTGATAGTATATGTCCAAAAAAAAAAAAAAAAAAAGTAAAAAAAAAAATACCCATGGAAAGAAATGTGAAGATTTCTTCAAAATACATAAATTGATTTTATTGTGGAGACATTTTTCATGACTGTGGTTAATTATTTTCTTTGTTGGTTACTTTTTAAAGAGAAGCTTGAGGTTTTCTACAGTGTAATGTGTTTTTCTTTGCATGTCTGTTTTTGTTTTGTTGGTGGTTTTGTTGTTGGTTTGGTTTGGTTTGGTTTGGTTTTTTTGTGGGTTTGTTTTTTTTTTTTTTTTGGTGTGGGTAGGAGGCAGTGCTGGGCAGGAGTTAGTTTTTGTTGTTACCTGCTTACAGCAGAGGCACTTTCTTTCATGAGTACCCAGGAATAAAGTCTGCAGGCTGCTGTAGGATCCCAGCAAGAGCTCAACCTCTGAAAACATTCCCTGCAAAGCAGAGTCTGGCTGGGTCTTGTCACTGAAAAAGCAGAGGGAGTGGAAAGGCAACATTAGTATTTGCAACTAATTCTAATATGTAAGGGATGATGAATCCATAATGGTGTATGCACAAGGTCTCTGTAGATATCTTTCCAGCATACCACATTCTCAATACTCAATTTGTTGTTTCTGGAGAAGTGTTTTGACATGAAAGATGGGGTGGATAGACAAACTGTCATGGGGTCTTCTTACCAAGTACTTTTCTACCTGTTGAGGACATGTTTTTTTTTTTTCAAATAATGATTTATAACTGTCTTTGCCCAAAAAGAAATTCTATCAGCTGCATTTGGACTTTCAAGCTCTCTTCTTTTTTTTTTTTTTTACTGTTCTATGGATGGTATGTTCCAAAAGTTACAGCAGGTGTAGACACTTCTGCCTACAAAGAAACTGTGTGCCTTGGGTTCATTTGTTCTGAATAGGAACAAATAAAACTCAGTCTTCTGGGTTTAACTCTTGTGTTTTCTGTTCCTTTCATTGAGGAAGAAGTCTGAAGATCCTATGAAAAAACATATTCTAGAGGTGAGGGTGATTATGAAATGAAAGAAGAAAGAAATGGGCGGCATTTGGAGGCAATATGGAAGTCAATGTCTTGTTAGAGCCCTGCCTCAAGCAGCATTGTCTACAGAAAAAGTGATGCTCAGCAGAATCTCAACAGCTGGTTATTCCTTAGAGCATCTGGAAGAATATAATAAATGTTCCATTTATAAAGCAGGGGCATATATTGTAAATCTTGGCCAGGGTTCTCTGTCAAATAATGCTGTTTAGACTGAATTGCTGTGACCTTGAATTCGCCTACACACATTGGCTGCATAATGCTTTTCGCAGTTAGCAATGTAGTTAATGCCCAGTTTGATCAATAAGATGATCAATTATACTTCAGGTAGATATTTGTTTTGTCAAACAGTATTCAGTGTGTACTATCTGTTACAAAAATAAGGGGAAAAAGCTACTTGGTGATGATTAAGGAGGCTCGGGAAAAACTTTGAACTACATAGTAGTGGAACATTAAATATAGTATAGCCCATGTAGACCAAATAATATTGTTACTATGTTTGAAAAGCGGCTATGATCTACACAAAATAGTCTAAAAAGCCAAAATAAAATAAAATAAAATGGAGTGTAGGAGTACAGGAGTGACAGATTTTCCTTAGCGTTATGCTAGTTTGAAGTCAACATACTTCTTGAAAAAACATTATATAAATCTATAGGGAATTTGACACAACAAACGCAAAAAAAAATTGAAAGGGGAAAAGTCTTATTTTGAAAGTCTCTAGATTTTGTCATGTCTAGTTCTTTTGAGTGTCTGCTGACAATAGCAAACCAATACTTTTACCAAGAATTAGTTGAAAAATGCCTAAAGTTTACAGTAAGCAAAATAACATTTATTTAAATTAAGTAGAAGTTGAGCTCTGTTTTTAATCTGAAAAGGATGTGATGAATATTTCAAAGGGTACTTGTTAGCTTCTTTTATACTCTTCAGTGTTCACAAGGAATACACCATCTTAGAGTAACATAAAACATGCGATTCATAGATGAACAGATCATTGTGGAATGCTTTCTTTACCATTAATAGCTTTCTTGGTTGACAAAGTATCTGTTTTCTGTGGGATACGAGATGTGTGCGTAAACTAAGCACAAGAAGGTAAATAGAAAATTTGCATGCTTTCTAATTTGGGAATGAACACTAATTTTTAGGTTTGCAGAAATTAGGCAGACAGTATGTAACAATGAAACCAATTCCAGATCCTTGTATGAGTAACTTAAAGAATAAATGCAAAAATCTTGTTTTTTCTTACCATACAACAGCTGAGCTATGTTGTACATTATTAAATACATTTAATCAAAGTAAATCTGAATCTTTGCCAGAATATTATTCAAATTCTAACATGTGAATGGAAGGAGTTGCTGTGATTTCACAAACAGGTTGAGACAGTTCACCCTGAGTAACCACATGGTTCAGCCTGACATTTCAAGTAGTTTCTAATCTACTCCTATTGTCCAATGAAGGGAAAAAAACCCAGGGTTTTTCTTCAAACAACAATTATTTCAAAAGACTTAAATGAATTAACATGATGAATGTTACATTATGTATACATATATAAATACACACTTTACATAGTATACAGATGCCTGCAATTTTCTCTTATTACAAAAAAGAATGAATAGTTTTCAGTCTACACAGAAAGACTTATAATGTGTAATGTGGGTCATGGCAATACACTGGCTTAAAACCAGCAAGTTTTAAAATATATGTTTGTTTTACTTATTGTCAAAAGAAACATGGTAATGTTATGAAACACAAGTACTATCTCCCAGGATGCCTTTGAAATCTTGGATCTACTGAGATCAACAGGAATTTTGTCCTTAACTTCAGTGGCTTAAGCTTATATGTGTTTATATGTCAGAAGGGTTATTGGAAGTATAAAATCACAGTCCCACTTGGGAGCCATCTCTGATAGTACAAACCTAAGAAATGAGTCAACTAAGCATAAAAAATAACCATTTGCCACAAGATCTCTAAGCTGCAAGACCCAGAAATCTAAACACTAATAATTTTGCTTGGATTTTTCCAGTCCCTGTGTCATGTTCAAGTAGCAGAAATACAAGTAATTTTTTTCTAAGTGGATCCAGTGCAAATATTAGCCTCTTGTGACTATGATTCCAGTACACATTGATTTTGTGCACTGATCCTATGCTAATATTTTCTTTCCACCATTCAAAATGTATTATAATAATATGAACCAAAGTCTCAACTTTTCACAACAGTCATTGTAAGAAACAATAGGTAGGTCCAGAAGGCATAGCTTTAATTTAGATATGGATTGAAGGTTATGACTAGCACTTATATAATCTGAACAACCTCAGTAGTATTGCCTCCTGAACATTACTAAAGAAATATTTAGTTAGGACTGTATAGATTTGAAAATTGAACACCTAGGTTATATTTTGCTGCATTTAAGATTAGTCCTCATGTTCCGTGAATGGAATATAGTGTTTAAAATCTGAAAAGAAAAAATAAATCAGCTCAATGTGAAACACATTTTTCTGCAGCAATAGACATACCATAAGTAATGGATTTCTGTCCAATGCCTTACACTATGAAGCAATTCTTGACAGAGATAAATCAGCCTGAGAAAACTGAAAAAAAAAAAAAAAAAACATGAATCAAAAGAAAGGGGAAAAAAGTGAAGGTATTAAGAACAGATAAGTATAAAAATAACTAAGTTAACTGAATAAACATTATGAAAACAAAATATAGCCAAGGGAATAGTAAGGAAGTAGCATAAATACTTCAAAGCAAGTCTTATTTTTATAAAAAATAGTACTATGATTAGTCTCAGTTTTCTAGCCTAAAGGTATTTTTCTAAAATTCTTTTGCACATTATTCATATTCTTAGTATAAAGAGCCATGTTGGCTCTGTGACGATTGGTAGTAGGGTAGCAACAGAGCTGTTTTGCTTTCTGCTTTGCATTCTTTCATTAAAGTGGGCTCGAATGGTAAAGTGGCAATGGAATTTGGCACTCAAGTGTCTACCTTTGGTCTCACAGCTAGAATTTGATTCCCAGCATTCACAGTATCTTTTGAAAATGATGAGTCAGACAGATGCTGGCAGACTTCCAGATCTTGGTTACATGTGTGAAAGGACACTGCTTTTCTTTTAGAGAAGGGAAAGAAAAAAGAAAAAAAATCCCAGATGAGCAGTCATAGTTTTGTGCTCAGAGAGAAGGATGAACTGAATTTGCATTATAAACCCCTGCACCTAATTAGGGAGTAGAGGAATACACAGTAGTCATAAGAAGACATCTCTTGCACTTCCAGTTCTAAACAGCAGGAGAGAAAACATAGTTTTGAATGACAATTTTTGTTTTAAAGAAGGGTTTTGTAAGATTGAAAAGAATCTTTAAAAAAAAAAAAACAAACATACAAAAAAATTGAATATTAAATAAGAAAACAAATCTATATCTTGAAAGATATAGCCTCACTTTTCACCCACTACAAATTAGCATAACTATGTTGACCTCAGAGACATTTTCCATCATTTAAACCTACCTGAGCTAAAGATCCGATGTGAATCTTGTCACAGGGCGAAACAAGCAAAGAGCTTCAGGCAATGGTGGGAATGGGAAGGATACCTTACCACCAGCAGAACCACTATGCCCGGTAAACAAAGGATTGAGGTGTGGATTCCAAAACTCTGACAAATTCAGGAATTGTTGAATATGATATTTTTCATTTAAACTAAAGCAAATAATTTCCGATGAACTAGAGAAAGGGGTAAAGGCTTCAGATTAATTTTATGCCACACACAAGGGTGACCTCTTCTGGCCGAGGACAAAACTGTTAAACATTCTACCTTTAGTTTTAAACCTTTTGGGGGTTCTTTTGGCTTGCATCAAATTATTCCTCTCTGAAAGGAAATACCTAAAACTCAATTTCCTAACACTGTGACTTTACTCATAAATAAGAGGAAAAGTCAAAATGTGAGTGATATTTAATCTGTCTATTGTATCTATCTGGAGTATACAATGATATATTGGTATTTATGGTACATTTAAAGTTACCTCAGTAAAAGACTATCTAGCTTCATTATTGACATTTTTAAGATTGAAAAAGTTCAGAGTGAAAATCTGCAAGTAAAAATGAGTGCTGAATTGTCAACTGTATTTGCAGATACAACTGATGCAACTGAATGCACAAATATAAATTCCCTACTGTATTTCCAAATTAGGTGATTTTGTCCATAACTGTTGCTGAATGTGTCTGGAAGGAACTTCAACCCCAATGGGCATAATAGGCCAAGTACTGTTGGATGAGAGTTCAGAATAATAAGTGAAACCCTGACCAGCAGAGACATCAGTGGAAGTTTTGCAATCAGGCTCAGCAACTCTATGGTTCATCCCTAGGTCTTTAAATAGTTTGCTCATATTTTAAACTGTTCTAAAAGTACAATATCACATCAGCTGGGAAACTATTTCATGTAAAACATTAAAGCAATAATATTTATTATTTTTGTAGTAATAATTTACTCAGATTTTCTCAGCTGAAGTATTTTGAAAATTTCTGCAAAGCAGAAACATGGATAAACCTGTAAATGATCAGTTTCAAATTATTTTGAAATGTGACTATCTTCTTTTTCTATTCAGTTGAGACTATAGATGTAAAGTCTTAGTTAAGATTGGTGGTAAGCATAAGACAAACATAAAATACATAAAGGGCTGCTTAAATATTTTCAGTGCAATGGCTGAGGCTTCTTAAATATTGTAGCTCTTACAACAGATGAAGTTCCATCTGTGGTTGGTAGGAATGTAAATTTAATTCAATATCATGTTAAAGTCATACTCTGGTTGATGGAGTTTCAATCTATCAAGCACTGAAAGGGGGCCTCTTCCAAGGGAATGTTAGAAAATTTTTTCCTGGAGGTGATGAAACCTGTGAATACCATTGTTGCAAGACCTTTTAATAACCAATATTTTATGATTTCAGTTCTTAAATGCAGAATTCCTGAGACACAGCATAGCATATGGTTAAATGAATTCTTTATTCCTAATTGCTTTTTGAAAAATATTTTCCAAAATACACCTGTCCTCACGTCTGAAGAGCCAATCCATCAACATTGTGCGTCCTGAATTCCTAAAAATCCTCATTATTTTTAGAATTTTGTAGAATACCTCATAATTGAAGCTTGAAATTGTTATCAGGATAATAAATCCATTGGGAATATCTATGCTGTTGTGTAAACTGAGGGCATGAAATTGTACTTGAGGCAAACATTCTATCTTCCCCTCAGCTGAAGACCAATGTGAGAAGCCACCAAGAGATTAATGTATCTGAATTTACAACAGGTACAAAGGTTTGAGTTTAGATCCCATCCAGGAGATGGCTGGAGGTTAACAGATGTTGTTCAGTGCTGCAAACTCCAGCCCAGATTGGACAAAGATAAGAGAAGCTGTCTAACTGTAATTTTAGGAGTGTAATTCACCTAGGATCTCTCTTTCTGGCTGAAAAGGAGATTTGAATATATAGGGAAGATTTGGTCAGTAGGAGCAAAAATGCTTTACTTTATTGAGGAAACATCTGGAAAACTTAGATACTTTCATATACATTGTTGTCAAGATCAAAGCAGCACTCCAATCATATTCAGATATAATTGGGAAGTCATTTAAAATCTTTCCATTATAACATCTAAACTTCCCCAGCTGCTAAAAAAAACACTGTCACACCACCACTGGCAGCCACACACAGACCTGTTCAAGGGCTCTGCCTCACACAGTTCAAGTGGTTGGGAATCTTGCCACTATGGCAGGAAATGGGCAATTTCCAGGGTACCCCTATTCAGGGGGAGAGCCTTTGTTAAACACTTGTCTTTTTGATCAAAATTATAGAGAATGGTGGGATTAAAGAAAATAAATTCCGTCACCAAAATGCACTCTTGCAAATTTGAAGCTCGTTGCCTGGTTCCTTGTCTTTCTCTTAGAGAAGAGGCACAGAGGTTCATCACAATTGTTGACAGCTTTCAGTTTAATTTTCTCACATGAATAAATTCATCATGTCTAACACTGATAAATAACTAATGGGTGAGATGAATGTATATGTGTGGCTTTGAAAAGGAAATACTGTCCTTGAAATACTGCTTTCTTTTTTTTATATCCAACTGAAAAAATCCCAGGAACAGTTGGAGAAATGCTTCTCCACGTCAAAGGAATAAATTTTTGGTATGTGTTACCAAAATTATTTATTAGTGTTATCGTACAGACTGTTGTCTTGGTTTTGATGTATAAGTGTAGATTTATTTCTTATGAGTATTTTTATTTAGAGTTGAAATTTTAATTGTACACTCAGCTGTAGGAAAAAGAAAAGAATTAATAAATTGGATGAAATATTATATGAAAATTTAGACATTACAGAATTCATTCACCTTCTGAAAATCTTCAGATTTTGCTATCCTGCATCTGAATTTGTGTTACATTTTGTAACATAAGCAACAATTCATATTTAATAAAATATTTTAATTTTAAAAGACTGAATACACATGTAAAATGGGGAAGCATACAATAACATTTTCAATGCTCAGTGTTTGTATCACAACATAGATACCTTAAAAGTCATGGTTTATCAGTTCATAAGAATTTTCACTGAGTAGTTTTACAAGAGAAGTCAGGAAAATCAGGTTTCACTTTTCATCAATACAGAGGAAAAAGTATGTCTGAAGTCATGTAAAAGACAATTTCATCAAATTGTTTCTTTTCTAAAATTAGTTTTTCCCCCTTATATATTAATTGGCCTCACCTTTTTTACTCGAATGCAAACTTGTTTTTGTTAATCACTATATAGGAAGGAAAACACTACATCCCACTTTGAATTGGGCAACATTGACACTCATTCTCTTTAGGTGTGATATGAAGCCTTCTCTTTACAAGGAACTGCCTTTTGAGAAATATATGTATAATTGTTTCCTTTCTGACTTCCTTCCTTCCTTCCTTTAGACTGGACTGTGTTAAAGTCAATGCCAAGAACTCTTTCCATCTGAAAAGGGTCCAGAGAGATGTTAATCTTATGGCATACCTCTGTTGTATTAATGGGGTATAATATTAAATATTATAAATAATATATATAAAAATATCATATATATAAAAATATTAAAAATACATACAAGAATAAAATATGTAAAGACTCCTACTTCCTACTTGCAAATAGGCAGCTTTTTCCTGTTCTAGCTCTAGATCTTCCTTAGGAAATACAAAGGTGCATAATACTTCCAAACATCTGTTGGAGTCCATCTACTTGAGGAATGAGGTTTTGGTGAAGGCTAGCTTTGGAGTAATATATCTGCCATTATGGATGAATTTTGTATAATCCTTTTTAAAGATCATTTGTTACTTCTAGAATAAAAGATTTACTAGAACCTAGTTGACTGGGCTGCAATATTGGAAATAAAGAAAAATCTTGGGAAGATTTTACCTCTTGCTCAGTGGAAGAAGTGGGGCACTTTATCTGCATGTTTTAATCTTCCTTCCCTCTACAACTAAATGCAAATGTTATCTTAAAACATACAATAGAACACTTACCCATTTTACCTGTGAGATTCACTGCTGTGAGGAACTGAATTTTTCCTGTCTTTGAGTATTCCATTTTTAAGATGGTAATGATCAGTACCTGCATACCCATAGTACAATTTTGTCCCATGAAATGATCCTATGTTCAGTGTAAAATATATGCAAAATATCAAAATAGAAAATATCAAAAATGAAGCAGTTCACAAGATGAAGAAAAGAAGTCAGTTCTTAGGATGTTACCTATTTAAAATGATAATATTTAGGTAGTAAGACCTCAGTCCAAAAGACACACAAAACTTTAATACTGCATTTGGCTTTTGCACATCAGCAGAATCTGATATTCTGAACACTTTCATTTAAAGCATCACTAATTATTAGTCCAAATCATTCAAATCTGCCTTCCTTTATTCCCCATGCTACAGACTTTTTCACTGAATTGTATAACCACACTGGGTCTATATAATAAGAAATTACAGGCTTCTGTCAAGAGGTGTTGAAACAAAACTTTGCCTATCTAGTGTCTTCCCAAAATTCAAAGCAGGGTAATCCCCAGAATTACTTAGGAGTCCTCCAGGGTTTTAGATCCATGAAGATCTGAAGGCAACAGCAGTGGTGCTGCTTGGCTGAAGCTCATCCCTTGAGCCTTCCATGGTTTTAAACAAATCAGCACAAATGGAAAATGTCTCAGAGATCTAGTTCATCAGGCTAAACTTCTAGTCTGACCTCCAAACCTGTCTCATAACCTCTGCCACTTGGTTATTTATTTCCCTGTGTAAATAGAATTTCTCATACATAGATGTATGGGCATTTGTTCTCATCCTAGGAATCCTGTGCTGTCTAAAATCAAGTTTTATCAGCAAGTTTGCTGATGATACCAAGTTGGGTGGCGTGTCCGACACCCCAGCAGGCTGTGCTGCCATTCAGCGAGACCTGGACAGGCTGGAGGGTTGGGCAGGAAGAAATTGGATGAAATTCAATAAGGGCAAGTGCTGAATCCTGCACCTGGGAAAGAACAACCCCAGGTATCAGTATAGGTTGGGGACTGAGCTGTTGGAAATCAGTGAAGGGGAAAAGGACCTGAGGGTCCTGGTTGATGGGAGGCTGACCATGAGCCAACAGTGTGCTCTTGTGGCCAAGAGGGCCAATGCCATCCTGGGGTGTATTAGAAGGGGTGTGGCTAGTAGGTCGAGAGAGGTTCTCCTGCCCCTCTACTCTGCCCTAGTGAGGCCACATCTGGAATACTGTGTCCAGTTCTGGGCCCCGCAGTTTAAGAAGGACATGGAACTTCTGGAGAGGGTCCAGCGCAGGGCTACAAAGATGATTAAGGGAGTGGAACATCTCTCTTATGAGGATAGACTGAGGGAGCTGGGGCTTTTTAGCTTAGGGAAAAGAAGACTAAGGGGTGATTTAATCAATGTTTATAAATATATGAAGGGTGAGTGCCGGGAAGATGGAGCCAGGCTCTTCTCGGTGATGCCCAATGATAGGACAAAGGGTAATGGGTTGAAGCTGAGGCACAGGAAGTTTCATGTAAACATAAGGAAAAATTTTTTCATAGTGAGAGTGATCGAACACCGAAATAGGCTGCCTGGGGGGGTTGTGGAGTCTCCCTCTCTGGAGATATTCAAGACCTGCCCTGGATGCGTTCCTGTGTGACCTGGTCTAGGTGATCCTGCTCTGGCAGGGGAATTGGACTAAATGATCTCTCAAGGTCCCTTCCAGCCCTTGATATTCTATGATTCTATGATAAAATCCTCTTTGACAAAGAAGCTCACCAGATCTAGCTTAAAAGCTAGGTATATCCTCAAAGCCAGGATATACTAGATACTCTTTAGGCTGTAGTTTATTCTTTCCAGTGAGTCTGTTTAAGGAATTTTAGCTTTCAATAAAGAAAATCTACTCTCTAGAAGCCAATAAATATCCGTGATATCTTCTTAATCACAAATGAGAGATAAAGTAATATTCTGTCCCATATCTAAGATTCCATAGTTGGAAATTTTGAAAACGTTCCCAGCACATATCACTGAATAAACAGTTTTACTAATCTATCAAGAGAGGATCCTACCTTTAAACGGGGCCAGGGTTTCTGTTTCAGACAAGGTGGAACTGCTGAGTTTTTGAGTTCCTCCACTAACACATGGTTACATCAAAACCTCAATATATCTGATAGGTCAATCAATACTACACAGTTCAAAGTCCCTACTCATAGTAACTTCCAGAAAACTGCAAGCTCTGCCCAAAACCTTCAAATAAGTTGTATGTTAGAATGAAAGGGACTGTGGGTTCAGGTCATCACCTGACATTCTGGGCAACAGATTTTAGGTCAGAAGCCAGGTCAGCATTCACTGCTCAGATTCGTGTTCCCAAAGATGGTTAGATCTCACATATCATAAATCAGGTAAAAGATCAAATTCTAATACATCCAGGAAGCCAAGAGGTATATTTAAAAGTCTTATATCATCTTGTCCAGGATTTCCTTTGTAAAAAGGAAAGGCTTGAATGTTACCTTCAGATCTGGAAGCTACACTGTCAGTTTAACACCTCCACTTTGGCCATCTGTTGATACAGAAAGGTTAGCTTAGCCACAGTCATTAACTTTTCAAGATGCGTACACAAAGACCTAGTCAGCCACCTTTCAAGATTATCCTTTAATGTCTTTTTAGAATAAACCATCTAGCATTATGCTGTTCCTTTGATTCTTACAGAATGTTTTCATTTTGCTTGTCTTCCTGCCTGTTGTTAACAAGAACTGTCACAGACAATTCGCTGATACAGAATCATGTTGTTGATACAGAGGGACCATCTTGAATGACATACTTTAGACATGACAGTCAGTTAAATATGAAAGACCAATGATAATTAGTAACTACTTCCCAAAGTTTAGATTATGCTACTCTGTCGTGGGAAGGGGGTTCCTGTCATCCTACTACTGTCTCTGATTATTCTTGTATCAGTACTAACCTGCTTCAACCTCCACTCGCCAAGAAGAAGAAAAAAAAAATAGAAAACCTTCCCCAGCAATAACCATACATGTAAATTTCTATGACTTTTCGGGGCTGGAAACCCACCAGCCCTGGATGATTCCCAGCATCTCTGCGTGGTTTTCTTACAAAATGGGACCAGATGTGTTTTTAAGGTCCCCAGAACTCCTATGCACTGTAATACTGAAGCAGGAGAAAAACAAATTTCTTAAATTTTACTTAAGCAAGCACTAGAGTGGAAGATAAATTAGGGCTTATGAACTCATGTACAGAAGGTTAAGCTGAAGGCAGAAATAGAATAAGGGCTAAGTTGGGAGGGTGTAATGGGATCTGCTGTAAATCAGGAAAGAACAGTGAAAAAAGAAAAATAAGGCTGAAGGAAAACATTATTCTGGAGAAGACTTAAAACATAGGCTAGGAAGGAAAATAAGACTGGCTGGGCATGAATAAGGGAAGAGGCATGAGGTACAGTAGAAAAAGGGACTGTAGTATTAATATAAACATGAACAGAGTTTATATAAGCATAGAAAGTTACTTCTGCACACAAGCAAGGAAAATAAAATGACAATTGTTGAGTTAATATGTTAATTTTACTTGCTTACAGTGAAAACTGGAATAAATTGCATGTAAAGAGGAACCAACCTCAGATATTATTTAAAAAGTGGAGTTTGGACATGGTAGACCAGAACAGCTGTTCAGAAGCCATTACAGTCCATTGTACAAATTTTTCCTAGTTCAGTACTTATTGGCTTAATAGAGTGCTCAGCAGGAATCCTTCCAGTCCCCTCTATTAATCTTGCTGTCAGCTCTGCACAAATTCCACACTTAAAAAAATATCCCCAGACCCCCCCTACACTTATAGCATGACAAGAATGCAGAGGGAGTCAGACCCACTCTTCCAAAAAGAGAAGGGGGCTGCACAGTGAACATCCTGTGTGCTGCAGAGGTAAAGGCAAAAGGAAGCACATTTCTCTGCCTGGCTTCCTCTCATTCCTGTTCCCTTTATCTAAATGCCTTATTTTTTCTTCACAGAACTAGTGTTTTCACTTCTAAAGTGAAACAGATCTGTCCCTCATCACATCCCAAAACGCAAAGGGGACAGAGTTCTACTCTTTGCTCATCCTTATCTGCCTCTTCCTCTCAAAATGATCATATAAGTAGAGCTACTAGCCCAAGGGCTGACAGAAATCTTCTTGATGTTTATTTGCACAAAAGGCATCTTTAAAAGGATTGCTGTAGGAGGGGATATAATTTTTTCCCCTGTGGTCAAAGCGGAATATATTAGCTTGTGTTTTAAACCTGTACTGGTGCATTCACACAGTTTTTGGAATGGTACTTTACAGAGAGTGAGTAGAGATGCCTCAAATAGCTAGAGGAAAAGTTGCATTGAAAACGTATGGGATTTTTTCTAAAAATATCTTTATTATCCAGTATTCAAAATAGATGCTGAAACATCATTAATTTCATGTTCTCCATTGGTCTGTATGATAAATTGTCAGACAGTTTTTCTTCCAAATTAAGCAGCAACCTTTGATTTAGTTTTTGAGCTAGGCTTCAGGCTGGGGCAAATTTTTCCCAATTGTCCTTAGAAAAACTGCAGAGAGTTGCTGACATAACCTTAACCTCTGTTGTTCTGGTGGTTTGTTTAGCAGAGCTGTTTGGTTTGGAATAGCAAGTTTAGAGACAAATCTGTCAATATTGCCCTCCACAAAGAGCATGAACATTTGTGACTTCATGTAGTAGTTATTGCAAAATAATTAAACTTTCATCTGGAGCAATCATAGATTGCAGTCATAGATTGCATATCTAGTTTGCCCTACCATGGAGCTAGAACTTTAGTATCACTACAGAGCTTTGTCCTGAATCCTGCCCTTAAGTTCATCCTCTTCTGAGATTACTTTATGAAGAATGGTTATAACTCTTCCCTCTGAAAAGACTTTACTTACCAGTGCAGGATATTAGCACACATGGGCAATCCAAACTATAACCTGTTGTCTGAAGGATAACAAGATGGAGATCGACTGAAGGACAGTAGGTGGCATGCGTGTCAGGAAAGGGAAGAAGGGCAACACAGTTCCAGGTATGGAAAGCTATCAAGGTAGACTGGTTGCTGCCTGACCGCCTGCAGGGAACCAATCAAGAAAGGACACGTGGACACTTACAACCAATCATGATCTGTTTACGGGCACATGGCTAGTTGCCTGAGCTATATAAAACGGGTGTGTATCGCAATAAAGGGTGGTCATTGATTACTTTGATCAAGTTGGTCGTGTGTGGCGTCCATTATTCCTCCACATACCAGAACCTTTCATGATGCATCTGAGTTGTGCATCTGAAGATGAGGCTGAATTTTTCATGTGTAGTAAATAGAATGAATAAAACAAGAAACTACAGAATGCTATGTAAATTAATCCCAGGATTTAGGATGTTTAGGTTAGGTCTTGCATTAATCAGTATGGTTTTAATTACACTTGCCACAAATGGAACACATTTTTTACTAAAGGATCAAGGAGCCAAATTCTAAGATAACAAGACTTTTCACATGTTTTGTAACTTTTGTCATGACAGATCAAGCTATCATTCACTGAGTGGTGTGCATTACTCTTTTAACAGTAATGTTAGTTTTCTTCAGGGCAATGTCATAACAAATAAATATAAAGCATAAATGTGATGTCTTTATACGCTTAGCATCTGAGGTGTGAGATCGCCTACATTAGCAACTGCCCCTGAGCTAAAAATGATAGCTTGAAAATTCAGATCTGTAGAAGATTTTACTGTTGTTCTTGTGGTTAAGAATTTATAGGTAAAGCAGTGCCAGCTCTTACTATGTATGTACCTTGTTTTTTGGATTTTGTTCAACTTCTAAAAGCCTATTTTGACAGCACAAATTTGTCCATGGGTAAAATAGCTTAAAGACGGGCAGAATGCAGCTTCCCATGTATTTGAAAAGAACCTATGAATTTGAAAGTCTCTCTGAAAGAATGATTTAAAAAACATAAGGGGACAAACGTAAGACTTACTTGGAGCAAATCAGCACAGCTCTTTTATATTCAAAGAAGCCACACTGATTTATACCAGATGAGGATCTGCCCATAATAAAATCAGTTTAAAATTTAAATATTTATACAACTGAGGTATTACAGAAGGTTTAAAAGTTAAAGACTTTTCTTAATCTTTCCAGTCAAAGTCCCATGACTTTTTGTGGTTACTGGTATGTTTCCACCATGCTATATTTTTAACTGACTTACTGGCTCTTAATTTGCTGCAGGCTGTCATGTATCTGTATCTGCATGTAATTCTGAGCCAAACAAATTAAGCTGAATAAAAACAAAATCATTTTGTTTTCTAAAAGAGCTTCAAAATTAACAAAAGATAATTGCCCTTGAATTACAAATACAAGCTGATAAGTATAAAAACAAGGTTTGTTAGCTTCTAACATCTGAGCAGTGAAAAGAATTCTCTACAAAAAATCTAAGGAAATTTCAGCACACTTAGGTCCAACTGAAGGCTCTCCATAAATTTAATGTCGTCACCCTTTGAGTTCTCCCTCTGGATGGTGCTTGGGCCCCAGGTTCTATAGACTGCTTTTCCCAGACATGTTCTTGTATTTATTGGCAGCTCCTCTGAAGTCAGTGGCTTATTCTGTGTTGGAGTCCTTGTGTGTAAACTGAACTTATTTTAATAAAAAGCTCTAGATTAAAGGTGTTTTGTTGAGGATTTCAAAGTACAGTGTCATGTCGTGGTTCACATATACTTCAAGGAACATGTGACTCAGTAGTTTTAATGTTTTGTACAGTTCTTTGTGCTGATCCATTGTCCAGATGTTTCAGCAGAAGTTATCTGGAAGCCAATACTCTGCTTGGGACCATTTTTTAAATACAAAATAATGAGTCAAGTCATCCACCCGGAATAATGAAAAGAATTACTCCTCCTCCATGAGAACAGCTCAGCTTAGTTCACTGTTCTAGCAAGGGGAAAAAAAAAAAAAAAATTTACATCCTCTGAACTTTCACAGTGATGTCTGATTTTGGAAGTACTTAATATGTACTATAGGTTCAACCAGTTGTTCAAGTGTTATTTAAAGTGTCTGGAGTTTCTTCACACAGATAAGAACTTAGGACTGAGTTTCAGTTAAGAAAGATAAAAGGTGCTTAAACATTGCTGGAATGTCAGCCATTTAGTTGTTGCTTTTGCTTACGGGAAGCGTACATAAGGGGTTTCCATTGCAGACCCATTTCCACAGCTCACTTTTTCATTCAGATATGCTTGTACGTAACCTGCACATCTGGAGCTGTTGATCTTTGATTTTTTATAAGCTGAATGAGTTGCCTAAATAAGCATGCACTTTTCAATGGTCTTTTAGGTCCATATGCAGGCTACCAACTCTAGTCATACCACAGTTGAACCATTCTTCATTTTAGTTAAAATTTGCCTTTGTAATTCAGACTATGATTGTTGCTATTCTGACTTCCCAGATGTTTTACTTGGCATAGATTCATTTCTAAACTTCTTTCGGTGAAAATATCACTAATTTGAACCATCCACATCCACTACTTCTAGATATTTCTGGAATCAGAAAGACTTCCCCATAGTGACATCAATATATAGTATGTTTGTTTACATAGAAAACTTTTTAAATACAAAAAATAAGGGTTGATCCATAAATATAAACATTAAAATAGCTGTATAAACTCCTACTCCCCCCCCCCCCCCCCAAGAAAAAAAAAATGCTTCTGACCTCTTTAAATAGTCATTTCAGGGGTTATATTTGGAATAAGATGCATTAGGAAATAATTCACATCCATATGTTCATACTTTTATTATGTATAAAGTTCCTTGAAGCAGAGTTCAAAATAGCTGTTACAGAGAGAATGAAAATGTTTCAAGTGTTCAGTACATCAGCATTTGGTGAAAAGTATCTCTTAATATAATCAAAAGATAACACCCTTAACTTTATTTAGCATGTCAAGTATACTAGTCAAATGTCTATTTTAGGTACACATTTACATCTGAATATACTAATATGCCCCTCACAGTCTTTAATTTATTTGTTTTCACCAACAACCTTATCAGGAAATATTTATTAGTCTATTAACTTATTTCCAATCAATAAAGAAAGAATAGTCTATTAAGTTATTTCCAATCAATAAAGAAATAGGCAATATGCTGATGAAATTCATAGATTATACCAATTTGGGAGAAAATAATTTTAGATTACAGTCAAAATAACATATGATTTTTTATGATTCCTTTTGTTTTACTCACAAATGCACAGGAAAGCATATTTATTAATATTAATATATAAAAAATATGACTTATCTGATTATAGTATTATTTCATTTCATAACCATATTCTATAAGGTTAAACTTTCCATGTTTGTTAAAGGACCATGCCATAAGGATAAATGGTAACTTCTAAGTTACCTTTATTGGCATGAGTAGCCCTTATCTGTGGCATCTGCAGATGCAACAAGATAATATATTATAAAAGCTCAACATGCCTCAACTAAATGACACAGTAGCAGCATAACAGACTCCCACATGCAGCCAAACTATACACAATTAGGCAAACAATAATTGTGAATGAAACAGAGTTTTGGGATTTGTCCTGAAAGATACTTGAGCTGAACTCTGACATAAAACATTTGAGAAGGCATTTCAATGATGCTCACCCTGAAAGCAAAAGACCTCACCAGCTAGCCTCTCTACATTATACCCCAGGGGATTCAATCACTCCATCTTATCTGACTCCAGCTGTCATGATCAGAGACTGGGCAACAGGTGTCCCTCCCTGGAAGGGTCAGGGCTCCCAAGAAAAAAGGAACAAGGAGTTTATATTTATAAAGCACAAGCATGGAGTCCAGCCAACAGCTGATGAGAAGACATTGCAGGTAGGAAGGACTCACGAGCAAGTGAATAAAAATCAGAAATATGTTTTCAAAAGAATTATATTACATCTGTATGTGGATAGAAAAAGATATCCTCATTTTTAAAGGAAGATATATCACTAGGACTATTTGTGTGTTACTAAATATGAAGAAGAGATTGTCACATAATGGGAAGTGAACCTGCGGGGGGGGGGGGGAAGAAAATAAAATATTTCTACCTCAAATACTCATTTTTAATCCAGGGTTCTGTAGAGACTGTACATAGAGAAAAAGGTCAAACCTTCCTCAAATTTGCTTCAAATATGAAAACATTTGAAGCTCAAAATGCCTTTCCTAGACCATTTGCAGAACCATTATGTCTTAGGATTTTTATTTGGATATTTTTTTCCTTTTGAGTTGAACTCCCTTTTTTTTTTTTCTTCTTATCATCTGTAGTACTTGTCAACATTTTGGCTTTACAATGTATAACAGCTTCAGGCAGAATTAATTCACTCATGATACTTCTATGCTGAAGCAAATCACCAGTAAAATTAGCACTCATTAAAACCAAAAATGTTTAAAACTTAATATCTCGTTGCAAAACTGTCCATTTAGTGAGACCCAATTAAAATGCAATTAACTTTATAAGTGATGTATATAATGTCTAAGAAGGTCAATTGCTTTGCACTTTATAGCTCTAATTTGTTTTCAGATTAGCTAGTGTAAGAAAATTTAGAATGGCTTTTAAACTTTTCACTTTTAGGGAGTATTTGTTGCTACACGTGGCCTTCAATTAAGAATTGTTATTAAAATAGAGAAGTTGAATAAATCACTGTGAATTTTGTGTTTGTCTGTTCATGATGGCCCTGAATGGTAGAATTCCTAGTAATAAACATCGCTATATAAAGAAACCCTTTACTTTCAAAGATACCAAAGTAGATATTTTAATCCACATAAATCAACATGTTCTGACTTTCAAAAATACTCAGTCAAAACCTAAATACCTATCAATGGGAGGTTAGACACCTGTTTGATGGTTTGATTAATTACTTCTCTCTAGGTAGCTATTTCTCTTTACTGACCTGTGAAAAATCTGGACAGTTAGTTGAGATGGATGTCTAGGTTCCACATTTCTTAGATGATTTGATGACATGAATCACCACCAACTGTATATAGTAATTTCATTTGGAGAAAAATGTTTATTTTATTATAAATCCTTTGTACTACCTCTTGGCAGCAATAAGATCAATTTGAAACATTTGTTAAATTGATAAAAGATGAAAAAAATCTGTATTGAAAGCCAGTGAAATCAATTGGATTCTCATATGTTATTTAACAAATCATGAACCAGTTTGATGTGGAAACTAAATTCTCAGCTACCTTTTTTATGATACTTCAGTGTAAAATATTAAACATACTTATTCACCTTTACTGTTTATGCTACCAGGTTTTGTTTCTGTTTAATTACTGATGGGTTAAAAAGATCTTCTCTCTTCATTTGATATGCATATTTGTATTTGCTACTTCTGAAGTATTTAAGGAAAAATGTTTCAATTCTTCTGCCTTTTCTGTACCTGTTAAAATGCCACCTTCTACATCCATAAATAGGTCTATAATTTTAGAATTTCTCTTGTTCCTATTATGTTTATACTACATTAGTTTTTTAGCTAGAAGAGGGTTTATCTTCAATATTGCATACATTAATTTCTCTATTTTTGTATTTGCACAAACACATTTCCATTTCTCTCTTTGCTTTTCCTTTCAGCTGCCTACACCTTGTAGCCAGCAAAACTTTTAATGAAAGTGGTCTTTGATTTTTAATTTGGTTTGGGTTAGTTTGTTTGGGTGATTTCTTTTTATTTTATTCTTTAAATATTTTACTAACATAAGGTAAAAAGAGATTTTAAAAAGTAAATTACAAAGTTTTCTCTTAGTACTAGGTTTTCTCATTTCTTAGTTGTGATTGTAGATATGTTATTTTATTTTAATCTATAAATTACATCAAAGAGATGGTTCCAAGCAGGTAACTATGATTTTTCATTTTTTTAATAAAGAGAAAATTAGTATATTTTCTGACTTCACTGCTCATTTGTATCATGGAAACATCAGGGAAAAATTAACCTCTGCCCTTAGTCTGCTAAATTATAATTACAGAGCAAGCTAGATATTGTCAAGCTTGAAAGAATACCTGTTGTTTTGAAACAGTCTTTTTTTTTTTTTTTTTTTTTTTCTTTTTTTTTTTTTTTTTTCCCTTTTTTTTCTAAAAATCTTGGACGAGTTATTTGGTAGTTTCAGACATGGGTATCACTTTTCACGTGAATGTGTTTTCATATGGAACGACTATACCTGTGTGAAACCATTTTGGATACTTGGGGTTTTAAAGTTTTCTTACCCTTATGATAATCATGATTAAAGTATCTAAGGAAGTGGGGTTATATGAGTATATCTGTACACATACATATAAATTACGTCTTAACCGAAGTCATCTGCCTGAGTCAAAATTTGTCCCACATCCAATGCATCTGGGTGCAAGCCCAGCCTCAGCTATGGGTCTGGACATGCTCTGGAACACAGTAGGAGAGGCAGTGTGGGCCCTCAGCCCATATTCAGCACTCTTACCCTGGGCAGCTCAAACGTACACTATAAGGTAGGACCAGTTCTTCAGTGTGTGTCCTCCCTCACCTCTCACAGTGGTGACAATCACTTGCCTACTCCATCATACAGTTCACAAGCAGCCTGTGCTTCTGGGGCCTGCAGCCTGCCTGAGCAGGGTGCAAGGCAGTTTTGTGTCATTTGCTTGTGGATTTGGGGCTGTGTACCCTCATCTCATCTTATTCTAGCTACTTCAAAGATGCAACACATTTGTAGTCTACATATATTCCATGAAACAGAAAACACTGCAGAAAAGTAGGACTTGACTTGTTGACTTGTTTCTTTTTAATAACTTTGAGTTTCTAATGGGATAGTTGGTTTGGATTTTTTTTTTTATTCCTGGCTTCTCATGACTTGCTTTTAATGAAAAAAGAAAAGGAAGGGGCGGGGGGGGGGGGGGGGGGGGAGGGGAAGAAGAGGAAAAGAAAGAAGGCTTAATTCAAAAGCAAGCCTAATGAAACTCATTAATATCTTTCCGTTTACTTTTTTAATGAGGAAAGTATTGCTTCTGAAAAAAACCACCTTAACAGCGACAGAAAATCAAGACATCCCAAAGTAAGCAAAAACCCCTTAAGTGACTATTGCCTTATCTTCATAGATGTGCTCCATATTCTCATGGAACATTACCTACAATTACCTAAAATGAAGAACTGCGAGGTTACTTCTTTAGCCTTTTGTTTATTTTGTCATTAATCTTTTTCAATTGTCTAGACAAATACTAACAGATATCAAACACGTTTTTTGTAACCTTTAATTACGATCAAAGTATGCCCAGGGTGTGACTGGTTTTTAAGAGAAACAATCCATTATAAATAAGTCTAGATCTATTTGTGCACTTGTGACTAGAGTCAAAGTTGACAGATTATGGCAGCAGTGGTATGTACATAAAGTTTAGAATGACAGCTTCTGAGGAAGAGTGTTGGGTTAAATAGATCAGAGTTTCAATTTTTTTTATTTCAGTTGACTAATACCCTTGGAAAATATTTTCATTGTTGTTTTATTTGATGATAAATTTGTAAGAGTCTTTGCCTCTAGGAATGTTGTAGATGAGAGGGATATGGACAGAAAGAAAATCCAAGCAGAACAAAAGGTACACAGAGGACCTCAGTAGCAGTTAAACCCTCTTATTGATTGATGTAACATTTAATCTCTTCAGTTAGGAGATTTGTATTTGGAAACTTTATTTTTACTGTTATCCTGTTACATAAACTTCTTAAAATAGGGGAAAAGAAAGACAGATTCCTGAGTATGTAATTTTGCCAAGAGCAAGGAAATGGTTAAAACCATGTGAGTATAATATCTGCGTGAAAATCTTCGTGATTTTCATGAACAGTAAACCTTGGGTCTCTAGTAATACTGTTACAAGAATAAGGTACTCCCTAGAGGAGATAAATTTGAGATCACATATATTTTTTTCTCTTATTATTGTTATTACTACCATAGTTAATTATTATCATAAATTGATATTGAAATGGGGTTTGGATGTCATTGCAGAAGTTCAGAAAGAAAAAGCAGTTCAGTCAGTAAACTATATTTGGATTTCAAATAAGTGGAAATAAAGAACTTCTGATATTTCCTTTGTAAATGTCTATTTGGTAGAAAGTATGCATGGAATTAAACAAGACATCAGCTCAAAATGTATTCAAGCATCTGAACAGTACTTATTGAGTGTATTTAAAACCAATAGTACGGCCTGGCTGGACAGGGTGCATGTATGAATATTTAATGGAATATTTAAGTAGGAATTTTTAAAGTACTGAAATAGAATCTATTTTTTAATGCTTTTAATGTACTCTGTAAAATTCTGTGTTGGTAGCAAACTCATTTTATGGATTTATTTTTAACAGATAGTTTGATGATTAATGGGTAGCAAGAGTCTGATTTTAAGACTTTCAATTTTTCTGTTAATTTTATTTAGTATTTTAGAACCAGATAACATTAGAGGAAAGGCTAGCAGGCAGTTCATTCTACGATGTGATTGCTGAGAGGATGGAGGGCAACTGAACTTTTAGACATCACAAATATTTTGAAGGGGTTGGAAGAAAGGATGTGAAGTGTCCTGAGTATTTTCTTTTTCTTCATTTTGGGAGGACTTTACAGAATCAAAGGCTGTCAAGAAAAGATGTGTGTCTGCTGCTGTGAAGGTCATCACTGTTGAGAAAGGGCAGCAAGTCTGGCAATGTGCCAGACCAAGATAGGCATTTGGAAGAAGATGAGATTACTCGAACACAAAATGTTGTCATGTCTTTGGATACAAATTTGATTTATTCTAAGAACTCTAGTTTCTAATGCTCTTTATCCTTACAGATGATGAAGCTGGGAGGGGGGAGCAAGGGAAGGAAAAAGGAGATCCCATGATCTTCCATACCCAGAGCTCATGTCAGTTTCCAGTCCTAAATTCATGTGAAGACACAGAAAGAATAGAAGCTTAAAGGAAGGAAGACAACTTATTCCTGACATTTTAGAATGGATTTAAACCCATGACAGGAATTGTTCTTTTTTGTGTATGGGATAGGATAGCCAGATATTGTCACCATAAATATGTGAGTAAGTACACAATGAATATTCACATCACTGTTTTTGAAACATATTTGGCCTGGGAAATCAGGATGGTAGTTGAATGTCAGGGAAACACATATACTTTAGAATTTAGAACTCAGAACTCACTAATAATGTCTCTCCAGATCACACAGAGGCTAAAACCCATGAGAATAAAAGCAACAATTTGGTCAAAATGAAAATTAAATTCACCCTCAATCTTTTCTGTCAGGAAGAATTTTGATTCCCTGCTCACCATGAGAATGACCGCAAGGCAGGCAATGCCCTTTCAAAGTCCAAAGCTCCTTTGCCCTTGTAGTGTATTTTGCGCAATACCAAAAACTTAAAATCTTTCTTGCTTCCCTTTCGTGCTTTAGTGTTGAATTTCATCCATTCTGTCACAGCTGCTTCCTTACAGCTTCAGGGTTTTCAAGCCTCTTAATGACCTTTCTGGTGGATCCTGACCCGTTCTTTGTGGTTCCATGATGTAGTGTCATGATGTTTCCATGAAGTGCAGTTCCTGAAGGGGTTAATTGTTCCCTGCCATTCAGCTGTTATTTTCTCTTTAATTTCCCACTAGACTGTCACAAAGGATAACAAAGATGCAATAAGAAAGTCACGCAGGTGCTCCCACAGAATATGTTATCAAGTCCTACCAGTGAAGGAATGTGAGTAGGCCTATTCAAATGAACAATGAGGAGACAATAAAAGGGAAGTCAAATTATAGACAGCAAGCAGATTTGCACTAAAAGAGTAAACAGGATTTACTGTATTCAAAGAGCCTGAAAAATTACACTCATTAACCATGTATCAAGTAAATCGATAATACCATTATGTGTTACAATGTGAATTAGCTTTAACAGCTATTTCATAAAACTCAGCAGGGACCCACAGTTAATTCAATTTCTACTGCATTGTACTCACACTAATATTGCTTCAAAATGGTATTATTTTCATTTTGCCCTTCCTGTGTTCCTCACATTAATCAATACTTTTAAGAAAATAAAATATTGCTGTTAAGAGGTGTAGTTTAACATAAGGTTCATTGCTACTGCACCTGTGTTAAAACACTGAAGACTAAACCTTTGTCTTGTATGTACTCCTACTGATGCCTTCATTATCTGGTCAGCTTTCTATTCCACGAAAGATCAATGCCAGCTCCCAATGATTCCTTAAAACAGGTCATCCATGAGGACTGCTGCAGTAAGGATCCTTCTGTCTACCTCTCTCCTTGTTTTTGCTTTGTCAGAGGCTTCCTGGATGGCTATTATTCTCAAGTGCAGCAGCTGCATGCTTAATTGGGAGCCAGTAAATGAAAACAACTTGATGTCAACACCTTTACCTTGCCGCATGGTTTAATTTGATAAATAAGGTCAGGAAGGAGGGAGAGATACAAAAAGGTGCATTATTAAAAAAATTATCCAAGAAATATGGCAAATGCATATACAATAGGACAAAACAAAATAAAATGTAAGTAGTGAACTGTGGCAAGGCAATACAAGAATGACATTTTGAGACTTTCTTTCAGTGTGCAAGCACTTGTAACTGAAGTCTCAACCTTTGTGAGAGAGAAACCAGGGCAAATGTTCAATAGAGCTTAACCAAAAAAGTCTGTCAGCAGACTATGCCAGCAGTCTTCCACGGGGTCATTTCCCTTGGTAAAGAGATCATAATCAATTTAATTTATCATCTAATTTTACTTCTTTTACTCCATAAAGATTATTTTTTTTAATAGAAAAGGAAAAGTACACTGAAGTTGTTGGGGATTTTTTGCAGAAACTGGAGAGATTTAGGGAGGAAGGGAGGAGAATCATATATCATATTTGTTGCATCATAACCATTGCTCTTCTAAGATTTTGTCCTATATCTGGCCATTTATTCTTCTAGACAGATTTGCATGGTACAAAATCCTGAGATATATGAGATTACTAAATCTTACACAATAGTCATTGAGGTTCACATCCACAAGCCATTTCCAGCATTCTAGTGTATGTTGCAAATGAATCACACAAGCCATATGTGCAGCCCAGATTCCAAACATTGCTTGCTAATGTATGTAGTCTCTGATAAGGCTAGTGAAGCCTTTTGAGTTGCTTCTGACTCTGAAACTTAAGGCTGCCTTCATTCCCTGTGTACTTTTATCCAAAATGCACTTTTGCATTACTCTAATCAAATAATCAAAAAACCAGATATTTCTTATTAGACCACAAGAGGAAGTCTGCAAATAATCAAAGTGATCAATTTTCTTAATTGATATTAGAGGTTATTACATTTTTTGTTTGTGGCAAATACTAAAAGATTAAGGAAACTCTTCATCTAAGAGTCCAAAACCAGGATAATAATGACTGACAATTATTTGCTTAGTACTATGCATTGCAAAATAATCTTTTCTTTTTTTTGTCTTTCATAAGACTAGCCAAATAATTATTTGTCATATGACATAGAGTGCACACAGGTTTTCTTTGAAACACAAGTTCTTATCTATACAGTCATTTCGGGGGATCCCAGCAAACACCTGTCTTCTAAACTTGCTTGTGTCATATGCTTTGCATATGATTGTGTGCTTAACATTTGACTGTATAATAAAACTGGTTATTAGGTAGTATAGCTAGTTAAAATATAGGAACATGTGATATTTTTTTACATTTTTTTTTAGTTGAGTATAATTTAGTTGGCTAACTGGGTGGAGAGGCACCCGTACTGCATGCTTGTACAGGGGATTGTTTTCAGTTGAAATCAAAGATGCAGAAGGTCAGAATGGGTCACTTGTACAATAGTGAGTGTCTCTAAATTGGTTGTCTTCTTGGCAGCTTATTAAGGGCCTGATTTAATATTTGCAAGTCTTTTCCATGTATAATTTTGCTGTAAGGGAAACAATATCAAACTGCGTAGGAAACTATACCGCCTACGCAAGGTCCAGAACTATAGTTTTTAGTTTGTCTTTGAGATTCTCTGAATGACACTGCCAATCATCAGAAGATTGAGTAGATCAATAAATACTATTAATTCCTTGAGCACCCATGACATCTAATTACATGTCACTTCAATTTAAAGTATTAATAAAATTAAATAAAATTTTTAAAAGTAGAAAGGAAATGTAAGAAAGTAATTTTGTGGGAAGTTGGAATGCATGAAACAAAAGCCTGGAAGTGGATGAACAGACTGAAAGAAGGAATAAAATAACAAGACCAGAGTTGTCAATGTGTATCGTGAATAAACCTTTTTGTCACCTTGCCCTTTTATATGCAAAGCTGTTGTTTGGGACCGCATAGGCACACATGCAGAGGGCAGACTTATTTGACTATGCCAAAACAGAAACCCACAAAATGGTAACATGCAGGCTATGCTTCTGTCTGCATCACTCTTGTTTCATGCATTCATTCATCTGCAGCTGCCTTCCCTCATCTTCGAGGCTGCATCGAGGCTTCCTGCTGCCAGGCTGTGGCGAGACATCTCGGCTCAGCCATCCTGAAGGCAGAATGAAGGCACCCATGAGTGATTGAAGGTAACAGATAGATGGAGTAAGTGCTCAGTAAACAATACATGTGCCTATGAAATTTTTGGTGCCCCAAGCCAACTGTCCATTTGGCCCAACCCCAGCATTTAACAGTTGCTCAAAAATATTTGTATTCCATTATAGCTCATTTTTCCCACATATTTACTGTAAAGAATTGCCATTATGTGCTCCAGCTTTGGAAACGGACTGACCTATCTTGTCAAAATCAGTCATGTCAGCAGAAGCTGGAAACTCGTGAAAACTGCACAATGTATTTTAATACGACTTATTTTCCTTTTGTAGCCCACTGTCTGATGAGCACAGGGAGCTCTGTGAGGAATGAGTGTGCAGTGAACAGCAACAGAACATAAGAAGAGCATGCTGAGTTATTAAACATTTTTTTTCTGATAGAATAAGCCTTGTCTTACACTCACCAGATACACATATACAGTGCCGTACAGATGAGTGTTTAAAAGGCACTCATTGTTGACCTATTTCTTATGGATTGTTTTAGGGGAAGAATTTAGCCCAAAAATTGAGCTTTGCCATTCTCCTATTTTTTTTAGATGTTAATTTCTGGAGAATAACTTACAGTAAACAAAACACTGGAAGCTGGCTTGACAGTTAACAAAACTAATTATGTGAAAAGATTAAGATTCTAAGTCTGTTGTAGCTTCAGAAAATACAAGTAATGTTTAATTATCTATGTGTGAATATCCAATTTTTTTTTTTTTCGTTGCTCTGCATAGAGTACATGAGTATAATTTTGTCAGATTTCCGTCTCTCAAGTCATCTTTGTTTCTGTCAGGATCTGGGAATAGATTTTGTCACGTGTACACTTGAGAAACTGATTGTAAAGGCATAACCTTCAGACAGCATTTGTCTTGTCCTACCTATTCTGGGCATTGGTGATGAGCACTGGCTTTGGTGTCAGCTGGTCAGAGGGTTGTTCACCTCAGCCCATGTATGAGGGTCTCTACACTCCCAGACCATGTGTGTTGGGGTCGCTCATCCTCCCTGTAGGAGAAGGCATGGTAGACCTTTCAGTTTTGCTGTGTTTATTTTATGTCATTATGTTGGGAAAAGCAGGCTGAACAGGGAGGGTGGTACCTTCTTTCTGTAGGAGTTCAGAGGCTCCAGCAGTGGTTTGTGGTGATTGTCACAGTCTTGTTTCTTACAAAGTCATGCCTCCTATTAATGGAGCATCTTGGAAGTGACTTCTTAACCAGACTATTCCTCATGAGACTATGGACAATTCTTTTATTTACTTACAATATCAGCAAGCTGTAAGTCAATATTTACTGGAAAACAGTGAAGGGAATAGAAGTTGGTGTTCCTGTAATATTTCAGAGTCTTCCAATCAGCACAAGGAAGCAGATAATGCTCACAGATTAAGTTTATTCACAGATTAATTTTACCTTCAGACATTGTTTCTTAATCTATAATAAATGGTAGTATATGTCAATACAATGGAAAATATTAACAGACATCTTACAGCTATACTGATAAAAGCTCCTTCCTCAAGTTGTGGTCCTTTACTCCATAGGCAAATGAACTGAGTGGCTTACTTCCGCATGTCATAACTCTTTATCCAGGCCTTCCTTGAGCTGTTCATGATACCTTTGTAGACTCCAAATATAGGGGTTTTTGTTGTTTGTGAAATCATTTGTTAGGTACCTTTAAGATTATGGTGTGACCTTCAGGTTGTGTGATATGTCCAGTAATGCCACTAAAGGGAGTTCAGGGTATCTGCAGGCAGAAGGCCTGCTGAAATAGAATCTTAGTGCTGGCAGGTTGGAAAGATCCCAGCCAGGTGCAGCTTCATCCTTTCATCCATGTTGTTTTCAGGGAGAAGTCTCTGAAGCAAATTATCACCAGAAGTATACTCAGGTTTCATCTCAGAATGAAATATGGGCAAAATGGAAAGTAGGAGAGTTGTCTGGAGTTGTCTTACACCTAAAGTTGTCCCATGTCAACTCTGTGTTACCCAAGTGTTGGGACATGTTTTAGAATTAGTTCACACAGGAGCTAAGTATGACAGTGACCCTTACTGATCCTACAAGGGCAAACAGAAGTCCTGGTGCCTTTCTTTCAGAAATAGCTATGTGGAGGTTGATTTAAAATAGCATTTGAGTTGCTTTGCATGGCTTGCTTTTATAATTTGCTGTTAAACTAGCATAAGGAAGTTTTATTATTATGTTATAGTTAACCTGAAAAAGAAAATTCACTCTCATCAAAAATTTGATTTGTTACAGCCGTGCAAATATCTGGTAAATTTTAGGTGCCACAAAGAATGAATGTTTCACTTTGTCTGACTGAATATTCCCATAGGAAAAGTTCTGCTTTATTAGGGTTGGATAATATTGGAGTAGTCAAATGCATAATTAACAACAATCCCAGCAAGTTTGGCATGTCATATTGAACCTTAAGCTTCTGTGGTTGCACTGTCATTTATATCCTTGCAAAGTAATGTAAAATTTGCTTGAGTGAATCCCTATCAGCTACAATTATAAGTTAGCATGCATATGTTTACCCTTGGAGGCATATAAATGTAAGCCTGCATACTTTTGTGTCTGGAATTTAAAAAACAAACAAACAAAACCCAACAAAAACAAAACAAAAACAAACCAAAAAAAACCCAAAAAAACCCCCAAAAAATAAAAAGAGAAGAAGAAAAAGGTGCCGAAACCACTAGAAAGAAATTTGAAAGTCATAATATTCATATTCTATACTTGTCCGCTATATTAAGCCAAAATAGAGACTAGGATAAAAAGAGAAACAACAGACAAATGGACATACAAACAAAAAAACAAAAAAACAAACCAAACCAAAAACCAAAACCAGAGAAAATTTTAAAATTACAATTTTTAGCATTGTCTGTTTTTCAGGGATAGTGTACGAGGTCTACATTTCCCCCTTGTCCACATCTCTAGTATTATCTATAGATTGTAGGATGGTACCAGCTCACCAGTGTGTATAATGCAGTGCTAATTCCATTAGATACTTTTGTCCAATTTTGTCAAATTTAAGCCACCACTTGTCAACAATACTCTCCTTTTCTTATCCTCATATTTGTTTATAATGTAGTTCATAAGCAACTTTGTTGTACAGCTTTATATCTTTAATTCAAAGATATCTTGACCCCAGGTTG
This sequence comes from Todiramphus chloris collaris, assembly GCA_025345505.1. Lineage (NCBI taxonomy): Eukaryota > Metazoa > Chordata > Aves > Coraciiformes > Alcedinidae > Todiramphus > Todiramphus chloris. Next base: position 26,424,099 of record JANVCC010000035.1, read on the forward strand.
CCATTTCAGGGTCATATCGAATTACAGGCATAGCAAATATTAAAATGCTGTCTTGTAAGAGTTCTTCAATAAACTTATTGTGTATGACTAACTGTTATGAAGCTAATTTCTACTACTTTTTCAAAATGATTGTGGTCTTCTCTTGCTTTCCATTTACCCTACTTATATTTTACTTATAGGTATTATAAATGTTAGCATCAGATATTAAATAAAATAGTATATGACAAATCACAGTCTGTATGTAGCATTCAACCAATAAATGGTACACCAGAAGATAACAAACCATAATTTGGTATTTCTTTTATTATTGTAATATAAAAAAAAAGCAGGTAGAAGAGCTCACGTGAGTCTCATCATACAGATGCTGACATTTGGAACAGGAGGGATAGGGAAAGCACTGAACACAGAGCAGCTCCCAGTATGCCAGGGCCACCTCTAGCATCCCACCTTCACACATCTCAGAGGACACCATCCCTGTCAGCCACTTTTTTCTTTGCCACATCTCATGATTGTGTCACCTCACAGACAAGCCTAATTTGTGTCACATATTTCTGTCTCAACATTCAACTCTAGCTACAGCTGAGATCAAATGGGCAGCTGAAATGGACAGAACCAACTTTCATTAAATGATCTGGATTTGAAGTAGGTGAATGGCATGAAGATTTTTACATACAGTCTGACAGGCACACAAACTGCTTCTATTTCTGAGGTAAAATGTGGATAATTTAGGGGCTTTTTTTTGTAAGTGAACTTTTATGTAAATACATAGCTCTTCTTACTGTTGTGAACAGTCAGTTGCTATGGGGATGTTGCATGCAAGGCTTTTATTTTACCTCAGAAATGTCTCTACATATCTTGCTATCACAGGTCTTAGGCACCTAGAAAAAAGTGAAAAGGAATTAAATAATCTGAAGAGTGTATGTGTTTAATGACATTAATTTATATTTAAAATACACTTTGTAGATATTCCTTAGAGGTCTTTCAGGAGTATCTTGTCATATTGTGAGATTTTCTAAACACTGATAGATTTCTAATGACTGATAGAGACTGGTTTTATTTTCCAATTGATTGGTATGGTTTCCTTTCATCTTTTAGTTTCTGTGAAACAAGCCCTAATTTAAAGTCTAATATCTTTCTTCTGTTCCCATATGCAGCAGATGGCACATGCGACTACATCCTACTTTCAAATTCCTATGTGACATTTATTATTCATCAGAAAGGAAGTTAAAAAATATTATCTTTCCAGCTTCTGGTTTGGCTAATCATATAAATTAAAGAAAAAATTGCTTAAAAGAATGTAAAAAATTAAAAATATTAAAAGTATAGCATAAGGGCCACCCAGTGGGGCAGCAGTGTATTGTTCTGCCAAAGCATAGTTAAACCAAAAAAAGCATAACTGTTCAAAACTCTTGCTTGCCACCATTTTCCACTATATATTGCTGTGCTCATCTAGTGGTATTTCTCCATTAAGTACTAAGGGAATTGGAACAATGTTGAAGTACTGGTGACCATATATTCAAATATATCCAAGTTGGATATATATATATAGTCTGGCTTACAGGTTATGATTTCCAAGTCTAAACAAAACTGACTTCTCTGTAAAAGTTCTGACCCTGACCTGGAGTTTGTACATTTTCTAAATTGTTTCCTGTGCTAATGATTAAAAAAAAAAAAAAAAAAAAAGGAGATGCAATTGCAGCTTTTCTTTTGTTTTGTTTTAATGTAGAATTACTGTAGAATTTGAGCTTAGTTTAGTTTCCAAGACTAGTAAGGTGCTTTGGGTTATGTATTTCTGTTATGCCTACTCAGTCTCTTGAGGAGAGATCAATTCCACAGTAACATGTTCTTAAACTATCATGTACAACTGTGCCTAAATACAAAAGCAACTCACAGTTTAAAATATCCTATAAAACATCTGGCCTAAAGAAAAACAGAGTATTTCTTACCAATTCATATTATTTTTACTGAATTGTAGTCATAATAACCAAAAATACTTCCATGTGGCATCTGTTTATCCCCATTATAGAAGTCACATGTATCTTGCTGCATGCAAATAAGCATTTAATGGAGAAGAGTGCATTCTTGAATTCAGAGCATATATATACCAGTTAATCTTGTAATTACTCTTCACTGTACACCATCTCCCTGTGTGATCATATATTCAAATGTCTTAGTTACTTTTTGATGTTGATAATTAAATTCCACTGTCTATAAAGTTAGATGTGTTTAACAGAGGTTACACCAATGTATGATGTTTACCTGAATTTCCTTGTAGAGAGTCACCCTGATAATATCAAAGGAAGAACAGAGGAGATGTTAAAAATACATCTTTATTCCCTTATCATAGAACATCAACATTTATGATTTTTTTTTTAAGCTCTGGGAAGATGCAGATGTATTTATTCTTTTAATTCCTCCTTGCTTAATAGCTTCAGTGATGCTCCTTAGTGGTCAATTTTAAAGTGATTTTGATGCAAATTAATCCAGAAACTTCAGATCTTGGGTAATACTCTCCTCCAGGAGGCTATTGTTCTTGTTATGTTTTTTAAAAACATTTGTCAGAATAGAATTCCTTGAAAATAATCAGAACAAGGGAAACAATATAAATATGATCTTTTATGAAATTGAATATTTATATATAAATGTGTGGAATTCCATGACAGGTTTCCCAAGGAGGTGCAAGTAATTTTGAAACCTTAAAAGTTACATTAAGAGAACTGTTTTTTAAAACAATTAAGAAACAGTAATTCAGATAATTACATCAGGCTAAGTGGTACTGGTGTTATGCAGATCTTCTCTCTTCCTTTCTTCTCAATGAATAAAAAGGTTCTCCTATTCTATCTATGATTATGAGATATTAACCTCTTGGTTCAGGAAATTTAGATTAGTTCTCATGAGGTTTATGAAAGCTTTTTTTAAAAATAAAAGAAGATAATTAAAATATATATATATATATAGACTACTACCTTTCTCAGTAAAGGATAGGGTTTATTATTTTCAGGGTAGCATTAACCAGTAGGACCCCGAAGTTCCTAAGAATAAACCCTTTGCGTATAGTACTTTCAAAGTTTATGTGGTGATAAAACTTCCTATTACTACTTTTTCTTAAAGGCAGTATATGTTTTCAAATCTAATCAATCGTTTCCTTTAGTTATGTTTCCTTACAGTTGTTAACTAATTATTAAAGTAACTGAAATTGAATTTGTTTAATATTAAAAAAACTACTGACCTATGGATTAATAGAATCTTATTCTTTAAAGCTTCTGAAAGTTATTTATCTTTGAGAGACAGAAATAAACCAGTAATTATTAGTCCAAGGATTCTGTAGGTTAATCTATTTATGAATCCAGACTTGTTATGTCTTGGTTGGAGTCCTAGTAGCAAAGGAATTTATAGCTCATTTCACTAGAAATTTGTTTTTGCCATCTGCCTACAGGAAAAAAAAAAGAAAAAAAAAAAAAAGCTTGCAGTACCTACAGTTTGTATTATGCTTTCACAATGCATCAAATATTTGCTACTACATCCAAATGGGCTGCTCAGTTCCTATTTAGTTATCAATATTCTTCAGACTTTATCATAATAGAGGAAAAATAGTTGTAGTATATCCTGTAATTTTTGGTATATACAGAGTGACTTTCTCTCTTTTCCTCTCACACTTTCTTCTTTTCCCCATCTTCCTTTCTGCATCTCTCTAACATCCTACCTTAGATATCACTGTCATGATGATAGCGATGTCCTGATGGATAATAATGTGATAGCATATTCTTTCATGTCTTTATTTCCAGATTATAAAAAATCTTGACTTTATTTTTATGCATGCTTATAACGTTCTAACTACATTTGATTGGTATATATTTACAATGTTATTTATGTGACTTCTGGTAAATTGTGGTTTTGGAAAACCACAGTACTTCCATAAAGTTCTCCTCTCTTTGATGATAACTGCCCTTAAATTTTTTATTTTCAAATTTTATAGTTCTGACATTTTAAGATAAAAATGGATTTACAGTATTTTTCTATAGAACCTACACTATGAATGATCTTCAGAGGCAGGTAAAGCAACCCATTAACTGCTGGTGAAGGAAATGTTTCCCATGAATATTTGTATTTTTCCTCTTAATTATTCAATACACTTTCTTCTAATGAGGCTTAATTCAACTACAGAAAGGGAGGAGTCCAAATATCATCCTTTTTTTACTGATGATAGTCTAAGAACTAGAAATCCAAGATACGAATTCCTGTGGTCATTTCTAAGGCCTTAAAAGCTTCAATTAAGCTGGGCTGAACAACGCATAGGGAAAATAACTGTATTTGATTATATGAAATCAGTCTTTCCATCTCCCTTTTAGTATGATCATATTCTTTGTTTTCAGTCCTATAAAAAGGAAAGAAAAATCCTTGTTTAACTCTTACAAAATAGCTATTACCACCAAGTAACAAATGAAGCTTTTAATTCTTGAAAGATATCCCTAATCTAAATGCTTGGTATTTCACAGCTCCTCCAGAAGAAAGCCTAGTCTGACCAATGGACCCACGTTTTTCCTCTGAGACCAGAAGAAAGCAGTCTGCTTTCTACAAATACAAGCATTCATTCACTCATTGGTGGCAGAGACTTACCGTATGTTCACAGCCCTTTTCATTTTACCCTTTGTTACTCCCATCTAAATTAAATAGTAGTCTTTGAGCCGCAGGATCCCTTAAGGCCTCCCTTAGCTCCTATATTCATTGGCGTGCAGGCACAACAACAATAAAACCAAGGCAAAATGGACCTTATAATTCAAACACGTATGAGCTTCAATTTACAGTTAGCTGTTAAAATTTGCTTCCCCCCAATTATTCACTTTAGGAAACATATGTCCAAAATTGGGTTTGGATTGTTATTTTTCCTTTCTCTCTTGTAGAAATAGAATATATTCTAGAAAAACAGCTCTTTCCAGAAAGTGAATTAAATTGAAAAAGTCTCTCAGAAGCACAGTGTGCATAGAATATACCTATGAAATCTGATCAGGGTGGAATTGTTCATAGCAAAATCTTTCCTATGCTGGTGCAGAATTCTGCATCCATGGATCCAGAATTGCACACATGGAGATGGAGGTCTGAAAATAAGGCTAACTTCTAAAGCCATTGTTTTTTTGCCCCCCTAATAAATATTCTTAGAAATGAAGATTTTGTCTTTTTATCCCAGTAATCATTTGGTCTTTCTGTTGAGGCTTTATAATTCTCAAACATAATTCTGTGCGATTCCCATGCAGATGAAACAGTAACACAGATGATAATATAAAACTCTCCTTATTATTCCTCATAAGAACTTCAATAAATCATTACAGTATTATCATTATTCAGACTTGTTTTGACAAGGCTACAACCTTCATGTTTCAAAATGAGTTAGGTCTGAATTTATCTAAGCCCAGGGTACTTTATGTGTTCTGAAAATGTCATGAAATTTTCACTGCTATATATCTTCATAGTGCTAATTTACCACCAGAACCATATGTTCCTAATCTTAGATTACAACTGTATAAAACACTCAAAATTGTGTTCATTAAAAGTATGCCTGCAGTTAGGTCAGCCTCTCTATATTTATTTTATGTATAAGGTATGGTTCATATTCTATTGCTAGTCATTTGGTGGAGACTGTAGCAAAAGGAGAAACTGAGAAGAAAGGTAAATGTGACTACAAGATACAATTTTTGTCCAGGAAAGGAAAGTTCATATTCTTATTCAAAGGAATGTGTATACATTAAATGCTTAGTTCTCTCCCAAAACATAACTTAAATGTCTGCACAGAAATAAAATGCCAAAGGTGATGTTTCAAAGTGTGCATTTCATTCATAAATATTCAAGATTATAGTTTTGGTTCTTTTTAAGAGGATGGCAAAAAACCTTGTTAAGTACATTGAAGCAAAAAAGTATCTGGGAAAAAAAGACATCTGGCAAAACCAAGCATTTTGAACATGTCAACTTATGTCTGACTGTCCTACTCTTCTACTCTCAAGTGATGCATGAAGTAGAGAGTTGCTCGCATATACGTTGTTTTATGTAAGAATGTTTTTTGAAGAGTATTCCAATGTATTGTGTGCTACAAGAAATGCCATGCAGTAACGTTAATTTATTTTTGGTGGTGTTGTTTAAGCAAGTTAAATAGATACATAAAACTTACATGAGTTGTTGGCACGCAAGTTATTGCTTCCTGGGGACTGCAGCAAGTTACTGAAACCTTTTTGAAATGATGTCAGGATTTTTGGTAATTGAATATGCATATTTTACATGTTGGAGGATGAAACACACTTTTTTTGGCAGGCTTTTTCAGCAGATGCACATGCTGGGGGCCCTATTCTAGGAGGTCTTGCAGCATACGTAAGTCAATATTTGTGCATAATTTATAAAACTGAGCAGTAGAACATGGCTTTTCCATCAAATTTACACGATCATATTTCCCTCGCTTTGATTTTTGCTTAAGGAAAACAGGATGTAGAAGGCTCAAAGACATTGAAATGTAAAAATCAAACAAAATAAATCAAAAAAATAAACAATATTAAAATGTAGGATGAGGCATTAAACATTATTGCCAAATTCTAGTAAGAATTGTCCGTTTTCCTCTGAAGGAAAAGTACAAATGGAAAAGAGAAACAAAGCAGAGTATTGAAAACTTGTAATTAGTCTTTCAATCCATACTCAAGTCTCTGAATGTTTCTCTTTAATTAGCCTGTCTTTCAATTTCCTTCAGGTTTTGATGGAAGAGATAAGTATAGGCAAGGTTGTACTGAGCAGAAACCATTTTCAAAATGTGCCTAAAGTGTTCATAATATTAGTTAAAGAGTTGCCTACATATTGTCTAGTTCTTAATATTGTCTTCATGGATTCCAACTATAAGAAAGAGAAGAAACAATAAACATGTCTGTGAACAAAGTGAATAGGTATGTCTCAAACATTATGCTATAGTGACTGAATGTCAATCAGTTTAGCCCAGTAATTTCTGGTACTTCCAAAGTGATTAGAAATCCCTTGTAAAAATCATCATCGACCATCTTCTATACAGACTAAAGGTTGTGTAGGTATTAAGATAAATATTGTTTGACTTTTCTGAGTTGCTGACAAATTATCAACAATGAAAATATACCATATAAACTAAATTAAATCTTAAAAGGGAGTAAAGATCTCAGAAGATAGAGATGTTTTAATTTATCACCTATATTTTTATAAGCAAAGAATGAGAATCCTGTGTTGCTGGGCAGAGAATCAATAAATATAATGAATATCAGCTACATTGTTGTGGATTAGAATCTGTTTTACTAATGACAAATTATACCAGCATAGTGAAAGGCTTATCAGAACCATTCTGAAATGAACTGTTACGAGAATCCCTCATTTTAATATTTTTTTCACACATGTATTCACACATTTCACACATGTACTATAGGCCAGACAGTCTCACCTCCATGTCTGGTAAGATCATGGTGCATATCCTTCTGGAGGCACTGCTGAGGCAGAAGAATAACGAAGAGGTGACTGGGTACAATCAGCACAGCCTCACCAAGGGAAAATCGTGCCTGACAAACCTGGTGCCCCCCCCCCATTTTCTATTTTGGGCAGTTCTTCTGATTATAAGGTAAGATAACATCCTATCACTGATTTTATATTGCCAAATTACTACAAGATCCAAGTATAAGTTGTTTTATCACACAACTTCAAGGTTTATGAGAAAAATTTAATGAAGCCTCTATGGTGTACTGGTTTATTTTGACCAGTGATAACAGTGTTTATATATTATTTAGAAATGTAGGACCAGGAGAAAATCTGAAAATCCAGTTATGTTCATGTTAATCTGCCATCGATTGCTTTCAGATGCTGGCTTGAATTTACTTTCTATCAAGAAAGAATGACAGAATAATCACCAAATGTAATAATTTTTCATTCCAGAAAAAAAAAAAAAAAATACATTGGTCAATATATTAGCTAATGCTTTTCGATGTACAAATATTAGAATTGGTTATTCCTTTATTTCTGATATGGTAAAAATTCTGCATCAAGTGCCCTATCTTCTGCTTCCGGAACTGGGAAATACTAAAATATTAAACCAAAACAAAACAAAACCAAACACAACACAAAACTAAAAGAAAATATAAAACCTACAAAAAGATTATAATGATTTCTGGAGTTCCAGAAAATGTCTTGCTTTGGTTCTGTTTGTATTACCACAGATTGTAATGAGTATGTAGCTTTGATTTGCAATGAAAATATATGTTCACTCCAGCTTTATGGTTTTTAGTGACTTCTAGGTGGTTTGATATTTAGAGTTGTACTAAATAAGAGTGATAATAAACATCCTAAAATTCTTTTGTGCAAACTTGAGCAGATAACTAGATCTTGTTACATGTCAAGTTTATTTATATAGCTGTGGTTTTTAGTTTAGACTTTTTTTATACACTGCATAGAAAAAAAAATTGGTAACAAAGATTTATTACTCCACAGATAACAAATGAACAACTCTGACAGCTTCATGAGAAGTTCATGGTATTGCATGATAATGAAGAAAATCTATGCTGGTGACAAGCATGGGCTGACAATTTTGGTACATTTTCTGTCACAAAGTTTGGATTTGTGGATGAACTTTATGAAGAATATTAAATAAACAGGTTTTTAAGTTTTGTCTCCTCTTATAAAAGCAAAAGCATGTCAACATCAACATGAGGAAGTAAGATTTTTTGTTTACAAAATACACAAGGTATTGTGCTGCTGTTCACATTTTACCTGAGTGAGCTGATGTACATCATGACTCCAGATCAGACCGTAAAATCTGTGTTAGTCAGAAATACAAACTGCCTGTTGTCACTAATCTTAGCTACCAGACCACGTTTCCATTAGTCAAAAGACTTTTCATTTCAGGAAACATGTCGGGAGATTGGTGCTAACAGTATGTTATTTTCTAAAAATCATTTACTGAAATAGCTAGAAAAATCACTAGGAAAATAGACCAGGACTTAATTACAGCTTTCACACTCCTGGTAACTTTTATTGACATTCTATTGCAGACATTCTTTTTAACACCTTGCTGTTATAAATTTCAAATAAAATGATAATGATGTCAAAGGTGTTAGATCTAGTATCAAGAACATAATTTACACATACAATGATAAACTTCTTTACATGACAGAGAGAACTAGCTAAGAATTCAGCTTTATCAAGCATATCATAATACAAACAACTAGAATAATGAGTCTAAGGACAATTTCCCAGTATGCAGATGTGATTAAATTGGGTGGAACATCAAGTAATGAGGAGTAATAAAGAAGGACTTGAATCACTGAAGTAGTATGCCTGAGCTAATTTATAGTAAATAGGCTTTGACAAAGACGAATGTATCATTAGGTGCTAAAAGGAAAGGAACCTCATCTGTGTGAATGGAATGGTACAGAAGTCTTCTCATTTCAGACACACAATACACACCTCTGCCAGTACTCTATACAGTGAACTTTATATACAAGCAATACTTTATATCTAAATAGTGTTCCACAGCAACTGTAGCTTGAAATGAGAAGAAAGACTGTGAATTATCAAAATGAAGTAGAAAGGAAAAAAAACTAAAACCAAACAAAACCAAAAACAAAACAAAACAAGAACAAAACCAAAAAACAAAACACAACAACCAAAAAAACCCAAACAGACAAAGAAAACACCAACAAAACAAAAAACACTACTAACAAACAAAAAACACAAAACAAAACCAAAAATAAACCAGAAACAAAACCAAACAAATAAAAAACTACAAAAAACAACAACCAAAAAACCCACAACCCAGGGGATTAATAGCTGGAAAAATTGGAAGTACAAAGTATTTCAAGTTCTTTTGAAACCTTCAAAGCTGGGTTCAAGCACAGATTGAAGAGAAGAATCCTGCTTTAGTAGGAAGATTCAGTAGATTAAATAATCATTTTTTTTTTCAATGTCTAAATCATTATTATTCTTTGTAAGATTACTGAGTTCTGGTTTCTTTTTCAAGTGGAAAAACGTTGCTCAATGTTACATTTGAAAATGCAACAGCTTTCTTCTGCTTCTCTCTTTTTTCTGTATTTCCCTCCTTATACTGAAAATTGAAATCTTAACAGAAATAGAGTTTGAAAGTTTACTTCAACAAAAGATAAGCATTTCAAACTTTATCTGCTTACCTAAAACCTCAACCAAGGTAGCCTAGAAAACTGTTGAAATAAGCGGTCTGTTCTTACACAACATGTATCACAATATACTGGCATTCTATTGAAGATAGTGACTTCTAACCTATATATGCCAGAGTGTTTTTATTCAGTAATGGCTCTTCAGTCACTCTAGAAGGCCTTTGTGTCCCTTTTTAATTATGCAGATTTTCCCTAACTGCAGTCTTTTTCTCCTTAATTTACCACATTCACCACTGCTGGCCTGAATCCAATGACAATTTAACAATTTATTTTACCTTCTGAGGGAGCTATCTTAATCAGTTTCTCTCTCATCCCTTCAGCTTGATATCTGAGCAATAACCACAATTGGAACACAATGTTTTATCTGTGCCAATACCTCCTTCTCCTGTATGGTACACAGAGAGGCAGATGGGTTCAGAAAAGAAGTCTCATTTTGTCACATCCAGTTATTTCTTCAGGGTTCTGAAACATGTATTTAAAATCCCAAAATGAAATTAAATAACCAAAGGCTATCTACAACCTTCATTTAGTCAATGTAAGTAGTTCCCAAAGTTATTGAAACATAATGTAAAGCAGAAGGATGACATTAGTTTTCCAGTTCTTTTAATTTCCTGATGTTTGAATGCATCAGTTGCTTGTTACAGCTGTCAGGATACCTATGCACTAAGAAATAAAGCAAGATGGAAAAGTGTTTTAATTTTCTTGACCACTGCAGCAGGTCATTGGTGAAGTGGACTCTAAATTAGATCCTTTTCAGTTTTCTATTTGTATCCATTCCTGGATGAAGTCTGATGACATATTAAGATGAAATACAACGAGAACAAGCAGAAACAACATGGTTTTCATATAATCTATAGACCATAGAATCAGTGAAATGTTTAACATAACAAAATTTGTGCTACACTATTACTTTTCTAACTCTTTATGTTTTAGGCTTTCATTGTTAGAAAACGGCTGCTGTACCTAAAGTAATAGAAGGTACACAAACCCTGCCTGTCTCATTTTATCTCCTTCTTTCAAAATAACCTCATCTATGAGGAAACTAGCTTTTGTTTTGTCTCTGAAATTGAAGTATACTAGTTCAAAAAGGAAGGGGAAAAAATCAGTATTTTTTTGTCAAGAATAGCAACATACCGAAATATGTTTTATGCATGATAATGTTCTTATATATTAACTTGTATATAATGGATGAAATTAAAGTTTATTCTGAATAGGGAATTATGCTGAAGTATATAATCAGCAAATTTCCATAGTTGTGTAATACTCTGAAAATCATAAAATATAATTTAATAGTCAGGAAAATACTTATATTTCTATGAGTAAAAATTAATTTGTACTAAATATTATAACATAATCAGGTATCTAACCACTATCTTGATATTAATACAATATTTCTACAGGATTTCTGGCATACCTTAGGAAGCCAAATGCAATTCCAGAAAAGCAGAATGAAGCAAACATGAAATCATAAAATGATTTGGGTTAGAAGGGACCTTAAAGTTTTAGTTCCTCTAGTTCCAACATCCCTGCCATGGCCAGGGACACCTTCCACTAGACCAGGTCGCTCATAGTCTTATTCAACCTGATCTTGTACATATCCAGTGATGAAGCACCCAAAATTTCCCTGGGTAATGTGTTTCAATGTCTCACCACCCTCTTAGTGAAGAACTTCCTAATTTCTAATGTAAATCTACCTTCTTCCAGTTTGAAGCCATTACACCTCATCCTGTCAGTACAAGCCCTTGTAAAAAGTTCCTCCCCAGCTTTCTTGTAGCCTCCCTTCAGATACTGGAAGGCCATAATAAGGTCTAAACAAACACATCACTGAATACTATTTCTAAAGCTTCTCTGTATAACTAATGAAAGAAATATCAATGTCAGTACCACAGTCAGATTATTCTTTCCTTAAAATGGTATAAGAGTATATTATATAACACACATGTAAAAAGTGTATTTCCAAGTGCTATATCCCACATTTTGTGGGTTTTTTTATTATTATTAATAATAATAATTGCCATCATCATCTTCCTTTCTATGCTAATTCTACCAAAAACATAATTTTTCAAACATATTCAAACAAATTCTGTTCTGTGATGCATATCTCTCTAGACAGAATATGCCTTTGAGGGGAATCCTTAAACAATTCTGTTTTACTCTGTATAGAAAAAAGAGCCCAGCCCAAAGCACATCCAAAGTTTTCTGTCCTCTAATTCCAGCATGTGGCTACTTCACAGCACTGAAAAGGGTGTTTGAACTCAGGTAGGAGTGAGTGAAGCAGTTAGTTCCTTTTGAACATGCATCACATTTATTTTCCTTTCAGACACTTGGTACAATAACAAGTAATTTTAAGGGTTTTTTTGCATAATAAATATTGGTTTGTTTTCATAATAGCTGGAGGGTATCTGTCAGTCTGTAACATGTTTTTGGGAATAAAAGAAGAATCTACTGTCTTTTGAAATAGAAAGTAAATCTCTGCTTAATTTGTGAAGCTCCCCAAGGTGCTGGGGTTTAATATTGAAAGAAATTCAGAAAAGCACTGGACTAGAAAAGTTCTAAAAGTGCCTTCAGGAGGCAGAGTACTTGTTCCTAAATCCTGAGTTTGTTGGCTGTGGCAGAAAAAAAATTCTTATGTTTTTCCTTTTAGATTTGAGGAAAATGAAAGAAAACCCAAAAACCAAAACAGGCAGCCACACACAACACACAACACACAGATCCCACCACCCCCCCCCCCCCCCCCCCCCCCGTCGTCCCCCCTCGCCAAAACAAACAAACCAATACAAACCAAAAGTACTACCTGGTGATCCCAAGATGGATAATCAGTATGTTTCACAAGACAAAACTGTAAAAGTTGTTAATAATTGCATATTCAGGGTGATTAATAGCAGAAATATGTTTACCTGGGATCCTTGATAAGAATTGACGTGTTTATTGTTTTTGATTGATATGGATAAGCAAAATACAATCACATTTATTAGTGTGGGGGTTTTATTTACAGTTTTTTGCTATTCAGAGTTTTCCAGGAACATAAAAAGCATTTTTTGATACTGGCAACACTAGGAAATTTCACAAAATAGAGGCTTATAAGATTTACTTTCTGATTCTTTTTCGATTACCTGTTTGATACTTAAGTACATTCACTTTGAAATCTCTAGTATAAAGATTTGCAATATTAATAGCCTCAAGCTATTTTCGGTCTTAGTCAGTCCTTATGGAGATAGAGTTTGGACAAATTTTCTCACCCCCACTCCCCTTAGTTTTATAGTAAACCAGTAGTTTAACAGAGAATTTGACCAAAAGCTTGACATGGTTAAAATCTTCATGCATCAGAATTCTGATATAAATAATTTTGTAAAATATGAATATAAAAGGCTTGCAGATGAAATATCAATTATTAAACAGGAAGTAATTAGATGAAAGCTTTTATTTGAGGCTGGAATACACTGGAAAGAAGAGAAAAACATCTAAATCTTCAATGGAATCATGAACTTTTCTATTATTTGCAACCTTATGTTTCCACACACTAAGACATGCCACTCTCTGACATTACATCTTGCTACAGCTGAATTTTACCTTCATAAAATTTCAGAAAGCATGGCCACTGGTTCCCCAATAGACATAGAAAACCTGAACCTATAACATAAGTCAGAAGAAGATTGATACAAATATTCCATTTCTGAGCTAAGACTTTTCTTTTGATGTGTATGTGTAAAGTTTTCACCCATCACAATATACAGTGGTGCAATAAATTAAAATAGAGTTTTCCATTGACTTCAAGGAAATTGGGACATTGCTTACAGTTTCAACATTTTTTTGTATCTAACTCTGATGTGTTCCAGCACATCTAAAGATATCTCTTGTGAGGCACGATTTTATTCTGGATCAGGGTACACCAGAGGTTGCCTTGAGATCTTCTGGCCCACTGAGGCCATTGATGAGGAAAATTATGCTCCTCTGACAGCATTCTCCACAGTGGCCCTGCATCATTCTCATAAGTGCTGGAGATACTCAAGAAACTTAAGCAGCCCAATGTATAACAGTCACACCTAGCAAGAACTGTTATTGAATATGTCACAGCATTGAGAATAAGGTTATATATATCTTGGTTGCCAGTGCTATCACCAGCAAAGTATCTATAGACCCTAATATCATGTCTATATCAGTGGGGGAAGAGAGCTCTTACTTGCTAAGAGATTCAGATATGGAAACATTGTGTATGTCATCATCAGATCTGCATTCTCCTGTCTTCCTAGACTATCAAGATGATGGCCAGAGCTCAGTGGAGTTCTCACCTTCCAACCCAGACATGGAAAACAGCCAGTGCTCTTCAGGAGACTGCACTCCTGGATCATTCTGGCTCTGTTACAATACCCTTCCCTGGTGTGTCTATGCCTTCCTCTAACAGCTGTCTGAAACCACTTCCTCCTTCTCTCTTCTCTTCCAGATTGACATGATGTGTTGCCATGCTAAGGTGACAGGATACACTGGCATCACCACCAATTGCATCCTTTGTTAAGCTGTGCTACATCACAAGGTGTATGTAGTGTACACAGGTCAAGTCAGAGTGAATGCCAGGATCAGGCATTCATATATGCTACACTTACAGGCATTTTGTTGGACTTATTTCTTCTAAGAGTCCTTTGGGATAGGTTAAAAACAGACAGATTGAACTGATGGAATGGAATTTTGGTCTAAGGATGGAGACAAATGCTTCATGTACAGTATGTGTCTTTAAAGAGTAGCAGGTGACCCACATTTTGAGCTGGACACCATTTTACAAAACTATTGCATATTTTAAACTGGAATGAATGAACTGTGACAAATATTCTATTGTTACTATTTTTATTGCTAATGGTTCAAACATAGAATCTAAATTGGATACTATATATAAAGAAAAATCTACTCCCATATATGTTATTTATTGATGTGTCTAGTAATTGAAACATTTATATTGTTTATACAGTGTTGGTTGCTCACTTTTCCTTTGTTCCAGAACCAAAAAAAAAAAAAAAAGAAAAAAAAGAAAAAAAGAAAAAAAACCCAACAAACCAAAAAACCCCCCTGTATTTTTCTTTATTGTTTCCAGATATTCCACCATATGCTATTGCTATTTTGTGTAGATTTTGTGTAGTGAAGTTAAGTATGAAGGCTGATTTATCTGCAACAGACACACGGAGGGAAAAGCCTCATCATGCACTGAGGAAAGAAAGTACACTTTTCACAAATAAACTATTAATTTCTTTCCCATTTCAGCACCCATGTACTCAGGGATGTTGGAGCAGCTGTGATGAGAATGATGGATGTTCCAAATCGGTTGCATTGAACTCCTGCAATTTTGAAATATGACAGAGTGAAGAAAATGAAAAGCCCCTCTTTGGGCAGAGACAAAGATACCCTGGCATGGTAATTATGCCAACAAATAGCTTTGCACTCATATCAAGCACAAAATCCTAAAACTAGTTCTAAAATACATTTGCATAACTTTTATAAGGCTTTTATCCCTTTAACTCTTTAACAGCTTGATTTATTATTTCATTCATCATGTGTCCAAAATTTATCTCAATGTATTTGTATGCTTCTAAACTTTTATTTACACATAATTTGCATCCCTCCAATATCCAGGTTTCACAAGTATTCTTACAGAGTCTACACAGTTATTCCTTTATTACCATTCTGTTCTGTGTCAGTTCTGTATCTATGACCTGAAGAGAGATAATTCTATTAAGATTTTGCTTTTTTCAATTGCTGTTAAATACTTGTTTCTCTTCAACACTAGTCTTTATTTTCTTCTTATTGTCAATCATACTTCTGTGCACATAGCTGATACTTTCAGCCAGTATTTTACATGAATATTTTCTACTCATTACTTGATTTTGATTATGCAGTCCCAGAAGCATGAAGGTAATTAGTTACCTAACTCCTGCTTAGGCCTAATTTGCCAATAGCAAAAATGGGAATACAGACCCCTGAATAAGCATCAGGTACACAAATACCCTCGTGAATTTTGTTCAGTAGAATAGAAATCTTCTTTGCAAGCTGTACAGTTCAGATAGGATTCTAAGCACATTCCACTGGGAGTTTGATTTCTTTTTACAGCTGACAGTGAGTACATAGTAAGTGGTGATTCAGATGATCTGAGTTAGAGACCTGAAGTTACTCAGAATTAATTTTTCTGTTTCTGCCCAGTTACATCTTTGTTGTTTTTAAACCATGAGTTGAAGCTGTTGCAAGGCTTTTTATTCCCCATATTCATACTGGCAAAACTCCTAAAGAATCCCAGAGACCCCAGCTCTGAGCTAGTTAACAGTACTTAACTGAATTCTTTTTCCTTCCCCCTCTTGATCATTACATCATTAATTTTTTATTATTATTTTTTTTTAAGACCCTTGAAGTTAACCTTTATTGAATAAGGGTGACCAGAACTTTACACAGTATTAAATGAGGTTACACTAATATCTGGCACATGGGTTGGGGTCATATTTACTGGAAACCTTCTTACAGATGCATGATAGGATTGAATTTTCTACAGCTGAAACAACAAATATCTTCTTGTCATTCTGCAGTCAGCTGATATATCTTGATCTTTGAAGAAAAATCAAAGATCCAGTATTTGTTATGAGTCTCTGACCAGTTTACTCCATAGAAGACCCTGTTGTGGAAAAGCATTATAATGTTCTAGTGGAGGAGATGGTGACCTACCAACATCAGTATTCACACAGATTTTAAGACATTGTGTGGGCATGGCAATACATGAAGAGAAAATAAAAAAAATAAAAGTAGTGTTTGTATTAGAAGAACTCTTGTGTGATGCTAAATAGAACACAAATATTAATAGCACTGTCCTCACCAGCTAGACTGTGCTAAAAGCAGTAGGGAAGAAATGTCCTTCAGTGACCAGTGGCATCCAGGAATAAACATTCATAACGTGCAAGAAAATGGAAGGATTTCCTTGACAGTTTGACTGATTTTCACCAAAACAGGGATAAAAGCTCTTCCCACTGTCTAAAACAAGTATCTTACCAAAAACAACCAAAAACCACTAAGTAGCCAGTTCAAATACTGCCCGCCTCCAGAGATCAAACCTGGAGTAATTGTGTCAGTTCTCTGAAAGGAGTTTAATGAAGCAGCAGCTATCTAACAAGTCTAAAGGGGAATGAAGGGTGCTCAATGTAGAGACTAAGATTTCCTGACATGAGTTGGATGTATTAATGAAGGATATCAGCAAGATATATCCTGGCTTCTAAAGGAGTGTGTGAGGTAAGGCACCCTGAAGACCCAGAGAAAGAAGTGAATCCAGTCTGCTCATATCTGTGGTCTGAGTACTTCAGTGTAATTTCACATAAAAAGAAGTTAAATGCTTCTAAGAGAAGCCATGTGTAAAGACACTGCCTCTAAAACTGCACAGCTTTACATCAAAGCAGCTGCATCCAAACACCTTTTGGATGTGTGAGCAGCAAAAGATGGGGAAAGTGAAGAAAACAGTGATGGGAGGCCAGGAGCAGTGGGGTGTGGAATGTTTCTATACATTTGATTGCGATGACTGTATATGACTTAAGGGTTTAATTCTCATTTATCTTAACATCATTTAAGTAGAAGGGTGTAAAATGACACCATATAAATTTGATTCAAACCTAAACATTTTTCTATCTCCTTGTTTACTTTCATTTACTATTCATTTTTATAAAAAGCATAATGCTGCAGGAACTATTGAAACAACTAGAGAAACACTACAGGAGATTCAATTCACATTTAATGGATTAAAACTAAGTATCACTTATGAATCCAGGTAGATTTATAGCTTCTCAGCTCTCTTTATCTACCTGGATAAAATCTCTACCACTAGTCTGACTTCTTTAATTTAAGGCCGTAAATCTGCAACTAAGAAAAAATTTCTCTGACAAGAATGTATCAGAAGACATCATAAGAAATATGTATCAAAAATCTTCTTCAGATAACTGGAACGTTTTCTACTGAAAAATTTTTAAAATGAGGAATAGTCTACATATATATGTAAATTGAATTTAACATAAAACTAATTTTTTGTCACAAAATGTATCTGGAGAAAATGAGTGCTAATTATTATAAAGTATCTCATGTCAGTAGGTAGATTCCTATTACTAGTCCTAACTGCCCTTTGTCGAGGAAAGGACTCAAAAGTATCTTCGTGTTTGTAGATTCACAGGTTATGTACATCTCAAAATCTACACTATAATTTTGCCTCACCTCCTCCTTCTTTCAGAAGGGATTTACTAAATGTAGAAAAAGTATGAGAATTGTAACAAGCGTGATGAAAGACATAGCCTACTCCTAATACAAGGAGTGATTGGAAGAGTAACCCAAGAGGGCACTATGAGATAAATCTATAAAATCATGAAAGTGCAAACAAAGTAATCATGGAAAAAGATCAAAATAAAGAATCACTCAAAGAAATTATAAAGCATCAAGAACAGGAAATAAGAGTATTTTTTTCATGTGTGTGAGTAAACTGTGGAATTTACTGTCCCAGAATGAGAAAGACTCAAATTATGAGAGCAAAAAGTAATTGCACAAATTTATTGAAGAAAAATAAGTCAGGAACTCCCTAAACTGCTTGAGTTGGAAGGGTATGTTTTCTGTCTATAAATAAGGCAACAGTATTACTCTTGCTTGTTCCACTGAACATCTGCTATTATTGGTCATTTTCAGAGACAGAGTACTGGGCTAGATCAGAACTTTGTTTGACCTAATGCAGCTGCTTTGCACATGCTACATGGAAATCGGAGTGATAGACCTCATATCCCAGCAAGATACTGCATCAGTCCATTTCTGTGGTACTTCAGGTCTACTGTCTGGATTTACAAATTACTCAGTACAGTTTCCATGGCACTTCATTTCACCGACCCCCAAATTAATCTTTGTAGTTCAGCGGAAAATCTGAAGATCATGCAAGTCCTAAACTTTCCTTCACCCATGGGTATCCAAGGGGTTTGTTAAATAAAAGCTTGCTATTTAGTTCAAAAGCTTTCAGACAAACAAAAATTACTTTGTTTTTTTTCTTTTTTTTACCTCTTGACTAACATCCCTATTTACATATGCAAACTCAAAAATTAAAATGACAGATTTTATTTTTCAAAGCAAAGAGTTATGTTACTGGTTGAAAAAATGGAATCACACTCACAGAAGACAATCAGGAAAATAAGATATCACTCAGATAACATCTTCCTTGTTTTTATTGTTACTTGTAGCTTTCTTTGAGGTAATGTTTTGCTGCAGAAGAATAATCAGCAAAATTTTTCAGGAATGTCATCTTTAGCACAGGATTTCTCTGAGACATCCTTCATCAAAAACAATAGTTCATTAGTCCTAGATTAGCATGTGAGTTTATAACAAGTGGGTGCACATGTATGCATTCTTGTTATTTTTATGAATAAATTACATTCCTCCCAAATTGCGTGGTTTTCTTCCAATTTGTATATCTTTTTGGAGAATTACAATACTTCATAAATTACATGTTCAGGGAAACTTGCACTGTACATGCATTTTAGAACTCTTATAAACTCTTACCCATCCTTTGCACTGCTCAGGATATGGACTAGTTTATCACAGTATCAATTATCATGTTTGGGTATACTGCAGTCACCAAACCACCATCAAATGGTTCTGATTTTGCTTTTTCCTTACACCTTTGCTAATCTTAGAGTTTCTGTAATAAAGGCTCAAGAGGTTTTACAGGAAGTCATGTTTGCTTCCCTGCTTCCTGTCATGTGCATTTCTTTTTGGACTGAATGGAAATAATGAACAGAAAAGTAAACTACAATGTGACTAATTATATTTGTTTTGGAAAACTGACTTCCATGCATTAGGTGGAACTGACTCCCTTGCATTCAGTGGTAAAATTCCCCATTGCCTTCATGTAGATCAGGAATTTTACCTGTGATTTCCTGATACTCAGAGACGAGTAGGTTTTATTACCAGGTCTCTGTATCTGTTGAAAGGTTTTGTTAGTAGCTCATTGTACCTCCACAAAATTAGGTATTCTTAGACTGCAAAAATTAATTCAACATGAAACTTTGCAAAAGAAACAATGTCTGCCTATTTCCAACATTTTTATTTTTTTTTGCAACTAGATATCTGCAAACCTGTATAGACTTTCTGAAATAGAGTTTGAACCTGAAAGAGCCCAATTTTCCCAAGGTCAGATTGCTCTGTGAACTCAGATATGATTTATGCATGGTAACAGAGATCAAAAGTATGTCAGAAGAAGGACATAATTATATGAGACAAAATATGAAAAAATAATGAGGTCATTTCCTATTCATGTATCTATATACAAGCCTTAATCCTTTCTAGGGAAAGAAAGATAAGAAACATGAGTGCAACAGGGTATTTCAGATCCAATTTTTTGTCTTGTCCTCTTGATTGTGAAACAAGGATTTTCTGGAGAGAAAAAAAAATATATATAAAAAAAGATTGAACAGCACTGACCTTTTCTCTCTGAGTTTATTAGGAAATAAATTAAGCCACATATAGACATATAAATATAACAGTACAAATATATGTAAGATGTAAATATATACCAAAAAGAATATAATATCTGGATAAGCACAATCTTGAAAAGAAGAAGTGTTACTGAAATGTATTAAAATCTCAATTGTGTGTGTGATCATATGATGATAAATAAGTAGATATCAAAGGATTTTGTTAACATAACTGAAAAATACAAACTTTTTCATGCATGACACTAAGGTAAATCTCAATATCTTGTAAGTACAGTGTAACTTTAAAATAAAGCATTTATAACACACTAAAGGTTTAAAGAGAGCAAATCAAGAACAAAGGCAGATTCAAGTTATAATAATGCAAACATAATTTTTTAGTAAGACTAATCTGAAGAATTCCCAAATCTGATTAAAAACTAATAATACTCAGTACTGTCACAGGTGAGATGAAGTAATCCCATAATGTATTTGGATAGTGGAGTTTATTTCAAACCTTGGGAGATTATCTATACCCCAGTCAGTTATGTCCCACACTGGCTCACTGTCTCCCATCACTACACGAGGTTCCCTACATCTCTAGTCCCTACTTGGGAGGTGGATGCTGACCCAGTAAAGTTGAGCAGGAAGTTTTACCAGTATGTGCCATGCTGTTGCTTGTAACTACCTGACTTGGGCATCATCAGTCAAGGTCCCTGGACATCCCCCAGCATTTCTGTCCATGCAGCTCTCAGATCTCTGGAATCTTTCCCTGCTTCCCAGATCTTTCCTTCAGCCTCAGTCTTCACCTTCTAATTCCTGGGCCTTCTTTATATTTTCCAAGACCACTTCCTTTCAGGAATCCATCTTCTGTGCACCACCTCTTCTTTCCAGGACTCTACACCCCCAGTTTTTGCTATCTAGTAGTCTAGGTAAGGAAGCACAAGACATGAGAGGCATTTTAATTGGTTGTTCTCTCTCAGGACTCTTTCTCAATTGAAAGATTCAGGATGTGATAATAAAAGATGTTATAAAAATTTATAGCCAGCCCATACCAGCTGCAGATAGCAAGTAGGAGGATTCTGCCTGAGGGTTCAAAAGTTCAGTTTTGGATAGTCACCCTTCCCAAACACACACACACAGTTCTCCTGTCTGGCAACATTCACAATATGAGCTATATTTTTACATATGAGTATGCTTTTTGACTACTTTCCTGTCGAAGTTGAATAGCTAGTGCTTCTTATCAGAGCTGTATTATAAGACCTATCCAACCTAGGTAAGTGAGCTGGACGAGACAATAATATTTTGTAGTGCAATGTATGATATTCCATCATAACTGAATATATGGCACACCAAAGAGTTTGACTGTTATAGAATAAATAAATCTTATTAGACAGTATAAAATATATACTCACAGAACATTAGACTTGGAAAGAGGGCTCATTTGCTTACTTAGTTCACCCTCATGGAAAGCAGAGTTAAACCATATATTCTCTTGAGCTTTATACAGACAGATTTTCACATGTCTGTAATTATGATATTTCCATTACTTTTCATGAAAGATTTTTTTTTTATAATTTAGTATCTTGGAATATAACTCTGGCATTGATGAGATATTTTTTCACATAAATACAGTGAAACCTATTGATAGTTGATATCACCCAGTAATTCACCTCTCCAAGCTTGGTTGGTTTTGGCTGGTAAAATTTATGATACTGAAAATATACATGTGTATTTTTGAAGCAGGTATTAATTTTGTGCTCAGGCACAGCATAGCTGACTAGAAGTGTCCTTTGCAGGCTAAGCACTGCAGAAATCTGTGAAAAAAATATAGTGATGATCTTGTATACTTAAAAAACAAGAACCACAAACAAAAGTTTTGTGCATAGATCACTCTTCAGACAGACTGAAATCATGTACGAAAGTCTGACATATTAATTCTATCCCATTAGCTTAGTACTGGTGAATTTAAAAATCTCATAAAATAATTAAACTCTAAAAACTACTGACAATATTTGCTTTCTTGTAAAAAGCTACAGATAGTTTCCAGTAAACTTATTTTTTCATCGCAAGATCTTGAGAGTCATGGAATTTTTCATGTCATCAGTTACAGTTATCAATTCAGACATTTTAACATTTAAAAGTTAATCACCCAGAGGGAGACAGCATGCAATCTAAATATTGCACACTAAGAAGGTAATTGCCTACATCCAGGAAAGAGAAAGTAATTTGTACAGGAACTACTATGAACTTGTCACCCAAATTCATTTGGGCTTCTCCACCCATTGGAAAGTCAAAGCAAAGTTTACTTCCAGGAGCACACATATAGTAAAAGAAGAGATGACTTTCTGCACAATATCTACATGGTTAAAGAAAATAGGAGATCTTGTTTCCAGACAGCCTTCTCATCCCAGAGATGTGGACCCATAGTTCCTAATTCTCCAAAACATGTTTTATAGACTAGACTAGTGAAAGAAGAACTGAGACTGAGATCCTTAACACACAGTGAAAGCTACACAATTATAAGAAAACACAAACAAAAGCACAAGGGAAGCTGGCTCTTCATCCTTCTCTTAAACACAGAGCTGTTGAAGTGAGGGAACAATGCTGTTACTACAAGGTATTTTAATAAAACTGCATAATTTTAATGAAAAATGCATAGTCAAAATGGAAGGCCATAACTCTCTCATAGTTAAATAAATGATTGATAAAATCTGTATATTTTTCCTTTCAACATTATTCTTGTCTAGCACTTCAGATATTTATATAATGCCATTTTGAAATTTTTGGACATATTTCCTGATTTGTAATGGAAAATAATTTGGAAATTATAAAATTGTCTAGAAAGGGGTTTTGGTACTTTTATTTCTAACAACATGTTGTGTTATACAGAGGGACCATCTTTTAAAATGTTATCTACAACCATGTGCTTTCTTTTAATTTCTTGTCTGATCACTTCTGCCATCTGCCTGGTGTTGCAAATATCATTTGGGACAAAAAAAAAAAAAAAAAAAAAAAAAAAAAAAAAAAAAAAACTTAAACAAAAAAAAAAAAAAAACTGGAAAGGATTTAAAAGAAAAAAAAAAAAACTACTTGGTTTTTGAAAGATTTTCATTCTTAAATCCAGACAATTCTCTTTAGTGCAGTGTTACCAAATCAGTTTGAAACCTTTTGAGAAGTTATCACAATAACCAAACAAAGCTGACAGCCTGCATCTTAAACCTTTCTGGAATTTCAAAATAGCTCATATGTTTGTAAAACAAGAACATATTGGCAATGTTTTTTTTTTTTATCAAACATATCTTTGCAATTTCTGTGCCATAACACATCACAGCTGATTATATCATACTACAGTATGTGTTGATGTAACCATAGCAATCATTAAATTCATTCTTGTAATTTGTAGGGCACAGGGATTCTGCAGAGTGTTCAGACATTTGTTTTAAAAGTGCAACATTTTCTCTTTAAAAATGATTTATTTTTAAAGAAAATTCAGAGTTTTTATAAAATGTTCAGACACTTAAGGAGTTCTTGTGCATAGAGTCCAGTCTAATCTACTTATTTCATGCTTACATTTCTCATTTGCTGTTAATCAATCTGAATTAAGTACAATCTACTGTGCCCTCTATGCATGATGCCTGGCATTGATCAATTCACTACACACTGAAGTACTGCTTTAAAACTTGATCTGGAAGATATAAGCAGTAATCCTTCAGGGAACCAAGAGTCAAGACCCCTCAGAAGTACAGCAGTAAGTGATAAATTAGATTGTTTAATTATAAACGTGAGTACGGGTTATTTGTAATCTCAATAAATCATCCAACAATACCTACACTGGGTAGAATTTTAATTCACCCTTTTGAGGAAGAGCCCTGACCTATAAATTACTTTTATTGAGCAGATAATGGAAATATCAGATGATAAAGCTGAAGAGGGAATACCCAATAAGAATTTTTAAATGCCACCATTTGGGTTGTGTTGAACATACTAGTTCATAGCAGTACAATTGTTGTAAGGAACATAAGGTTGAGTATATAGGTACTTGTTAAGTAGTGCTCAGAACTTTATAAAGTGTCAGGGAGGATAATCACCAGATCCTTATAGAACATGCCTGAGTTTGGTGGGATGAGCAGAAGAGTAGCCACAAAATACTTGAAGTCATGTCTCAGTTCTTTTTGTGATCATGCCAATTATCTTAGGTCAAATGTAACACTGTATCTAGTGATAATTGCTTTTCTAAGCTTCTGTATGATCAAAAATTCTCATCATATAGAGAATAACAAAAACTAGGCTCATATATTCTGATCAAAGTTTACATGCAATCTATTACATTCAAACAGAGTGTAAGATAGGGAACACTTCAGAGTGGAACACTATAAAAGTAGGTTATGTTTATCTTTTTTGTTTTCCAAAGAGACTGCGTGAATCTTGATTAAAAACCTCTCTGGCCAAAATTTCCAAATGTCTTGTCTGAAGATCGGCTATTAATATAATGGACTAATTTTTACTTCTAATAAATATTCCAAAATTCCCAATAGCTTTCTCTACAGTTTTAAAGCTATTGATTTTTTTAACTACATTTCAAACCAACACAACTCGGGGAACTTAGTCTGTAATACATATCAATGGCTTAGAGTGTGTCGCCCTTCAAAGAAGTTGTCTGAAATTCACAAGAGTGGCATCCTTATACTCAATATCTGAGATGCGGCCTTCATGTTATAAAATGTTTATGTGGTTAAAAAGTGGTTTGCAGGCAGGGCAGAACAATAAATACATAAACCAGTGTTATTCTAGAGTTATTGCAGCTTACAAGGCTAAGTAAAGGAGTGGTCTGTATCCATCACATAATGACATTATAAATCTTTGTACCTTGAAAGGCAATGACATGAGAAATTAGACTGAACAATCCAGAGATGCACTATTTGTAAGCCTCAAAGGAAAGGTTAATGCAAGTTAAATATTGACATGTCAGCAATAAGGATTATAGCAATTATAAATTTGCACTAATGCCAGCTGCTGTTTAATTATTATGTGACACTGACAGGTCAGCCTGGTAGATTGACAGCTAAAGGCATTTGCCTTATAGGAATTATTCAAGATCTCTGGAACAGGCTCTGATCTCAGTTACACCAGTTCAATTCTACACACAAATCTCCTAGAGTCAGGGGAGTTAATTCATATTCCCAGTGGCAGAATCTGCTACTATGTCACATCTTGTATTCATTTTTCCTAGTGTCAGGGAAGTGAATAATAAGTTATCATGTAAACATACAATAACACACTTCCTCTTCTTTCCACTGAATGACTCTTCGTAGAACTACACTAGAACATATGTAAATGCTGTTAGCATCTGCCCAAGAAAAGGGGGAAAAATGTAAAAAATGTGGATTTCTACTCTAAACAGGAATGTTTTCATTAATCTCTGTAATAATCATAAATCTTAAGCTTTTGGGAAGTGCTCAGTAGGGAAAAATATGTAGACAATAAAGGATAATTCCACTGTTTTCTAAGGGAAAAAATCAAGTAGTGATTAAAATCAAGGAGTATTTCTGGGGTATAGGGAAAATAGTATATTGAACTTCTCTGATGAAATATTCTGAGTCTGATTAAATTATTCATCTCAGGAAATTAAATCAATGACTGCCATTTTGCTGCACTTCCACTGTTCACTAAGCAATCCTGACAACAGAAAGCACGCTAAAATTATGGCAGTAAATGCTTGCAAATGACCAACACAAAACCTTTGAATCAATTAAATTCTAATTAAACTTTAATATACTAAATGAACAAGATATAACTTGTGGATTTAACTTGTGTCCTATCTTAGTCCCTCCACATACAAGCGCATTTCTAAAAGACTGTAAAATAGCAAATCAGGACAGTTATATCTTAAGTTAATGAAACCTTAAGTTTCATACAACCTTAAGTTGTATGAAAAAAAAAAAAAAACAAACCACTTTACAGATTTCAATGGGAGAAGATTAAAGAAAGTCTTGTCACCTTTGAAGATTCTAGATCATAACTTTTCTATTTTCAGTACCTTAGTAAAACAGGAGTGCTGTCCCAAAGCTCTGTATAGTCCCTGGCAAAAAAATACAATTTTCTACAACAGACTTCTCTGGTTTTGGGCAGTTATTAATCTGTTTACTTGTAAAAAGACATATTTAATTATGAATACTGAAAATATGCTGAAGTTCATCAAGTAACTTCCTCTTAAATACTTCGGTTCAGCTGTTTCAGATTAGTGAAGGAGCTGCTAAGCCTCCATACAAGGAAGCTGAACTTCTCAACTATTATTAAAACTCATTGATTCTGTTCCTCAATTAAAGCTTTACAGATAACTAAATGGGGTTGGGGTTTTTAGTTTTCAATTAAACATCATAAATTTTGTTTAAACTTATTTCTGGAAGATTCTATATGCTTCTATTTCTATGTTTCCCCTCTTTTTACTTCCAGTCTTATGAATTCATTAGTGGCGTGGAATCAGAGTTTTAACCTTCAGTAAGATTCACTATAGATCTTCTTGTATTCTTATCTGCAAATTTAATTCAAAGGTAAAATAAGTTTCTGTCAGGATGACACACATAAGATCAGTGGTGCATGACTAAGCTGTAAAATATCTGATCTTAAGCAAGAATTGTTGGCATCATTCTTTCCTCTCTTCATTAAAAGTAGGATGTTTCACTTGTTAAAAGAAAAAAAGGTAAACATAACTTCCAAGAAATTTCAAATGCAAAACTATTTTGTGCAAACTATTTACCATTACAAAATTAAAACAAATCAGAGGAATTCTTCACAATAAATGAAGAGCTGACTTGACTTTTTTATGGCAATATACTGTGGCAGCATACTATACTGCAGCAACTCTAAAGCAGAACAAGGAGTTAACTGAATCAGTGTCTTCTATCCAGACATTTCTTGAGCTTTAGAAAGGAAATACTGGGGATGATCCTACACCTCAGTAGTTTAACAGAGATTATTTTAAGAGCTTTCACATGATCAAAATGTAACCATGTGTTTGTGTTGCTATGAAAGTTTGTGTTAGCAATTAGCCTAATGTTTGTGAGTATGCTGATAGACTGACCCGAGTCTTCTCCAATCAGATAAAAACCAGATTAATCGTATTACTATGCCTGTTCTTTTTCTTCTGCACCCAAACGAACAGCAGCATCATTTGTTTTAAAACCAATACATTTATAGGTGTACTTTCCATTAAATGGGGCAGACTGTATTTTAATCACAAAGTTTTCTCAATTTGAATGCACAAATTCAATTTGTGCAGAAAACTTAAAGACATTTCTCCACTTTGAGGGTGGAGTTGTAAGGGAATTATGACACATATTTCAAGGGCAAAAACCCTTAAAAGATTGACCAATCTCAATTATGTTGTTAATTTCTGAGTGTGCTCATATGAAAAATGTCATAACAAGATCCAAGGAGTCTGGCAACTGCAAGAGTGCTTCTGCACCTGCCATTGTACATGTTCTGCATAACAAGCAGGCAGAAAAGTAGAACTCTGAATTTTTCTGGAGCTCTTCAGCCTAGTATAACAGTAGCACTAAATGCCATGATTAACTTTCCAGGGGAGGGAAGAAATTTCACTAATGTCCAGTTTGGAAGACAGTTGTAAACAAAACTGGTTACAGCAATGTTTTACATTTATTTTTTTTTTTCCCCCCAAAGGTCATTAACCTCAAGCAGCCATAAGCACATCTTCATAGCTCTTCTTCCAACCTTCACTTGGTTCCCCAAGGGTTAAATCTTTTTTTATTTGTTGTTTTGTGGTGGCTTAGACCCAGCCAGGAGAAGAGTACCACCTGGCTGATCACATTGCCCCCTCCTCCTGCCCTGCCCCTCATGGAATGGGAAGGACAATAGGGATAAAAAGACATTGACCAGTTTGGCTGTCTATCCTGTCTATGGGCACCTCCCAGCTTCTGGTGAAAATTAACCTTATCCTAGTCAAACCCAGGACATTATCCACCCCTATTCTATACCATATACATGATTCCCAGCAGTGCTATTTAACAATTAACATGCAATCTAATTCAATGGCTGTTCTCACCCAAAATTAAGTCCCCTTGTGATACATGTCGGACTTTTTGTCCTCCCACATCACCCACCAGGTGCACCCAGGTCCTTAAGCAAAAGTACAGGTAGGGTTTGTCTTTTCCTGAAGCAGGACTAATCTTCCAGAACATCTTCCCTAATATATTCTTCATGTGCACTACGGGGACTGTATCCCCTTGTACAGTACGTGGGAGTTTTGATTGGGCAGGATCAGCTCAACTGGCATATATTCTTGTGTTAACTAATAGGTGGCTTTTGCTAAATGTGTGTCCCAATATTTGAAACTCCCACCACCCATTACTTTCAGTGTAGTTTTTAACAGTCCATTGTATCGTTCAGTTTTCCTGGAGGCTGGTGCACAATGGGGGATGTGACACACACACTCAATGACCTGCTCCTTGGCCCAGGTGTTTATGAGGCTGTTTGGGAAATGAGTCCTGTTGTCTGACTCAATTCTTTCTGGGGTGCTGTGTTGACAGAAGACTTGCTTTTCTGAAGAAGACTTGCCACCACCCAGGATAGCATTCTGGGCAGTGGCACGTGATATATTTCCAGCCATCCATTGGGTGCTTCCACCATTGTAAGTGCATGGTGCTTGCCCTGTTGGGCTTGCAGGAGTGTGATATAATTAATCTGCCAGGCCTCTCCATATTTATATGTCGGTCATCATACTCCAAACCAAAGAGGTTTTAATGCTTTGGCATGCTTGATTGCAGTACTTTTTGCATTCATGTATAACTTCTGTGATAGTGTCCATGGTCAAGTCCACCCCTGGATCTTGAGTCCATCTATATGTTACATGTCTTCCTTAATGACCTGATGTGTCATGGGCCCACTGTGCTGTAATTCACCCTTATGCTGCCAGTCCAATCCCAACTGAGCCACTCCAATCTAAGCAGCCTGACCCACCCACTGGTTATTTTGATGTACTTCAGTGGCCTGACTTTTGGATGTACTTTCACAACCAGGGTCTCTACCTAAGCAGCAATATCTTGCCATAATCCAAAAGCCCAGATGGGTTTAATTCTGTCCTGCCAGTTGCTTCCACTTCTGTAGACACCACCACAAGGCATTTGTCACCATCCATGAATCAGTATAGAGACAGAGCACTTGCCACTTTTTTTGCTCACCAATATCTAAAGCCAGTTGGATGTTTTTCACCTCTACAGACTGTGTTTCAGCAGCTTTGGCAACACATCATGTGGGAGTCCACACAGCAGCCTTCCACTGTTGATGTTTTCCCACAATGCAACAGGAGCCATGAGTGGACAGGGTATATCACTTCACGTTATCTGGTAGTTTATTATTTTGTGGGGCCTCTTTGGCACATGTTACCTCCTTCTCTGGTGACATATTGAAGCCTTTGTCCTTTGGCCAGTTTGTGATCACTTCCAAGATTCCTGGGAAGCCAGTATCTACTAAAGCCTTATACTCCTGTGGGTCTGATGTGCCAGGCCATTGGATCCACACAGTCCAATAAACCCAATTTTCCCTTTCCTCTACCTGTCTGGAGGCAGGTCCCCTCTAATGCTGATCAGAATCACTCACTTACTATGAAAATTACTTAGAGGTCCCTTCAAGATGATCAGAAGTTAGATCAGCCCTTTACTCTGTCTGGGAAATTTGCCACTGGAAACTGCAGTAGCATTCTTCTTGGAAGAACCCCTTTTGTGATTGTTTTCCCTCGCACCTCATGTAATCATGCAGCTAGGATCAAAGTGGGTTTTCCATCCTACTTCCTCATGTTCTCTGTGGTCATGTAGGTAAAAGCACAGAGTACCCTGTGGTGTGTACCTTCCATATTCTCTCTCTTGGTCAGGAGATCATCTCCTCCTAATAGATGAGAAAAGGGCCCATGCAGGTGGAGAGTAGATACGTCCTCTTTGAATGGCTGGAACAGCAAGAACATCAAGTGATCACCTCTGGCTCCTCCTCCTGTTCTCATGGTATCCCTGGCTCATGGTCATCCCTCACTATGATAGCTAATTTTTTCTGTATTTGTTTTTCTGTATAGGGGAGACTGATACTGGCAGAGGTTCACCTACAGTATCAACTGGTCTGTTTTTAGGTCTAGAGACCTTCTCTTCCCATTGAGGGCACTGAATAGGGTTGAAAAGGACTCAGTAGGCATGGGCAAGGCCCCAGCATATTGCAGTGTTTTGTTTCTCTCAGGAACTAACAAGATGACAACATGCTTTTTCGAAAACTCTACTACTTTATTAATTTACTGTTATTCTGCACTTGTTCAGGGGTGAAATTCCAAAACACTGGAGAAGACCACTGACCTATGCACATGCCCATACTCTGCCACACATTCTGCTACTCATAACTGTCCAGACTCAGGGCAGATCTCTGGGTGATATTCCTGGCAAAGATTTGTGTAACCCTAAACAATACCTGGCACTCATGCAGAAGACGTAGCACAAAGAGCATGCTGGCCTGAATGTCCCAAGGATAGTAAAAATTCTCAAAAGCTGAGAAATTCTTCTCCCCTGTTCTGTTTGACACTACACTATCATTGCATTCACAAAATTCCTTAATATTTTCTTGTAGGTTTGTCTGGGGTTTACTATTAATGAAATCATTCTAATCCTCAAGAACAGTTGCATCTCTAATATTGACTCAATATTTAAAAATATATTACTGTTGGACTTTTCATGGAGACTTGAAACACTATACTGACAATTTGATGTGAGAAAACCTGACCATTTACCATATAGTTTGTTTTCTCCTGCCCTCTGTAGCAGACTTCTGAGTAAAGGATGGTTCCTATACTCAATTATTACTTTACAAAAATATTTTCAAGCCTCCTATGATGCATCACTTATTGAACTTACTACATGTTATCCTGGAAGACACATCCTACTTTGAAAAGCAAAACTGGTAAAAAAATAATCTTAAACTGTCTTGGCTCCCAGTAAAGTGGAAAAATACAAGTTCTTCAACCCAGAGAGTTTTTGAGCTTTCCTGTGAGAAAAAAAAATGAATGTACCCCTGAAAATCCTTTGTGGTATAGAACGAGGTTTGAAATCATTGAAGTTCTCAGCAATATCCTTAACTTCCTCCAGTGTTCCTTCAATCACAATTCAATACACAAAAAAAGGCCCTGAACAATTTAGTCTGCCATTTACTGTGCAGTTAGAGCAATTGTTATGTTATGAAATGATGAGCAGAAGAGTTTTATTATCATTCACAACTTTGAACACAGCAGAGTTTAGTAATGTCAAAGATAAGAGCTGAGCCTGACAGGTAACTGAATTCAATGAAAGGCTGAGGCAAACCATGAGCTGAAAAAGGTTTTTTCAAGCTTTTCATGTCCCTTTATGTGTGAAAATCTCCCTCACAGGTATGTGTTTGCAAATTACATGATTCATAATATTTCTGGAATCACTGCAGGAAAATAGGGAATGAGAGACAGGAAAAGAATGAACAAATTTTCTTCTTTATTTCATGATGTGGACACTTCCCTGCAGAGGGTGTGGGAAGGATTCTTCATGCCCTCCTGCTTTCTTTCTGTTCTGGTAAGGCCCTGGGGACAAAGATTGCCAGAAACTTATTCTTACCACACAGGTATTTGTGGAAAATAGTTTTTCAGCATTCTCTCAGAAGGATTCCCATCAAAGCATGGCAAATGTCAGTGGGGAGGTCCTATTACCGCCACCCAGTTTATTGATGAACATCTCTTTTTAATTCCTCCATTCCTTCCTATCCTCTGGCTTTCACTGGTCAGACAGTGTGTTTAAGAGGAGCAGTTTATTCTGGGGACACACAAATGCCTGTGTGACCAAGAGGTCTGGGTTAAACTTTTCTTATCTTTTTTTTTGTATTTATTCTCTATATATTTGCAACAAAAAAAGGATTCAGTTTGTATGCCTAGAGTTTGTACACACCACAATAATCGTGATGATCACTTCTAATCTCCAATTAATCTAATTAGGTCTGTTGAACAATTTATATTTCCCATAAATTCATGGTACTTGGCATGGATTTTTCTCCTTTATGTCTTTAAATGTGAAAGTTTATGAACTTTTTAATTCTTAAGGATAGATGTTCCTGGCTTATAAATATCATACCCCTCATACTTGTTTTTTTTCTGAATATTGGCACAATATAAACTGTACTTCAGCCTTCTGGATTTTTTATGCTATATCTGAGACTTATTACAAATCAAAACTATCAAGCCAGAGACGTCATCAGCTAGCTCTTTTGCATGTATCTCTCCCAGTTTGATGATTCCAAATGTTTATCACCACCAGATGTTATTTAACATATTTCTTAGTTATTAATAGACAATATCTATCTCTCTAGACAACAGACATCTTAATTCTTTCCAAATGTAGGAATGGTCCTAAACCCTTTGGCTTTTTTATTTCTTAAAACATCTGAATCTTCTCCCTTTAGGGACTGACCTCTCTTTCCTAAGACTTCTATTGTTCTAATGAACTTAATATATATTCTTATTATTTGACTTTTAGCACAGAATATTTAACTTTGTTATCAATAATCTACACTTTAAAAAAATCTATTTTTGTTGGTTGAAACACGATTCTTCTTTTAACATTTTTTATATATTACGTTTACCGTTTGACTTCTGCTGTAATTTCACCACCATACAAATATTAGGCATACGGCCAAGTTGTCTCCTTTCTCATTTTCAGAACCATATTTTTTCATCAAATACACTCTTTTTTAAAAATTATGAATTTCATTCACATGGTCTTTTGTCTTCTGACTGCTGTTGTAATTCTTACTGACAGTTTGCTTTCTGGTCTAGTTAAACACTAGTACAGCAGTGTATACTAATGGGTTTGCTTCTCTAAAAAGGAATAACGCATAATTTAAATACATTTAGAAGAAAATGATTGATATGATGTATAAAGGAAAGTCACAGAGATGTGAAGGAAGGCAGTATCACCTGTCATTCTTGATAATTATAATTCCCTAATCTAAGTCAAACCTCTTATATATTATTTGAATAAGACTTTTTCCTAATTTTTTCCTGCCAAGGCTAACGACTCAGTAAGTGCTGGAACTGATCCATCTCAAGCATTCTGGAGCTTCTGCTCCACAGTAGACCATAAACTCCTGAGTGTTACAACATGGGGTGAAAAGAAGCACATTCTACATAGCACAATTACATAAAAATAAATATGAAGTGGCCATAGGGGTTATGTGCTCTCCAAGCTGTTTAAAAATTAAAAATGTTCTGTGTTAGGGGGTCTGGTTTTTAATTTGATATTCTTAAACTGTTTTCCTGATCCTTTAAAAGAACATAGAAACTATGTAATTCATAAAGGCATGTGTGTACATTACCTTAAGGATCCGCTGCAGCACTTCAGCAAGATATTAAATTTATAAATTACAATCTTATTCTTGCAGATTTTAATGAGGATATTTAGCTTCATACTAAGTAAATGAAAACATAAAAGAAAATGGGACTCCTTAATCATACTATTTGCTGTTTCCATATTGAGACATATGTAATTTAAATTTTTTTCATAAAGAAGGTATTACTGATGGGGTTTTCTTTCATACTAGCTGTGGTGCTTTGACCTTGGCTGGACGCCAGGTGTCCACTGATCTGCTCTGTCACTTCCCCCACCTCCTTTCATCTGGAGCAGGGGGAAGAAAATAAGATAAAACTTGTGGGCTAAGACAAAAGCAGTTTAGTGAAGAAGTAAAGCAATGCCACATGCAGAAGCAAAAGAAAACAAAGATTTCATCTCTACTTCCCATCAGCAGGCAATGTCTGTCCCTTTTCAGGAAGCAGGGCTACAAATGCATAGCTCCTGAGGACAAGCCAATGTCCCCCCTTTTCCTAGCTTTTATAGTTCATCTGACATTATATGGTATGGAATATCCCTTTGGTCAGTTTGGTCAGCTGTCCCAGTCATGTCCCCTCCCAAGATCTTGTCCACCCCATCCCACTGCAGGGGAAATGTTGAAGAACAACCTTGGTGCTGTGCGAGCCCTGCCCAGCAGTAGACACAATATGGGTGTGTTATCAGCACCTTGCCAGCTCTTGATGCAAAGCACAGCACAGGGAGGGCTGCTATAGGGAAAATTAACTCCAGCTCAGGCAGACCCAATGTACTAGCCTTTCACACACATGTATTAGTTAATAACTCTTTCCATCTGATGGGCTAGGACACTGTTTTCACAGAATCACAGATTCACAGAGTCATTAAGTTTGGAAGAGACCTCCAATAACATCAAGTCCCTTTAAGTAACATTATCATGACCATTATACCATGTCCTGAAGTGTCATGTCTACACATTTTTTGATCATGTCCAGGTATTGTGACTCTACCACCTCCCTGGGCACTGTTTCAATGTCTCACCACTCTCTCAGTATAGATTTTTTTTCTAATGTCTAATCTGAACCTCCCCTAGCACAACTTAAGTCCATTTCCTCTCGTCTTATCACTAGTTACCTGGGAGAAGAGACAAACACCCACCTCACTACAACCTCTTTACAGGTAATTGTAAAATTTTCAGTCAGATGCGACCTCAGAAATACACACATTCACCTTTTCTTGGCTAGAAACATGAAAATAAAGTAGACAGGATTGAATCTGGAAAAGTGTAACAAAGTGTATCTGAAAATTCAGGATGGTGCAACATAAAAATTGAATAACTGGGCTGCAGCCAGCACACCAGGTCTTTCCATAGCTCTTCACACTGTTGCCTTAGATTTCTCTTCCTAAGACAATTGGAGGTGATAGGATTGCCCAGAATGAGAGATATAACTGACAGTTTTGTTTATTAGGTAAATTGGAGTGGTTTATTCCATCAGGATTGAAAGAATCTTCTCTAGATTGATTCAAGAAAGTGAGAATTCCCTCTGAGTCTCAAACCTATTTCAAACCCATTTACTATGTAATTCATGTTATGCCCAAAAATAAAGTTACAAAATATTGTAGACATTAAGCAGGGAAAAAAAAAAAAATATTCTCCTTTCCTGACAGAGTCTGTCTTAGGGTGATTTAAGACACATTATTCTTATGGTGATACAAACAGACTTGATACATGACTTGAAAGTCTACATCACACTTTCAAAACCTTTCTAGTAATTTATTGGCATTCTTACAGAAATTAAGCCATTCTAAAGTCCTCACAGAGGAAACTGCTTTTAAATTAATTCAGTTAATCTAAAAATGAACAAAATGTGTGTAAAACAGTCCCAAGATTAATTCAAATAAGTATACACACTGCATTTTTTATCATGGTTATTAGCTGAAAACAAAAAGGGAATTCATTCATGCTAGTATCATCAAGAAGCTAAAATATTAACTTCGGGTTTCTTCATAGTGCAAATCCAAAGTCTGATATGATTCTTGCTTTTTAAATGGATAGCTGAATAGGAATAAAGAGGAAGCTGAATTGTTCCTTATGGAATGCATAAATAAGCCTTTAATAACCTGTAAGTTAATAAAATTACTACAGTTACAGTAATTCACTCTATTTTGAATGGGCTCTCCCTAATGCTAGCAATGAAATTGTTTCCAAAATGTTGTCTCCCTTACCACAGATCTATATAGAAAGGCTCAGGGACACCAACATATCAACCTAGAAACCAGAAACCTGCCAGCAGGTTCATATTTCGTGCAATTTCTAATTTTGTGCAATTTCTAATCCAACCACCAGTTCCTTGGCTGATGTCAATCAAGACAGTCCTGCAGATGTTTATGGAGGGAGTATCCTGCTACTACTGCCCAGACACTTGTGGGGATCTCCAGCAATGGTCCCAGGGAAAAAATGTCCTTCAGGAATTCCAGGGCTTTAGTTTCAGAAGGAAAGTTTTGCCTCAAAATACCTCCTTTTTTAGTGAAAAAGAAAATGATTTTCCAAGATTTGTATTTTATGTTTTAGTACACAATCTCACCCAGCTTTTAGCACTTCTCTGCAAATAAACTTTTAATTGAGACTTTACCTATATTGTGCCAATCAACAGAGAACAGCTTCCTCTCACAGTTACATATGTCCATACCTCAACTAATGTATCCACACCTTATGTGGGTTAGTGTTACCCTGAGACTGAGTGGGTGCTGAGGAGGAAAGATGAGAAACCCACACCTCCAACTCCACCCACCACTAGCCACTAACCACTGTTGATATGGACATGAAGTTGTGTATATGTTCCCTCCGTGAAATCTTTCTCATTGTACACAGTAAGTGTTTTGAAATAAATGTAACAACCAAATCCCTCAGAATACTTCCCTACTGAAAAGCTTGTCAACAAAAATGAGTGCATATAGCATATGAACAGATGTAAACACACATTTAAAAAAGTGTACTGAAATGCCAATTCACCTGGCAAATGCAATTGTCACTGTAATATACCTTTCCTTATAAAAAATTTTATATTTTAAATATAAGTCTGGCAGACAACTCTTTCTTTGAATTTCGTATCTATTATGGTATATGGAACATAGTCTTTGCCAACTCATCCAAATTTGAAAATGTTAGTGAAGGTTCTTAAGAGGATAACTAATAACATCCAAATTTGAAAATGTTAGTGGAGATTTTTAAGAGTATAACTAATACCATGTTACTTTTAACAAAGTCAGAATACAAAAGATTATATATATTCATGAGCATGTAGAAGATAGCATATAATTTTCTTTGTAACAGACCTTTTGACTCGGTAGAACGTACGTGGAAACTTCAGTATCCTACAATGAAAATATTTTTCTTTTTATGTAATGCAGTGATTCTTCTATTTCCCCAATGGGATTTGAATTAGTTTAGCCAAATGTAGTTTACCCATAACAGCTGCAGCCTGCACCTGTGCAGTATTTCAGAAATTCATTAGGAATTGTCTATTACTTTTTCATTGCTATGTTGTGGGGGGAACAAATCGGCAAAAAGTGTTTACTGATACCTAATGAATAAGACAGTAATGCAATACCATTTTGAGGAGGTACTTATTTTTTGACTTATGTAAGTAAATGTACAAAATAATGTCGTTTAAGGAACAAAAGTGGCATATTTTCACATTCGCTTCTAAATTGAAACTGCAGCTAAGTTGGATATAGAATATTTGATGCTTCTAATTCTTCTGTTTTAAAGGCATAGACATAGAGAAGCCTGATGTGTGGTGATTCAGTCAGTGGGTAAACTGAACTCCCATGAATTTGTGAATATCAACCCTCAGTGAATCAGTCAGGAGAGAGTGCTATGAGGGATTCAAAGCTTTCTTGTGCCAGAATCTTATCTGCCCAACCTTCATTCAAGTAATGGTGAGCTAGAAGTACTCATTGCACTAAGGAAAGTGCATTGTACACTCTAATATCTGCCAGGGTTGTGTTCCACCCAGGTTTGAGAGGCAGAGGCTACCTCAGCATCAACCATGCCATGCCAGAAAATGCAGGGTGCCCATTGCTGATAACAGGAGGAGACAAGAAGTAAATAAAGCCATTCTGTGTAATGCTCCCCCTGTCCCATCCTATCCCGTCCTATCCCACTTTTAAACAAATCCATGTTTGTCACATTTCTAATGTGTTTTGTTAGAAACAATGTCAAGTGGCACAAGCTATGACTGGGAAAGAGAATCCTTTTGCTGAATTCCCAGTCTCCCTTTTGGTGACAAAATGAGCCAATGACCATAAATTTCTAACAGCATTCTTGTAACTGCATTTAGCAGTTTTTAGCATTGGTTAAAGACAAAAAAAAAAAACAGTTAAATATCCTGACTTCCATGCAGTTTTTTTAAGAGGTCTATGGCCTATTGACCAGAAAATAAATATAAGTTCCTCCCAGTTTAAAAAAAAAGTTTAAAAAATTTTTAGGACAGAATGTTTTCCAATTAAACGAAGATGCAGTAACAATCTTATTGTAGGTTTTTCAAATAGCTACAAAGAAATCACTAAAAATAAAACATAAAAAGAATGAATGCTATTAAAGATTGTCACTAAACTTGACAAGTTAATGAGGGTTAGATTATGAGAATATTATTGTTTTAGCAGAATATTATATTCCACTCAGATTCTCCTCCTGACCTCATAGACAAAACTTGCTCAGAAATCTGTGCCAACTATTACATTAGGTTAATGGGACCCTGACACGCAAAAAAAGGAAATATAGTCCTGTTCACCTAC
Source organism: Todiramphus chloris collaris (assembly GCA_025345505.1). Classification (NCBI taxonomy): domain Eukaryota; kingdom Metazoa; phylum Chordata; class Aves; order Coraciiformes; family Alcedinidae; genus Todiramphus; species Todiramphus chloris. Next base: position 26,462,892 of record JANVCC010000035.1, read on the forward strand.
CGCATGGGAAAGGGATAATGTAGCTAAAAATTCTGAAGGGACATTAGATGGGTTTTTTTGTTTGTTTGTTTTTTCTTTTGAAATGAAAAAATGAGTTCAAGTGATCAAAATTATCTCTAATACAGTTATCACTGTTAATTAATTGCTTTACTCCAGAAATGCACATTTTTGTGCCTAAGTGAAGTAGTCTTTTTTCCCCCTCCTAATTTTATTTTATCTTTAAAAAAGAAAGAATATTTCCTAGAAGACCCAACAGCTGAGGAAGTTTTCTAAAGACATTGTTTTCACTAGTACTTTCTAGAGGATCTGAAAATACATACCTCTGTTTTCCTTTCTCTTACCTTAAAAAATAAGTATGCTTTTGAGCTTAGGCATATGAACAGCACACTTAATTAAGTTCCTGACAAAATAGCCACAAATCCTTGAGCTTTTGTTCAAGACCACAGCTGTGGCATTGTTGCTATTTTATTTCATACAACCATTATGTGGTTCATGCATTCCCCTTCAATGCAGAAATTTACATTGAAATGTCTTCAGCTTGACAGGGTTTATAGCCACAATCTGAATTCCAGCCTGAATCATGTAGTCCAAGACCTGCAGAACTGGCATAGCAAGTAAATCAGAATGAGATATTTATGAGTTATGTAAAACACCCTGAGAAATCCCACCAGACAGCAAAGACAGAATCACCAGACATGGTTCTGTGGCAGGGATGGTCTTCACTGAGTATGCAGTTGAGTTAAATTGATAATTCACTAAAGCAATTGCTATAGCTCCTCTTAGCTCTCCTTCTGCAGCTGTGGTGGATTCAGATATCCTTTTTGGTTATGTGATGCATGTCCCATAGCTGACAGATTTTTGATCCTTTCTTGACAGTGAATTCAATTGAAGAGCATCAGATGCAGTCTCCCACAGCATCCTCCTGGAAAAGCTGGCAGTCCACAGCTTGGACAGGTGCACCCTTCACTGAGTTAAAAACTGTTTGGATGGCCAGGCCCAGAGTGTGGTGGGGAACAGTGCTGCATCCAGTTGGTGTCCAGTGACTAGTGGTGAATCCCAGGGATCAGTACTGGGCCCAGTCCTATTCAACATCTTTATTGATGACCTAGATGTGGGGATTGAGTCTATGCTCAGTAAATTTGCAGATGATACCAAACTGGGAGGGAGTGTCAGTCTGTCAGAGGGTAGGAAGATGCTGCAGAGGAACCTGGACAGGCTGGGTTGGTGGGCTGAGGCCAACGATATGAAGTTCAACAGGACCAAGTGCGGGGTCCTGCACGTTGGCCACAATAACCCCATGCAGAGCTACAGACTCGGGGAGGAGTGGCTGTAGAACAGCCTGATGGAAAGAGACCTGGGAGTGCTGGGTGACAACCAGCTGAACATGAGCCAGCAGTGTGATCAGGTGGCCTGGAAGGCCAATGGCATCCCAGCTTGTATCAGGAATAGTGTGGCCAGCAGGACTTGGGATGTGATTCTCCCCCTGTACTCAGCACTGGTGAGGCCTCACCTCAAGCTCAAGAATGAAATTGAGGTGCTGGAGCAGGTCCAGAGGAGAGCAACGAGGCTGGCAAAGGGACTAGAGGGAAAGTCTAGTCTGAGGGAGATGGGGTTGTTTAGCCTGGAAAAGAGGAGACTCAACAGGGACTTTGTTGCTCTCCACAACTACCTGAAGGGAGGTTGTAGTCAGGTGGGGGTTGGGCTCATCTCCCAGACAGTTAGTGACAGGAAGGGCATGAAGAGGGCATGGCCTGAAGCTGCGCCAGGGGAGGTTTAGGTTAGATATCAAGAAGCACTTCCTGACAGAGGGTGTGATCAGACATTGGAAGGGACTGCCCAGGGAGGTGATGGAGTCACCATCCCTGGATGTGTTTAAAGAAAGACTGGATGTGATCCAGCTGATGTGGTGGTGTTGGGTCATAGGCTGGACTTGATGATCTCAGAGGTCTTTTTCAACCCTCAGTAATTCCGTGATTCTGTGATTTGGATATATTTTCCTTTGCCTACTTAGGAGGAGAAAAGATTATAAGGAAGTCAACCCCCACAAAGAAAGGCTGTAGGATCTGTCTTTACATATTCTGTTGAGGCTCTGCTAAGATGCATTGGCTCAGAAAGGGAAGATGATTCCCTAGCACTGTCACTAAGTCATTTGCACAGGAGAAGGAGACTTCTCTGAATGCTTTTTCTGTATTTTATCATGTTTCTTTTTTGATTGTCACTTGTGTTTGTCTGTGGATATTGTTAGTGGGATGTTCTGCTTTTCTTACTGCTTATAGCCTCTGTCCTGCTATACCTTCCCTGTATGTAGATGATCTGCTGCATAACTAATTAATAATATAATTTATATGTATCAGTTTCAGTTTGGTCTTTACCTGGCTTAACCCCTTAATCATTAACCCTTCTTTCCTCTCTCTTGCACATAGTTTTCTTCATTTCTTTCTTGACTGCTGCACCTATTTGCACAGCTATTCCCTTCCCCCTTTGTGCCTGCTTACACTCCCCATCTCTCCTTTTCCCTCAGACACAAGTGGGCCTTTGTTGTCTTGTCATAGTTGAGATCAAGGAACCTGAGCCAATTTCTGCAGTCCTTAATCAATGACTCACAGGACAGTCACTTGATTAAGGAGTGTGAACTCAGGATCTATAATGTCTGACAGTACATGTGAAGCTTGCCTTTATCCAGAAAGGTGGTTACACTATTCTATCAGCTAATGTAACTGTTTTCTGATTTTAAAATATATGTATTTTAATGATGCATTTTTTCCTACACTTTTCCACATCCTGATGATTTTAAAAGCTAATATCAGGAAACAAATTATAACCAGGATTATTCTAAGTAATTCAATGTTTAAAAAAAAATAGCTAAGTATCCCTCTTCTGTTTCCTTTACAATAATTTTTTACTATACTGTATTTCCTCTTCTATACAGGAAGAGAATAATTCACCTCTGGAGAAATATTATTTTAATGAATGTATGCATATGAATATAGATTAGAGTGAGAAAAAATAGTGAGTTGGAGAAATATCTTTGGTAAATGAGTATCATCTAACTTGTAGTAAAGGCAATTATTAATGTAAAAACACAAAACTACACTGAGCAAAGATTTGTGAATGGAAATATATATATGGCAAAACTAATTTCACCTGCTTTTGTAGGGGAGCTTGGACTTTCAAGCTGTGTCTGGGAAAAGAGACGGTTTGAAAGGCTTTTAAATCATGTCAACAGAATGTAAATCAAGCAAAAATGCGAAACACTAATATACTAGGTACAGATAGGTTCAAGCTTTCACCAACATTCCATTTTATCACAATACTGTAAAATTTTTCACTTATCCATAGTATTTCAGTATGATAGCACAAGTGCATGTGAACTTTTCCTATAAACTGCAGGTTGATCATCTTTGCCTTGACAGCAGCATTTGTTTAATCAGCCTGCACTGACATTTTGTGAAAGACACTCATGCCATAGTGTCCTGAGAGTGTGGCCTCTCTGGATTTTATTCGTGTTTGATCATTGCTCAGATGTGTCCCCCACCCCATTACTCCTTAAGCTATGTTCTGGTTTTTTTTTACTGATGGTATTTAAGCTGACATAGCAGCTGAAATGACAAGCAAACAAAGCCACAGAAGCCCCTCTGCTTACAGCCAGCCTCATCCTTGACAGTTTGACCTTGTCCTGCTAATTTTAACTGTCATGCCAATTGGATTTGAGAGCCAAAGGACAGATGAAATCAGTAATACAGAAATATTGTTCACATTTTATGCCCGTGCTCCTGTTTACAAGGAGAAAAGGTAGAAAAAAATTCATGTAGCCCAGTCAAGTCTGAGGATATGGAGGTCATTTTGCCAATAGATGTATTCACATGGAAAGAATACTATTAAGTTTCAGTCTCTGAAATAAGCTTATCAGACTGCAAAGAATAGATCAAGGTCTTCTGTACTAGGAAACGATAACTGTAGTCCTTTCAGGAGGAGCAGCTTCTACAAACCCCTCTGATGACTGAAACAATACGCTTTAATTTGCTTCTGATAAACAGCGTAGCAAATGTTTCATCAATACATTTAGAAAAATGTAATAAAGTTTCTTAAATGTATTTTGAAAGTTAATTTGGATATCAGTTCTTTCTAGTCATTCCTATGGTTTCACAGCAGTGCCCCTCAAAGGCATCATTTTATCAGCAAATATTTTTGTACCCATTTAAATATAATGTATATTATATACTTATATGAAAGTTTATGCTTAAAATTCAATAACTTTTTTTGGTTTTTTTTAATTTAATATTTCTATAAGCTGCAAGCCCCTTCTGTTTTTTAATGAATTTGTCACTTCTGCAAGAGTGATATGAATAAAATATTGAGTTTCACATAGGCAGATGAAGATTGGGATGCAAGTACAACTTTTTCCTTGTTAAGCTTACTGTACTCAGGAAATTCAACGACCCTTTGCCATCCAACATGAAAGTGTCATTTGAGATCTTGTTGCCAGAAGAAGCAGGAAAATTACTATGGCCATAAGTGAAATTAGACTGGAAGAAAGGGAAAAAAAATTAATATGAAATAGAATGTAATCACATTTCTCTATATTCTGCTCTGTCTCAAACACCAATTTATTCTAATTAATCTACTGAGTGAAGTGGTATTTGTTCAAGAATTCATGGGAAAAAAATATCTAGCTCATGTCACTGGGGACTTCCATAGGAAAGTTCCTGGTTTTACAGGAACTAGAAAATCTCCTGTATCTGTTATTATGCTTAGAAATTTCACAAGGAATTAGAAAAGGAGGATTTTTCATTTTCATTTAATTTATTTTCTTTGACATTTTCTGATGGAACAACTATTGACCAAATCTAATACATGTTCCTCTGTGCTGTATTCCTATTGAGTTTGTGTTTACACACGGTCTTTTGCTCCTCAGTAAAATATATAAAAGAAACAAAAAAAAAGTCTTGAACAGTTCCTTCCCCATCTGTCTACAGAGCTGTCACCTCAGTCAGTGACTGACACATTCATGAGTTTCTGAAGATGCAAGAACCACAGTGACTAGCGATTTCAGGCACAATGGATATAAAAGACACTCAGCGTTTATCTACATGATGGTAACAATATTCAATTCAGACCTGAGCTTTTAGTAAAGGGGCTATCATAGTGTTATTTGTTTGTACAGTTTCATGATCCCTGCTGGAGACTCCTGAATGAGATCACTATAGAAATTAGAAATAATGATTCAACCAGAGGAAAAGTGCTTTGTTCTCATTCAGACATGCTTTTTAAAGGTAGCATCAGTGCTTGGGTTTAGTTATTTATGGTAGAGGTCTATAGAGAAATCTGTTGTATAAGTAATGGATTTTGAAGAAGTGGCAAAGAAAAATACGACAAATCATTCATTAGAAACAAGATTTATAAAAAGGCTATTATTTGTATGAGCAAAATTCTAATACAGTCATGGTGCTGGCTTATTCATTTCTTACAATTTGGCAAATTAAGACTATATTACTCCTCCTGGATATCATAACTATTGAAGACAGTAAACCTGCAGAATTGTAACACTGCTGTAAGGGAACAAAGAATCATACTCTCACTTTCCAGTCTATCCACAATCTAAGGCATTCAAAAGTCTTTTTTGTCATACTTTGATCCTAACATGTATGAAATGGTTCTACACACTTGTACAAAAGGATGTAGCAATTCAGTTGATGGTAAGAACAGCTCAAAACTTCTTTTCAGATTCTTACAAGGAGAAGACAACAAAACACAAATAAAGAAAATTCAGGGACTACTGAACTTTTCTCTTAAGCAATCTAGTTTACCTTGTAAAAGAATAAAAACATCTCTTTCTCCTATATTTTTTATAATGCTGTCCAGTCTTTGAAAACCTCATTAATTTCCTTTTAAACTCATAATGACTGAGTTAGACTAGAGGCATAACAAAACTGTTGCCTTAAATTCCACTTATATGGAGTGTTAATAGTATGCATAACCACCTTGCCCTTCTAGTACATGCTGGAATTTCAATAACGTCAGACATATTTAATACTGTAGTGTCTTATGCAAAGGGGAAGGGAGATGGAAGACTCATTACTGTTTCTTTTCAATGCACTTACCATATAAAATATCTCAAGTTGGAAGGCACTCATAAAGATCACCAAGTCCAACTCCCTTTTCCTCACCTAAAACTAAACCATATTGACTAAGAGTGTTGTCCTTGTATTCTGTCAGGCTTGGTGCCATGACCACTTCCTTGGGGATCCTGTTCCAGTGACGAACGATCCTATCAGTGAATAACTTTTTACTAACGTCTAATCTTACTTCCCCTGACACAGCTTCATTCCATTTCCTTGTGTCCTATCACTTGTCACCAGGGAAAGGTCAGCACCTCCTCCTCCACTGCCCACTTTGAGGAAGTTGTAGACTGTGATGAGGTCACCCCTCAGACTTCTCCAAGCTGAACAAACCAAGTCACCTCAGCCACTGCTTATAAGTCTTGCCCTATTCCGGACACTCTCTAATTGTTTGATGTGCCTCTTATATTGAGGCACCTGAAACTGCACACAATACTCAAGGTGGGGCCACGCTAGCATAGTGTAGAGTGGGATATTCACCTCCCTTGACCAGCTAGCTATGCTGTGCTTAATGCAATGCAGGACACAGTTGGCCCTTCATCTGAAAAGGACACACTGTTAATTCATACTTCACTTGCCATCAACCCAAACACCCAGAACTCTTTCCTTGAGGCTGCTCTCCATCCTCTGGTCCCCCAATTTCTATGCATAACTGGGATAACCCCATGCCAGGTGGAGAATTCAGCATTTGCTCTTGTTAAATTTCATATTGCTGGTGATTGCCCAGCTCTCTAGTCTATTCAAATCTCTCTGTCAGGCATTTCTACCCTAGAGGGAGTCCACAGCTCCTCCTAGTTTAGAATTATCAGCAAACTTACTTAAGGTACATTCGATTCCTGCATCCAGATAATCTGCAAAAACATGAAAGAGGACTGGTCCTACAATCAAGACCTGGGGAACACCACTAATGATTTGTTGCCAGTCTGATGTAACTGAATTTACTATAAAACTTTGAGCATGACCTGTCAGACAATTGCTTACCCAACATACTATGGACTCATCTAGCTGTGTGCTGGACTGTTTATCCAGTAGTATATTGTGAGAGACGGTCTCAAAACTTTGCTAAAATTTAGAAATATCACATCTACTGGTTTCCTTTGGTCAATTAGATGGGTGATCTTGTCATAAAAGGAAATTAATTTGTTTAAGCGGGACTTTCTCTTCATGAACCTGTTCTGGCTGTGACCAATGATTGCACTGTCTCTCACATGTTTTTTGATAAATCCCAGAATACCCTTCTCCATAATTTTAGCAGGCACTGAAGTAAGACTGACAGGCTTGTTACTTCTACGGTCTACCTTCTTAACCATCTTGAAAACTGGGGCAACCTTTGCCAACTTCCAGTCAACTGGGACCTCTCCAAATTCCCAAGACCATTCAAAGACAATGGAGACACGCCCCACAATAATATCAGCCAGTTTTTTCACTACCCTGGGGTGAATGTCATCAGGCCACGTATATTTAAGTTCATAACCATATATCTATGTATGCATGTATAGATATATATAAGCTCATGTAAGAAACATTTTTTCTAAACAAATCTGCCTATAGCTATGCATATATAAATATGTATCATATTTGGTTAAAATAGTCCTGTTTCTGTAACTACAGCACAAACAACAAATTACCTTCTGACAAAATCAGTTGCTAGTGTGGCACATGGACATATTTCTAGATGTGAAAATATACATGCGAAACAAACAATCTAAATATCAGACAATTACAGTGTTAAGAATCAGTGAATTGCAGACAAGAAAAAACAAGGAACTGGGAAGAGATAAAACCCGAATTCTTAGTACAGAATCAATTGCATATTTTCTAAAGACCCCATCTTTTCTGTCAGTAAATAACATTTCAGATTCTCAGCTGGTGCAAATATCCGTACTTTGGATGACAATGGTGGAATGATTTCAATCCTGTGATAGAGGGAAAATTCTGTTTTATGCAGATTACATAGCTATGCAGATTATACGGTATCCAGCTCTTCTTTATAATCTTATCTGGAAGTATCATGCTTCTGTTATCCCAAGATTTGTGGATTTGAACTGTAAGGCCAGGCTATATCTTTAATTTTAGATATGTTATTGCTATTTCTTCTCCAAAATGGTCCAAAGCTAGTGTTTTCTAGTCATATGATTTAATAGGAAGATTTTAAATCAACATTAAAATTTTAATCAGCATGTGATGGATTTAAATCATCACCTTGTAAACATATTTGTTTGTAATAGGACTACTATGTAATTGTTGTATCAAGACTTTCCTGTGCAAGTACAGAGTTAAATTACATGGATGCTATAAATTCGCAGATTCCACCCTGAAAGAGATTTTAATTGTCTCTGCTGACTTGGATTTATTTACCACCACTGAGAGTTTACTTAAACATTGCTAGGATGATATGAAGTGGACTTAAGTGAAGCTATATTTGTTTATAAAAGGCATCTTTCCCTTCAAGAACAGAAAGCGGATTTTAAATAAATAAATAAATCCACTTGACTCACAAAATTGAGGCAATGATGACGCAAGGATGAACATTTGCTACCTATCCAGTCTCAGTTCTGCAGTTTCTACTATAGAAGTCCAAAAGTAGTCCACCTATCACAAGTAGTAGAGTGCTTCAGCTTTTGTTCCAAAATTTAAGGGATTTTTTTTCAAATTTTTTTTTCTCTCCAGTAACTGATATCTTAGCTATTCTTCAAAATCATTACAGTCATTTAATTCCCTTTGAGGGTTATAGGTGGGAGGAGTCATTACAGCAGTACTGAGGCAATTTAGAAGTATATATTAAGTACTTAATAGAATCTAACAGTCTATCATATCATGTCAATTGATATTGTTAAACCACTAAAATATTGAGACATGAAAGCACTGGAATAATTTTTATGTACGGCAGTCAGCTTTCAAATATACACACTCAAGGGAGAGAATTTTAAACTCAGACTTTAAACAGCTGCAGGATTTAGAAAATATTCTTTTTGCTCTGTAAGAAATGTCATCATTCAGTGACATTTCATCCTGAAATAAGATTTCCATTAATGCAGACTGCTTTTTTTTAGCAGCTTTGTTAGTACATTGCCTATGTCAGAATAAATTGAGAGGGAAGTTCCATAACATAGAGAAAAACAGTTTCATTTGATAAGCATAGTTTTGGAGGAAGATGAAGAGGAGGAAAGAGCATGATAGAATCTAGGAGATAGACTGTAGATTTAAGTTTTACCATTTCATTGTTGTGTAAACTTAGATTTTTGCATGACTAGTCCAACTCACCTGATAGATCTACTGAAGTGATCTGAATGCATATTGCTTGTAAACTTTGTAGCATTGGTGCCTCAGGCTGACAGAGATCCTACGAACTTGCTTTTGTATTGTCAGGCATAATGTGCTTTGCAGAGTAACAGTATTATTTTTAAAAGGGAAGACCATAGACTTTATAGAGACCTGAAAATGTTTCTCCACTGTCATCACTCACAGGCTGAACTCTAAAACAGGACCCAGGGGATTACTGCATCCTGACTCTTCCCCTTTAGACTAGTTGTGACTAGTCTTGGCTCTACTGATCTCAGCTCAGCTACCAGGAAAATCTGAGTTCATAACTCTAAGCCAGTAAAGAGTGGTTTGCAAAGTAAGCCAATTATTTATCAATGTAATAAGATTTTAACTATTGTGTAGCCTGCATTAACACTAAGAAAAGGGGAAAGGCACTACTCAGATGGCTTTCATCTCAGTAGTACTCCTAAGCCTTTTAAAATAATTTCGATGCAGTTATTCAAAGAAATAAACTCCTTTTCTTGTTTCTACAATCTTTCCTATGTAAAGATTTTTGCAATTACAAATGTTGCAAGCTATCAACTGTACCAATGCAATGAACAGATATCATTAAAACCAATCTTCAGATAAAATTCTTTATGCTGAAATTTTAAAACACTTGTTATTCAAAACATAATTTTAAATCCCTGAAAGAAATGTGACATGAAAATAAAAATACTGTCCAAAGTCTGAAAACATTAAACAAGGCCAGGTGCAGAAGGAATAGAGAATTTTTGCAATGTCAACTTGTTTAGTATTGATACTCTGTTTTAAAAATCTTGGATATTTATATTTTATTCCTATTTATAGCTCCAAAATGACATTTATTTAGATGACAACAGCTATAATGTAAGCTATTAAGAAAAATTTGGTAGCACTTATCAAATTTTATGCTACCTTATATCTTGTTTCTCTCTGACCTGTCAAATTAACTTCCTTTGCATAACAACATTATAAAAAAACACCTAACAAAACTGTCTAAGGACCTAAAGCAACACAGCTGACAAGAGTAAAGAAATGCAAAATTTAGAAACAATTTTTCCACAGGTCATTTTGTCATGGACTGCACTTCACTGTGAAAATGATGTAAACACAGATTCAGTTCTCAGATCCAATAGCCTTTGGGAACAAGTAGGAAACAGGGCCTCTTGGAAAAGGGTGATCCTCCTAATTGGCTATTTATTTATCTTCCATGGTTCTGGACAATAAGAGAGACCAAGTTCTCCTTTAGACAGATATTTGGACAGATCTTTACTTAGGAAAGTTGACCTGAGCACACAGCAGCCCCAGGCGGCAAACACCTCTGCAGTGGCAGCTGAAGACAGCAGGGTCTGAGCACAGCTCTGTCAGCCCACAAGAAATCTTCAGAGGCTGATCACAGTATGTGGTTCTCTGGACACAGGCCATGTTGAAGAAATAATAAACATAATCTATCCAATATGCGGCCAATAAAATAAATCGATGCTTAAGTTACTTTTCTCACCTCCCTATTTCTAATTTAAGAAGCACAGTCCATATGTCTGATTCACATGGCAGGAACAATCTCCAAATGCCCTACCGGGGGTGGCAAAGCATTTGAATGAAGAGTTGTGATGGAGATATTGAAATACATGGGTTTTAACATCACAAATTTTGAGGATAGAACCAAATACCTATTCAGCAAGCCCATGATTTATTAGCCTGTCTTTTCATAGTATTCTGAACTTCGTGAAGTATTATTTTCTAGAGGCTGAAAGAGAGAAAAAAATCACTCTTTAAGTACAACAGAAAGCAATTACAGAGGCAGCTAATGAAAAAAAGTACCTAAGCAGTTAGGAACTGTGATCTAATTAATAGTTTAATTAGAAAGAAATTGAGATTGAAAAAGGAAAAAAAATCAGGATGCTTAATGTCAGAAGGAAATCATTGTCGGATTAGTTAATACATTCTCAGGAGTAAATAGGCTACGAAACAATGCAGAATAATTCAGGGACAATGCAGATGAATGTTGCATTAAATGCAACCAAAGGTGTAGAAGAGAGGAGTACCCTGCAGATTTTTAATCTCAAGTGCAAAAATAAATTAAAGATGATATTAAATAATAAGGAGAAGTAAGGAATAAAATAAAATAGCTATCAGAGACATACAAAATCAGAAATTTCAGTCTAACAATACAGGACACACAGTGAGGAAATTCCAGTGATGAGTAGTGGTAGAAAAAGAAAAGCTTTCAAAAAGATCTCTGATGCACTCAGTGATCAGCTTTTATGCTAAATTAATAAAACCGTTCCACTTTACTAACATTTTAACTAATGTTTAAATCCAAGGAAGCTATTCTAGCTTTTTATGCTTTTTATTTGGCTTTAAATTTCCCATGCTCTAATTTCTGTTTAATTCAATTTTGAAATTAAAATTATTCACCAATATAAGAGATTCTTGGACAAATATGTCACAAAAGGCCTGTTATCCACATACTGCTGCTTAATGTTGGGTGACATTTAAAAAAAAACAAAAAAGTTTTTCCCTTCTGCAGTACCAAATACAGAGAATGTGTTCTGTGGGAATGCAGAAATTTCACTGAAATTATCAGTAAATGAGGCAGGCAGCATGGCTGACCATCCTGAACAGTCTTGGTCTTTTTAGAACCCTGCGATCCAACTTTCCTTCTCTGTCCAGCAGAATCTTTTTTCCTGCACACATAGCTGTGTTTATCCTTATTTATTATTTATCCAATAGACCACAAAGATTGTGATCCATCTGCTATACTATGGATCAAAAAAACTGTGGTTACATATAAGAGAAATGTAAGCTATGGCTTGAATTTATTAAAATGAAAGGAAAGATAAAACTGATTCTGTCATGGGAAATGCCTCAGGAAGACAACCATCACAATTGTTACAAGATCCATAAAGACACTATGTAGTTGAGAGAAAATTTGGCTAATACTAGATTACCATGTGTCTAAGGCTTGATCCTGACTGTGAATGTAAGTGTACTGCAGAACTCTCCTGAAAGACAGCAGATGAGACAGTATTAAGCGGTCTGGAACATGAGAGTGGATCTCAAAATTAAACAAGAGGTGTAAATATTTACAATTTCTATAAGTTTTAGGGTGATTAGTCTGTTAGCCACATGCAGACATATGTAAAAAAAAAAAATAAAAAATACAATTTTAGCAGTTCTTCAGTACTGAAAATATATTTTTCTTCCTTTATTCTGCACATGCCATTCCATATTCTGGAGCCTACAGTTCCAGGATGAAGTGTTTCTGAAACAGAAGAATAGATATGTTTTTTCTTCAAGGAACTTAGTGAAAATGAAAGTGTAATGTAGCAAATGATGGTGTAACCCATAAGGAATCATGGACAAGAGAGGTGTGAGAGATGGAAAGGATGACAAAGGTGATGTGAAACCTGGGGAAGTGAAAAAGCATTGCTTAAATATTTGTGAGGCACATGAATTAATCTGAGTCTATGTCTGCAAATACAGTCCCCATAATGTATTTAATATAATTTTTTTTTTACTTAAGATTCAGTAATTTGTAAGACTCTATAGTGCATGTATATGTATAAAATTAAAAAAAAAAAAAAAAGACTGATATTATAAAGACCTAGAGGGTTTTCTAACAAATTTATGAAGAGTTGATATAGTTACTTCGTCCTAATACCTGCAAAAATACTGTTCATTCAGAAGTATGGTTTTTTTCCACTTGCGTTTAGTACTTTATTATTAAATGAGCATCTGCAAAGATCACAGTTTATCATAGAATCATAGAATTGTTTTAGTCGGAACAGAACTTTAAGATCATCAAGTCCAACCATTAACCTAACTCTGCCAAGCCCAACTCTAAATCATGTCATCTACATGTCTTTTAAATAGCTCCAAGGATGGTGGCTTTATCACCTCCCTGATTAACCTGTTTCACTGCTCAACAAGCCTTTCAGGGAAGTTTTTCCTAGTGTCCAACCTAAACCTCCTCTGGCACAACTTGAGGTCATTTCTTCTTGTCCTATCACTTACTACTTGGGAGACAAGACTGACACCCACCTCGCTATAACACCCTTTCGGGTAGTTGTAGAGAATGATAAGGTTTCCCCTGAGCTTCTTTTTCTCCATGATATACAATCCCAGTTCTCTCAGCCACTCCTCATAAGCAGCAATGTTCTCTAGACCCTTCAACAGCATTGTTGTCTTTATTTGGACCTACTCCAGCACCTCGATGTCTTCCCTGTAGTGAGAGGACCAGGATTCAGACCTTTGGACACTGGACAAAACTTAAACAAGGCTAATCAGCACACCCATAAACAAAGAGAAAAAAATTCAATCTGATTTGAATTTATCTTAGACTGATAAGAGTTCAAATGTGTTTGGGTCTTAGTAAAATTAATAATAGCACCCTGAATATCACAATGAAACTCAATTTCTTTTTAATTAAAACCAAGTGCAGCTGGTCTGTGGAACTGCTGGGTGGGACTTTCCTTCAGTCTCTTAATAATAGAATCAAATCTTTTATTTCTAACACACTTATTATTTTAATAATAGCACCAGCATTTAAAAAATATCAGATAGTTGTAACTCACCTGAGAGAACTAATGGATATAAAGGATTTCATCCTAAAGCAAAGGCTTGTGCATGACACGTCCATCTGTCATGGTGATTGATCAGGATGTCCTTGACACTAAGACAGTCCATGGATCTGTCCAAGTAACACTAAATGTAGTTATTATGGAAAGACTTGCTCTTGTTCAAATGAGCACAGCATGCTTGTTGGGACTGGGATGCAAGTGGGCTGCAGCAGATAACTTATACATGTTAGTTCAATCTTTGCCTCTAATGATGAGGTTTGGACTACATTCCTCATTAGGATAAAAAGTGCTTCGTTGATTGATTAGATTCCTAAGCTTATCTTTGTTCTCTCCTAATAAGAAAACAAAAGTGAAGACAATTTTATTAAAAATAAATGTTCTTCATCTGTACAGCGAAGGCAGAGCAAGAGCAAACTCAGAATTAGTTTACTGAATCACTGAGTAGTGGACTATAACATCACAAAGAGAAAATCAAAGAAGAAAAACAAATTGCAATTTCTAAATAGGAACTGTTACCTGACAAATAGTGTCTGTGCTGATGTACTAGACAATCTCATCCTTTGCCACCTAAAATTGCCCTTTTAATTTATTTTCTATTTATTTTAAAATTAATTAGAGATACTCAGGATGGGAAAAAATTACACCGGTGAGAAATGTTTTCCTATCATATTAATATTTAAGTAATTGTCCTGAATTGTCTATAACAGGACTAATCTAGTTAGTATAAACTAAGTGGAACTTGAAACAATCTAAGCAGTGGTCAGGGTCACCTTATCTAATATGAGTGGTATTTGGAGGTTGTCCAAGAATCTGAGGCTATGGCTGTGATTTAAGAATAGTGCTGCTGTCATTGTTTAACCTCTTATCTCTCATGAGTCTTAAGGAAATCAAACCCAGTGTAAAAGTTTTCCTTAAAGTGATATTAATTTCAGGTTTAAGTCATGACTTAGACATTTTCTAGAAAGATATCTTCATAAACACAGAATTTAAGGTCAGGCAAGACCGTGATAATAATTTAATTTGACCTTCTGCATAGCACAGGCCATAACTTTCACTCCATGAAGCCTATATCAAACACAATTTCTGGGCTACTTGGAGCATATGTTTTTAAAACATCAAAACTTACCTTGAAAATGCAACTTAATGCAAGTAAATCTTTTAAAAGTTACATTTACTAAAATATGCATCTTATCTCCATCTTGGGCAATTTTTTTCTTCCACTTCCTGTCTCCTTTCTCTCACTATGCTTTTTCTCTGAAAAGAGTCTCTGTGGACAGAAATCTTGCCTTCATGTAGATGCTGTCAAACATTCTTGTTACATAGAGAGTGCTGGGAAAGTCTGGTACCTTAAAGTAATTTGATCTTGTGCACTCTGAAGAGGCAAGTTATGCTTACTTCTGTCTTAGCCAAAAGTTACCCATTTTGCACAACATATTTTGACTAAGGATCAACATTTTGGTTAAAGTTCAAGCTTTCCTGAAAAAGAATATAAAAAATTGAATGATGTTTCGCTGTAAAGTCTGGCTTCTTCCTTCCTTTCTTTCTTTGCTGGATTACACTGTATCGCTACATAAGGTTAAGGTCTGAGGATTTGAAGGTAGTTGCTCAAGGCTAAGATTAATCATAAGATTACAGGATAGTTGGGGGTTGATGGGGACCTCTGCAGATCTCCTAGTCCAACCTTCCTGCTTGAGCAAGGTCACCTAGAGCAAGTTGTGCCGGCCCCTGTCTAGTCAAATTTTAAACATCTCCAAACATACAATTGTTTCACAGTAGTTCACTAGTTGTATAGTCCTCATTTTCTGAAGCTGTGCATCCCAAATTCAGAAATGCTCAATATTTCCTAGCCAAAGACACTGAGAGCAGTAAGTTGAACAAAAAAATGTTATATGTAAACACATCCTAAGTATATCAGTACACTGGACAACTTGAACCATGAGATATCTCTGGAGCTTCATTCATGTGTTTAAAAGGGTATAGTACCATCGACTTCTGGTTTTACAAGGTTGTAAAATTAAATTAACTTTATGAAGTTAATCAATTGACTCCTGTGATTAGTTAAACAGAAGTACTTGACATTAATGTCCATTAATTCAACCTGGAGTATAGGATATGAATAGTATGCAATATTTGTAGTGTAAAGTCACAATGTTGAAAAAGCAAAATATTTGTGTGCATGAAGTATTAATTAGCCTGTGCAATGACTGAGACAATTTTGAGGGGCAAAAATAACATGTAACTGTCCAGTCTAAGCCATAACAGAATAACTATGTAGATGGGAACTGAAATAAATTAGCCGAGAAAAATCTTCATATCAATATTTCCCATCAACCATTTTGTAGGAAGGGGTACTTTTGTTAATTTCTTTGTGTTTTAATGTTAGGCAGCTTTGGAAAAGACAAATATTTCTTTCAAGTATTTTTTGAAACATTTCCAATTCTGCAACAGCCTTTTTAGGTCTAGACAGCAGAACTGGACAAAACATTGCAGAAATACGGCCTTACTAAATCTGTGCAATTAGCCCTTCATGCATAAGAAATGAAAGAATCTCCAAGACAAGTTTAATTTCCAAGTTCTGTGGGTTGCATGAACACACATATGCTTTGACATTCGGTGCACTTCAACTTATTTTTTTCATAAATCATCCCTAATGCACAGAAAACAATTCCAGCAAACAAAACATCAAACACAGCATTAAATGTTTCTGCTAAATACAGATCTTTTTTTAAAGAGTATCTGAAATAAGCTTTTTGATAGTAATGTCTATTGCTGTTTGTAATGCAGTAGACCAGTTTTTCAAATCATGTCCAAGAAACATTGAAAAGCTTTTTAAAAAATCTATTATTATTTTGGTATTAGACATTTCAGAAGCTATAGAACAATTTTTAGCTACAATGTTGGTGAAATCTGGTGAGAGAAAGAAGCTTTGCTGAAGTAATAAAATGTCACATCTTCCTGGGATCCTTAATGAGTCTTAAAATTATTTCTGTTTTTCAAGCAAGCTTACACAAATAATATCTTCCCTTTCTCTGCATTAGCCCTCCAGAACATTAATTTTCCCACTAAATGCATTTGTTTCTCAACTTCCCTTTCTGAGTTCTTCAGTGATGACCTTAGAAGAAGACAAATGAGGTGGCCACCATCTTCTGGGAGACATGGATATAAGTTTACAAACATAATTATTTACCAAATATAAGGTTTAACAGCAGCACTGAATCTCAGAATATTTTAATGAGGTGGAAAGAAGATGACACAAGAGCCTTTCCATTTCTAATTTTCCACAACTACTCTTGTGTTCTTTACCCCAGTTTTACCATGTTTTCTCTCTTCTCATAAAAATTCTTATTCTCACTTGGTCCTTCTCACCCCAAAACCTTGCACTCATCTTGCTCTTTTTCTGTCTCAGTTTTGTTCCTAAAAGTTCCACCGTATTTATTCCCATGTGCTTTATCCATCTGTAAGATAACAAATCTGTATAACTGTGATTTTCACCCTTCTCATCTCTCTGAGAATTTTCCCTTGCATTTGTGCCATACATGGAAGTAAACAAAGAAGCAAAGAAACCAGAAGCTTCAGCTCCTTACCAGGATGACAGGTCCAAGCCCACTCTGGCCACAGACATGTAGCATTTCCAAGGAAGGAATTAAAATTACATAGGAATTGAAGCAGCAGGAGACAAGTGCTGGAACAAAAACTTCCTTCCCCACTGGTCACATAACACCTCTGCTGGAGATGCTTCTTTGTGCAGATATTTTAATAGTAGGAGGGTGAATGAGTGCAGAGTATTGTTGCATTACAAGCATTTTCAGGATTTGCTTTCACCACCTAACACAGGCCCTCATCCCTCTGAGTCAACCAGAATTTACAAGGGAGTGTTGTTCCATTCCAAGCTGTAAATGTCATGATACCGATCTTCTCAATTTCTCTATACTTAACACATAGTATATATATGGTTTCCCATGTAGAAGGATCTAGATAGATCTATAGCTACAGATTTCTTTTATCAGTCTAGAAAGTAAAGCTGTTACAATAAGAAGGTAATTACATGTATTGCAAGAGGGAGTGAAGACGTCATGAGTCAGCGCTATATGTAAGTTTGCATAATATATTTATCACATTTCTTATATGAAAGAAAACTAGGGGTTTTATTCACTTACTGAAAGAATAAGTTCTCTTATTCTTATTGTAGATATAGTTTTCTTCCAACATTGTACGATTATGTCTTGTTAAAATTTCAGGAATCCTGTAAAATTTGGCACTGTTTGCTTTCTCTCTGTTCTTTTTAAAATCAGCAAAATCTTTCAGAAATACATAAACATCTAAGCCATTTTCCCTTATCAGTAAAACACCAATATTATCCTTTTCAGGTACTCGGTGAGGAAAAAATATTTAGTGCCTATTTATTTTAGTGCCAACAAAGAAAAACTGCAATGTCAATCCTTGTTTCTTGGATTTTCTAGGACTTTGTCTAAAAGCTATCAGGTCAACAGAATTCTTATCATGAACTTAATAAGATTCAGTCAGGCCTCAGTGAACACAAAAACACAACAGTAAATAAGGTACACATGTTCATGTGAATTTGGCAATGAAACAAACCAGGAATCAAAAAGAAACAACTCCCCAACCAGGAGATTTGCAAGTAATGACATATTGTCACATTTCAAGTGCAATGTTATTTTCATCTAAATAAAAAATAGCTTTTCTTCCAGAAAGAATATTTGTTTGTTTCTCAGCTTTTAAGATCTTTTAAGAACTTTTAAGCTTTCTCATCTTTTATCCACTTTGATTACCGAGAGAATACACTTGATGGAACATTACGTTAACTTTCTTAAGTGATAAGACTGTACTGACAGAGGCAAATAAAAAAAGATTGCCATCAAGACTGTCTCTATAAGTAAACAGTCTATACAAGACTTCTGAAGACTCCAGATGAAGTTTTCAATACTTGAGAAAGCCTTCATGGTAAAGGATATTTGGTTATTTTTTTTGTTCAGAACTATATTTTTAACATACCTATATTGATAACTTCACTGTATCTGAATATTGCCATATATGTCAGGATGGTGATAAGAAGAAAGAGATGCAAAACCTCTTTATTCAGTCATGTTCATTTTACTGAAAGACTACAGGATATTCTTGACTTATGTATCTAGACTAGATCTAAATTATTCAAGAAATTGAGCTAATTGTCAGCCTACTTTTTTCTTTGCATAGTGTATCAAATCACTCTGACTTATGTCCCACTGGACTACCCTAAAGAGATCTTTTTCATCTTTTATTCTTATGCTCTTCAATACTCCTAAATGATTGTTACAGTCCCTCTTAAATGTTCTTAGCCAAAGTAAGAATGTGAGATGTGTTCAGAATATTGTCTTCTGTCATGGGAGCAATGAAATAAATCATTAATGACATAGCTAAAAGCTTTGTTTCTTTCCACAACTTTTATCTAGCTGTATTATTTTAATCATGGACTGGGAAAGAAATCAATAGACTGTGAAGATCACATTGTCCTGCACTCTTTTTTTCTTGACAAAACTTAATGGAGACCAATAGCAGCTTTTCAATGCCTTTGAGAAGTTTATTGAGAAAAATTTATCCAGGATATTCATGGTGATATCTGGCAGGACGAAGACATCAATCTGAAACAAAAGGTTCTAGATGGATATCAGCAAAAGCTTTTTCCCCTTGAGGACAGTCCATCAGGGGAGAAAGATGCCCAGAAATTTGGTATCATCTCCATCCTTGGGAGTTTTCAAGACCCATATGGATAAAGTCCTGAGCAACCTAGTTTGATCTCATAGTTGACCACGTTTTGAGCAAGAGGTTGAACTAAAGACCTTCTGAGGTGCTTTCAGTCCCAGAATTATTGTGTCATGAAACAATGAGGAAGTACCTAAGGGGGGGGGGGGAATCCTTTGCGTACCAAAGTTTCTGGGAACACTATTGGCTTTTTACCATATATATGAATGTAAGAGGTAAAAATATGAAAATAGACTTTCTTTCCCTAAGGTATAGTTTAAACATTGTGTCACAGTCACTGAATAACAGTTCAAAAATACTTTCAGGTATTAGAGGAGAGGAAAACTTCTTAGGCTATTTCTTATAATTAACAAATCCATGGAAGTTTTCTTTTTCGGTCTCCCTGAGAAAGTCATGTATTGAAAAAATAAAGATGCAGGTAACGTATCTAGACAGCTTGATGGAGCATTCAGCTCTCTTAGCCATGCTTATTGTCAAAGCCTGTTCCAAGAATTGCTGTTTTGGGCTATTAGGAGCTCACTGTAATTCACCATTATGCCTGAACTTGCTATTCTGAAATATGCAGCATACATCTCTGGTTATATGTTATGCATTTTAATCCAGTCTATCTCTGTGCTTGATCAGCTATTTAGACAATACTAATCACTACAGAAAGTGAAGGAATGAAACTTTTATTCTGGGTAGGAATTGGTTTATTTCCTTCCAGACATGTTTCACTGAAATAAATTCTTAATTTTTTATTTCAGTGATAAACATGTTAAAGAAGATCCATAACAACTTAAAAATATAGGGATCTATTTTATGTAACATTTACCAACAATGTCTGAATACAAATAAGCCAGAATTGTAACATATGCCATTATAATGTTTAAAATTCTAAAATTACTTATTAAGCTAATAAAAAAAAGGCTTCCTATATTGTCATGCTTCTGGTTACTTAAACTTTTCCACATCTTCTTAGTTTACCTGCCCAAACAAACTATATGATTATAAAGGTCAGACTGGTTTTTTTCACTTTTATTCAGCTTTCAGTCTCAGACATGAGACTCTGCTGTCTAGATGCATGGTTAAAACTGGGATGATACTCCTGCTGATACATGAGCAAGGACATAATCTCCCAGTCTGGACTCTGGGTCACAGGAAAGGAATCTGAAAATTTATTTTTTCTTCTTCAGTTCAATATGACTGAATATACCTGTGCAATGGCCTCGTGGATCAAGTCTTTCTAGAAGAGGGAAGATACTATTTCTGCATATGCATGTCTTTAAAGTTCAGCAATAGGTCTTCTGAGAACTCTTGTTTTAAAAGTTTCCAAAAGGCCTTGCTTGTCAAATGTATTAACTGATCTTCACAAAAAGAAAATATACAAAATCATACATCTGTCATTACACCACATACTTCCTTAGCTCACTAATAAACTGAGAGTCAGACTGAGAAAATGTCACACTGATTGATGGCTCACTTTAAAGCTGTGTTCTTCTAGTCAGTCTACCATGGCAACGAAAGAGTGAATACCAGGAATGTGCAAGAATTTTTACAAGTGCTGTCCTCAGCTTAGTGTTATGAAATTGCTTCTTTAGGGGGCTGATCCTTGCAAGGTGCAGTGGAAAGCACTCTGGAGTTACCACTTGCATTCACTCAGGAGGGAAATAAGAGCATTAAGTCCTTGGAAAGTAAACTCCCACTCACTGATGCTGCAGCTCTGAGAGCTAATGTGTGCATTAAATGTATTGTTTCTGAATCTTTTATGGATTTAAAGGTAAATGCTTTTAACTAGGAACTGATGCCATATGATTATCTCTTAGGAGCAGAATAGACTGATTATTTCAAACTTATCACAACACAAATTCCCTGGAGGGAAAATGTTGATAAGCTTTTTCAGTTCTAAACTAAAAATACATTGTTAAAAAGAGATATCTAAAAAAAATGTGCTAGCTTCAGCAGGGAATCTTTCACATTTCTAACTCTCATGCAAAGATTTATATGCTTTGACGGTACAATTATCCACTATGAAAGATCTGTGCAGAGACTAGAATATTTGCTTCATTTTGTGTTTCAGTTTGGACTTGAAACATAAATATGTCAAAGGCCAAGGCTCTCTCTTATGAGCCCTCTCCAATCCTCTTGACAGTGTCAAAAGCTAGGAGTCAACAAGTCTCATTTATTAAGAATTTATGATTTGCTGCCATGAATGCGAATAGGTGTAGTGCAAAAACATTTGATTGTTCTATCACAATTTAATAACCAAGTTATACTTGGCCTTAACAGAACAGCTTTTTAAAATAAGAGAAATGGGGATTTCTCAAAGTGTGTGTTGCAAAATACCTCTTAAGTGCAGGGCTGTTAAAGAATGGAATATTTTTTCTTTTAAAACAATTTGCATACATACAGGTACTGTTATATATGATATAGAAATATTATATGCAAACAGAAAACAAAGTTGCAAATAATTTTAACCATTCAATTCTGGTTTAAACTATGAGGTTAATCATCTCATTTAAAAATAACTACATTATAGTAAGGTAACAATGAGTACATCAGCCAAGACTTCCATCGTATTTCCTTAAGGAAAAGTCAGTGTGATCTTAGTGATAGCATGTTGTCTCATGTCATCCAAACCCTGCTGTTAAACAATATGAATGCTCAGCTCAAAGGCTTCTCAGGGACATGGAGCTATAAAAACTAGAACAGTTTTTATACTTTCATGGTCTGTAAAAAAGAAATCATCTCTCTAATTTACTTGCAGTAAATGGGAATTGAAGATTTATAACAAAATGGGGAAAAAAGTGGAACCTCAGTAAAATGTATACTGAATGGAAAAATACAGACTTTGTCACAGCCTCTGATTTTGTTTAATAACATGCTTTTTGCTCTCAACTGAAGTGCTGTACCAATCTCAGGACACTCCAAGCAGAAAGAACTAGCTTTGGTCTTTCAGCACCTCTCTCTTCTATTATGGAATGTGAGTTAGAATAGTTAGGTAGTATAAACAAGCTCTAAATCTCATTAATCTTCCTGCCCTTTCTGTTTTGTACAGCCTCCAATATGACAATCATATTTTTCATTTAGGTAGTTATTATTTACTCATAAAGAAGAGTGCTATCAAATATTCAGAACATTTGTCAAAACAGCAGCAAGTACAATATTGCCTTTACCATTCAGCATCTATACATTGCTGTAGTTAGGGTCATGTTTCTTTTGTTTTTAACACACACAACCAGGAAGACAAAAAAAGTATGGTATATCAATTTTCCTCTTTCTAGAGATCAAGTAGATTTTCACTTGATTTCATTTAGTCTAAATTAGAGATGAAGCAAATGGAACCTCCCACACACATGTTCCAAATGTCAGCAAGGGGTTGTTGAACTGATGTATCTCCATGGCGGTGGCTGGAAGGGATCTGTGCTTCCCTTCTTCACTTTGAACATGACATCAATCAAGTGAGAAGAATCATATTAACAGGATTTTAAACCAAACTGGCAGTCACCTCATAAGAAATGTTAATCTCAAGAGATTTCCCACCATTTATGGCCAAGAAACAGTGAGAATTGTTTACAACGTTCCAGCTAACACTTGTGAGTCTAAATCTGAACCCTGGCCTGAGTAAGAACACTGTTTTCTTGGCCAGTTTCTATGGATATATGCACATGCCATAGCTGTTTCACAGCACCAAGAAGATAATAAAGCAAAATACAGACTAACAGTAAAAACTTCATCAATGTTTAATATAACACCTTTTACATATCTTTAATACTTCAGAACAAGTTTCTCAAGCTATAATGGAAATACTCTGTTGAATAAATAAGTAATAGTATGTGCTGCAATACTGAAAGAGAATGAATGTGTAACAAACTATATTATATACTGTGACTGAAAATACTGTTTGCTTTTAGTGTAGGTTTAGACAAGGTGAACATTAACAATAAATTAATTTTTAATTGTTCTTAAATAAAATTATCTCAAAAATGCATGTTATCTGCAATATGTGCAGTGCTATACAGTCAGATAAATAGCATACATTGTTATTGTCAAAAAAGAACTTACGAATTATTGGATAGAGCTATGTAGCTAAGAATCTTGATTAGAAATTGGCTTAATCCCACAAAAGTGGAGAAAAATCAGAGACATTCATTCCTAAGAAACATATTTCATTCCTCAGGCTGGTATGTGTGAGGTAGCTGGTACAAGATTTTCTTGATTTTTTTTATATATATACTTATCTCCAGCCTGTCAGGTCTTAAGTACAGCCTTGCTCCCCTGTAACCCTTGATCTTATACTATTTGACTTGCTGAATAGTCAGGATCAGATGGGTGAAAGGTTTTGTTTTGCTTTAAAGAAGAAACAACAAAGAAAAGCACTCACCATCCTTCTAAGGGCTGTCTCAAAATTATGTGACCTAATTGGAATCTCTTCATTTTCCAAGACAGTTAGAGCAAATCAAGCTTGAATGCTGTTCAGCTGCCTTCCAGTCTAGGTGTAATACAAAACCTGCTAGGAGAGTTTATTCCCAAATAATGGGCCAACATAAAATATGTTTTTCTCTAGAAGAGTATATGTGAGAGGACTGGGGATAGAAAACTAAACTTTGGCTATCCTAAAATTAAACAATTGTCAGATGAAAAAAATTCTGTGTTTTTTAGGAAGTGAACGTATAGCCCCAACCTGCTCAGAGGCTGGTATCATCAACAGCACAACTGCAGTAACTTGGTTGGGACATCTTTCAGCTATCACATAATTTTTCTCCTCTACCAGACAATTAAAAAAAAATCTGTATTGTCATACATATGTAGACCAAACTCTCTGTTTCCAGACCAGCATGTTTCTCACATACAAATTATATTTTAATATGTAAAATTAGATCTACTAAATTAGGTGTACAAAGACACTTGAACTAGTTTCAGTAGTTGATCATCTGAATTATATCACCCCATACAATTCCCTCTGCTCTGCAGTTAATACCACAGTTACAAACAGGTGATGTGGTCTCATCTGTTGAAGATTAACACATGGCATTGTTACAACAATCAGAGAAACAGATAAACCTTTTGCGAAGACAATACTTACTTAAACAACTACTGTCTCTTAAGTAATATCAAAAGAGCACAGGAAGATAAAACTAGCTATATTTGTCTTTTTTATAATTTCTTTTTTTTTCCCCTTGCTGTAGTGTAAACCTATCTGGTTTCACCCAGTTATTGAAAACTCTATATGGGAAAAATATGTGAAACAGGGAAAATAATCTATAATTTAAAACACAAATATAACATAAACAAATAGTAATTCTAAAGTAATTTAACTTCATTTACCCTGGTGGAGCTAAAGCATTCCATCTGTAAATTCAGCAGCTACTGTTATATATACATGATATAAAAACTAAATATCTACACGCTAACCAATATGAGTAAAACCAATCAACTAGCCTAAGCATCCTTAAGCATCAGAACAATGTAGTGCTAGAGCACATTTTAAGTCATCTATCTAAGAAATAGAAAGTAACCGAAAGTGTATGTAGATATAAAAATTATAATCTTACCCCAGGTTTCTACATTTTACTTGAGGCTCACAATTGCTCTAACATATCTATCCAATCTAAGATATGTCAGTGTGTCTCATAAACAAATTAAACTGAGAGATTTTTCCATTCTCCATTTCTAGTCCTGCTTTTAACTCTGCAAACCTATGCTGATCTTTTTTTTTCCCAAGAAATATGTTAAAGGAGTCGCTGCATGTTGCATATTTATGGTCATATCCAATAAAGTATCTAAAAGGCACAATAGCTAATATTATATACTTTGCAAGAAAACACTAAGCACAATTACCTGGATATTCCATAGAGCACAGGTAAATATTTGGACATTTGTAAAAGTCGGATAAGATTTAGATTCTCTCAGAAGAAAACTAGAATGAGAATCCTGAGCCACGGAGTGCTTTGCATAAGTTGTGGTTGTGTAAAGGTGCCAGAAGCTACTAGATGAATGACCAGAAGCTACTAGATGAATTACCTCCCAGAAACCTTCTCCTTGCCTGAAGACATGCATCTATGTAACTAAAGGACATCTTGCAGTCCTGATCTTCCAACTCACCAATGCAAGCAACATGCTAAAATATGTTCCTCTCATTTCTGCACCATACACCTTGTCTCCTTACCCTTGAAACACAGCTCCCCGATACAGGCAGAGTATACTTGAGTCTTTTGCTAAATCCCAGTCATGAAAAAAACAGGGGCAAATGTCTATGGTACTCAGAATTCCACTGTCTTTGTTGATCTGTCTGTAAACTGCTGTGTTCCTGTGCAGTACATCCCTCTTTCAATGTCTGGATCTCACCACCATTAAAAAAGGAAAGGGGGAGAATAGAAAGACAAACACTTCTATATCCAAAGGCAAGGAACTCACATTCAGTTCTTTTTCCTGCCTGAGAAGACCAGCATCTTCCTTATTCTTTCTCCCTGCCTGCAGAAAAGAGAGTGAAATACTATGGTATACTGAAGTACTTGCCACCACTGTTGATAATGTGTGAAAGAATGTCCAGAAGTCATTGTTTTCTAAGTAGGCAATAATTAACATCTGATTTTATAGCCTGTTATTTACAGAACCACCTGATGTATTTAGCCCTAAGCTTTGACAATTATTGCCAGAAAATTTCCAGCATTTTAATTTAAGCGCTCACTGCATAAAAGTCATGACTGTATCTGCAAACAGATATGAAATGCAGATTCCTCCTTCCTTTAACAAGGGCTTTGAACTAATAGGAGGGGTCCAGTTTCGTGCACCCACTGTCAAAAGAAAGATGTTGATGCACGCATGTAAAGAAATCCTTGTGGCTGAATCTGTGGCAACGTAAGGTCAAAACAGAGAATGTGGGGTGCTTCGGCAACCTCAGCATTAGGAGTCAGCTAGGCAGAGGCTTTCAGAAAGTCAGGTTTGGACTTAAGCATATAACAGTTGCCTGCATCTCTTGTTGGATCTGATCCATAGTTTTGTCAAGGAAAATCATACAGGCTTGACTGTAGCTTTTATTTGAAGACAAATCCTGTGAGAGACCTCTAGTTCTTAAGTAAGTTCTAACCTTTTCCTGTGTAAGCAAACGTGCTTCATTCTTTAATGTGTTTCTATACATACACTGTGTGACTCTCCTACTGCAGAGTATTAATGTCAACAAAAGGTTAATGAAAAATAAGGTTTCCAGGCCTTTTATCATGCTCGTCTGCTCCCACCTGATTTGTTTTATTACTGAAGCTGATGGTTTTCAATAGCACTTACAGCAGCAGCAGTGGAGTTTAACTCTCACTTCTTATTGAAAAAGCCAAATCAAGAGCTGAGTAAAATCTGTTACTTATCTGTTCTTTTTAAAATAAAAAGTGAAAGTTAAAAGCTGACAGGGTCATGGCTAAGTGTTATTGAAAGTCACAGCCAGCAAGCAGTTTGCAGCTGGAAGAAAAAGTTCTTTCCCTTCCTTTTCTGTAGTCAGTCATGCTACTGCTATTCTTCACTACCTTTTTCTTTTCTTCCCATGCCCTTTAACCAGCACTGATGATCTGTCTTGAAATAAAGTTCACCTCTCTTATTTTTAGATAAAAGGTAGCATGAGCCAAGATTTGCTCTTAGACCAAAGAATTCTGCAGTATGGATTTTAAATGTCATATTTCTACTGAATTGTGGTGACACTCCTTTATTAATTCCCTTTCCTCTTTAAATTTCCATTTTTAGAAAAAGAAATAACAGATAACAATTTTATAGTAAAGGACTTTGAGATCTATAAAGAGAAGCTATTAGTATTTCTTCAAGGCTTATACCAGTACTGCAGTCTATTGGAAAGCTAGAAGACAAGCTCTGTGGAACATTTGGGAGTTAAGAGATCATTTAAAAAAATTTAAAAATTGCAACTTCCTTTACAATAAACAAAATCTGACAAATCTAAAACATGAAGGAACAGATCTGACAAAGATGCCTTCCCTCACTCTTACTGTTAGTGCAGTGTTAATGATAACACACCTAAACATCACATAGGATATTTACAGGTGAAATAAATACATTGCAGAGTTCATAAGAAAGAAATACTAAATGGACATTTCCCTTTTATCAAATTTTAATGTTTAGGAAGACACTGTTCAAATTATTTACTGTGACAGTATATAAGTTTTCAAGTATTACAAAAAAAGAATTTTATCTGATATTGATTTTTTGCTAATCCCCCAAGGTCATCAATGAAAAATCTTTCAATGCACTGAGCATTGTAGAAGATCCTAAATTTTAGACATATACAGGGTTTTGATAAACCAGTACTGCGACGGCAAGTTGCAGTTCACCAACTCCAATGCATTACATGGAGTTATGTTTTTCAAGAAAAGCTCACCTGGGAAAAAAATAGGTCCATATTGGAATGCATGGACAAAATATAATGGAACGTATCTTCCCAGTAAATCATTTAGTCTCTGTCTCCCCCCCTGATTCACCTCCAGATAGTCTGATAGCAATAAAACCTAAACAGTCAGTTAAGACACTTCTCATTATATACATAAGACCAAATTTCAGAAATGGACATTAATATAGCTTTTCTTCATTCTGGGAAACTTACTTGGCCAAATAACAATATGGTACTCTGCAATCTGGTTTCACTGAGGAAATATTAAAAGATATTATTTTCATTGTGCACTGGAAAAGGACATTAGTATTTTGAAATCTCAGAAGTTTTCTGATAATAAAAAACCACTTTCCACCTTTCTTTCCCACATTTATAGCTTGGTATCTATGTCACTGTTAAAAACAGAGTTTGTCTTTATTAATTTTTTCACAGACAGAGCCTGACAATATTAGAATATACAAATTCCCTACTACTGGCAAAACATGAAAATGCAATATTGATATTCTATTCACAATTGTTTTCAGATCATGTTACATGTGTTTAGCATCATTCTTTTTAATTGTAAAATACAGTTCTTTTAAAAAGAACCATGCTGTTTCCTTCACAAGTTTCTGCTTAACAAGGTTGCAAAGCGTAATGCTACAGTTTGTTACCCTCCTGACAGATAGAACTGCCAAAAAGCCAGTCTCTCTTTCTTAAGATTCATTGCAGTGTCTGTCTTTATCCTTAGCTGATATTCTTTTCCATTTACATAAGAACATGAAATGATATTTACAAAAGAGAAATTATTGTTCACATTACAATTTAATTAATGTTGAATTAACAAGTAATTTCATTAGCAAGCCTTGAATCAACATGTTTGTTGTGCCCTGGTGGAAATCCTCCAGAACTGATTAAAGCAAGCTAAGGATTAAGCTGGTGATTTATTGACAAGAAGAATGTCACCTTTATCTACAGGCAGGGATGTTTGTCTCAGCTGGAGAGTTCCCAGTGCATTTCACCTCTCTTTTCCCCATTACCTTTCTGCTCATTTCACCCATTTTCAGACAAAGAAAGAATTCTTAAATTTGGGGATTACTTGGGTTACCTGTGGGAGTGTGAGCTACATCTACATGCAGATCACGGTTTCTTGGACTGATGGAAATGAAGTTTAAAACAAATACAAAACCAACCAACCAACAACAACAAAAAAACCAAACATGAACATAATGGAAAATGCCTTTTAAAATATTTTTATTCTCTATCCCATGAGCTGCTCAAAATCCAGAGGTACAAATGGGAAGTTAACCAACCAGAAAACTTGAGACAGAGTAAGTTGATGCCATCTGGTTTTATTCAGCTAATACACATCACATTTTTTTATATAGCTCTGGTGGACCAGTGTCCCTGAAAGATGCACTTTAATAATATGTGTTGGTGCAACACTTAATACACATCAGTGGTGATTCATCAAAATGCAAATCAGTCAGGAAGAAGTCTGTAATAACAGCATAGAGGAAAGTGCTTATAAGCTGCTATGAATCACAGGACTGGGCATCTTATATGTAATATTTTTTACAATAATCAGTTTGACTGCACTTTGCACTGGGCTAGCTGATTTCCCATAGGCTGTGTTTCAAGGCAATAACCAATATAACCTGCACAAAAAGAAAAACAGATTTGAAGGGCATTTCAAGTAGAATAGGGAAAACTTGCAAAAATCTGCCAGCTGAGCAAGCTGACTGCTCTTTATTCATAAATATAAGCTTTCTCAGATGATGAACATAATTTCCTTAAATTTTAATTTTTTTTCTGTAGTGAGGGATGAACAAATATCTTTACATGTGAAAACTTATTTTCACACTTCATTCAAAAAAGTTTTTGCTAAAATCAGAACACTGAAAATATATATAGACAGGATTTAAGTTAGTGTCCTTCCTCCACTCATTTTTCAGTCACAGATTTAACTGAAATCCATATTTCATGGCTATTCTTAAAGGAAAGAACAATACGGGAGTGTTCAGAATCTAGCTAGATATCCTAAATGCTATCTTCTCTACCAATTTCTAATCACCATGATTGTGGTACAGAAAAAAGACATAAATAATTATGGACCTCCCATAATACAATTAACAGGAATGTTATTCATGTTCTTCATTAATAAGAATGGGAATAGACACATTATTCAAGGCAACAATCTATTTGCAACAACCAGATCTATACAGCCTGAAGCAGCAGATGTATCTGGTCTCCACAGAGTGCCATACCTTAAATATTAGATTCTCATTTCAGCCATATAACTGCAGAGGTGTCCAAGAAATTACATCAGTTTCACAAAACATTCCTCAGAACAACCCTGGTCCCAACCTGCAGTGTAGTTTGTGTCAAATTTACATTTTTGAGAGCCTTTTTGTCCACTTTATTTGAACTATCTGATAAGCAAAGACTTGTATATCTGATTTCTGAAATCCAGAGATCTTTCAAAGTGTCACCAGAAAACATCTAGAAACAATATTAGCTCTGAGGCTTGCAATCAAGACCTGCTGATGAACATAACACCTGAGTAGTGATAAAATATGACAGCAGGGAAGAAGAATTCCAAATGGTTTCACACTTCCTGTCTTTACTATTACACTTTGGAAACAAGACTACAACAGTTTTTTCCTCAGAGAATGTTTAAAGCGCTCAGTCAGGAAAATCAGATGGACAAGCAGACTCTCACTCCAGGGAGCTGTAACAATGAATTATTTCTGAAATCTTTTGACAGATAGAAAAATGTAGGCTTGTCCTGTGTTTTACACCACTGAGTCCTCTACACAGTTCATTTCTGTGGTGAAGGGTGTGAAATATTTGACCCTTCCTGTTTGTAAATCCAAACTCCGCAGCAATGGCAATAGTCATCATACACTGATTATTCAAGCTAATTGTTCCTATCCAACAATGACACCATTTGCAATAACAGCCTTCAAAGGATGTAGCCAGGACTTCAACAAATTAACTACCCTTAAGGCAGGCTGTCTTTGATCTAATCTACTCAATACAGAGGTCAGGTTTTGTGGGTGAGTTTTGTGAGGGCCATTTATTCAGTACATATAAAAACAGAAAGGAAAAAGTAAAAAAAATAAGGAAAAGAAGGAAAAAAGGAAAAGGAAAGGGAAAAAAAGGAAAAAAAAGGAAAGGAAAAAGGAAAAGGAAAAGGAAAAGGAAAAGGAAAAGGAAAAGGAAAAGGAGGAAAAGGAAAAGGAAAAGGAAAAGGAAAGGAAAAGGAAAAGGAAAAGGAAAAGGAAAAGGAAAAGGAAAAGGAAAAGGAAAAGGAAAAGGAAAAGGAAAAGAAGGAAAAGGAAAAAGCCTTTCTTCTGATGGTTTCATAACTCTCAAAATAAAATGTCAAATTCTACAAATGCTGCTTCTGATTTGTGATCTAAAAGAAGTGTCAGCAATTATGATATTTAAATATAACTTATTAAAGGTTTTGGTCTTTCATGCTCCTGTACCTTCTAAATTACTGTACATAGCTGTCTGTGTTCCTGTTTATACCACAAAGGATTTGGTCTTTCTGACAATAAGGACTGAGTTTTCATTTGCTTAGGCTGGAAATGTGTGGTTTGTACTTCTTGCAAACTGCAGGGGAGGAAAGTTACACCTCAGGAAAGAAAGTTTAAAATACTTAATTTCAGCCATGGAAACATAAGGCTGTCCAAGCTTGCAAAAGAATACGAAGTTACAGTTTGCTTACTCCCTTGGACTTGAGACCATTTTTATTCATTTCTCTCAAAGTTTTTGTATACACTGTAACAAAAATGTACTTTATTCAACAGTTCTCCACATTGGACTAACAGTCCTTGCTCCCTAATGTGGCTTCTATTCAGTGAGCCAGGGCCTTGACCACATCCTACATCTTATACATATAGGATTGACCAAGAAGCAATCACAAATACAGAGGAATAGTCTGAAGTAGAAGTGAATGGAACATTGCACAAAAGTGCATTTTCTGAAGAAATACATGTTAATTTAATCACATATTAATTTGACTTTTATCTCAATAAAAGTAGAAATGCTGGTACATAGTACACTTCTCTCTCTTTCTGTGAAAGGTATTTCTGTTTTCATCACCTTTAACACCACTGATAAACTTAAGGTTTAGGACAAATGCTTTGGGATGGTGGAACAGAAGGCAGTATGATCAATTTCTTGCTTTCTAGATAGCTACTCAAAATATTTAAGTTCTTCCTGAATAATCATGTTGTGTGAGAACACACAAACTAAAATACTTGAAATCTTTACTGAGGGGTCAGAAACATTATTGTCCTTAAGGTCCTATGACTTAAAGGCACGCTCCTAACCTACAGCTGTAGTGAAAGACTTTGGAAAACTAAGAAAGCTGGTGCTCTGGCAAAACATGGGTTTTATGCATGCCAATAAAGTTCTGTACTTTCTAACTTTCCAAAGAATAAGCTATATTTATTTCTTTCCCTGTAGTTACATATGCACCTGCTCAAATCATATTTTGTAGGTTTAAAATTTTTATATGTGTAAAGACATTCTATAGGATGATTTAAATTTGATCATGCAACTAGACCTAAAGAGCCTTGCAAGTTTTCCTGATGACTAGTCCTTTCATATTTTTTTCCTCACATAGTGTTTTGAAATAAAAAAGTTCTTTGCACCTTTATGGATTTCAAAAAAAAAAAAAAAAAAATAAATTGGATGTCAGACAGACATTTTAGCAAAGACAAGCAATATACAATAATTACTGAGTTAATACACAACAGTTTTACTTTGCTAATTAAAAGTAGAATAACATAATAATTAAATTAAGGTCTCAATTAAATTTGAATCAATATACCAATGGATTGAATGATTAAATCACCAAATTAATATAACAAGTAGTCAGATCAAATTAATAGATTGACACCACAATGAATTATTATATATTGGACTTTTTCTGTGAAGATTTTAAGGAGAACATACCTCCTTAGTGAAAATCAGATTGGTTTTCTCCCCTAGAAACAGAGGGAAAAAAAAAAAAAAGAAAAAAAAAAAGAGGGTGATTTATAGCAGTTTTTGCTAAGAAAATGTGCTCAAGCCAAATGTGCTTGGTTGAGGTAAAAGCTATTAGAACAACAATCAGCAAAACTACTATTTGACAAGATATCTAATGAACAAATGGGCATGTTTTTTCCATACTTGCATTGTTAAAGGAAATTACCTCACTGCTTTTAGAATTTTTAAAATATCCTGGACTTTTTAATGTCAAAGAATTGGAGAAATAATATAAGCTCATGAGTCATTTTAATGTCTGTTGACAAAACATGAGCTACTTTTACATTTATCACAATTCTATTCATAATTAAGCAATTGCCCCAGAGGTACTCAAATTTCTGCTTAAATCCTTTACACAATTAAGCACCTCAGTCCTTCAAACATTATATCTTTTGTTAATTCCAGGCAAATATTCCCAAGAGTCCCAGTTTGTGGTAAAAAAACCAGTTGTTTATTTTTCTAATTCAGAGACATTGTTTATTTCAAAGCACTTCCTCTTCAAGCAGTTATTTTCTTCAGTTAAATCATGAGATGAGAAACCCTGCTGCTCTCACTGCCTGAAGGTCAAAGGGTTGTGTGGGAGAGAATTTACCATGGAAGAAACAATCTAGCTTTACCTGGGTGACAGCAATTATGCAGAACAACAAAAGGAGAAGTTAAGTTATAAGACAAGAACTCTAATACATTCTCCCCAGGGTCTGCCACTCACTCAGCCATGAGAAAAGCAATGCCAGACTTCATTTTAGTAGTTACGTTTCTATAACGCTGAGATAGTAAAGCCTATCATACACACAACATACTTTGTTGTTTTACTTCCCGGGTGTCTGCTCTTCAGGTTGCCTTCTCTTAGGTTGTCATTTCTTGGAAGAAAACAAAGAACAGAAGTAGCCAAATCAATTTTTAATTTAAGAGTCCACATGAATACATAGTGAAGTCATAACTTTCTCCAAAAGGCCAAACCTAGGCCTGCCTTTAATCCGAAAGAGAAATGTGGGAAAATGTATGGAACCGCATTCACAGTATATTAATATCCAAATCAAGAAATAGAAATGCCACTGGGGAGAGGATTGTGGAGGGCATGGACTCTTCAACTCTCACAATAGGAGATGTGCAGCAGGGGGGACAACACGTTGTCTTGATTTAGGTTGGCGTTTTCATAAGGAAATAGTTGCAAGAGGTACTCACCCACATGCATTCCCCACAGTCATTTCCAGTAAGTCCTGAAGGTAACTGAACAGTGAGCTACAAAGGAAAAATAAATATACCTTTGTTTCTTGTGTGTTGTGTATGAAAGATACCCCAAGGTGGATTTTATTTATTTTCTTATGTTGTTGTTTGGACTTTTTTTCTCACACTCAGGCCTTTGCAGTCATTTAAAAAGTAGGTAATTTTTGTCACTTGTCCCAAGTCACACACACACACATACACACACACACACACAGAGTTAATTTTAATCACTCTAGAAATATTAATCATGTGTAAGAATATTAAGAATCATTGTAACTATTTCCAAGCTTGAAAAAATAAGACTCAAAGATTAAGATATTGCCTACAAAACATGCTGATTCCGTGAAATAAACTTCCATGGGCCACGAAAGAAACTGAAACATTCTGATACCTAATCTTGTCCCTAAACAACAACAAAAGACCAATTATTCTCTGAGGATCCCATTACACAATTACTCAGACAATTACTTTATCCCTTTATTAACAACTATTGACTCAAGCACTGACTGAAGACAATGCGAAATCTAGGAAAAAGAATTTCCAGACATTTATGTGGCATTTAAACACTGATTTATTTTTTAATGCAGTTATTAAAATAATTGTTTCTATTCTCAAATAAACAAGGATATGCAAGTATGGATATAAATCCCCTATCACAACATATATTTAGATGCTTAATCATTTGTAGAGGTATTCTATAAGACAGACCTCTGCCAAAAACATTTTTCCATATTGATTAAATAATACTGCATAATGGATAATGATACTTCAAATCAATATTTATTACCCTCCTTTAACAAAAAGATTTTTATTTGTACATGAATATGTACAGAAATATACACATCAGTATTTTAGTACCAGATTAATTTCAAAGAGGTAATACTCTGGAACTTAATAATTTTATTAGTTTCACTATTTCACGATATTCAGTATTTATTTTTAAATCTGTGGATAAATATTTAGATTGGTTATAAGGGTAAAAAATAGTGTACGGCAAATTCTTATGTTTTGATCCAAATGTTTATATTTTGGGCATCTTCTGATGAATACTATTAAAGTGTATGTTTGACTTACTAACTGTGTAAGTGGAAAGCATGTCTTTTTCTAAAGGGCATTTGCTCTGTCCTGTTATAAGTGGTAAGTCAGATGCAACCCAGTGGAATAAACATGTGGCCTTATTTGAGGTTTGATCAAAAGACAATGAAGACTTCATCTGGCTTCCTTCAAGTTTAGCATGAAGCCCTTGGAAGCTCACATACTTCCTGTAATTAAGCTATACCAAACAAACCCTCTCATATAACATCCTA
This sequence comes from Todiramphus chloris collaris, assembly GCA_025345505.1. Taxonomy (NCBI): domain Eukaryota; kingdom Metazoa; phylum Chordata; class Aves; order Coraciiformes; family Alcedinidae; genus Todiramphus; species Todiramphus chloris. The sequence goes on from JANVCC010000035.1 coordinate 26,498,560, forward strand.
TGTCTTAGTTAAATTTCTGTCATTCTGCTAAACTTTGCTTTCTCATTTTTGTAACATCATGAACATTTTACAAAGCTAATAAATAATTTTATTTTATTATTCTTATTCTTCCTGGCGTAGCATATTTCACATGGATTTACTTCTTTTCTCTAATTTCCTGCTCTGTTTTGTGATTTTGGTTGTTAAATACAGAGAAGCTTCAAGTAGAAGCTTTTTCTAATGACATTTGCACCTTTGTAATGAACCATTAGAGAAATCCTGGCCACAAGCATCAATAATCTGAAAGTCAAGCAGAAAACACCTGAGGTAAAGCCACATTCTTGGCTTTCATTAGAAACTTCTATTTAGACCTCCCAGTGAATGTTTCAGAAGGAATGGAGAAAGGTTTTCTTGATGTTTTGCAATGCACATTGTGTTTAAGATATCCATGTGTTATAAGTAAACATATGTCCACATTTGAATTATGTTATATATGTAGGTATTGTATCCATGACATATTAAAACTTCCTGGTGACTAAATACTGAGGGGGATTTACCAGCAGCTGGCAGTAGCACTGTAATATTATTCATCTCCTGACACCCAGCGGCACCCTCAAGTCCAAGATTGCTGATGGAGCAAGATGTGCTCAAGAGCACTCAGTCCCTGCTAGAATGCGGTCTTAGCAGCTATTAACACTGGAAATCAGTTACCTTGTCACTGCCAAGTGTCTCCAAGAGTGAGATAAGTGAGCTGGAAGTCCAGCTGTGTCATTAAGATGTTCAATTTACCTACGTGGATTTTAAACATGTGCACAGCAGAAATGTGCTTTCTTAGATCCCGTATGGTTCTGGTAAACACAACAGAACAATGAAGTCATTGGGCTTTTTCTGTAACAGCATCACTGCATTACTAATCTTTCTCCCACTTTACCTTCTGAGCAGTGTAAAACAGTGGGTCATTTCTTCAGCAGACGTAAACTGATGTTTACCAGTTATTTAATGTACACAGAGCAAAGCAGCGGAACCAAACAGACGTACACCAAAGATCTGGTGTGTGCTCTATTTTTAAAGTTATTTTACTACTGAAACAGTCTACTCATTTCAATCTCAACAAAGAATTGTAGTGTTTTCTTCAAAGTTATGCTGCTCCACTGAGTAAAATGGGTGAATATTAAAGCTCAGAAGCAACCTCTCAAGATTTCCAGGTCTGGGAGAAAACCATTGTCCTTTCAATAACAGTATTTTTCATCTGCTATTATCCTAAAGGTCAAGGTTCATATGAAGATTTATATTATTGTCTGTAAGGATTCAGTATAGGATACTCATGCCTTTATTGTCCCTATACATTTAATAGAGAAGGAGAGAGATTTCTCCAGAGGACAAATAATTTCTATTTTGAATCACTGTTCTGAATCATCTTCTGGAGGACAAATAAGTGCACAAATATTTTTGGTCCCCATGGTTTGCACTTCTCCACCTACAGTATTTGAAAACTAGGGGTTATGCTCTTATCTAAGACATCTGAAGAGCAGTGGTGCTGGAATATCCTTTATTGTTTCTACACCTGGAAGGTCCCCAAATATTGCACATTACAGTTGAAGAGTAAAAAAAATACCATTTAGGTACACTACATGAACTGCACTACACTCACTGTAATTAGGACATAAGAAGAATACTGAGGTGCTGGAGCATATCCAAAGAGGGTGAACGAAGCTGATGAGGGGCAACTAAGGGAAAAGGGGTTGTTTAGCCTGGAGGAAAGGAGGCTCAGGGGAGACCTTATTACTTTCCACGACTACCTGAAAGGAAGTTGTAGCGAGGTGGGTGTCAGTTTGTTCTCCTACATAACAACAAATAGAACAGGCCTCAAGTTGTGCCAGAGGAGGCTTAGCTTGGATATTAGGAAAAATTTCTTCACAGAAAGTGTTTTTGTAGCACTGGAACAGGTTGCTCAGGGATGTGGTAGAATCTCCATCTGTGACAGTATTTAAAAGATGTATAGATGTGGTGATGAGGGACAGGGTTTAGTAGAGCCTTGGCAGTGCTAGGTTAACAGCTGGACTTCATGATGATCTTAAAGGTGTCTTCCAACCAAAATGATTCTATGATTCTATAATTTATAAAAATAGTTTTTTTATTCCTGCACTTTTTGAGAATTTTTCTATGTGTTACTGAGTGAGAAAGAGGTCACAGATTAAAAGTTGTGACTTGAAAAATGAGAGAGAGAATATTTTAGCCTGTAGGTAATAGTCTACATTGTTCTTCTTTTGTGACTTTTTTTTTTTTTTTAAGATAATATTCTCAATTGCCCTTTTCCTCGAAGGCACATTTATATAATTATTATGTGTGTAATAAAGATATGCACAGCGAGCACTTTTAGTGATATATTGAATAAGAGAAAATCATCTTTGCAAGGATATTTGCTTTCCCTGAAACAGCTAAGACTGTGTAAATATTTAACTATAATTATGCTAAAGCACTGTTCTTTTATGCCACAGTCACTCACAAAATACAATCCTATAAATGCCTTTCTTGAGATTTGTTACATGCTGGCTTTTGGTCTTATGGGAACAAATCTCTCTCACTGTTATTGATCTGTTCTTTAAATTATTCTCCCATGAGGCTTTCAGCTAAGAGCATCTTTTCCTTGAATCTCTTTGTATTTTTAATTGGCTTATGTTTGTTTAAACAAAATCACACCAGTGCCTTAGGCTGTAGCCATTGACTCATTGCATTCAAAACCAGACACACTGTACTCTAGCAGCCTTCATTTCTGTCCTCTACTGGACTCATCTCTTTGGGGATGAAATCTGTCACAATGAAAAAAAAAAAGCATATAAAATTGCCTTTGGACTGGGTTGCTAGGGACATAGCTGGGATTTGCATAATGCTGCTAGAGTCCTAAAGATGAAAGGAAGGGTAGATTGTGCCATTTGTCTGCAAGTTCTGGCTAGTGAGTGGTGAGGAGATATTGCCCCAGGAGGAGCGCTGGGACAGAAGGTGCCTTGGGCAGACCCCAGATTGTTCTTCCTGCATGGTCCCTTGGGTGTGGGGAGAGGATCGACACAGTCTGCACTTGTCTCTCCCATGGAACTGAGGGCTCTCTTCATTTGACCTATCCTGCTCCCCTAGGAGAAGTGAGGCTGTCAGTGCTGCAGACTCTGCTCCTCCCTGAACCTCATACATCAGCAGATACTGGAGTGAGTGGTTCCCAAGCTCCTCTCACTGAAGGGATCCCAGGAACTGCTACTGTGTGTTACCCTCCAGCCACTGAATAAAGAGGAAAAGGTTCTTATTTCCCCTCTACTCCTCCTTGGCTGAGCAAAGACTATACATAGCCAGAAAAAAAAAAAAAAAAAAAAAAGATAGTATAGGTGGTGAAAGCAATAGAGAAAAGCATTTCTTGTCATTCAATTTTATTCTTATGCACTTTGAACCCAGATTATTTTTTAATAGTGTGCAGTGAGGCATGTTCAAGGATTTTTAACTTTAACTTGCTCTTTTAACTATTTCTAGTCAATTATCAGTTTCTAAAACACTTTTGTGGCATAAATACAAGTGTAAGGAATTAAAGTTCTGCTCATATTAAATTATGTTTCAGTTTAATTAATTCAGTATGAAGCCAATTCTTCACAGGACACAGGGGTATGTTAACTATACAGTCAGGCTTGGGCTGTACAGTCCACCCCCATGCAATACAGCCTCACACAGCATTGCACATTCTAGTTGGGCATACTAGAGATAGTAAGATTTTTCAGTAAAAGTAGTATACACTTATAGGAGGCACACGCTTCTTGCACTGTAGGCAAGGACGAAAATACAACCCTAATGATCTATGTTATCAGAAAACACAATGTTTGTGGCAAGGTTCCATATTCTCCATGGTAACAACCTCTTGTATAGCTGAATTCAAAGATTAAGGATGCCCACACTTCCCGCTTTTATATGAACTACCCACTAAAATTTGGTATTGAACTATTTATCTTGAATAGTTAAACTTGTGAAAAAGAATGAGAAATATTGAGCTGCTAGGTTAGGAGAAGAAACAGAGCTGGTCTATTTGAAAGTTGCACTGCATTTTCCTACCTTGGGATTTATACAATCAGCATCATAATGTCATCAACCATTAAAGAAGTAGCGAAGAGGCAAATGTGAAACTGTTACTCACTGAAGACCACAGTAATAGAATTGAAGAGCACTCTGTTAAACAAGCAGATTCTGTTATAATAGATGAAGGAATGTAATTTGTTGTACAGCCAATGGTGAACTTGTAGAAACTGCTTCCACTGCAGGCTGGGAAATGTGTTCAAACCAGACCAACAACAAAGAGACTTTAAAACAAGCAACAGGTATCCTCTACAATCCTTAACCCACCAGCTGTGGGTGCTGGGGCAGGAAGGGAAGAGTGCACTGCAGAGAGTAGCCAGACTCGCATCTCTCCCCAGAGAGAGCTGCCTGCTGCCCTGTCTGGAGATAGAGCAGTGAGCTAAACATGTTGCTGCTCTAACCCAGTAAAGCATTACATCTATTCTCATATCCTCAGGTTATGCCTGAAAGCAGCAAGTAGTATTAATATTTCTCTTGCAATAATACATAACATTTCTAAATAAAGCCTATTGGAGTTAAATGCTACAGAAGTGTGAAACTCAGACTAACCCTGTAAAACAGGGTGTTTACAGTCTAAATCCTGAAACATTGCCATGACCTAAACAATTCAGAAGACATACTAAAACTCTGGAATGTTTGCAGATCAGTCAGGTTTGCAAGCATGCTGGGATGACAAAAGTACATTTCACAAATCACACAAATCATAAATGGTGGTACAACTTCACCATCAAAAGTGAAATTCATTGGAACAGGCTGACAGATGTTTAAGAAAAAAATGGAATTGCTTTGTTACAAGCTGTGAGATTTTAATCAAATCACAAAAATAAACAATATCCTTGGAGAACTACTTTCAAAGATACATCTCCCATTTACTCATTCCAGATTCAAAAGCAGGATAAGCAGAAGACCACTAATACTATTCAAAAAAAAAAAAAAAATCCTCGATGCAAAAGCCTGCTCATTATTATCTTGATCTCAGAACCTCTTGTTATGCTTCTTCATATGCTATCCTCTAAATAAAATCATTCCAAGCTTTTGTGCTGACAATAAGATTGATAAAAACATTCAGTTCATGTCAGGTGTTGAAACTCAAAAACAAAGATTTAATTGAACTTTGCATCTTAAACTAAAGACTTGGAATCTGTTTTCCCAGTGGTAGTGGTAGTAGCTCCCAAAATGAAAAAATAACATACGACATTTGAAAGAAGCCACCAGGAGGAGACTACTCCATTATTTAATTTACAAAGGAAGTGACAAATAAGACTAATTTAATGTGATGGTTGAATTCTGGTAAACTTTTGAAACTTAAAATGTCAGGTCACACTATTACACTATTTCCAGCACTCCCCAAATGCAAAACTCTGTGTTACTAATTGTAGTGTGGTTTCTTCCTTTAAAGAAAAGGTGATACAAAAGTTTAAAAAATTACTGCTGGGAGAGATTATGAAAAATACTTAGTGCTGTCATCTTAAAAAGTATACAGATGGCACTGGAAACACCTATAGCTCTGAAAGGTTTGGATTACTATTATTGTTTCAGTCATATTTTATTTATTCACTAACAAAATGGTTTCTAATGTACATATAAACAAAAAAAAATCCAACTCCTAATGATAAGTTTTACATATACTAAGTGATATATACAAAGAAAAAGTATTTTACAGAAGTGTGGACTCTAGAAGAGTTTTAGGCTTAAAAATCAGTTCTGCTTATCACTTGATCACTATTGAGTTGGGTGCAGACACTCACAGTGACAAGTGGCTGCCCAGGGATATGGCTGCCTCCCAGCCAAGTGACACAGAGGACATACCACAAGAAGAAGCAGTAATGCAAGGGAAAAAAAGAATGGAAGGCCTCTGGTAAATCTGTCACTGATCATTGTTATGTCCTGTACATGTTACTCTCGTCTATCCAATTTCATTTCTTTCTCCGGTTTCTGTTCCTATCTATACTGATGTTTACCCTTGGAATTACACTCTATCACATCAATGGGAGTTGATGTAAGAGGGCATGTCAACGTAGTAAAAATGTGCCTTAGTATTTTTGGTGGACTTTAAAAAGAAACAGCCAATATCATAGGCCATACTTGAAGTCCAGTGGGCTAACCAGTTCATCATGTAAGTAAAGGTACTTAAAGCTTTGAATTGACTTCTTCATGACTATGTGCTTTCATTCAACATTATCTTAAACAAGTGACTGAATCAAGACCAGTGTATTTTTAATACACTGAGCTCCAGAGACTACAAAATCTGTCTGAAACAAAGACAAAGGATTAAGAAGTTAAGGTAAGGCATCAGACCAGCAAATTACTATTACACACTTTACTGTTAGCCCAGAGTCATCCAATGTAGACCAAGTGTTGCAACTTTTACTCCACTTTCTTTTCCACAACTATCTGCACTTGATCCTTTCTCAGCTTATGCATCCTTCTTGCATATGACAAGTGGATTTTTGGTGTAATACTTGTCTGCTAAAACTGTGTGATTGTTAGAACTTTATTAAAAGAACAGCAAGCTGATTGCCATATGATCTTTGCAGCAACAGAGTCCTGCTTGAGAAAGTTTCCACATACCTAGCCTCCATTAATCAGTATTTTTTTCACCTTCAATATAATTTAATTTCAACATGGATAGGAGCTAAAATTGAACTAACTCCAAACTTAAGAGAAAAATCTCTCCCTAGGAACCTTTTTTTTCTTTTCTGATCATAAGGGGTATATTAAAATAAATATCACCACAGTAATGTAAACAAAGACCACCATTTTAACCAGAATTACATTCAAAAATTAACTAGTACAAAACAAGAATAGAAGCTAGTCAGAAGTTTCATCGAAAATTTAGATGTTGTAAACATTGTGAAAATTTAGTTGAAAGATACAGTCAGTGCTGGAGGAAAGGACATAATTATATCCCCCATTGAAGAAAATGCAGATGAAGTCACTATTTATTGCTTTATATTGCTGTTCTGTTGTACATGCATTCAACATTTTTCCTTCCAATCAAATATTATTCTCTCCTGGATCAATACTTTCATTTTTGTTGCGAGGTGTAAGAGAGTTAAGTAGCAACAACACACAGTACCACAGTGTTATGCCTATAAATATCATTGTCATTTAGAAAAACAACTTCATATATTCTGTTCTTGTGAAAATTATTACCTTGTGAATCAAAGCATTTATGGAAACTAAGGAATATGAGATAAACCAAATCAGAATTTAAAATTTAAAAATAAATACATAAAATAAAATAGGTTGAGTACTGTCCATTCAACTTGTATAACAATTAAGTCTTTCAACTCAAATGAAATTACAGTAAATGGTCATAATTGAGTTTATATTTTCCTAACTCAGATATTGCAGAGGGTTTACACAAGGAAGCAGCATCATAGAAATTACCTGTGCCTTCTCTGCATGTTATATAAGGAGTCCTTTATGGGCCACTGGAGTTTGCAGAGGGATCTGGGGATGCAGCGGCATCCTGTATTCTGGACGATGCTCCGCAACTGTCACAAAGGGAACAAACATGTCGGGTAGCACAGTTGTCCTGCACTATGTGAGTTGTAGGTCCTTAGTTAAAGATTACTGTGGCCATATGGAGCATAGACACAGAATAATGCAGCGGCTGAGGGAGGATATGGGAAAGACTGGGATGTAACGAGTGTTGTGGAAAGTGACAGAGTGCTGAGGGCAGATTTTTAGGGTTCTAGGTTTTAGGGACTGTAGTTCTATAAGGTAGAGAGGAATGATTGGCAATTTGCAGCTTAAGAGTTCATTCAGGAAGAGAAGTAAAAAAACTTTAGACAAGCTGAGATAAGAGAATTATGTTTAAGCTGAGGAAGCGAGTTTATTCCAGATGTGTTTGACAGCATGAGAACAGAAGTGGAAGTAGTGCTTTTGGTAGGGAGCCAGTACTGGGGATTAGTCAGGTGGAGAGCACTGAGAGGAGAGTGAGGAGCTGAGAGCACAAGGGTGGGAAGAATTGAAAAACAGACTCTGGCACCAAGCAAAGGGAATGAAAACAAAGAGGAAAGGAAAGGAATTAGAGAAGCAGAGAAATCAAAAGGAGGTTTAAGAGCAAAGCCAGCTTCGGTAGAGATCACAAGGAAAGAATAAAACTGAGAAGGAAGGGAGAATAAGAGCTGCTGAGGTAGGGATGCTGGTGGTTATGGGGACAAAATAAAGGGACTGGAGATAATTTGGGGCTGGATTCAAATGAGTGAAGATGAATCTCTCAAACTTTCCCACATTATGCCCTTCAAAAGGGGTTTTACAATCAGTTGACCTCTCCACATGCACAGTCAGTTCTGTCAATCTATCTGAGCTCGGATCCTTTTTTTCTTCCCTTTTCTCTCTCAAACATACCATCTAAGGCCTTTATTTTTATAACAGCGTCATTCTCTTATGTACAGTCTTCCTTGTTCCTACTTTTTAGCATATGGTCAATACACTGCATTATTTGCATTTTTGCTGCCAACCTACTTCTACACACACATCCCTGAGAGGGATTTAGAGAAGCAGCAAGATCTCTGTCATGCAAAAGTTCTGTGATCAGAATTATTTCCTAAGGCAGAGGTGTCTGACCTCAGCAATGAAATACATATGCAGTTCACAAAAGAGGAGGTGGTATGTCATCTGAACTCCTTTTTTAAAAGGATGTTTAATTTAGTCAACTCATGTACCTACACCCATGTCTGTCTTCAAACAGATTACAGGACTATATTCTAAGTACATGTCCATCAGCATGCATGCACATGTGATATATAGGCTATAAACATATGTTAAGGATATTAAACTTCAAGCACATCTAAATTAGAGGCAGCAATTGCTTTTCCACAGAGAAGCACACTCCCTGGGCTGAAAGTGAACACTTTTACTGAGCATAAAAATGATAGTAATATTGAAATGAGATTCTGGTGTCAGAAGAAGGGATAATGCACCCTTACCTTGGTATCTGGACACCTAGACCTCTGCACAGAAACATTAAAAACATGGGAGCTTGAATCCCAGGAAAGGTGTAAGTCTCAGCACTCATTGGTTTAGACAGCTGTGGGCATTAAAAATAAAATAGCTTGTGAGCCCTCTGCCGGTATTTATTTTTTTATTTCTCAGATGCCAGCAGGATCCTGCCATAGCAACAACATGTAAATGTACTTGGATATGCATGCAGTGGAGTGTAAGTAATGCTGAGCATATTTATGTACACATACATATATATGCATACATACACCTATAAATACATATACACACGTAAATATAAACATAAATGATTAGTTAGTACCTTGGTACATTATAAGAGTCACTGCCAGAGCAAGGGAAAAAAGAAATCACCTGTCATCACAATCTCAGTATTTATCTGTGTCTCCCTCACATGTGACAATGCTAGCATTATCCATCTGAAAGATGGATATGGGATCATACACTAACAACACTGTTATAAGAAATTTAGAAATATTTTTGCCTTTCCACATCACAAGCTCTCTCTGTAATATCATGTGACCTGTTAAAAGCAAAAGAAGTCACTATTATGATTCCAAGGAACAAATTGTATAATTAATTCCCTATAACATTCCAACTGTATTTGACAAACATAAATCCTTAAAAATAACACAAATTTGAAATATTTTACAATTGCTCAAGATCACAGGAAAATTATGATTAACTTAGTGATAATAACAGCTTTTCAGTTAGGAGCAATCGACAGATTCATGTTTTTTCTAATTGCAAAATTGAAATGTATCAAAAAATTTTTCTTATATCAAAGAATTTCATATTATACCCGTGCTACAGACATACAGACATTGTAAACTTAAAAAATAACAAAGAAGATTAAATTGAATAGCATGTTGTGCTGAAATTAATCTCCAGCAAATATCAAGTTATTAAAACTCCATGCTTACTACAGTAAGGTTCAAAAAGAGCAAGTGTCCGGTCCTGCACTTGGGTCACAACAACCTCATGAAACACTACAGGCTTGGGGAGGAGTGGCTGGAAAGCTGCCAGGCAGAAAAGGACCTGGGGGTGTTGGTCGACACCAGATAAATATGAGGCAGCAGTGTGTCCAGGTGGCCAAGAAGGCCAATGGCATCCTGGCTGGTATCAGAAATAGTGTGGCCAGCAGTACTAGGAATGTGATTGTCCCCCTATACTAGGCACTGATGAGGCCACACCTGGAATACTGTGTTCAGTTTTGGGTCCATCACATCAAGAAAGACACTGAGGTGCTTGACCATGTCCAAAGAAGGTGAATGAAGCTGGTGAAGATCATATGAGGCAAATGGGGTTGTTTAGCCAGGGGAAAAGGAGGCTCAGGTGAGACTTTATTCTCTACAACTATCTGAAAGGAGGTTTTAGTGAGATGGGGGTCAGTTTGTTCTCCCATGTAACAAACAATATGACAGAAGGAAATGGCCTGAAATTGCACAAGGGGAGGTTTAGATTGGATATTAAGAAAAATTTCTTCCCAGAAAGAGTGGTAAAGCACTGGAACAGGCTGACCAGGGAAGTGGTGGAGTCACCAGTCCTAGCAGTATTTAAGACATATAGATATGGTGCTGATGGACATGGTTTAGTAGTGACTTGGCAGTGCTGCGTTAACAGTTGGACTTCATGATCTCTTCCAACCAAAAATAATTCTACGATTTTGATTAGATCGTCATTATCATCCCTCTACCTAACTTGTGGCGTAAAATTTACAGTTTAGATGTTACTCTTCAACAGTGATAATAATAAATTTTTTTTTCAGAATATTCTTTGTTATTATAATTGGTTGGCGATACCTGGTTTAAACTGAAATGTTGAACTGTAATACTTCAACAATTACTATTGACAGTAGACATAGAAACTCTGTCATATGGGAATTTTCATGATCCCTCTCTTTTGGCTCTATTTAAGTATCATTTATCCTTAGCAGGAGCTTTAACTGGTTTAAGTTTTCAAATTCTTTCATATTTTCACCTCATTAAAAAAGACCAAAACAACCTATTAATCAAAAAAACAGATAAGTAAAGAGCTTAATCAAGTTGTTACATACACTTAGAGTTTGAAGGGATTTTCACTGCCATAATCTTTCATTCATGGCTTTCTTTTCTAGGATCTGAAGCAAAGTGTCATGCTTAAAAACTGACAAATTTTTCTTAACTCTAATCACCCACTTCCTATTGTCCAGTGCAGGTGTTCCATTTTCTGGCACAAAGAAGGTTTGAATTGTCGGTGTTGTGCATTTCATTTAATGTCCCACTATGTTTCATGTCATCTGGGAGTCAGGAGTGGTGAGTAGTTACACCTCCCCACAGAGCTCTAGGAAAAAGTAATATCTCATGAGGACGCCCCTGAACTTCTGGAGTGCATTGCACTGTCGTGCAGCTGTGGTTTTTCTGTTTCTTTGGATAGAAAGAAAATAAATATGTTCCTGGAACTGCAAAGCCTTTGGAGCTCCTGTTCTGTTCCAGGAGGGAATATTTTGTATCAGACCATCACTAGAGGCAGTCTCCTTTTCCCACCCATTCTCTACATTGTTTAAGGTGTGCCATTGCTCCTGCATACAGTGGATTGTCATTGTAAAATTTAGCCAAAGGGGTTTTACTATTGGAATGTGGGATACTGAAATCAACATTTCTGGATGTCATTTTTAGCCTTTTCAATATGCTGATCAGTGTCTTTGGGAAATCTTTAGTCAATGATCTAAGGGTTTCAGTGGATTTTGCTTCACAGTCCTTACTCTGTGCATTAATCAATGTATCTACAAAACAAGTTAAGTAATACATGAATTATATTAAAAAATGGAGGCTGTGAAGTGAAATGTGATTGCGATCATGACAACTCGTGCAGGACACATCTATGTCGAGCAATAAAGTTGGAAGAATACTGGAACAGACAGTAGTGATAGACATGACCTTTGAATTTGAACTTTTAATAATTATTTCACTGAGTTCATGTCTCCACCGCTTTTTGTATGAGGATAGTTCTGTCTGTTTCAGTTAGAAAAAAACCCCACACCTATCTTCTCAGCCCCACCTCATAACTCCAAAACGTTTGAGAGTTCAAAATATGCTGAAAAACAAAAACTATACTGAAGCATTGAGCAAATGTCATTGAAATACTATTCAAATAACCAGTGTACTGTATGTGACTTTCTCACAAATGATTTAGAGTTATTCTGGAATATCATTTGTGAAATAAATAGACACAGGTTTCATTTAGTAAAGTAGTCATTTGTCTTCCACAACTCCAAATTGGAAATCAAAATACAATAAAATTTTAAAAGGTTATTAAATCCAGATGGATCTTAAAGTGAGAAGAAGACCTATGCTAATGACAGCCTTTAAAGGGCACTGACAACTTAAAAAACATAAAGCAACTGAAAATGGTTTATTGACTTTTGTTGCAAGTAAGTATTCTATTAACTTCAAAAATACAAAACAATTGAGTTTTCTTAATTTTCCTTTTATTTTATTTTATGAACTTTTCTCAATGGCATTTTTTACTGTTTCTTCTCTACATTAAATTAACATTAAGATTTTATTTTGCTAATTTCACACTCTACCTACTGAGATCCAGTGGGACTCACTTAAACACCTTAATATATGTAAGGAGGTGTGTAGTGGGTCTGGCTGAGCTGCTTTTCCCCATCCAGCCCTCCTGCTGCAGCACTGGGAGCTGGAGGGTGTTGATAACACACCCGTGTTATGGCTGCCAGTGCTCACACGGCACCAGAGGCTGGGGGGGCAAGATGGGGGAGGGGATATAGCCAACCTCAGCTGACCAGTGGGATATTCCATAACCATATGACATCAGCTCAACTATAAAGGGAGAGGGCAGGAGGAGGATGGGGGGGGGTGCATTCCGCTTTGTCCTCCAAGCGGCTGCTACATGTTCTGGAGCCCTGCTTCCAGGACTCAGCCTGACATCACCTGCGGATGAGACGAAGAGAATAACATCTTATCTATCATAACCCATGGCTCTTTGCATCTTATTCTCTCCCTGCGTGTCGTGCTGAAGAGGGTCGGGGGGGGGGAGTAATAGAAGGGCACCTGGTGCTGTGCCAGGGTCAACCCACCACAAGGTGCCAAATGGAATTTAGGACCATCATTATTCTCATTAAAAAAGAAAATGTCCTGCCAAACTTCATAGTTCAAATTTTACCAAATAACTTCATTCGTCCCTCTGTACTTACAGAGCTGCAGCAATATTCTTTACAACAACTTTTAAGGACAGATATTGCAAGTATAAATTCCTTCTTGGGATATGCAAGATACCTAAATCCACCATAATATTCTATCAGAAGTGCTCTTTAATAACTTGTTTTTAAAAGATAATATTGTTAGTCTTATTTATTGTGACATTTGTAGTGAGCTGCGTGCTGCTGGAAGTGTCAGGAAACGACACTTAACATTTAGTTTTCATATGACAACACATTTGTAACCATAACACAAAATGACAGAAAGCAAATCAAGGAGAGTAGCACGTCTGAAAATGGCACAACAAATACAGCTTTTGAAAATATATAGTGTTTTATTTGTGTGCATTGCATTCTCAGTGGAAACATTTGTGTTTGGAATGAGTTGGCATGACATTCAAAGATAAGTCCTCCACAGCAAAGGACTTAACACTACTGAAAATCAGGTCACCTCCACACAAAGCAGTCATCAAAACCATCCCTTTGATATCTTAACACAGAACCCTCTAGGTTTCTCCCAAGTTACAGCACTAGGTGTTTTGTCATTTCAGGAAGTGTAGAGGTGCATGAGATTATCACAAACAGATGGCAAACAGTCAGCTGCATCACAATGGTCCTTCCTGTTCATTTGTTGGGATAGTACTCCAACAATATATATTATCCTCAAATGAAATTGAAGAAGCCACAAAAAGGAAGGCACACGAAGATGAAGCAGATTGAACTTTCCCTCTGTCATGCCACTTTCAAAAATTCCCTTTTTCTTTGTGTACATATTTATATTGCTAGCAGTAGAGGTACATATTAGTTACCCAGAATATCCATTTTGGTTCCTACCTTGTCTAGCTGAGGAAGTGTTTAAGCCACATGTGGTAGACCACATCCTTTCTCTTATGCTAGCAGGATGATGAAGGAGCACATCTGGATTCAAAATTTCATTTTCATCCTCAACATTTTTGTATTAACACACTGTCATACTTAATATAAATTGGAAAACACTTAGTCCCATAGTACTTGATTTTCTGGAAGAAGACAAAGCATGACATTGTGGAGTCCATAAACAGCAGGGGGTATAATTCATAGTAAAGCTATATAATATGTTCCATATACATTGCAGCTGTTGATAGATTTTATTACATTTCAGTTAAGGGCCTTATTACATTTGCAGGCAAGATTTATTATATTTGGTTGTATTACTTCTAAAGTTCAGGATATTTTCACATTTGTAGCTGGCTTATTTCATCTATGATCACTGAGTTTACATCATAACCTTGTTATAACTGTAGGTTATGAATAATGTCACCTGTTGTTATGACGCTTGCAGTCAGTTTTCATTACAACTGTTTCTAATACTTCACAATATTTTGCAGGTGCTGGATATTACATTGTGGTTTTTAAAGACATATTTTGAAGTCAATGGAACGTAACGGTGTAATGTCTGAAGTAAAAGTTCCTGCAACACAGAAATGAGGAAGCTGGTCAGCTATGTACTTACAAACTTGGAAATACTTCTAATTTCAGAGATCTCAGGTATAAAAATTTCAAATAAAGAATAGTATCTTATTCTACAAATAATGACCATTTTCTTTCTCTTAATCTTTCTTTTTACCTAGAAGTCAAAAATTCAGGCATACCTCAATGTCCCATGGTAGTGAAGACGTGATGAGTTTTTTTTTGGAACATCACATGAATGTGGCTGATGTTGTAGATGGTTCTTACACCCATCTTTACTTATCAAGTCCCACCACATTTGCCCATTAGCACCTACTGCATTTACCATGCTATTCTGAAATACTTTCTTTTGTCCTATGTCACAGCACTCTCCTTGCTCTTAAATCCACACATTTTATTTGAAAAAAACCACTTCATAAGTCAAAGGTACAAATTGACTTATCATGACCAGTGAAAACATTGAACTAGCTGGCCTAAACCTAACTTCTGATCAATCTGATTATTTAAGATGCATTATTGCATTGTTTAAGATGCATTGTTGCAGTAAAAAATAAAGATTCAGAGGACCTGAGCCTCTTTCTTCTGGATACTTATTTATATTCTAAGAGAGCTTCTCCCTTATAATTCCATCTATAATAAAATGGAAACATGCTTGCCATAAAAGGAGGAAATAAAAGGTCATGTTGATTTAATGGAAAATATTCAGTGGTTAAACAAGATAGAAATTGTTTAGTTTCAAAAAATAGTAAAAATCACTGAGTTTCAGTTGCAGAAAAGGCAACCATCAGTTATTTAACTGTTTTTTAGGAATGACATTAAACTCAGTCAGAGATTCTGTGGTGCATTCATGTGTTTTAAGTCATTACTATCCTGTGTGTGTAGCTATCTCCTGCAAGTCAATATAGACACATATAGTCTAATGCATGAAGCAGGCCTATTCCTTTGTAAATGCCACCTTTAACTTTCCATGTTGAATCAGGTGTGTCCTTAATACAGGAGACCTTTCTCCCTGATCATGAAGGCAGAATATGTTCACCGGAAAGTGTTCTTAAAAGCAGTTTTCACAGGTATCTAGAACTCCTGTCTTATGTGATATAGAAAAGCATATCAGTGAAGCTGTACAGTTCATACAGCATTTGAATTCTATTCAGAAGATCGTACAATTATGATCATCTTTCTGTACTTTTAGTGCCATGGATAGCTCTTGGTCTAAAGTGTTTGAGAACAGCATTTGTATGTCAATATCATGGGTATTAATCATGTGATTAGACTTCAACTGAGAAGAAAGAAATTAAACTAATTTTTTTTTTTTTTTTAAGATAAATAGTTCTCTAATTTTCTAATCACTTTGGTTATCCAAATATGGTCAAAAGTCTGGTCAAAAATGTAGGCGTGTTTTCTTTGCAGAAGATTTCACTTAAGGATTCTGTTTATTTCCTGTGGTAAGGAAAAAGCAATTAACTTTGGCGCTATTCTTGAAATATTTTATGTGCTTTATCTAGAACTTATCTTTTGAGATATTTCCTAGGCATTGAAACGCCGCTGTCCTGGCTTTAAAATGAAATTTTGTACCCAGAAATATGATGAAGAGGTTAGAAAAGAGAAAATACATTGGTCTGGGGAAGCTGAATTGCACAAAAGACCCTATCATGCATCTGTCCAGAATTGAAAATTCAACAAATGCCATGAAATGCATTTATATTTTCAGTATATTGCCTGTTAAATGCAAAACAGTACTGTTGCAATCTGGCCCTCCAAAAAAACCTGAAATGAAGCAATTAAAACGAACATCTGTGAAATTAGTACATTATACTCAATAGCTTTTATTGGCAAACTTTTCTCTCCTTTTTTCCTTTTTCTTCCTTTCATAAACCAAAACTAATCCTGATTGTGAACACAAGTTGCAATTCTTATACTTAGCAAAACATGATTCACTGAGAAACCACTGAGTAGAAGCTCTTCAGCATGTTAGAAGCAAAGCAACTTTGCAGATCAGGCCCTTTGCTGATTAATTTAATTCACCTAATTAGTGATGCTTCTTGAAAGAATCCTTCTTTTTTTGTCCTTTTACATTAACAGTTTAAGTCGGAACAGTCTTGTGTTTTCCAGTTACATGTTCTCCAACAACCGTAACAACAGAATTTACATCTGAAAAGTTCACAAAGCATTGTGCTGTAGAGTGAATTAATCAGTGACCTTTCACTACCAGAAGTGTGCATGTCCTGATAATGTAGCTGAAAGCCCTTCTGGAGGCAGGAGGGGGGAAATAGAGAACACTGTAAATTAAAGGAGATTGGGACTGGGAGTCTCATTTTCTACCTTCTAAGTTCAGAGACAACTATTTCTCACCTTAAAGACTAGTCTTAGAAGGCAATTATTCACCATGCTCAGCATACTTAAATGACATAATTGACAACATTTGTTCAAGGGACTGAAGAAACTGGGATGATAAAAGACTTTCTTGCATGACTAGTGTTTGGTCATTCTAGGTCAGGGTTCAAGTGGCACGACAGAGAGTCTGGCACCCAAACTGTGAATAAATATAACATATTTCAGCTGGAGTGTCTGGTCTTTGAACAGGAGGTTCCACTCTTTATAATATTCACAGTATTTTCTGTATGATATCATGTATCTACATTGAAATTATAGCTGAATACTTCCAAGTAATGAGGGAAGTAGTTGGTGTTAATTATAAGAAATAATGATAAATTGTCTTGCATAGTCTATAAAGACTTTCAGTAATTTTAGGTTTAAGACCTTACTACTTTAAAGAGACTTTGATTTTTTATTTTTTTAATACATCTAATATTTCATCCACAAAACATTTGGTTTGATTTTTGTTTGAAACCAGTTGCTTATCTCAGTCATATAACTAAAAATCCTCAGAAATGTAAACTCTGGAGAGCAAAGTCTCTTCATTGCGAAGTTAAATCACTCCATCTAGTTTTCCTTCTAGCCTGAACTCCACACTTTTCACCTCACAGATCATTAGACTTAGAGAAGAAATAATTTAGCTAATCACTATGGGCTATATCTATTCTTAATGATCCATGGAAAGTTACTGCACTCAGCTCCATGGATGACTAACTTGATCAGGAAAAGGGTCAGCCACGCTGAAGAGTTTTTCATTCTCTAAGTCGATCAGGGTTCTGATGAACCTCAAGGGAAGTAGGAGGCCACATTACCCTCCTCATGTCCATCAAGATTCACTTTAAAATGAATGGTCCTAAAATACACAACTTCCACTTCCATCCTCTGTTTTTCTCTTGGTTTTCCTAAAGTATCATAGTAACATTCTCATTCAAACTTATTATATCTACAGCACAGAATCATTTTTTATTCTGTGGATGTGTGCACCAAGTGCCAGAATATGTTACAGGGAGATGAAAAATATTCTACCCACTCTGTCACTCAGGCAGAGATATCAGACTTCTACAAGTAACATAATGCGAAACCACAGAATAGGACACCAGCCTAAATGAGGACTGATTCATTTCCTGGTCCTAAAATGTTTACCTGCTCTGTACATATTTGGTAAACAGGCAGAGAATATTCAATTGAATCCCTCATATGCCAGTTTTGGGATCAGTACTGAATACTACATTTTTACAAAGATCTCTTCTCAGTTACTGTTTAAAAATGGTTCTGCCAGTAGTTTATCTGGTATTACTTGGTTTCAATTTTCTCAAGTAACAGATTTTTTCACCGATAGGCTCAGGAGGGAAAACAGAACTTTTATCATTCAAAACCGAACATTATTTTGTCTAGTGATCATAATGCATCTCCTATTCAACTAGTGAAAGAAAACTGGGAAGAAAGCAGAATGATAATTTTGGCATGATAAGAAACCATAATCTTTTGCTGTTATTAAGGTAGCTTTAGACACAATCTTTAACATCAACAGATGGAAGTATGTTTTTATATATCAGCATTGTGGGCTCCAGTCAACTTACCTGCTCTATCTAATTCAAATATATTATATTATTCTAAACTCTGTTTTCTTTTACCTTCAAGGAACCATAAAAAAGATAGTTTCATGCAATTGCTTACTTACATGAAATGCTTTCTCAAGCTACATGTATGTAACTGTATTGAAGGAGGCAACGCAAGATGAGCTACAGTTCAGTAGGATGGTAGTTTATTAATTTTAATATGAATATACATAGTTATAAACTTAATTCACCATCAGCTCTTTGGTATGAGTCCCCTCCTGAACTTCAGGTTAGTATAACAATTGTAGTTTTGTTTCTTCCTTGTAGTGACCCCTGTAAGAAATTTGGCATAGGTTTCTTCTTATCTGCTCCATGAATAAGAGAGGATAAATTAAAGAATTTATTTCACGTGAAATGTCAGAGCAAGTTTATTTAAAGTGTTTAAAAACTTAAAAAACCCCATGCCCTTCCAAATGACATATATAAACAGCTTGATGTTATAAAATGTAGGGGTTTTTTTCAGAATCTTCAAAGGCTATGCTATCACCTCTATATTACATACTTTATGTATTGAAACCAGCCCATGGAAGGGAGAGTACAAGTTACTAATGAGAAAATTACAAGGCAGCAACTTGTATTAGGGTTTAATGATGAAAAATAACACAATCACTATGCTGCCTACTCTAATGACTCTTTCACCATTCAAAGACATAATAAAAGTCACCCTGCAGGTCAGCAAACTCAAATTGCTGTAGCTTAGTTTACTTCTGGATGAGAAGAACCACTGGTACCCTGTGGTACAAGCCTACCTCCTAGGTTCTGGATATACACATTAGGTCACAGTTGTCAAACAAGGGAATGTCATGGAAAAGTCCAAGATAGAAAAAATTCCAAATTTCCAAATCAGGATAAGTACTTGAAATTCCCTGTAGAGATACCATTCCATGGGAGTTTTGAAAAAAAACAAATAATTTAATTTATTTTTTAAATTTTGCTTTGGTTTCATTGCAGAATGGGGTTAAAATATATCTTTTGTAATTTGAAAAAAAGTATGAAAAAATGTACAATTAAATATACTGATACGATTTGGCCTAAAAAAACAATAAATTTGAAAAGGATTTTTGACAAAAGTAATCAATGCATTATCAGAGCAAAGTATATTTAAAATGAACCAAGACATCCAAGAAGTTTTGACTTTCTCACATCAAAGAATTGTGGTCAACACTTCCTAGATATAATATACTATTTTTTTTGCCAAAAACCCAATATTTTTCCTTTGAATAGTTTTCAACAACACTACCTCTGCTCCCAGCCAAGACAAAGCAGTAGGGAAGGCAGCTGTATTTCTTCTGAAAAGCAGCTACATTTGTAACTTTCTTAGAGATGAACCTGATAAATCTGTCCAGCCTTCTGTGAAAAGGAAATATGACATGATACGGCACTGACATAAAATTGTTATAATTAGTCAGACCAATTCTTCCTGTGACAAATGGAATTATAGGACCAGTTCCTTAACAGTATCAAATAATGTAGCTCCACTGATTCAATACAACTACTTTGAATTACATGGACAGCCTAGTCTGTACCATTTATAACCAGTTTACTTTCCAATAAACCTCCTGAAATATAATAAAATTCATTAGTTTCCCCTAAGAGTATACATTCTGTGAAACCAGTTACACTTTCATAGTATAAATGTAATCACTTTGGAAGAAATTCAGGCCACTGTACCTCATATGACTCAAAGCAGTGCTTGTGTAACTCTATCAAAGCTGGATGTCACCAGCTGACTTGTTTGATCGTATATTACTTCTCAGACCTCCACATCACTGAAGTATAATCTCATAGTAAAATAAAAATTGGATGTTCTACAGGAAAATAAAAAGAAGTGCGGATAAACTTAGAGATGAGATAAGGTATACAAACACAATTAATACTCATTGATTTAACGTATTTAATTCTATTTTTAAACGTTTTTTCTAGTAGGAGAGTAAAGCATAGGAAAAAGTAATTACAAATATTTACCAGCTCATTCTGTGAATTCAGAATTCAGTCATTCTATTTTCCAGATATTTCCCCCCGCATCAGTTCTGCTCACACCACATAAGGAAAGGCTAGGATCATCAACCCAGCAGCTGTAGCAGATGACACAATGTCAAGCTTTACAATCAGGGACGTTCACTAGACCTATAACAGATGCTATCTGAAGGCAGGAGACGGGATGTCTGGTAGAGGTTTACCAATCTTTGAACAAGAAACAACAATAAATGAGTAGTTGTATAGTAGGGACATACTGTGAAATTCATAACCCTGTAGATAGTGATTATCTCCAGGAAAAGGAAAGTAAGACAACTTGAGGCACCCGAGCATGCTGAACAGACAAGAACGGTTTTGTGGCAAGAATAAGGATTTTAGGCTTTAGGTCACCAAAAGAACACAGTGATGAAGAAGGGACAATGAAGTAAATGTCCACCAGAGGTCATGGAAGACCACCAAGGGGAGAAAAGACCCTAACCCTAATTTTATTATGCATGCTCAGACTATGTAAATGAATTCCAGGAATCCATTAGCATAAGACTGCCCTTTCTAAGAAACATAATGAATACGTATGTTTAGCCTGCATGTGAACTATGTACCTAGGTTGCATCGGTATGCACATTTGGAGGAGTGCTCCCCTGTGTGTCTGGTGTGGCAAAATAAAGAATGTCTGCTTAATAACTTCAGTTATTGAGTTTTTCACTGCATCAATCTGTTAACCCCTTTCCCTTCCCAAAGTGGAAGAGAAAGGGAATAAGGGAGAGAGATTTATGGATTAGAAAACTAAAACAGCTTTAATGAAAATAATAGTAATAAAATGAAATATATACACATATATAAAAAAGAAAATATTGAAGTATAACCTTTTACTGAATATGATGTATATAGGATGGAGTACTTCACTGATCAGTTTAGGGTCATCTGTCCTGTCCTCTTCTCCCCTCAGGTGCAGCTTTTTACTATCTGCACCCACAATATGGTACAAAAAATTTAGCAGTGACCTTGGTCTCTTATAGAAGCAAGTATGAGCAAGAGAATTTCTGAACACCAATCCTTGGTAGTAACTCTAAATATCAAGCATTATCGCTTTGAGAAGCAGACACTGTCTGAAAAAATATGCCATTTTCTTCAGAAAGTGCAGTTACTTAGTGCTGAAAAGTAAAATCACTGAACAGAATTAGTTGGGTTCTGACTCAAACCAGGACACAGGTAAATAAAAATTTCAAGGTACGGTGGAAGCAGATTTTGAATAGTTTTATGGGCAGTTAATGATCCAAATGTACATCTTGAGATTTTCAAACAGACATTATCTCTTAAAATCAGTAAGTTTTGCTTGTCTAACCTTATTAAAAGCTTTTGACAATGCTACTAGATACTTATTCACATCCTTCAGCAGTTAAAAGCAGTTGGAAATACTATTTTTAGACATGGAAATACTATATTTAGAATGTTGGAATGTTGGAAATACTATATTTAGACGTTTTGAAAGTGGAACTTAGAATCCTAAGTTGTTTATCTATTTCTATCTACTGAAGCTAAAGCATCTGGTAAGATACAAGTGCTGTATGTTTTAAGCTAATGCTTGAAAATTCTCATGCATTTTGTTTAGGGAAGATAACTTTTCACTGAAACATCATCTTATTTATTTTGATTTTTACAAACTACTAAGTTTATCAAACTTTCAGAATAGTAATTATATTTTAGGGAACAATTTTAACAACATTTATAAAACTTAAGAACAATTATTTTGAATTCATTTATCTAAAAATTAAATTTCCTATATATATACTTTCATTGTTGGTATAGACAATGTTGGATCTATGTTTCTTTGTATCTTACTAAAATACTTACTTTAGTTCAGTTTTTGAGTTTTGAGTCTCTAGCCAAGACTAAAGATCCTATCACTGCTGTCAAAATATTTGGTTCTTTGTAGTTAATTTTGAATACAATTTAACATTTCTTTAGAAGTTTGCAAAACATAGAATTCATTGATTTATATTATCTGACATTTCTGGTTATAGTTCTCAACTCCTTTTCTGGATGACTCAGCTTCCATTAGTTTAGACCTTCTTTTTGTTACAGTCCTTTTTAAAAAATATTTAAATTTTAAAATCTCTTTTTTACACCTAGCCACTGAATTCTGGCTTTATGTCTCATGTGAAAAGGGTTTCTTTTTTGGTTAGGTTTATTTTATTTTGTTTTGGTTTGTTTTTGTTTGGAATTTTTTTTTTTATTTTATTTTTTTTTATTTTATTTTTTTTTATTTTGTTTTTTATTTTGGCAGTAGTTCTTAGTTAATCCTATTATTTCTTATCCTATAATTATACCTTCCTATTCTCCTCTGTGTGACAGTTCAGAGTATTAAAGCACCCATACTGGCAGCCCTTGTCTCCTGTAGGAGAGGTATGGAAAGCAAATGGGCTTATGATAGCTGTTCCCAGAGAGCGATCCTTCATCCAAAGATGGGTTCTGGGTCTGAGAGAGGCAAAGTCTTGTGTTTCACATCCAAGGTGGTTGTTCACATCCAGACTTGCTGTTTTCTAGGGGGCTGCGTAGCACAGGACCAGAGAGACTTCTATAGAAAAAATTGGGAAGGGTGTGATTCAGGAGAAGTCTCCACTCTAATACGCTATGGGGAAGATTATTACTAACTTGCAAAAACAGCTGCAAGATCTGATCCCTGTTCTGACAGATTTTCACATGTCTAGTTTGAAACAAACTTATATTTCATCTGCTCTGAAGTCATGTTCTTTAACTCTCATTTTCACTTAGGACTGCCTGGGAGGGCCAGTGCCAGCTATGTTTTGGGGGGGCTAAAGAAAGCCTAGTGTGTCTGCCTCATGCAACTGCTTCCTGGCGAGTGTAGCAAATTAGTGCCTTGCTCTTCTGGAGGGGAACTTCTGTGTATTCTGGATTACAGGAACATGAATTACATTTTCCTTTTTTTCTGATGTATTGTTTCTTTAAATCATGAAGAATACTAGGGAGGGAGAGACACATTTTTGCTGTTGTTTCTTGAATAAGAACACTTTATTCAATTGCTCCTGTTGTGTAGGACAAAACGTCAAAACTGATTGTTTGTATTCCAGTGTAATGAAATGCAGTGAAACAGTGTTTATTTACTGAGTTTAAACTGGGATTGTGTTACTATTATATAAAAATAGAAAATCCTGTTATAAATTATAGTATGTTATTTCCTTCCAATCCCCTACCCAAATGTAAGTGAGCATCTGGACACTACAGGTCACCAATTAGGAGTAGCAACATATTTTAATAGTACGTGTGATTACTTGTTGATGGAAAGTAGGATGCCCTAACCACCTTTTCTCAATTAGTCAACCAGGTGCAAGTAGATCTGTCTTTGCCTTATTTCCCTACAGTCAAGGTACAGAACTGTACCTTTTCTTCATCTCAATGTTTTTACTTCATTTGAACACTCTTTAGTATCTTTTACTGTACTTCCATGGTTTCAGCCCAGTTTCAAATGAATCCTGATTTCATAATCATGTCTTTCTCTCCCCCCCTCCTCCCCCCAGATGATTTACCTTGAAAGAAACATCTCACATGCCCCTGTCTCTACAGTTCTATATAAAGGGGGCATAATCAATGCAGGAAGGAAGATAGGACAAAAGCTCTTACGGGATATCTCCTTTTCCTTGTTAGTGATGACTGAACTTCAGAAAACCCAAGGTGAAATATAACAGAGGTAACTTCCAATTATTGCTATGTTTGACATAGGGCTGTAAAGGAGAAAACACAATGTTTTTAAGCATCTCTGCCATACTCACATTCAGATCAGGATTTCACAGTGCAGGGAAGCTGTAGAGCATCAAGCTAGTGAAGAAGGCTTCTGACATAATTTCCCCTCCTAGCTCCCAAGTGTTGGGGAGAAGGGGATCAATATAGAAAGTCCTAGTTGGCTTTTACATGTCAGGGCAAGATGTGGAGTATTTGCAGCTTTGGAGTTAAACACTCCTGAAATGCTAGAGACAACTTCATTCACTTACTGACTGCCTACATATCTGTTAAATTCTTCTGTTCTTTATCACAGACATCAGATGTATAAATGTGTTTGCTGTACCTATGTCAAATTCATTAGTTAGTTGTCTATTTTTGATATTTGGAAAATAAATAAAAATCCTTAAGTAGGATGATAAAAAAGCTTAAGAAAGCAACTGAAATTTTAATTCAGTAATTTTTATCTAGTGTATCACTGAAAGATATACCAATGTCTTTCAATCTATTGACCAGTTTAATTCTTGCCTATTCTCAAATAGTGTTATAGGATTCCTAGGAGCAACATCCATCAATCGCCTACCAATCCTTCGAGAAACAGATTAAAAAAATCACCAGCTTCTCAGAATCTGGTAGTGAAAAGGTCCAAGAAAATGAGCACAGAACATCAGATTACTTAGATCATGGGAAGAAAATGATTCACAATAAAGAGATCTAAAAATTAGAAGCTCTCTGCTGCATTTCAGAAAGACAGACATTCTCTAACCAGTAAGTATTAACACAAAATACAAATAATATGCAGGATAATGAACAAAGACAATAAATAAAAATCAAAAAAACCCCAACCAACTAAAACAGTGATCATTTCTATATAGTATTTTTGTCCCAAATCTTTAAAGTATAAGGTTTACTTGTTTCAAAATGCAATTCCTTTTAAGGACAGCTTTGGATAAAACATGAGTATCATGGATGACAATAGTAAAATTGCTGCTGTGGCCTTCCCCTCAATGAATGCAGGCTTCATTTAACTGAAAAAGCCTAATTTGACAGGAACTTGGGTGAAGGCATACCAGTTGCTGTACTGATCTTGGGCCTTAACTGCTTCATGTGATCTGTTACACTACTTGAAAGTTGTCAGAATGCTCCAAGCACTCACAGAAATTACTTAGTACAGTTTAAATTATTTAGTACATTATGACTATACAAAGCAAAACCTTTAGTAACATGAAGACTTTTTACTCTGACAGTTAAGATAGAGCACATTGTAATCTTAGCAAACTTTATTGCTATGGAGAAAGAAAAGTAAAGCAATGCTTATCATCATAACTTCTCCCAATTAAAGAAAGCTGTCTGGAGTCAAGTTTCATTTTGTGAGCTATAGGTCTTAAATGCTCAGTGCATACATTTCAGTTCTCAAGGGTCCTTTTCAGAGAGTCAAAGTAAGAATTTAGTCAAGCTTTTCAAAGTTTTCAGATCAAGGTTTTCCATGTTGGTATTTCCTGCCTGGGGGCTGTGGTGAAAAGGATTTGATAAAGGAGTTTCATTTTGGGACAATTTCCAAATATTGATTGGTACTTGGGAGAAGACATACTTCTTGTCTAGACTATGGAGGAATGTTGCAAAGGCCAAGACAAGAGCATAGCACCAAGTTTTTCCTTTTTAATCCAGGAAACAGAACTCTAGGAAAATTTCATCATTTTAGCTATACCATTACAATCACTGTTTTATTAAAGGACCAGACATGTATACATGTATATTCCCTTTACTCTCCTGATGGAAAAAGTGGTAAAATCTAACACACTATACCAAAGAAAATCCATACTATTGCAACAATAATCCTAATCATTGATGGTTTTCAGCTACATTTATGGCACCAGAACACTTAAAATGTCAATGAGCATCTCTGGACCACACTGGACAATAGTGATGACAACTCCACATATTAAAAATGACTGAAGATTTCATGTAAGTAAGCAGTACATGTCACTGTTTACACCACCTGCCTGAGAATACCAAAGCTGTCTGCAAAGATTAACTTTGTCTCACCATAATATATTAGTGCTATTAACCTTCCTTTATATAGTCAAGAAAAAAGCACAATGAAGGACTCGACTAGAGAACCTTTGGCAGCAGTCATAACAGAGTCACTATTCTAAGCCCTTTTTAGGTGAAAAACTTGACCCATGATTAGGGCCAGCATGTTTATATTGATATTGCTTGCACAGATTTACTTTGCTAATATAAAATTAATCACGTATTACACATACAACAGGTGATTTATGGAAAGGATGAAAGACATGGTCATGACATAGCAAGAGATGCTCACATCACAAAGTTCTGGAAGTACACCTCGGTCTGAGCTTTCTCAAAAGTCAAACATGTTTGGACTGAAGTGTTCACTGATCTTTGAGAGGCAGATCTAATCTGATTTTGCACAAAACCAGAAGAAAATGAAGACGTGAGAAAAAAAAAATCAGTTATGCATTCTCCTACGCATAACTCTTGATGTCTCATCTGTATTTATTAGTTGTTCTTTACCATTCAAGATGCTGTTTTCCTGTTTTGTATTGCCGGTTTTATATATTACTTAGATTTTAATGCTTTGAGTGGATCGCAATTTCAGAATTTATTTTTACTCTAGAAGATTATGAAGGTCTAAGAGCCAAATATACCCATATTCTCAGTCATGGATACTGCGTAGCCTTAGCAAGTTACAATCCCTTCTTTAAACCATTGCTTTTCATAATTCTCATATTTATGAACAGGCATTTCATAGTAATAAGTGGTTCCAACTGTTAGGCACCAACATGGGCAGAAGAAGACAATCCAGGTCTTGGTACAATTCAGAAGGACAAGACACAGAAGGAGTAAGAGTGGAAAGAGTACAGAAAAGCTAAGTGGCTTTCTCAGGACCTCATGGTGCCAAGTTCAATGCTGTTTAAGCAGACAACATGACAGCTCGGGGATTGCATTTCAGAAATTTCACAGTACATATTTGGGGTTACAGATTTCTCATCTCATTTCTAAAGGCCAGTTCCTGAAATGTGTGGAAAACTTTCTGTGGGTTGAGGTCATTTCAGCACTTTGCAAAACTGACCCTGATTTTCAGAGGTGCTGAGCTCACACAACTCCTGTTGACTAGACTAGGAGTTCACAGTACCTCTGAAAATCAATTCATGTCTAATGGCCTTTTCACCTGTCAGAAATAATTGCTGTTTCACAGAAGCATACTAATTCAGTCACCATTTTGTTTTTAAAGTAGACTATTTATTTTTAGCCTCCTTGGAAACTGATCTGGTAGGAAGAAAGATCAGGAACAAATTGTGTCCCAAAAGGAAAATAGATGTTATATGAAACACTCATTCTGCTGATTGTCAGTAATAAAAAATATGTATTTTAATAGTTCTTTCCCTTGCAGAAAAATCTGTTTAACTAATCTGATCATATAAAAAAATCTTTTAACATTAGATAGTTAGCTGAGTATTCTCTGCTGGGATATATCTTTTACAGTTTAAGAAAAGTCCTTAATACCAGTAGGAGCATACTAACATGTAACTGGGGGTGTCGTTTCTGTAGCTGGATCTGTGCCCAGGCATTGGAGAGCTTTTTCACTGAAGGGTATTATCTTCTGACTTTCTCCTGATGTCTTCCTGGCTTTAGTATTCCCAAGTATAGCACGTTAACATAATTTTCTGCTGTTGTAAGACAGGTATGGAAATTAAAGCAAAGCTTTTAAATGAATAAAATATATACATTTAAAAGGATATGGCAGCAGGGTCACATCCTAAAGTGCAAGTCTTTTCAACAGAAATTAAAATGCACATTAAAAAATAGTAAGCTGCATGCCTCGGTTGTAGTGGTTAACAAACAGCTCTACTGGGATAGCATAATGCATTCAAACTCAACAAAAAGTTCTAGATTACATGTCCCTGAAAATCTTCCTTCACAAGGTTAAACTTCTGCATGGTTAGAAGCCTGTCTTTTCAAGTGTAACACCAAGGGGGGTGTTTTTCTTTTCCCTAGAAGAGATCTTCAGTTCCTTTATCAGCTAAATCTGTATTTCAAAGGAAAAGTGAAATCTGAGTATTTAACAAAGGAGAAGAGCCATGAACACTTGTTTTTTATTTAAAGCTTTTTAGTCCAATATATGTTCATATCTACATATATATATATGTATCTGAGAACAACCTAGGTGATTTTGAAAATCTATGTAATGCAAAAACTCTAAGTATATGGCTTTGATGAATGGAAAATATTTCCATATGCACCTACTTAACATCTATCCCTGGGTAAATGCCATTGGTATTCTGATTTTTAAAAGCTAGAATGGTAAATCAATAGTGTGCATATATCATAAGACTTATTAGCCCCTAACATCTCCTAGCTGTCCAGGGACGTATTATGGCTCAATCCTATTTTCAGGGAAGTCAATGACTAAACAGTATCAAGGACCAGAGCTCCCTCCCTCATGCAGGTGTTGGAGATTGAAATTAAAAATTACTACTTTTTGTACCCTGGAGGTTGGATGTCCCAGAGCAGTAGGGTTGTATCCTAAGGAAAACAGCTGGAGGCTACTGTGATGAACATTGTGGAGGGAAAATAGAAAACAACCTCATTTGTTACTGAAATAATTTTTTCCTTGTGGGTGCTCTAACATTGTTCATCACCACCACTCTGTGTAGTCTTCTTTTCTAACTTCAGAGAGTCTTGATGTTTCTGGAAAAAGCACACTTTTAATTTCTCACTTTGACTGAAGTAATAAAAGCTCACTCAAACCATGTAGTCCATCCTTTGCTCCAGTTACAAAATGTGAAAACTGCACTTGACAGTCTGGCCATGTGGTTAATATGAGTTGTAAATGGGTATTTCCCATGATTAATCTTGATATTTTTCTTTTATTTATGACCTGAGGTTTTTTTAATTTCAGCCTACATAATATTTCAGTGTGTAGGTTTCTTTCCTGCCCCTTATCACTATAACTCTTATTTTGTTTCCCTCTGTGCAGAACTATGAAATCATGCTGTCATTTCTTCCTGACTTGTGCTCCTCAGCTCCCATTGCTTTGGGGCCCTTACTTTAACAGAATTTTGTTCTTCAAATGAATTAGGAGATTATCTATTTCACTGCTTTCCTGTCTGGATGTAATTCTCATTGAAAAAATGTATCTGTTTAAAAATTAACATCATAAATGGCATTGACCAAGAAATCCTGCATTAGGGACCAAACTGCATGACAACAGGTGGTACTTCAGTTCCCAATTTAAACCAATGAACTGATTGATGAAGTAAAAGTTTAACATCTTCACAAAGGTTTCTTCCGCAGTACATGCATGAACTGCATTGCCACTTTTACAGCCATGTTTATATCACAGACCATATACATCTGTACTGGTTTTGGCTGGGATAGAGTTAATATTCCTCAGAGTTCCTCATATGGAGCTATGGTTTGAATTTGTGATGAAAACAGCGTTGATAACACTGAGATGTTTTCACTGTTGTTGGGCGGTGTTTCCACAGGGTAAAGGCCTTTACTGCTTTTCACCCCACCCCGCCAGTGAGTAGGCTGGGAGTGCACAAGATACTGGGAGAAGACACAGACAGGACATCTAACTCCAACCGACCAAAAGGATATTCTATACCATATGACATCATACTCAGCATATAAAGCTAGGGGAAGAAGAAAGGGGGGGGATGTTTGGAGTTATCACATTTTGAATTCCAAAGAAAACGTTATCCTTGATGGAGCTTGGCTTTACTGGAAATGGCTGAACATCTGTCTGCCAAAGGGATGTAGTGAATGAATTCCTTGGGTTTTTTTGCATGCGTGAGTGGCTTTTGCTTTACCTATTAAACTGCCTTTATTTCAACTAATGAGTTTTATCACTTTTCTGATTCTCTCCCCCATCCTACCTGGGGGGAGTAAGCAAGAGGATGTGTGGGGCTTAGTTGCTGACTTGATTAAACCATGACAGTATCTCTTCAGCATGTATTATGAGAAATATATAAAAATATGTAATTTTTTTGTTATAAAATCTGTTTTCCTGCTTCCCTTACCTTCTTGGAAATCAAAGCTTAGCTATATTGGGAACAAACAAATAAGTCTGGCAGAAAGGTATGATGAAGTAGACAAATGTTTGGTGTAATTGTATTATTTAGTGGGTTTGCTCAGCTGCAAAGCTTCATCATATCCACTTGGGATGTGAAAGGTACATCAATTTGTGTGATATGATAAGACTTCACAGTAAGGCTAGATATTGCTTGTTGATATGCCCTATCTCATCTTTTCATGTTACTGCAGAGCTGGACTGCTGGGCCACATAAAAGTACCCTAAGTACACAAATTCCCTATGTTTAGGTGGGATATGTAACACTAAAAAATACTTTAAAATTTCAATAAACAGAGTAAAACTAAGGATGGGAAAAAATAAAATAAAATAAAATAAAATAAAATAAAATAAAATAAAATAA
>JANVCC010000035.1:26529447-26718733 GCA_025345505.1 Todiramphus chloris collaris
AAAATAAAATAAAATAAAATAAAATAAAATAAAATAAAATAAAATAAAATAAAATACATCCCCAGTAGTTGTACCTTAGTCCTCTGGTCTTCAAATGCCTTGAGTTAATCAAAGTCAAGCATTTCTCCCATGACCTTTATCGTAATATTTCAGCAGCATCTTAACAGTTTTTCAAGTAAAATAATACTTCCAACAACTTCCTTACACAGACCCCAATATCCATTTGAACTCTATGTTAAAGAAGATTAACAGCACGCTGACATCTAGTGAAGATGTAGTGATTAGGCAACAATCTATATTTCAGGTCACTGGAAAGGCCATGTAGAAGAAGTATTACAGACGTTTGCTGGATGATGTGATGCTGAGAGTGTCTTACTCTAGATCAAAATTTATTGCACTCCATCTGTCAACAAAAGTGACAAATTACTGCAGCTGGGGAAGCTCTCCCCTTCCCAACAAACAATATATTGGAAAGGCCAGTTGATTAGTCATCCATCTTTATTTCAGCATTTCAATTTAATATAATTGTAATTAAGTTTTATGTAGTAAAAAAAAAAAAAATTAGAAAATTGATTTCTGGCTTAAGAAAAATGTTTTCTATTTTTAAGGGTTTCACTGATTCTCTTTTGACTAACCTCATATAAAAAGAGACAATTCCATTCCAACTCAGAATCTGTTCTTGTTTCTGTAAAGTTATAACCTTATGTATGACCTTACATGGATTTAAGTTTGCATCAAAGTCATGCTTGCAACACAGCTTGTATTAAGGAAGAAGGGCTATAACTTGTCTTCCAATAAGAGGCATATTATAATACTCAAAATTAATTGAGATGATATTGTAATGCTATAAGTGGTTTCAACACTTTAGATTTCAGTGCAAACTCATTTGCCTCAATGAACAGACAAAGATATGATGACTAGATTCCAAAGTCCCAGACGTAAAGATATCAAAGATAAACTACATATTTGCAGCACATAATCTAAATTCTAAAAATCACAAACAACAACAACAACAACAAAAAGAAAAAGAAAATAAATTAAATGTATTAAAAGCAAGTTTTCGGTAAAAAGAGCCTTCAGGTGATTACCTCCAATACTTGATGCCTATCAGGAGTGTTAACGTGTGTTGGTTTTGTTTAAACTGTTTATAAGGAATGCAGTCCACCCAGAAGAGGTTATATGAGAAGAGGCATTTTCTTAATATGACTTTTCAAGTGCACAGTGTTCCTTGAAACTCAGCTCAGCACTAAAAGGCAGAGAGAGAAAAACAGTCTCTGAACGACCAGGAGTCACTTCCTCATCTGTGCTAAGGGTATAGCACAGACAAAAAAGGAAGTTTCTCGATGGCACTGCTAATTTGTTTCAGGACAAGGATGTTACTTAGGTCTTCACCTTTTCACTTTGAGTCTTGTCCTCCATGTATGAATGTCATTTCCTGCACTGCAATATACAGCTGTAGTGTCACCTAATAACTAATAGGTTTTTATAGAACAGTATTGTCCTCCAGCAGTGAACTCCCCCACAAAGGGGACATAGATTCAAATCCCATTCCTGAAAGCAATGCTGGAGTTTATTTAGACCACTCTCAGCCATGTAGAGCTACACAGGGCAGAACAAACCCTACACTCCTTGGAGGCTCTAATTCAGCTCAGCTGAGCTCACTGGAGGAGCAGTTTCTCAAACCATTCCCAGTGTCCTTTTCATGGAAGTAAGCACCAATTACCTAAGTGTAACTATACATATACTCATGTCCAAGAGCACTCAGTGTCTCAGTGGGAGTGCTATAAATGCCACAGGAACTGGATCTCCAAGGTGAAAATAGTAAATGGAGCTCTGCAGAGACCAAATCTTCATCGAAGCTCCTGACAAACTTTCAGTCAGTAGTTGGAAGGTAATAGAAAAGTGATCTGGTGCTTAAACAGCATTTTTCATTTGCCTCAGTATTCAAATAAGCAACATATGTAAAGGTTTCATCCAAAGAACATAGCAGCACAATACATTCCAAAGATCCCTTTATTCTAAAATTAAACTTTTCTATAAAAATACATAAAATCTACTGATACAGAAGGGTTTATTCCTTTATAAACCTCTGACTAATGCCAGTGACTAAAATCCTGAGCAGGAAAATCAATGTAACTGGTGATTATCTGTCCCCAGGTGTAATTTACAAAGATTATAGCTGTTCTTAATACTGCCTATCTAAGCATGAATTTAAGTGTCACATGTATAATTCCATCTCTCTATTATTGATGATGCTTAAAAATCAAAAGATTGAACAACAAGGACCGAAATAAAATGAAGATTTCAGGTTTTAATTTTCAGAAGTATTTGGGAACATTTTTAGTTATAGAAAAGGCCCATTCAGATGTTGTTATGCAATTCTGATTACAGATTTCATTGGGGACAGATTTAGGCGTACATGATTATAGCAATTTGACTTTGGACACATGCCTTATTTTTTTTCGAATGGATGGAATTCTACACAGTTGGAAAAGAAATATTCATTCATTGTTTCTTGAGAGGATTTCACCTTCCCATTTTTTCTCAGGTTTGAAAAATCATATGAATAGGCTTTCCCAAGGATTTTTCAACTTCTACATAAATTACAAACTAGAAAATACAGCAGTACAAAACACAAAAACTCATCATCTAACAAGAATTTTTATCTGATCTCCAAATCATGTGGTGTTTCAGACAAAAATCTCTAATAACTTTAATTTTCTCACCTCATCCTATCAAATATTCTTACTTTGCATAACATTCAAAAACTTTGACATTTCTTAAGGTAAAGATAATTTTTTTTGTGTTGTTGCTCAGATATCTTTCTTAGTTTATTTTAATCTTTTTGCTGAGATATATATTTATATCAAGTGGGCTATTCCTGTTAAAAATAAGAGGTCACAGGATGTGTCCAGGGCCCATGGTCTTCTTGTCTTGGAACTTCTGAATTCACTTACTGTACAACCTTGCTATTCGGGTACAATGATTCAGTTCTCATGATAAAAAAGATAAATCAGTCCCCAATCCAAATTTGGCAACACTGAAGAGTTACAACTCTCATTGAAATTAATGGTACTTGGTAACACCCTGCCCACAGAAAGGCTAAGGAAGCCCTAATATTTTACCTATGTAAAATCAAACTGCCACATGAAAATGAAAAATCTGAGTTTTTTGAGTTTTTCCTATCTGTAAATATATATTGTAAGCACAAATGTTTACTTCTGACAGAAATTAAAATACTTATTAAAAAAAAGGCTCCTGAAAACAGACTTGTAAGAAACATGAATAGTATGTTTTTACAAATAATAAATCCAGAATGCCTGTTACACTCCTCCAGTGTGATATCTTGAATGCTGGGCTTTTTCAAACTAGTTCTTGTGAAGTGGAAAATAACTCTTAAAAACTTCCGAAATGATGATGAATTTAAAAAACAAAACAAAACACACAAACAAAAAAAAGCAAACTAATGGAATATGCACAGCAAGATCTGGTAAATTGTTTCAGTGGGCTACTCTCCAATAATAGTTTCTGATCTGAATTGATCCAGTTGCCCTGTCTACAATATTTCTAATTAATGTTTCCATCTTCATTGTAGTACCACACAGCTGCCTTTTATCAAGTTTGTACCCTCCTTTACTGGAAAAGATATGCAGACTTTATCTCGTACATTAACAAGGCAGATAGGGTGCTGTGATGTGACTGTGTCTATCCACCTCCCACGCTTGGATCACAGATATTTCAACCCTGAATTAAAACGAGGTGCTCCTTAACTGTCACTGTCTGAGCTTCTCAGATCTAGATTCTCACAGTTCTCACTGTGAGGTACAGTTTTCAAATCTTGTTTCATTCTTGTAGATCTTATCTGAAGGTTCTCTAATTAAATAATATAATTATTGGTCTGTTATGAGACTGGGTAATAATTCTGGTAGAGGTCATACTTCAGTGCCAGTATAGAAGCAATATAACCCTACTTCATGTTTTTCTATTTAACTAAACCATTTTGTTTCAACAATAGCTTTAAACAATAGTGAATAACAATTTAAACTAAATGGTTTAGTTCTATGGTTTAAGCTATTAAACTGCTTCTAAGGATAGCACCTTCTCTTTAGTTATCATTCTATAGTAGAAAGCTACATTTCACTGCTCCTGAAATCATATGGACACTTTTGAAGATTTTTACATTTGAGTATCTATGAGTTAGATAGTTTGTAATCTGTTCAGTGCCTGCCATGTTGATTTTGATCATGTCAGTTGGACTTAGAATTGTGTGAAACTTCTTGGGACAAGTTCTTCCTACAGTTATTCCCATAAGTCTTAGCAATGGAGACAGGTTTTGTGTCTTCTGGTTGCTATCTTTTTCACTGATTGCTCCTTGTTGTTATCTACCTATTACTGTAAGAGTGTATTCTTACATACAAAGAATCCCTAAAAATTCTCAGATTCTTCTAGAGAAATATAAAATATACAAATAAAATAAGTGAAAAGACATTACAGAGTGAGGAAAAGTTTGCCATGCTGTTTGATATGCATGTTGAAAACTAACATGATAACCCTTAGAGAAAATTTAGTGAAAGTGACAATGCATAAATGGCACTGCTATGGACTC
This sequence comes from Todiramphus chloris collaris, assembly GCA_025345505.1. Lineage (NCBI taxonomy): Eukaryota > Metazoa > Chordata > Aves > Coraciiformes > Alcedinidae > Todiramphus > Todiramphus chloris. Next base: position 26,534,054 of record JANVCC010000035.1, read on the forward strand.
ACAGTTAGTTCATGATGATTCCATAAATGTATAATTCAAATTCAATGTAAAATAAAGAGGTCTGGCTTGAAAACAGAGGGATGGAGCTCCTGCCTGACATTTGCATTATAAATCCAGCCAGGAATCACAGTGCACTAGCTCAGTGAAAGCTGGAGAATTCTAATGATAAACAAGCACACTGGGAGGTACAGCATTATCACTAAATGGATTATTTATGCTAGTTCTCAAAACAAGGAAGGGAGGTGAATAATCCTCTTCAAATCTCAAGACTGCTGATCAAATAAAAATTTCCAAGTACAATAAAAAAATTGGCTTCTAGGAATATATTGGAGCTCCTTGAGCTTTTGTTCCCTCAGTTCAGGAAAGAAAAAATAATTCCACAGCTGCAAAAAATCAATTTTTGGTACTCCTGAATTAGGATTTAAGTTCCCCGTGGGACTGCTTAAGCTTTCCATCCCCTTCAGCTCTCTGTGGGAGGCACCCATGGTTCTGAAGGAAAAACACTTCTGAGGCCAGGCCAAGTTTGGAGCTAGACAGCATGGACAGGTGTTGAAGCCAAGTCTGTGAACCTCCGTGGCACAGAGGTCCTCCACAGTCAAAACTGGGGTGGGTTAGGGGGAAGATTCACATCCAGAAATTCCTGCTTTTCTTCCCACTTCATGCCAGACTTGGCAGGATTTTATCTCAGGTACACAGGGGAAATATGGGGTTTTGCTTCACTTTAAGTTATGTATAAACTTGGAAAATTAGGCCAGTCACGAACTTGGTAGGTTTGCACAAGATTTAAAGGTGAAATTAACATCACATGTACAAGCAGTGATAGAAAGCCCAGTGGAATCAGTGGGTGATTTTCCGCTGAGATCAATGGTCTCTGGATTACACCCATAAAGCTTGACTAATGAGGCGTTATGTGGATTAAAAGTACAGGTTAAACTAGGAAATACAGTACTTCTGTGTCAATGGGATTCTGGATCTCTGGCTTCCCATATACTTAGCGGTGAATAGCATAAAGGGAACAGAAAGTCCATTGGAAAGCTACTGCTTACAGACAGACCCTGTCCTCTCACAGAGCCCATGGGCTCTAGGCCTGCAGGAATAAGGATTTAGCTTGCAAGCTCACTGAGACCACCTCGGTGTCACATACATTACCAGTGTTTCATGAAGTATAATATTAACAGCGTGCATTTCCTTTTGCTCCTTCTGTCTCATTTATTTGCATCTGTTGTGCATGGAAAGGTGAAGTTATATTAATTTTAAAATGTCTATATATGACTAAGACAGGCAGAGAGAAAGCACTGATAGTCATTTTAAAGAGCCAACTCAATACTTCAAAGTCTTGCAGAATGAATTTATGACCAGTTCGGTTTCCACAGTCATATCCCTTGAAAAACTCACATAATAAGACATGATAATCTATGCTAGGAAGATTCTTTCTGCTTTGTATTTAAATGAATTTCACTCATCAAAAGGAATGCCACACTATTTTTCTACAGATTTGCTATCAACAGCACTGCTAAGAGGCATTAGATAGCGGCCAAAACACTGATATACTTCTCTTTCTCAATACATGTCTGCAAATATGTTATTTGGACAGTTTAGAGAACAAAATGTATGTTATGATAGCTGGGAGCTAGGAGATCATTATCTCTATGAATAAAGAAGATTTTAGTCATGTTAAGTGGCCAGCAGGCACAATGGTTGAGCATCCAAAAGTATCTTAATTCATACAAATGAAGAATACAGCTTGCAGTGCAGACCAAAAAGAGGAAGGCAGCTACTTCTACCATCTGCAGAGGCAAAGTATTGCCTTTCAGTTGTTCCCATCAAAGCTACAACACTGTGCATGAATCACGACCTTGGAAGAAGCAGATGATTTTTCCTTCCCCTGCAGGAGGCCATAAATCCCACATAGGCCCCCAGGGACTCGGAATTCTGCTCACTTTAAAAAGTGCCAGTAAGTTGCTGGTTTATATACTGCTCTACACAGACTGCTGGTGCTGAGTCAGTTCTCATCCTCTTCTTCCTGCCTTTCTTAACACTGAGCAGCTTGGAGAGCTGCTACTTTACTTAAATTGGTTAACCAAAGCTTTAAACATTATGCCAGGAAATGTCAATGAAATAAAAATTATCGTATCTATCATCTAGTTAAGATTTAATTGAGACTCTGAGTTTTAATGTTTCAATGCTTATAGAGCCATTGCATATAATAATATATATTGTAATGTGCATCTAAACACCAGCTATCCCCCCCTCATACTCACATCATAGACCATGGAACATTTTTGAAAAGACTATGTGACAGAAGCATAAATGATCACACAAACCACAGAGTCATCATGTAGAACTTAGGATTGCATCTAAGTTGATGTTTTTGCATTTAAATTATCTCATGAAGCTTACACATCTTGCCTTCAGTTCAGGCACAAAGCTCCAGAAAAAAGTCCGTAAGTGCAGCAAAATAGTGTAGAAATAAATGTAGCCGAACTCCTTTTTCTATTCAAACCACTATTTTTGCTATAAACAATATGAAATGTGATTAGTTTCAGTATTCTCATATATCTAATTATTTTAAATAACTTTGACTTTATGCAGTAAAAAAAAATTGCAGCTGTACATAATATAGCAATGTAAGTAACATAAGATAAGTCTATGGTATAAAGAGAAATGCTGGTCAAAACACTGCAGTTCTGTAGACAGCAATTGTAAGTATGTCAGACTAAAGTGGACTACATAGTGTACATCTCTGAATCTGGATCAAAATACTAAAATCTTATTGTCTTCAATCATTCAAGCAGTATTTTCAAATATGGCAGCATGGATTCTATGAAAAAAAATCGCAAGTAACCCTGTGATAAGAGTTTTCAACAAATATTACTCAAGAGATATCATATATTTATAACATTGAACAACTTGGTGACCCTAATTTTGCCACAGTCACTGATCACGTGTAGTTAATACTGTGTGAAACCTGCAGAGAAAGTGTTCCTTGGCCTCTTTTCTACCAAGAGATAATGCTCTTGACTGTGTTTGTCACAAAGCATGGGAAAGCGTAGCCATACGATTCTCAGCCCTGATGTCAGGAGCTACTGATGAACTTGGCAGGGATCAGGATCCAGCAGCAGCTGCTCCTCACATAGGTCATGCGATCCCTCCTGTGAGAGGCAAGGCAGCCTGCTTCTGCACTCTCACTGGGCGTTCGATCTAGCAGAACCTGAGAGATGCCAGTATGCACAGAAAGCAAGCCTTACGTACCCTGAACGGGCAGGTGTCTGCCCTCCTGATGAGGTCAGAGCTCACTGGGAGTTGTGATACAGGCTCATATGAGCAGGCAGCACCACCGCCAGGCATGACAGGTGCTCAAGAATGTAAAAGGAGCAATCCTGAAAAAGTTACAATCTTCTTTACAAAGTAATGATCCCTTGATCTGCAATCCATTTTACCAACCTGAGCAGTGTATATGTATGAACTCTATTCAGTCATAAACAAGGATTTCTACTTAGTTCAAAATAAAGTCATGTGAAGGGGAAACATTGTCTAGAGTCATGTGTAGTACAGACAAGACACTCAAGTAAGCACCAACCACTTCAAAGCTTAGTTCTGAGTAAACTTGTTCCAGGTTCTTGCGTGCTCAAATCCTGAACAGAGTTACAGGATCAAACAAATTTAATATATTAATATTATCTCCATACTCACTGGTTTTAATGTTCAGTATTCTGTAGATTTTCCCATAAAATTACCATCTTCTACAACATCTTTCTATTCCCAGGGAACTGAAAATAAAAATAGCAGATGTCTCTGCTCAAGCATATTGCAATTCCTGTTCTGAAAGTATATAATTCTTTTTTTATTTTATTTTATTTAAACAACCTCCATGCGTTCTCTAAGAAAAACAGACTTAAGCTGTTTCTTTAAAAAAAAAAAAAAGTTAAAGCTTTGATGTGATGAATGCATTGAACATGTCAGGAAGAGTATTATCAAAAAGAGAAGTTTAAAGCTGTTCCCTGGGGTATGTATGTTTTGATGTCCTACTGTCCTTGTCATACATGAAAGTATTTGGTCTATCTAGAAATTCATTTGACCCAGAAAAAAACCAAATTGTTCAGAGTTAATGGGGAAAAAAACCCCACACAGAACAAGGACTGGGACTATCATATGCTCAGTATTACACTGTACTCTCTGTTTGAAGTAGTTAAAGAAAAAATAGTAACAAGCATATAAAATGTCCTGTTGGTCCCCTACTACTATCTAGATGATTCTGTAATTAAAAAGCAAAACAAAACAAAACAAAACAAAAGGATTCTAACTCACAGACTTCTTGAATGGGTCTTCAGATCTTTACCTGGGAGTTCATAGACATGGCACAAGCTTCCTAATTGACAGTATACCTGGAAAACAGTTTTTCAATGGAGAGTAGAAATGGTGTAAGGGCACAATCAAGCTAAATTCAGCTCCATTTTGGGTGTCACAGTATAAGAAAGACATTGAGGTGATGGAGTGGGTCCAGAGAAGGGCAACAAATCTGGTGGGAATCTGAAGAACATGTATTAAGAGGAGTGGCTAAAGGAACTAGGATTGTTTATTCTGGAGAAGAGGAGGCTGAGGGAAGATATTATTGCTCTCTACAGCTACCTAAAATGAATCTGTAATGATCTCCCATGTAACTAGCTGTAGGGTGAGAGGCAATGGGCTTAAGTTGCACCAGGGGACGTTCAAGTTGGATATTAGGAAAAATATCTGTACTGAAGGAGTGGTGAAGTATCGGAACAGACTGCCCAGGGAGGGGTGGAGTCACCATCCCTGGAGGTGTTCAAAAAACTTGTAGATGTGGCACTTCAGGACATGGTTTATTGGTCATGGTAGTATTGGGCTCACAGTTGGACTTGATGGTCTTAGAGGTCTTTTGCATCCTTAATGATTCTATGATTCTCAATTTCTTCCATATGAAAATACAGCCATTAATACTTGCTTCATATAATAAACAAAGGTTACATTGAACTCTATGATAGCAGCCTCCCTAAGAGTATACATTATTTATTATTTCTCTGGCATTAAATAAAATTATTATTTATACTTAAAAAAAAAAAAAAATATTTTAAAATTTTTTTAAGCCCTCAGCAAAAGTCTCTGCTCCAAAGACTTATTATGAAATGCAAGATCAGAAATTCTTCCCTTAGCTTCAGAGTATTTGTTGAAAAAGCAGATAGCTCAATAGCAAAATTGAGTGCAGCTTGCAGCACAGCCTCTGTGTCTTAATAGAGGGTAAGGATGGGATTATCTGCCACATGTTTCTGGAAGATCTGATTCAGTTATCTTTATAGTTAGCAGGCAGACTTCCAGAGACTTTAACATCAGTTGGGTCATAGCTTTATTTGGAAATGTCACTTGCTGAATGTCTATTCAGCAATAAACTTTTTCAGGAATGAGACAACATGAGTGTTAGAGCAAGGTGTAATGAAACTCAGTGACTAAAGGATAAAACTGATGTCAGCTAGATTCATAGAAAGGAAATAGTAATAAATTTTCCAAAAAGCAGCTTGCCTACACAAGACTGAACAGAATTTCTGTCAAACCAACAATTAGCCAAGGTTGAGAATTTTTGCCATTTCAGTGATCTCAGAATGATTTTCTTTAAATAGCATAACAGATAAAGCAGAACCAGAATGCCTTGTGGGCTTCAACAAGCTTTCCTATTTTGTGTTTTCACAGAATGATGGTACAAGTGAAGAAGACTTAGAACTCAAGTAAATCATAGAGATGCCCCTAGATCTGATACATCACATGTCTAAGGAATGATGAATTATAGCCCTTTGGAAAGGTCCACTGTAATGAAAAAGTGATCTTCAGTTCTAGTGATGACAGTTGACCTGAGGGTGACTACTCTGATCCAACAGCGAGAGCCAGTCTGTTGTAACCATATCATCCTGAAATTCATGGTTCACTGATGGAAAGCATTTGAAGGAGGCAGAGCTGCTAACTTTAAAGTAGTTCCAAATCTATCCCCTGGCTCTGGTCTCCCTGAGCACTTACACATACTTACATGCCAAAACACAGGTTTGGAGAAGTGGAACCTGACTGTTTCAAACAGGTCTTGCTTTTGGAATGAACAGTATGAATCAATATAAGAGAAATTTCAAAAAGGCCATCACAGATGTGTCCTAGTTTGAACAAAATACACACTGACACCTCAGACAGACTCTTTCCCACACCATAAATGCTTTACTACTATGTAGAGAAGTTCTACATTGCAAACAGATCTATTAGAATATGCAAACCATGAAAATATTTATTTTAAATGTAATGAAGTTTGCCTTATTAAAGTGATTAATTCTTTTTATCACTTTTCTTTTATGTACAGATCACAGATTAGCAACAGACTTGAACATGAGGTGCATAGTTAAAAACTTGAAAATTGTGATAATATAGGAGTTTATTGCTGACTTGTCTAATGATAAAATGTTCTGACATAGTATAAAATGCAAATCATATGTTATTGCCTTAAATTGTTCCAGTTCATTTACCTTGCTATGAGCATTCATTATAGCTAATTATTGCAACACATTTTTATTATTCATAATTACTTTTTCACATTGTAATGATCATAAATTTTGAAAATTCCGGTCATCATGTGTCACCACTCATGCTTGTCAGATCTTTTTCTGTACAGAACATTTTGCATACTCATTACCACTAATATGTTTGCAGGGTGTTATTATTCAAATCTAGTAAGGATCTTTTAAAGGAAATGCAATACTGTTTCTTAAATACATACTTTTAGATATAATGACAGACTAATGCTGAGTCTAACTTAGAAAATTAAGTGAAATACCATTAATTAAATGTACGGTTTACTCCTTGCACTCACCCTGTCAGGCTCATGAATGCACCTACAGTTAGACAGAAATTATTTTGCGATTATTATCATCCAGGCAGCAAGGCATTTTAAAGACTAATTTGTAAAATGAAAAGGTTGAAAACATAAAGCATTCCTTCCCAGCAAAAATCAAGCATAAGAGAAACAGGAGAGAAAGAAAACTGCCTACAGAACTATAAGCAACAAAATGCTTATAGAATGAAGAGACACTCAATAACTTAAACTCATCAATCTGGTCCCTTTTTATGAGGTAACTATAGATGTCAGATAGCTGTTTCATTAGACAGAATAAACACATGGGTTTTATTGTTGGGACTGACACTATTCCACAGTTGCACTTGGTCTGCTACTTCTGAATAAGCCAAAATACAAAGTCGGTACTTTCCTCAAAAAGGACTCTTACTTACTCCTTCATGAACAGCAGATATTAGTGGATATTCTCATAAAAAGACACTAAATGGTTTAGGGGACCTGAACCGGCAGATGAAGAAAGTGAACAAAAATAAGAGAAATAAACCCAATCAACAACAGTAATTTCTTGATTCACCATGTCATTCAGTGCCATCAGATATTTCAAATTCATTTATTCCTTGTTAATAGTGGCACAAAATGCAGTAATGATGGTAGCATGCTTACATTATGGTCAATAGAGAAAAGAACATACTAGAAAACAGAGGGGTCTTTCGTTAATATTTCTCAAGTGTCTGAGGAAGCCTCTGTGGATTGAAGGTCACTAAATATGCTTATTTTTGACAACACAGATTAAATGACAGACAAAAGAAAGCAATTACAAATTTCACTTTTTCATTGAGCTTGTTCATAAAATATTATATCAGCACAGTTATGGTAAATCTTTCAAAATCATTTGGCCAGAACACAGTTTGGCAGCTTTAAAAGAAAATAGCTGCAGATGTGTTGATAAAACTATTGTACCTCTGACACGAAAAGCAAAAGATAAGGAGGTTACCAGTCATGGTTGACTAAATAAAGCCTTCGACAGAACTTGACATTCGATGATCCAACTTGAAAGGTTATGGAACACATTCCAGGCTGATTAAATGGGTCAGAGCTTTTCCTATGGACCATAGCCAGCAGGTTAAAGTCAATTGTGTCCCCTCCAATTGGCAAGCGATTAATGGAGATGTCTCCCCAGGGCACTAAACTGGGACCTTTAGTCTTTCTACTAATGATTAATGACCTGGTATTATACAATGCAGCAATAAAGAATAAGCACGTGATGCTTCCCTCACACAGTCTTTTCTAAATCACTGCATTAGAGGTCTCAAACTTCAAGAAAAAAAAATAACATAAACAGTTGGGCATGATTTTAAAAGTTGCTAGTCAGTAAGAACAGTACCCTCTGTTCTTAACTGAGCAATACAAATGCAGAATGATCCCACTTATTGCAGTAATTTAATTAAGCAGTACACTTGAGATCAGTAGCTGGACTTTTTCCTCATATTCCTAGGAGAAACGTATTAGAACAGTATTCAAATGTAATTAGGAATAGGTGAAAATATTCCTAGACATTTTTTCCTATTAAAAAATCAATCTTGAAAAAGTCAATCTAAATATCTATCAGCAAATATTAAGACATCTTTAAGGAGAACCTCCATCACTTAAAGACATCATGGTCCAGACATCAGAGCCATTTTTCAAAAATTCACAACCCATTGTTTGGTCACACTACAGAAGATGAAGTAATAGATAATTGAAAACTTTTCATTAAAGTTAAGAGAGCTGGAGACAACCAGATTCTATACTGCAAATGGAAACTAGCAGCAGTGCTTTAGGAGAAAATACTATATTCATCAAAGGAAAGCAGAAGAATCTGATTTACACAATTATCTGAAAGTAGCTTGTTAAGCTGGTTCTTCACTAATTTTGTTCATAGCTAACTAACTGTATCTTCATTTGCTGTGATGGAAGTAAAATATTCCTTTATTCCTTAAACTCTTTTCAAACTTCTAGGTAGCTTTTAAAGCTATATTCTGAGGTTTGAGATTTTTGTCTTTTTTATTAATAGAAATACAATTTGAATGCACTATTTCAGATAAAGAAAGGTATATTGAGAACTGCTTCAGACAAAATTAGTCTGTGTTTAAAGGACATCAGCTTTAACAATTTTCATCTGTTTGGGGATAGATTGGAGGATGAGCTCATGGCTGACCCTGACTGAGTTCATGTCCCCACTTTTTTGAGCAGATCAAAATGAAATCACCACTGATAAAATTTGTGGGAAACGTCATCAGAAGAAAGAAAAGAGGAAAGGATACATTGAAAAACTGATCATAATAAGACAGGTTTTTCAAAATGAGATGTGACTATAAAAAAAAATCATTTAGAAAGGTAGAAAAAAATTAAAAAGGAAACATTAAGATTTAAAAAGATAAATGGATAGGTCTACATAGAGTTGTGAACAATGAATTATTATCAAAAGATTATGTTTCTAATGAGGAATGCATGGTATAGGATCTCAGATTTATGTTAATTGATATCTTTATGACCAAACAATAAAAAGAAACACCACACCACTGGTGATAATGTCTGAAAAAAATTTAATGAGTGAGGAAATTCAAAGTCTGAAGAGATGTGCTCACTGTCTCTATTACTAGTCTTAAAAGTTCACTGTAAATGCCATATGGCATTTCAAAGTTTTTTTCCTAAATTATGTGTCTAGTTCACATAAGCAATAGTTTGAAAAAGCACCACAGTCAGGAAATTAGATTAGGTGCTGATAGTTGTCCTTTGCAGTGTCACAATCTATCAATCTCTACATCGAATATATTTATTTCTTTCTATTTGTAAAGCTGTACTTGACAACAAATTAAAAGTTTTGGATTTATATCATGAGATTATTATGTGAAATATTGAGAAGACAGGAAACTTGTCATTAGTAGGTTAAAGCTCAGACTTCTAATACAGCCATCTGATAAAATATAACAATACGGGAAAACTGTATTCAATTACAACATGTAATAATTAATTTGGTATAGTGCATTTCGTCTTCTTAGAAGCATAGAAATGTTGGTTGGAAAGGACTTAAGGCTGCCCTCTTGCTCAGAGCAAAGCAACTGAAAAGTCTCAAACTACAGTCTGAAGCTGTTGCCCCTTATTATGTCATCTGGTGCTGCTAAGAGTATGACTTTGTCAGCTTTGTGACTGCCTTTCAACCAGCTATAAGATCACAGAGTACCCCTTAGCCTTCTTGCTACCTAGCCTTATCACTATTTAGATACTTGTCAAACTCTAAAAACAATCATGGTAAATACTTCAATCCATGTAACAGTGAAAAGGGACATTTTTTTTTCCCCTCAGGAATGAAGAAAATACTTAACTTGCACCTTCCCTGTTCTAGGGCATTTCAACAAGATAGCATACATCTCAAACCTTTTCAAAAACAAAAAATTATCATTCCAAAGTTACCATGGAAAACTTTTCTGGTTCCTTTGAAGGATTAGGCTGATCTGATCATTTCCCTCTGTCTGCTTCCTGGTCTAAATGTCCAGTAATCTGGGGAATCTAAATATTTCATTAAATGAAACAGTGCAATACAAATGTTATGTATGTTTAATATGCATATTGAAGCTCTGAAAAGAAACATTATAAGGTCTATAAGGTTCTTTCAGTCTTTCAACAGTCCTCTTCAAATTATCTCTTCTGCCTTCTATGCCACATTTCACTTCAGAATGGCAAAAGTGGGAAGATACATAGCAGAAAATGCCCATGATAGAATTAAACCTAACTACTATCCCTTTTTATTGTCAAGGTACTGAATAAATATTGAAAATATACATTTGAAATATTCTTCAAACCAAGACTAAAAGTTCAGCAGGTGTCTGAGATTAACCTTCTGCCTTAGGAGATTTCTTGAAAGCTAGAAATCCAGGAATTGCCATCTGGCTATTGTAATCAGTGACATGAAAAACAAAACAAACCAAAACAAACACCTAGGGAGTGGAACATCTCTTTCATCATTGTTTTTGATTAGTATATTATCTGGAACTAAGATAACTCATTTGAATGGACAGACTTTTACACCTAATATGCATATTCAATCATGATGAATTGCATGGCTTTTTTGGAGTATATAGCCATAACATCTGTCTTGAAGGCAGCTATGAATTATGGTTTTTCCAGATCATTCCATGCCCAGACTGTAAGGAATAACATGCAATCTAAGATAAATGTGGCCCAAAGATTTAAGATATCATTGTCCATTTTAAATCACTCAGGTAATGAATTAAAAGGTAGTGAAGTCTGTGGGACACAAGTGAAAGCATGAGACAGGCACAGTACTGCAGTCTGAACTAAGGCTGATAAATGAAAATTAAACAAAACTAAATGATTACTTAAAATGAATATATAGTAACTCTTTTCCTCTGCAAGTTCATAGACAAATAATTAGTAGAGCTTCCCATTTTAAAATGTTGTTCTTGTTTATCATGTGTTAGAGCACTGAACAAGTAGCACAGAGTTTCCATAAAATACCCAAGACAGCCTTGAAAGATGACCATTATTAGTCATTAAGGTCCTGTCTTGTTTGTCTAGTGATGTAAGCACATTTATTTCACCAGTGCTGCAAGTTATGGACTGTATAAATAGACATCAGATTTAGCCCTGCTGTCAGTTTGCACCCGCAATGTTCATGACTGATAAGAGCCTTCATTAAAAAAAAGGAAGAAAATACATAGATTGACAAGGAAGATGTGCAGGGGGCTGTGAATAAGACCTCACAATCAAGAAAACAGGGCTGAAAGAAGGTAATCCCGAGTACACACACAAATAAGAAAATGCAGATGAGACAACATGATGGGGAATGTGCTCACACTTTTCCTGGGAAATCAGCATGAGTAGAGCCCACCTGAAGTGTCTGTACACTAACACACACACAGCAATGAACAGGAGGAATCAGAGTCCTGAGTGTGATTGCAGGGCTACCTTTGTGATCACAGAGAAGTGGTGGGATAGCTCACACAGTGGGAGTGCTGCCATAGCTGGATACAGGCACTTTAGAAAAACCAGGCCAGAACGACAAGGCTGGGTGATTGCCCTTCACGTGACAGAGCAGCAGGGGTACATGGCACCTTGTCTAGGGACAGGTGATGAGACAGATGAGATCTTATGGCTTGGGGTCAGGCGGTGGACCAAGGGACATGATATGATGGGTATCTGCTACAGTAAGTGTATCAGCTGAATTAATACAAGATAGTAGTTCTCCTAACAAACCTTATCCCATATATTTATCTTTAGACAACATAAGACTATTACTGCTTTAAGTCTCTGACATCCTTTCAGAATACCATTAGGAATTAATGCCTAGGCTCTCATGGAATGGTTTCTTTTCTTAAAAAATCTAGGCTTTATCTTGATAAAGAAGGAACCAATATTTGAAATCTTGCTTTTTGTATGAGGAGCAAAATTCTAAATTTCTGAACATGTACCAGTAAATCTGAAATAGTCAGCAAACAAAACTAATTTTTATTGATTGTTGAAGTAAACACTGAACAAGTCAATCAGCAAAGCCCACTAAAAAGAAGGGCTAAATATATAGAGAGTTACATGCCAAAGATGATTAATTAAAATTCTATTAAAAAAATGTGCACTGAGAAAGGAAAACTAGAAATTTATTTTTTAGGTTAGGTTAAACAACACGAGGAGACCTAATGTGTAATTTTTACTCTTAATGTTAAACTTATGACCAAATCTGGAATTTAAGTCCACATGAATCCACTGAAATCTGCCTGCCCCTTTCAAGTCAATAAAGTGAGATGCCGAGGGTAAGACTAAGTCTATGTGCAGTGAGAATATAACTAATTCCAGATAAACTAGACCAAGATAAACTAGAGTATCTAGTATATCTGGAGTATTGTTTTCAGCTCTCCCCAGTTCAAGAGGGACAGGGAAATACTAGAGAGAGTCCAACAGAGAGCTACAAACATGATTAAGGGACTGGAACACCTCTCTTACGAGGAAGGGCTGAGAGCCCTAGGTCTGTTTAGCCTGGAAAAGAAAAGACTGAGAGGGGATCTTATGAATGTTTACAAATATCTGAAGGGTAGGTGTCAAGTAGAAGGGCCGAGTCTCTTTTCAGTGGTGCCCTGTGGTAGGACAAGAGGTTTAGGAAGGTGAAACACAGGAAGTTCCACCTCAACATGAGGAAATCTTCGCTGTGAGAGTGACAGAGCACTGGAACAAGATGCCCAGAGAGGTTGTGGTGTCTCCTTCTCTAGAGACCTTCAAGATCTCCTTGGATCTGTTCCTGTGTTGTCTGCCATAGGTGTTCCTGCACTGGCAGGGCTGTTGGGCTTGATGGTTTCCAGATGTCCCTTCCAACCCCTACCATTCTATGATTCTATGATCTTACCTTTTTTGGTGGTACTTGAAGGATGAATTATTCTTAATTTGTCCTGATTCACAATGGCACAATACACCTTCAAGTTTACCTATACTTGTTTGCCATTTAACAAGCTTTCAAATGTCACCTTAAGCACTAAATGCAAACAAAGCAGCAAATGATCATAATTAAGTTAAATTTGAAGCAATTCTTCTTAAACTATACTCATTTTGAAATTGGCTGCTTCTGCTGCAGACATGAGGTACTTGTGTGTGTGTAATCCTAATAATCATTCCAACAGATTTTTTTTTTCTCACTATAAGCACTTACTTCTTTGAAACAAACAAACAAACAAATAAAACCTGCATAGAATTCTAAGTGTTAGGAAAGAGGTGAAGATGAACATTATTATGTCTAATCATTGACTTCATTGTCTGTCCCTAATTTCTCCCTGGATGTAGATAGCAATAGCTTACAGCATTTTTGCTTTGCACCTGAATTTCTATTCTCAAAGCAAACTAAAGATATAAATACAATTTCAGATAGCAAATATTGATGTCTAACTGAGACAGTCAGAGTTCAAGATTTTAGCCTGCTTTCTGAAAGATGTTGCCCATGTGCATAAATAGGTTTCACATGTGTCTTTATCCTACCTGCACATATACACAGACTAGTGTATATGCGCAGACTAAATACTTGAATTGACTCATTTCATGCAGGTAACACAGCTTTACTGGAAAACAGCCTGAAGCAAAATTTAGAGTCTTCATATGTCTTAAAAGAAGATGAGATGTTACAGGTGCTCTGGAGAAACAATTGAGGAAGAATCACAGAATCACAGAATCACAGAGTGTTAGGGCTGAAAGGGACCTTGGAGATCTTCAAGTTCAACCCCCCTGCCAGGGCAGGATCATATAAGATACCCTACAACCTCATCTACCCTACAACCTAATCTACCCTAGCACAGGTCACTCAGGAACGCATCCAGGTGAGTTTTGAAAATCTCCAGAGAAAGAAACTCCACAAGCTCTCCGGGCAGCCTGTTCCAATGCTCTGTGACCCTTACTGTAAAGAAGTTCTTCCTCATGTTAAGGTGGAACCTCTTGTGCTCCAGCTTATATCCATTCCCCCTAGTCCTATCACAAGGCATGAGTGAGAAGAGGCTGTCCCTTTCCTCTTGACACTTAGCCCTCATATATTTATAAACATTTATCAAATCCCCTCTCAGCCTTCTCTTTTCCAGACTAAAGAGCCCCAGGTGTCTCAGCCTCTCCTCATAAGGCATGTGCTCCAGTCCCTTAATCATCCTTGTAGCCCTCCATTGGACTCTCTCAAGCAGATCCCTGTCTCTCTTGAACTGGGGAGCCCAGAACTGGACACAATACTCCAGGTGAGGTCTCACCAGTGCAGAGTAGAGGGGGAGGAGAACCTCCCTTGATCTGCTGGACACGCTCCTCTTGATACACCCCAGGATACCATTGGCCTTCTTGGCCACAAGGGCACATTGCTGCTCCATGGAGAACTTGTTGTCCACCAGGACTCCCAAGACTTTCTCCACAAGACTGCTCTCCAGCAGATCACCTCCCAGTCTGTACTGGTGTAATTTATTATTCTTACCTAGATGCAGGACTCTACATTTATCCTTGTTAAACCTCATTTGGTTCTGCCCTGCTCAGTTCTCCAACCTGTCCAAGTCTCACTGGAGGGCTGCACAGCTTTCAGGTGTATCTGCCGATCCTCCCAGTTTTGTGCCATCAGGAAACTTGCTGAGCAGACACTCTGTCCTGTCATCAATGTCATTGATAAAGATGTTGAACAGGACCGGACTCAGCACTGATCCCTGGGGGACTCCACTGGTTACGGCTCTCCAGCTGGATTTGGCACCATTGACCACCACTCTCTGGACTCTATTGTCCAACCAGTTACTAATCCATCTTACTACCTGCTCTTCTGTCCCATACTTCCCAAGCTTCTCCACAAGGATGTTATGGGAGACTGTGTCAAAAGCCTTGCTAAGGTCAAGATAGACTATATCCCCTGGTCTCCCTGCATCTAGCCAAAAAAAGAGAAATTGTGCCTAAATGCTTAGCCAAGCTAAATGAATACAAACAACTGAAAAGGTGAGTAGGATGTCCAGAGGTTAAGGCAACACTGCACCCTGAAGGCTGGAGAGACCATTCATTTATTACAGTAACCACCTTTTGATAGTTGAGGTTTTGGACTTCATTCTCTCTAACCTGCTGAGAAGGAAACCTTGTTGAGAGCCACTTTGTTAGCAGCCACGTTGCCAACTGATCCGCTACCATCTCATCAAATCTTCAAATAACAGCAGTTCAAACAAAGAAGAGATGCTTCCAAATATACTGTAAAGAAGCAAAACATGAAATAATATCTGCTTCCTCTACAAGAGATATTTTCTCTAAGAAAATTAGGTACTTGTATCCTGATTTTTGCTTGGTTTACAAAGGCATTAACGTGCTGACTCCTTTTCTTGTTACCGCACTGCATTCTGTCAGCTTCCATCAGGCATTGACATGGCATAGCTCTATTTATCACAGTTGATGGCCCCAAACTCCATGTGACACAATGTGACTGGACAGTGGATCTGACAATGTTGCGAGTACATTGATGATGTCTTTAAACCAGTGAAGGGTCAAAACTAAATGTTCAGGTGAACTTTAAGTTCAGGTACTTGTCCATAGCTACTTGGAACTTAAAAAAAAATATTATTTTGGTTTTGTGCTCCTTCTTCAGACCAGAAGTCAACAATATTTCTTTTAAATTAGTCTCCAAAACAGTCAAATTCTTACCCTGAAGCCACAGAAAACACTTGAAAATGATTTATGTGAAAATAAAAGACATGTGTACCTTCACCTATATTATCCTCTTTTAAGCCATTTTTTTCTTCCTTAAACCACAGATCACTGATACACTCCTCAGCTCTGTATCCTCAATGAGTACAGTATTTTGTGCTCAGTCCAGCTACAGTACTCAGATCTTTAAGGTTTACCTAGATCAGAGATGCAGTCTTCAGATGTTGCTGCAACCCTCAACCTCTTACCAATTCAGAGAGCTGTGTATCACAAAATTTAATCCAGAAACTGTCTTAGTCATTGCTTAGTTTTTGATTTAGATTTCTATCACCTTACCACTTCCAAATTCCATCACTGCTATCTCCCTACCGCCGCAAACATATTACCTCTTTGTAATATGGAGAAGCAAGAACCAAGCCCAGGACCCAAAATGAGTGGCATATTGTGTCAACACAGAATACAAAACTGTCTAGGAATGAATCTAAACAACTGTGTGTTTGTAAAGGGTAGCCAAACGAGTAACCCACAGAGAACACACACAATACAATTCTGGTTCTGCCTACAGCAAAATGTCAGCTGCTCTAATTGTGGCAGATCCCAGCAAATATTGAAGGTGAGATGATAAATACAGATCAGCTTGACATCGACTGTCACAAGGAAAACAAATGAGCTTACAGTGATGGGAGAGGTAGAGAATACCAATAGCACAGACAAACTGAAAGGAAATAGCAGAGTCAGATCTTGCGTATTTAATTGGTAATTAGGCAGAAATACTATGATTAAAGAAGGAAAAATAAGACACTCTGGAACAACTGCCACATGTATCTATTGAGCCTAGAAAGCTATCTCTAAAAACAGGATAAATATACAGTGATATTTCGACAGCACATGCCCTCAACCTCCAAGAGACAGTTAAATTATATGTTATGTAATTAAAATACATGTTATCTGTGTTTCCAGCCTTTGGTGTCACTTGTAAAGCACGAGCTCTTGGTCTTTCAGGCTGTGGGTCCAGCTGCAGTATTGGCTTCTCCAATGTTAGCCACACCTGTCTGTGTACCACGTTAACCTTTCAGTTCTTCCAGCAGAATGACTCCTATGCCTCTGCAAAGAGTAAATCTGGGCAATTGCTCTGGCTTAAAGTTTACCTGAGGGAAAAGAGAGAAAGAAAGAAGGAGAGAGAGAGAGAAAAGTGTTTTCAGAGCCAGATCAGTTCTTTGCAAGCTGTCAGTGTAGGTGCACAAACGTTTGCGTCAGCACAGCTAAGAGACCCATTCATCACAGCATGATGAACAAGCAATTGAGAATGTTTCTACCTCCTGTGATTGTTGACAAAACCTTGACAATGAAGGAAAAGAGGCTAAAGTCTGTTATTTTAAACATCTTCCCCTCACAGACCAGGAGATGCCAGCTAACTCACAGAACAGGAGCTGTTGCAGGAACTGGAAGTGCCAGTGAAGGAGGCAGTTTCAAAAGACGAGGGAATTCTTAAAACAAAGGCTGCTGAAGTAATTCCGTAATGAAAATTGGAATAAGCACTTGTAACCATGGACCCTTCTTATAGCAGTTGATCTGGAAACATTTTTCTTACTTTTTATCAAACTGTTTAGTCCATCTTTACCCTGTCTTTTCCTCACAGTTGAATACTCCCTCAGTCATAAAACAGACACAAAGCAGGTATACTGCAGCACTCAAGCTGTGCCTGTTTTCAGTCTGTAGTTTTCAATTTTTCATACAATAAGTGAGTACCCTTTCCTACTGAGATACTTTCAGTTATAAATGCCTCCATTGTAGAGGGTGCTCTGGAGGGAACTGGTTTAGATAATGCAATGCTGAAAGGCAGGGGAACATTTTTCCTAATTGGACTCTTGAGTTTGGAAAATCTTTACTGGCTGGAGGAAATACTTCAGACTGAATGTCAGGACAAGAGATGATATATAAGAAAGAAAGACAGAAGGAATCTAAGGTAGAACTTAATTTATGACTCTTGAATAAATCTTTTTTGATTGATTGCACTCAGTCTGTTTCTCTGCACAGTTGAAACTCTTTTAAACAGGAGTCCTGTCTCCTTCATTTGCAAAGATTTTAGAAATATGTCTGTCTCTTATCTTTGGTGTTCAACTGACTGTAAGCATTTTTCAGTCTAAGAATACTGGTCCATATTTATTTTTGATTTAATTTTGTGGCTTTCTGCCAGAGATCATTTTGACCCATTATATATAACATAACAGAAGGAACACTGTAGAAGGAAAGAAGATTTAAAGAACATAAAGAAGACTTGCAACATTAGTAGTAGATTGAAAGAGTTGAGTAAAAAAGAGAAAGAAAGGAAGGAAAAAAGATCTTGAGACAATGTTCAGAGAACTGCAGGACAATAACCCCACTGCTAGAACAGCAAACAACAAGTCTAGCTTTCATTTGAAACACTCAGCAAAAACCTGAGAAAGATGACAAAGCTCAAGAAAAGATGAAATTCCTCTTCTCTTACAGCATATAATATGCACAAGATAGTAGAACTAACTATCTTGTTATTATTAAAGTATTTGCTCCTTCTAACTGCTTTTTGGTTTTACAGATGGAAAGTCTGTGTCAACTCCAAACTTATCTGGATGCTCTTTAACTAAGTCTCAGAAAATCACCCAGAAGTCCCTATTTCAGCATCAACCAGTCTTAGAAAGACTCCGAAATTAGTTGGCACCTGCATGAAAATTCCCTAAACATCCAAATTACATAGCCAGGTGAGCATGTATTCCTGATTTTTTTACATTCTGTACAAAGGAGGACTAAGTAGTCTGGACAAATTAACCTGAAAGAGAAAGAACAGCAGAAGCAAAGTACATTGACAGAGATTGGCTAGTGAATAATATTTTTTTTGCTGCTTCTTCATATGAGCTTATTTCTGTCCAAGCCAATTTGGAGTAGCTGATTCAGTGATAGCATGCAATTAGACATTAAACATAGTGTATATACTGAATTGCTTCTATCTACTAATTTTATAAAAATCATATGGCTTACATGATTTTCTTTACTGTAACCTTGATGAAACTTCACCAAAAACAACATCTTTATTTTCCAGGTAATTATTCATACACAAATTCTGTATATGGTACAAGAACATGGCCAGTGAGAAACTACTAGTATTATTGTGTCACACAATAGCATCATTATTCAGGTTCCATAAGTCACACACACTAGTGGACAATGCACATGGCTTTATTATTATCTTACCCTGACCAAAGACTAGCAAGAGATGTTAACTGAACAGAATTATTAAAATTTGCTCTCAAAAATCAGATGTTAGGTAATGGAAATAGAATAAAATATTAATATATTTCAAGCCTAAAGTAAGTGAAGCCAAAAGGAGGCTGGACATATGGCAAAAATTTGGCTGTGCAGTGGGTCATAAATAATGAGATGAACTACTTGGTTAAAGAAATCTTAAAGCAGTTAAATTTAAGGTTCCATCTGGAAACAAAGAATGCAAGCTATACCTCAAGAATGGTTAAAATTGTCTTGAAAAGCAGTGATTCAAAGGAAGACATATGGGTCACTGTAGATGATTACAGCAGCATAGCTGTCAGAACAATCCGTGGCAAACAAAGCTAATGTAACACTTATAAGCATAACCTGAAAATCATGAAGTAGAAGTAGGAACAGTTTTATCTCTGATAAAATTTAGCAGAGGAAACTACCTCTGTGTTGAGTTTTGTGGTTGACATTTGAAGAAGGATGTGGAAAATACCAGTGAGAGATCCTTGAGGAGCAGACACCAGTTCCATAAGCAGAAAACAAGCATTTAGTAATGGAGTTTATGAAGTCAATGTAGCAAGATAGAGAAAACAATGGCATTCCAGAATCTCTCCTGAAAATATAGAATGAAAATTTTGAATATTTAGTATGTATAGTACTAGCCAAATTCCATTGGTGTTAACATGTGTAAAGATACTGACTTTTTTAGGAAATGAATTTGCCGAATTTTCATGATACAGACAGACATCAAAGAAACATATTTCACAGAGATCAGTACTTCACAAAGATGCAAGGTTTTACCAGAATTTTCACATTTTAGACTATGAACAGTGAGCAGTAATTGAGGTACTTATATGATCAGTCACTAATGGACACCAAGATGTACTCAAGAGCTAAGGTGTTGATAGAACCGGTATTTTTCATGTGCTATAGATCTGCAAAGAATACCACAGGCAAGGAGGAAAAAAAAAAAAAAAAAAAGACAAAATAATTTTTTCAAAACAAGAACTAAATGGAGAACACAGAAGAATTCTACCACTGCTGAGCCTCTGGTTTGAGAAACCAGACTGCTGATGAGGCAGTCACCTTTTTGAGAAGAGCTCTAGAAAATTCAAAATACTGTTTAATCCTATTTTTGTAAAAATCTTAGGGTGTTTATAACAGCAATATAAATATACAGTTGAATATCAAGGGGGGGTGTGGTGTGATGTCTCTCATTAGTCCTTTTGCTTCATTCAAGAACAATGACAGGACACATAAAACTGTGGTTCGTACAGTGAATATTTGCAGTGGATGGACAAGTATCTAGATGTGACAAGTGAAGCAGAGAAACCCATAGCCAAACAGAACAGAGAAAGAATCAGCTAAATGCAGAATAAAGAAAAAAGAACTTAAAATTATAGCAAAGATGCAACTGCATGGCATTTCTTCTATAATGCCCTATAATAATAAATACAATACAAAAGGACCATTTTCAAAGGTGCACTGCCTGATATTTATTTCAATAGCACATAACTAAGGTAAGCGACCTTCCCCCTTCCCTCAGTATTGACCTAGACCTGTCACTTGGCAGTATCCACATACTCCTATAACCAGTTTTTAATGTCAACCCACCCAGTAGTGTTCACGAAATCAGCAAAAACTTAAAATCCTTTGCAGTAGACTTGTCACACAAAACTGCTACTCTTAGAAATTAAAACTGAAGGCATGCTTAGCAACCCCTGGCTTGATTGGAGCATCTTCATCATCAATGAGAACAGTGGAAATATAGTCACTGAAAACAGAGTTCAAAGTTATATTTTCTTCTGTTTTAAACATGTACTCTCACATCCTTTTTGCAAAGCTATACATATCACATGTGCATTTGCTCATCTTAGATATGCAGCTGTGACACAAATGTACTGGCCTTCCAACTATGTACATTTCACAAGCTTCTGATGAAATGCTCTGAATCTGTAGTGCCACGACCAGCAGGATCATGTTTCTTCAAGTTTAGTAACTAATAATGGAGAAAAATTAATATACTTTATGAATTTAATATTTTAAGTCTTATATCTTTCAAAATCAAAACTTAGCACATCATCAGTGTGGCATACTGACTCTTGAAATGTGTACACTGATACTGAATTATCAGTGCAGTCTGATATTTTGGAATTTAATATTTTTAAATGTTTCTTCTTGATGTCTTCCTGGATCAAATAGAGTACAATAATCCATAAGCATTACTTCACTTTTTTTTCTAGACAACATAACATACTGTTATTTATGTCTCTGATGAGACATGAACACTTTGATAAAATTGTTTGATTAGCAACGCTGACACACAGAAGATGAATTTGTGAAGATTTATTATCTTAGACAACTTTGCAATTAGATGTTACCTCAAGAGAAATTTGGAATCCAAAGGACAGTAAAGAACAAAATAAATCCAGCAGAATCAGTAGTTCAACAGATTTGGCTCTTGCTAATGGGGCAGCATTAATGTGAGGTTTCACAAAAGAAAACTCTTGTTAGGATTTTAAGACCACATCTGCTCACAAAAATAGCACATACTGGCATTATGTAAGTTAAATCACAGAAATGCATTGACACTGATCACTCTTTCTCTTGATTTTCCATAAAAGTTGAGTTCAAATCACCTTTGAAAATCTCCCCCTGTGGCAGGAAACCTTATGTCCACCGCACTGCTTAAGTAATGCAAAACAGGCCTTAGGCTGTGATCCTGTCAGATTTCATAAGGTGAGCAATACCAGGCATTGAAGAGGAGACCTCTTCAAAGTAAAGCCAAATACTGCAGGAGATCATGCTGGTGACCCAATAATTGACATGCTTCCCTCTGAGTCAGTACTGAGCTGCAGACTCCATAGACAATGTGGTGCTAGAGGTACTGTCAAGAATCCCATCTTTCAAATTCAACGTGAATTTGTGGCTAGTCCACCTCCCTAAAGGCATAGCTATAAAATCTTGGGGCTGTCAGGAGAGGGGAGGAATTCGTTATTAACAAGAACAATGAAGGACACATGCTTTTCCAGACTAGGGAACTGATTTCCTGAGGAGGTATTCACTTATGTCTTAAGGGACTCTATATACAATCTGCAAGTCAGAAGACACAGGAATTTTATACGAAATGTAAAATAGGAGCTTCCTTAAACATAAGGAACTGTTGGTAGTAGCAGCCATTCTATAGCAGAACAACTATATTTTTATTTGAGCTACTTTTATAAATGTTTTTTACAAAAATAGTAGAGTTTATGCTGGAGATTGGGTCCCGTGTATTCACCTTATTTATATTGCTTCTCTAGTACCTTTGCCAATTCTTGGGGTAATACTTCTATTCCTACCCTTTCTGTTGTGAATGTAATCTGGCTTGTTAGGGGTAAAATATTACAAAATTGTACATCCTGAAAAAGCTTGTGACCTAGACAATTTTCATCACAATTCTTTCATAGAGTCTACTTGTAATGGCCCTTGCACAATGGACATTGCAGACAATAGTTTGGAAGCATAGCAAACCCTGGTGGAATGCATAAAAGATAATTGCTACAAAATGTTCTTGACTTGATGACCTCAACTCTTTTCTACTGAAGAAACTGATCCTGATTCGTTCATCATGTTGACTCAGGTGACTATCTACATTGAGTGATGCCACAGCTGGCAGCCTGGATGGGAAAACAAAACCTTTTCATTTCTTTTACAAAGTCCACTAAGCTGTCCAGAGTCTGCAGACTAGAAGAGATGTCAAGAAGCCAGCAAATACAAAGCCCTGCATACATGTAGTTATAAAGTGAAAAGATGGATCTAGAAAGACTCAGTACTCTTAGACACAATACATGCGTATTTGCTATATTTTTAAGAAATAATTTATAGCATGTTGTAGTATGTTTATGACATGCTAAGCATCTGAGTTTGCACAGAGTACCATAGACAGCAGAAGGGAAACATCTTCACCTACTGAGAAAGCTCTATGTCCAAAGCCGCTTTGTTTAACTTATGTGAATAGTCTTCAGACTGAAGCCATTATTAGTGTGGTTTAAACAACCAGTCATTAGGAATTCACTCACATAGCTATATTCATGGTTAATGCATTAATCTATTAAAGGCATCTGCAAATACCAGGTTTTTTTTAAGTGGTCTGCTGGTGTTTTAGCTGAAGAGACTTAGCACTTCAAAGAAAAACAGAGGCTGCTTTTTGGAACATTTTTAATAAAGCCTTTCCTTTTCAACTTCCTATAGTCTGCTTTTCCTGCACCAGTATGAATGAAAGCGAGGTGATAGACACAGTAAAATTTCCTATTGAATTGTCAGCCTTGCCCCCCCCCCCCGCCCCATTATCCCTTCTTTGCATATGGGTCCCAACTGTGTATTGAGCAGAAAATTATTCCAACCTAGAGACCTAGGCCTATCACAGCCTTCTAAATTGTTTTTTCTAACAGGTTTTTTTTTCTCTACCCTCATGAGAGCCTAACAAGCCATGTACTCTTATCATATAGTGATTACAATTAGTGTACAGACTGAAAATGCAGTCTGAGTAATGGATTCTGTTCTATGTTAAAAAAAAAAAATCTCTATTGAGAGCTAGAAGAAAAATGCTACACCAAATCTTAAAAATAAGCAAGATGTTAGTAGATTAAGTGGTAGCAGCTTAGGTCCTTCCAGCAGTTAGCTAATTTACTCCTGACTTTTATCTTGTGAAAGGCCTAGTCTCCTTCATTCAACATTTTTAGTCTGACAGTGATGTTTCTGGTTTTCATGGCCTTGATTTTATTGGAAACACAAGGGAACAAATTGTGTCTGAATTATAGAGATGGAAACAATGCCAATAAAGTATTCAGTCTGAAAGCACATTTTCTAAATTCCCCTTATGAATATCAAGATTTGGAATTTGGAACAGGGATGAGTTTTATATCTTTTGAATTGCTCTCTGAGCACTGCTGATTCTGGAGTACACATGCTGGTGCCAGTGATCTAGATAGTTATTGGCTCTTGCTCTTCTTGCAGTAGCATTTTAAAAAGTTATCCCTTAATTTACCTTTGTCCTCTTCTGTGTAACATTTGAGGGGACACAGGCTTTGTGTTATATATTATTCCTTAAACTTTGAAAGACAGGAAATGTAGAGTAGAAGCAATTTGAAATTCCTTCATCATTTTTGTAGTGTAAATGTTTACAAGTCAAATGTATTATTATACCAGTGTTTTCCATGTGCTATAACTAAGAAATGAGCCTCACATCAATGTATGACCTGTCATCATACTCTCCAGCTACTAAGATAAAAATTTTTTTTTGTATTGATCCCACAGCTTCACATCTCCAAAACTCAAGGCTTAAATCTCACATTAAAAACATAAATACAGCTTTTACAAATTTAGGTCCACAGACATTTCCAGAGAAAACTAAACATAATGTGAAAGAAAGGAAGATTAGGCCTTCCCTTTTCAATTAAAAACAATTAATTATTAGATTTCACAGGAAAGGTGACAGTCAGGTGTGCTTTTTATTTATCAGTTCATTTTACTAATACATTAGAAGAGCAATAATACTCTTTTCTTTCCAATAAACCTAGACATTTGATAAATATTTTCTATCTCTGGTTGACTACGCAACATGCCTGCCTTTTGTTAACATCATTGACAAAGGAATAGACACACGTCTGGGGTACCCAACTGTGTATTATCTACACTACAAATCACCCGTCTTCGCTCGTTAGCTCCTGCATTGAAACACACAAGGGAGCTCAGGTGTTCATATCACCAAGGCATGATTTCTTAAAACTGTTTTTTCTTAAACTGACTGGTGAACTATTATGGGTGAGTGGGAAAGCAAAAAATAAGAATTGGTGCATTTTAAACAAAAGTTGACACTTTATAAAAACAGAGACTGAAAGCCTAGCCACAATGCTGTTATTCCATATCTGGAGTCACAGATAAGGCAGAATGTGAGTTGACATCTTCACTCCTTTTATGCTTAGGGGCAGAGGACAACCTCCACTAACAGTGACTTTTTTTTTTTGATTCTATAGTCTTGGGGAAGCTCTGCTGGACTTTATCTTCATGTACAAATATACTTTGCTTTTCATTTTTAAAATATGGTGCATTGAAAATCGATCCTGTAATTCCAGTAATAGCATTGACACCACCATTACTTAAGAATAAGAGCTCATGATCATCTTACAAGAATTGAATTCACATGTGACATTCAAAAGTGCAAGTTAGTTTTACTGAATAAATCTAATTACTTGTTAGGCAATTACCTTCTGGTACCTCATTTTTACAAGCCCCATATCCTATAATTTCTCAAATAATTGCAAATGGTCAATAATAGAGCTCCTTTCACTGCCCACAGTAGTTAATCAGATACAGTTGAACAACATACACCCTAACTGCACAAAACGCTATCCAATTTGCAACTGAAAAGTTAGAGAACATTTTTAAGCCTAATCTTTATAATGTTTGGAAGTTCTTCTATCAAAGTCAATGACAATAGAATCAAGTCAGGTATATTTTAAAAACAAAATACTTAATATCCTGAACAGATGATAGGTATCAGCTCACAGTATAGACCTGATAACTTGGAGATCATTAAGGTAACTTAATGAATAAAAGAATGACTCCAACGTCTTGTCTATAACACAGATGTAAAGCAATTCTATTTTTGTGTGAAATCCAAGTGACTTTTCCCTGGGCTGCAATGGAAAGTGAGAGGAAGCTTACAGCATTGGCCAAGAAAAACAATTCTTTATGGGAACTGCCTTTACCTGTACAGAGCAGCTCTTAGAAACACAATTATAGACTCTTTCTCCCCATAAAGGCCATGAAAAGAAACTCACACCAATTTGTGGAATATCATATTAGGTTAAGTCATTCTTCATCTAGGCATTTAGGTTTTCCTGGATGTTATCTACAAGGCAACACTGAAACACCAAAACATGTGTTTAACCTCAAGCATGTATGTGGTTCTGCCGAAGCCTTCCGGTTCGCTCACATGCTTAAATTTAAGTAACTGCCTAGTAGCTTAATTAAAGGAAAGACAAAGGAATACATTTCCTTTATGATGGTTTTCCACAGAGATAAATAGAGATAAAGGAAAAAAGCAAACAAAAAACCAAACAAACAAAAAAGCAACAAACCCAGAAAGTAATCATTATCATATAACCATAAAAATCTAGGAAGATAAATTCAGAGCCATTGTAGTCTTTTTAATTCATAGTTCAATACTGACAAACTTCAGTTGATTTCTGCCTTTCTATCTCTAATAGTTCAGTTAAAATTTTTGTTTCTTTGCTTGTTTAAAAAAAAAATCTATAAACTGGTTATCCAATTGTCATGAGTTCACATCTTCACAAAAACTCACTTATACACATCGTTGTTTGCAAGCTGCAAATCCATTGTATAAGGATTGGAATCACATACTGTATTTTGCATAGAATGGCAGAGAGACAGTGGTTACTTGGCAAGCAGCTCTTCAGTACTTTCTCTGTGCTTTTCAGTATGTATCTATAGGCCTTATTTATTGGACAGTGTTCAAATCCTGCTTGTGGACCAAATCACTCATTTTCCCAGGGGCTTTTCAGTCAGGGTCCCAGTACTGTAGAATCTGAATAATTTCCAAACCTTAATTAATGTATTGTTGCACAATCCTGGGGGGGGGGGGGAGGATTATACTCTCCGATTACATTGAGAAAATGTAAGATAAAAACATCCATTACATCAAATGTCTATTCTAATATAGCTATACCTGATTTTCTCACATTACCAAGCCTTAGGTAGTACCCTACATTTTTAAGGTAGAAGCCCCTTGGACTTAATTATAGTTGAAACTACAAGAAATAAATATGATATGTTATAGAAAATGAAAGTTAATGTGAGAATTGTGGTTTATTTGGCCCATTTACCATTGCAAAAGTTCAAACAGAGTTAGAATTTTTTTTTTCCCACAACAGCACATTCATTTGCTTCAATTGAGAATATTTCCATTCTGTTCCACTGGCTTTCTCCTTCAATCATGGAAAATCTACCAATTTCTGCAGTAAATCAGGCAGATATGATACAGGCAACAGCTCCTCTCATTCCATGAGCTTTACTAAGCTGCAGAGAATCTTTATCCAGTGAGGCAGTAGGAAAATGTTAATTATTAAATCAATTGATGATGCACTCTGTATGATACATGTAAAAGTTTGGACAGATAGAGTGTCTCATAAGCACTAATGATTGATTTCCAAGATAGTAAATGCTAATAAGTAAACCTATCACAAATTTTCATCAGAGAAACTGCAATTAAATGACATTATCAAGCACTTAGGTAATACAGGTCAAGTGTAGAGGTTGTAACTTATTATATTCTAATTTCTTGATTTCATTGTTGTCTGACTTTGCACAGATTTCAGTGTCTAAACAGAGAGCAAGATAGGTGGAGCAAGGGAGGAGGCAGTAGACTTGTGTCTATTAATTGCCTACATAAATTAGAAACAGAAATCACTGCCAGTAATTATGCAGGGGTTGTATGAATTAATTAGTCTGAATGGCTTTTGCTTTTTTTTTTTTCCCTGGGAAGAAAGGTTTTCTCTTTGTTTGGGAGCTGTGAAGGGAGGAAAAGGACTGTTCTCTCAGCAAGGAGAAAAGACTCACTGGTGTAGGAACAGAACAAAATTATAACCTAGGACAAAATTCAGGCCAATTTGCAAGTCTGGTGGCTCCAGCTGTATTGTATTAGATGTGCTGTTACAAAATACATCCTCAGAATATTAAAATTCTTATGTTGTAAGAAAATAAAAGAAAAATATTCTAATCTCTTATACCTGGAAAATGGACAAAGAAAATACTGCTACACATTCCAACTAAAAATCATAACTCAGACAGCAACTTGCACTAGAACTGAAAAAGGAAAAAATATTAATTTCTTGGGCTTCCCCCACCCCCATTTGCTCCTAATGTAAGATTTTTTTATAAATAAACTACCACTGAAACACAGTAAAAATGAGGAAAGGGGTAGAATATTTTATGTCTTACTTTCATACTGTTAACTTTACCACAGACCCTGATATTTTTCTCAGGCTGAAACAGAAAATAGAAAGCCATTACTAGGATAGATTCCAAAATTAGTTCTTGTGAATTATGAGAATTATTTGCATATTAAAACAAAACCAAATGATCCTGCTTTTCTCTGAAACATTGTATCACTATTTTGTAAACAACATAATTCTCATTAGACTGACAGGGTGGGAAAGATTTGTATATTTATACTCTATGTGGTACAAATACCAATATTGTAAATGTGTACAGTTCAGTAATCCATGACTATTGACCTTGTCATTCCGATTCCACTGAGAAAGTGAGAACTGTGTTTTCACATCTTTTATTTACTCACAGGCTGAAATTAGTTCTATGGCCTATGGGCTCCCTGAAGCTACTTCTGTGATTCACTGAACTGCTTCTGCTGTGTTACTGAGCATTAGAAATAAAATAACTGCCAACAGCAGTTGCTTTCTGACCAGTATTGCAGGCCAAGAC
Source organism: Todiramphus chloris collaris (assembly GCA_025345505.1). NCBI lineage: Eukaryota > Metazoa > Chordata > Aves > Coraciiformes > Alcedinidae > Todiramphus > Todiramphus chloris. Next base: position 26,562,828 of record JANVCC010000035.1, read on the forward strand.
ATACTTATATTAAAACACGTTACAAGATGTGTCTTCAAAATAAAATAAATATAACAATATTTAACTAGCCATTATGAATGAAAGCAAGGTTCCAACTTAGGTTTAAAACCATTGTTATTAACTGTGTCAACATTATTTACCCACATCTTACTGAAAAATTAAAGTACTTTATCCTGAAGCCATTTTGAGACATATTTGAATAAAAATGTAGTTTACTGCTGCTCTTTAGAACACAATTTAAAATCGAAGTGATCAAAACTGTAGCAAATTAGAGCATACCAATCCTATGAGATCCAAGATTGTTCCTAAAGTCTCAGTGGAGGTGCACACTTGGCCAGAACCCTGTATTAGGGAGAGGGCTGAGCATGAAAACCAGAAAGAGTAGCACAGCTGAAGTCTCCCCATTTGGACAAACACATGATTAGCATTACAGGAGCACATACACCTCTCTGGACACAACTGCAGAAAAGCATCCTGAATAAAATCTCTCAATAGTTTTAAATCAGAAAGGTATTTAAGTGTTTGCTCGGAGACAGAGAAGACTGCATAAAAAGGGTTTTACACAAATTTCTCAATTAGATCTGCGCTAATGGAATTGTTTTTTCACTATCAGATTTTCCCATGTCATGTCCACGTCCATTTCCATGACAGGGTGGTGCATTTCTTATCTTTTTTTTGTATCAGCTTATAAGTAGTATTCATTTAAGCTCTGTATGCTGTCTGTTTTAAGTATGCTTGTGTTTGGTTATATTTTTTATCTCTCTGGATACATAAAATACCACAAGATGCATGCACTTTTTTTATAATCTTTTATAAAGCCATTGATACACATAAAGCAGTGGGAAACCTGCAAACATTTTTACAAGCCATGGAGCTCCAAGAAATGGCACTGATATCCAAGGCCATGATCAGTGGAGCCAGCTACTTTTCTGCTTGTGCCCACACTTGCAGTGATTGCATGCCAGGCTGACACTGTATATTCTGAACACTTTGAATATCAAAATATTTCATGTCATTTCAAATTGAGACTGACAATATGTTTTTCTGGAATCAGTGTGGCCATTTTCCAATGTTAATTAAATTCTCATTTCTGTATCACATAACCCTGAGCCACACAGCCCTTTAAGTTACAAATTATTTCATGACAAATTTGACACACTGAGTTTTATAGGCCTAACACAACTTTAAACACAAAAAGAAATAACAGGGCACCAAGCACTGTGATCTTTTTTAGAAACACAGTCACAGTTGTTTAGTTCTTGTAGTGTTTGCATACAGCTTTATTTTACAGATTTAATCCAACAATCATGGAAAATTTCAATAGACAGCAATATTAGTAAATGCATTATACTAGTATATAAAACATTTATGTCACATTTGCTTCTCAGTGATACTAAATCAACTAACACCACCAAAATGAAACAAATGTTAAGGTATTATCAGTTTGCAGACATTAAAAGTTTAAAAGAGCTAAATCTGGAAGAAGAGAGTTATCAAGAATCTCTCAGCCAAAGTTATCTCTACCACACTGGCAAACAATAATCATGCTATTGCATGATTAGATAATAAAAGCAGAAGTACTAGCATAACTACAGATTGAAAGGGGTGGATTTTTTTCCCCAATGTTTAATTTTTTTTTTTTCTCTTCCATGGTAACTTATTACTTTAACTGTACATGAAAAAAAGGGGAAAGTTATACTTCCAACACATAATAAATATTCCCTATTCTAAAGAAAAATGGCCTGTGGCATTTTTGGCAAAACTACAAGCACATTCTATAGTATTAAATCAAAGCTCTGATCACAAAAATCACAGAACGTTCAGGGTTGGAAGGGATCTCAAAAGATCAGCTAGTCCAACCCCCCTGCCAGAGCAGGATCACCTAGATCAGGTCACACAGGAATGCATCTGTGTCGGTTTTGAATATCTCCAGAGGAGACTCCACAACCTCACTGGACAGCTCTGATCATATGATTCACTAAAAATATCAAAAAACAAACACTGTATTTTGAAAAATAACTTACAGAAGTTTATATATTCCTAAAATTTCAGCAGTAAGAAAGGTCTTCTGTATTAAAATTATGTGTAAATGAAAATATCTACAGTGGCAATCTTGAGAGTAAGATCTGATGGATTCTTTTTAATTCATGAGATACAATTTACAGCAGTCATTATTTTATAGCAGATTACTTATGACTTCCATATAGCAAAAAACAGCACCCCACAGAAATACTTGCTAACGTACTAGCCCAGATCCTCTGGCATGTCTGGTCATTGCACAGCTCAGATTTTTATAGAGAGCACTTAATTTGTGCTCCAGCTCTCCTGCTTTCATCTGGGAAAACCTGAAAGCCACATAAAATGTGCTCTCGTTACTCTCAAGACCTTCTACATAGATCTTAATAGCTATGGACCTTTTCTCCCCTAGGTTTTCTTAAACACCTCAGTTTTCTTCAGGATCAACCTTAACACACAGGAAGACAAATTGTAAAGTCAAATTCTATCAGAATTTGAACCAGACAGAAAACTTGTGGAAGTCCAGAAGAGAGGTTCTGAAGGAATCAGAATTGGATACAGCAATGTTAACACTAATTTAATTTGTCATCCCACAGACAGCAAATGAACTTCAAGCCTACCTAGACAATCTCCAACTAAGTCTGGAAAATATGCTTGTGTCAGGTTAACATAACTTGCATGGTGATTGCAGTGTTATCAGAGAATATCATACTGAAATTAATATCAAAAAAGGGCACCATTAGGCCTGGTATTACCATAAGTTACATATTAATTAACAGTATCCCAATGAGCATTTCTTCATTATTCCATTGACTGATTAAATTATAAAAAACCTCAACTTTCTAGGCAGCTTAAAAAAAAAATCTCTACTTTGATGTTTTAAACATATCACTAGTATTAAGCCTACCTCAAGATCTCTGCTACTCATTACTCTCAACACCCAAACGACTGCTAATTGAGGGAAATGAAGAGATGTTGTGGAATAGGAGATTTTTCTAAACTGCCAAGGAAACAATACAAGAAGGAATGCCTGAAGACAACCTTGGAATATGATAATTCCTTGGTCATCTGGAAGAAGTCACTTCAGAAGAGCCATATAGTTAAAAAAATGGTATATTGCAATAAGGTATTCTAATGACACAGGATCTGCACCAAGACTTTGCTGGGAAGTCCAAGGGAACTATAAAATTTAAAATTTAATTACAAAATTAAATTTAAAACTACCTGTTTAGTTAACAAGTTCAGATTTTTCAGCTAAATCCTCACTGAGATATATCTTAATTCACAGTATATCTATTGGCCTGTAAAGATAAGAGATAAATGTGACAGAGAGAGGAGGAAAAAAAAATTAAAAAAACCCACATAGTTTTGTACCAGAAGACTCCAAAGAATTCATTCCTTTGTTATTTCATTTTTATCCCTTTATCTTCTCCTGTACAAGAGAAAACAGCACTCCCAGCTGTTGATTGTCAACTGGAAGAGTTGATAACTTGGAAAAAAAAAACCACACACACAGACAAAAAGCAACCAACCAACCACACGAAACACCAACCCCACACAGACACAAGCAACTCAGCCTCAAAGCCAGGGTTTTAAGGCCTAGAAAAATAAGTTTGGGTCACATTTCAGTGAATACAAGCATTTAAATCAAACAACTTGAACAGAGTCACATTGCTGTTAGGTCAATAAAAGTGATGAGCTCCTCCATATTATGGTTATTAATGTTTATTATTTAGAAATATAGAAAATACTTATTTCTGGTTATCCACAAGCTTCTCAAATATTTCTTCTAACTGAACTAAATGTCTCTAGACCCCATAACTTCAATGATATAGGTACAATAATACTATGACAAATACAGATGCTTCAAAGTCTTATTAGAGATTTATAGGACACTTTAAATAATAATGTTGCTGCATCAGCTGTTTGATTTAAGCATTGCCACCACATATATCATCCTTTTTAGGAGTGAAGTAACACAGGTAAGTTAGGCAGACTAGAAATACAGTGAGAGGGACGTGACATATGTCCAAAATAGCTCATCAATAGTAAAGTTTTTTGTTTCATTATCATCTGAATTTAAATTCAAAATCCATTTGCTTTTCAGATTCTCCAAGATTTAGGTAAGAAGACTAAAAGCGGCCTTTTTTTTATGAACAAGAGAACTAAAAGAAAGCAGCACCTCCCCCCCTCCCCTTAGAAATTCTACCTTAGCCTTTGAAGCAATTAAAACAAAAAATTGGTATTCCCTTATTTGAATAGAGGGCATTTTCCCATAAAATGGCAGACACTGATGATAAATTTAAGAAAAATGAGGCAGAAACCTGAAATTCTGTTGACATATGCAGATAACAAGGAACAGAAAAAGAAGAAACTCTCCTTAGTAAGTACATTTTAACAAATTGCATATGCAAAACAAATGATACTTTGCACAGTGCAGCTGCCACTGTAGACACTCTGAAAGCAGACAAATTTTGATTCAGCCTATAGTAACAGTCCTGTTAGTAATGGTCTAAGGTACATTAGCACCCTGAGAAAAAATGGGACTTGCACTTCCCTTTTCTCATTGCCCTGTGCCTACCATTTGTTCAGCAAACTACTCAATCTATTGTCCTTCAAACCCACCCTTGCTTCTAATGCATTTTTATGGAGGAAAGGAGAGAGCTAGTAAAGATGGAAGAAATTTCTGCAGTAACTAGACAGCTCTCTGGAACTTAAGTATCAAGCTGCACATTCACATCTTAGATTTGTGTGCACTGAAAAATTCTCCACATCTCCAATTGGATTTAGATCTGTAGACAGAAAATAGCTGCCTATTTAAATTCCAGTGAACAATGTTTTTATCAAACAAATTCTTCTATTTTTCTGAGTTATGCTACTGAAATACAACATGAATAATTGCCTTTGTCCTAGTCCGTAGTAATAGCAAGGTTTGCAGAATGATTTTTCTGCATGTATCTTGCTACAGTGCCTGCTTCCCTCTGGGAAGTTACACAGAGAATGTTGGACACTTAAATCATCACAGAAATAGTGAAACTAAGCAGTGATTTCAATACCTGAAAAGTGGGGGGTTTTCTTATCTCCAAGAGTTGGAAGAGTGTCCAGATGTGCCAGACTTGGTCTGCAGGAAGTTTCCAATAAGGACATTGGAAATGTCAGCACAGTTAGTAGTGACTGTTGCTCCATTTATGTAAAAATTATTTAATTTGGGTAATGAATAGGAAATAAAGCAGAACATTTTCAAGATATTTATCACTATGGTAGTGACACTATCTTCTCTATTTCATGTTACCAGAGGTTGCATAAATAAGACCTGATAGATTAGCAACCACAAAATTCTATGTCAAAGTCACAATTTTTTTTAAAATGCTTTTCTTCAGATGATAAATGAAACCAGCATATGAAAGAGGAAGTCAGTCACATATGTTATCTGCATGAGTAATGGGAAAAAAGCCCCACATGTTTTGCTCCTTGAGGTCCTAGGTATAGTGGAATGTAATTTTGCAAACCTCAATATATCAGAACACTTAATTTCTTTGTGTTCATTTGTGTTACTGTTTATATTAATAATAATATTTCCTATGGACCGCCTACAGGACAAGAAAATGGTACAGAAAACCAATAGGTCTGCAAACCATTTGAATCATACAAATTGTGAGAACATAAACAGGTCTTCCTTCTTTAAAATAGTAATAAAATTATATGCTCGATTTTACTTCATCAGATTAAAATAGCACCCTAAAGTGAAGAACCTTCATTTGACATCTAGTTAAGCATAGTTACTTGGAAGTACATTTCTTAGAAAACTAAATCCAGCTTTTGGTATTATTATAACACTTATAAAACCATGTCCTTGGGTTGTATCGCCAAATCAGCAGTTCTGGCATCATACATCAGATTACTTTTGTGCCTCCAAAGACCTGGAGAAAATGCAGTATAGTATAGTTCCAGTAGTAGCAAAACAAAACTTAAATTCAAACACTATTATTAAAGTTAAGGTCTGTCAGTACAAATACACATACCACGAGTACACTTACAGTACAGTTGCAGAAAAGAATATGTTGCTCTCCTTTTTGTCATTAGAAAATAAAATTATTCAAATAACTTTAATAATAAAAACAACAGAAGAAACCTTTAAAAAAATACCAAAACAACAAAACACCAGCCAAACAAAAGAACCAAAACCAAACCCACAGATATGGAATAAGTTTAAAAAGAAAATTTATTAAATAGTTGCTATTATAAAGGCAACTTTTAGAAGTTAAAATTTCTGTGCAGTTGTGGAAAGTAGAAAGGAGTGCAAGTCTAGAAAGTGAAATATTAAGTCATATAAAACGTCTAAAAAGATTTTAAGCACCTTTTCATAAAGACATCAAAAACTAATAATAAAACCTTTTCAGCACCAAAAATAGGTGGTCTGACAAAGGCTCTGTAGGACCAACAGATGATTGAGAAGCTGTAAAAGAAGATAAGGACAAAGCTGAACAGCTGAATTAATTCTTCACATTGGTGTGTTCTACAGATGAGATTAGACTGGTTTTCATACAGGAACCTTTTTTGTAGAGGAAGAATTGTAGGAATTGTCTGCAATTGGAAACTTACTGATTTGTTCTAAGAATTTTTTGAGTAAAATTAATAGCAACAAATTACCACAATGACATGATATTCACCTATGAGTAAAAGAAAGTCAAATATGAAATCACCAGATGATTAATGCTACTGAAAGTGATCTCGGTGTTGAGAGAACCAATGGTAACAAAAGCACGCCAGTTCTACTTACAGGTTGCAGCTTGAGTAGAAATAAATATGCACAAGTAAATCCGACTTCTTTATCAGGGAAAAAAACCCAACAAAACAACAATGGAAACTAAACTTCAAAAAAATATATCAAGTGCATTCTCAGTAAGTTTGCAGACGACACCAAATTGGGTAGGAATGTTGATCTTCTTGAGGATATGAAGGCTCTGCAGAGGGATCTAGACAGGTTGAATCAATGGTCTGAGGTCACAGAGGTGAGGTTTAACAAGGCCAAGTGCCAGGCCCTGCATCTCGGTGACAACAACCCCGGGTAACGCTATAGATTCAGGGAAGAATGGCTGGAAAGCTGCCTGGCAGAGAAGGAACTGGGGGTGCTGATCAACAGTTGGCTGAACATGAGCCAGCAATGTGTCCAGGTGGCCAAGAAGAACACCACCACCCTGGCCTATATTAAAAATAACATATTCAGTAGGAGTAGGGAAGTGATTGTGCCTCTGTACTTAGTTAGCACTGGTGATGTCACAGCTTGAGTACTGTATTCCATTGTGGGTACTGCAGTATAAGAAAGACATTAAAGTGCTAGAGCAAAGGGCAGCAAAGTTGGTGAGGGTTCTGGTGAGCATGTTTTACAAGCAGAGGCTAAGGGAACTCGCGTTGTTTAGTCTGGAGAGAAGAAGGCTCAGGGGAGACCTTATTGCTCTTTATCTGAAAGAAAGCTGTAGTGAGGTGTGTGTTGGTGTCTTCTCCCAAGTAACAAGCAATAGGAAAAGAGGTAATGGGCTTAAATTGTGCCAAGGGAGGTTTAGATTGGAGATTAGGAAAAATGTCTGTACTGAAAAGGTCATTAGGCATTGGAACAGGGTGCCCAGGGAAGTGGTGAAGTCAAGATCGCTGGATGTGTTGAAAAAAAACATGTAGATGTAGCACTTCAGGACACAGTTTAGAGGTTATGATAATGTTAGGTTGACAGTTGGACTTGATCTTGGAGGTCTTTTCCAAAAAATGATTCTGTGATAATGTACTTGAAGTTTCAAAAAGCTTTTAAGGAAGTTCCTCACTAAGGAATCTTATAGACAGTAAGTTTCTTGGAATAATAGGTAAAATATTTCACAAGATCCTTCATTTGTTAAGTCATAAGAAATAAAGAGTAGCTCTTTTTCTTTTTTTACAAATATTTCATGACAGGTGTATTCCAGAAAAGCCTAACAGGGATGTGGATATCTCTTCTATTCAGAGTTTATATGCAGGATCCAGGGATACTGATGAAGAGATGATAAATTTTGCTGACAATGCTAAATTATTTAGGGTTATGAAAACAAAAGACCTCTGTGACAAGCTACAGAAGGTTATCACAATAATGATTATATGGACAGGAAAATCTCTCACAAATATCAACATCCATTAATAAAAAACAACTCATACCATCATGAATCTAAATTAGCTATGGCTACTCAAAGCAGAGTTTTGTGAGTCTTTATCAACACATCTATACAAACCTCAGCTCAATACTCATGAGAGAGATCATGAAAGCAGCAGAATTAGAAAAGGAATACAAAATAAATCTTGTTGAATATTGAATGCATTTCTACTTCCCCACACCTGAAAATGGACTCTGGGGAACCAGAGAAGATCCAGAAAAGTGTACCTAATATGATAAAAAGTTGTTAAATAACAAGGAGAGATGAAAAAAAGACTATGTGGAAAAGAAACATCCATGAGATTATTATGATGAAATCCTATAAAATATTGACTGGAATAAAGAAAGTACACAGAGAACTGCTCCCTGGTTCCCAACATGAAGGACCTTAGGAGCCTCAGTTATCAAGTGTCAGGCTTAAAGAAAGCAAAAGGAAACACTTTTCATAAAGCACATAATTAAACCATAGAACTCATAGCCACAGGATGTTGGAGATGTCAAAAGCTTAGCTGGGTTAACAAGCAATTAGTAAAACTTATTGAGGAAAAAAATTCAAAGGCTATTATGTAACACATACATGCAAAAAGGCTATTATATAACACACACACACAAAAATGTTTCCCACTCTCAAAATTCCTGAGATACGGTTTGACAGAAGTTAGAAGCAATAGCAGGAAAAATTTTACTTTATTTGTCATGTTCTGCTATTCCCTCCCGAAGCTTTAGCTATTAGCCAGTGCCAGAATACTGGTCTACTTAAATCTTTGTACGTGTTCTTATATTTATGCTCAACACCCTGTTTCACAGGGGGTTCACCTTTGATATTTGATGTAATCACTTCATAAGAAGTAAACTTACTGAAAAAAGAGCAATGGTTACTCTGCAAGTGTATTTTTCTTATAGATGCTTGGTAAAGCAGTGTTCTACCCAAATTAAATGTCTGTCCTAACCTGCAGGGAACAGTGTTATCATTTATGACAGTCTCAATACAGCTTTATCTAACAATCTCTACTAAATAGAGATTATTGCAGAAAAAAATGCAGGTTACAGGCTACAGGGGCAATCTGCTTCTAGGTGCATCTCCAGACACCAGCTCTTTTTTTACAACAAAACAGTTTCAATCAGTCTGCTAACTCCAGCTGATAAGCTTGAGTTTAAAGACAGACAGCTGCTCTTAAGGAGCATCCCCCAACTCCTGAAGAATTTTGAGGAATATTGTATTCACATGCTTTCTGAGCTGACAATAAATACTTGCACCTTATTGGGACCTTATTAGGTATTTCTCTCAAGTTCAATAAGTTGTCATGCTTGCATTCAAAAATAAAGCTATAAAGGTCTACAGATAGCCTAAAAAAAAAAGCATTTACTGTCACCTGGTATTGTTTGGCTTCCACAGACTTCTCAAGAGAGGTTACAGTTAATGAAATTCACAGTTAATTTGCATACATTTCACAGAAGACAGATTTTGGTGCTAATTTCAAGACACTTGACCAGTACTTGTTTAGTACCAAACATTATGAACATACATGGTTCCCAAGGTTTTTCTATGGTGTTAGACTAAAGCTGTCTTATACCAGAGGGGAATTACATAGCATGGGCCAGTATTCACTTGACACTGATTCAGAAATAATTCACATTATTCAACTATGCCATTTACACTTCGCAAAGATATCAGGCTAATGACAATAAGTGACAATACATGTTAAAGTTCATCCTTTTATTTTCAATCACATGGTTAATAATAGTATTGTTACCCAGATGGTTTAAGCATAGTTCTTCCCAGAAGAACGCTATAATAAGTCTTGCTTGAGTAGCACACCAGAGCTCTTAAATCAATACAAACCTGACAATGTGGGACATTTGAAGGAAGTTTTTATCCCAGGCAGCACTGATGCACTGACTAGAAATAAAACTCATTTCTAACCTAGTTGTTCTCAAGTGAAGGACTTCAGGAAATCCAGTCTACACTATTGCACACAGCGACTTTGCTATTTAGCAATACACACAGAGTACATTGCAGCTCTGCTTTATGATCTATGCAGAACTGAAAACTGTTTCTAGTATCATTTAAAGTTCCTTTAAGTTGCAATGCATTGGTATTAATTTATTTATAATATTGAATTCTTGTAATTGTTCCTACCATTCTAGAAATAAAACATTATCTGCATCAATTCTTTATTTTCTGGACTTCAGACACTGCTGTCCAAACAGACATATGGCTGTTCCCTTATTTTCAAGGCTCTGCTACTAAAGGGAATAAGAGATAATTCAGAGCCCATACCCCTCTAAAGCCACTGTATTGTAAGAAGCAAAGATACATGCATACGAATGACATGTGATTGAAACCCCCTGCCACCTTTGTTAGTAGTCTCTAATTATAGCGACAAAGAGAAAAACACACCTTTACAAGAACAGCTACACACTATACTGATAGATTGCCAAGGGCAGAGTCCAATGCAGAGAAATACCAATTTGTAGAATTGATGTACCCCTGTTTATGTGTGTTTAATGCATCATCTCCAGAAAGTATCTCTAAAAAGCACTTTATATCATTTAAAACTAGTGTAATGACAGCGGCAAAAAGTACAAATGAAAGATAGTTCATGTCAATCTCCACTTGAGTCAGATCTATGCTAGTGATACACATGAACAGCAGGAGCCAGTGATAGAGAGTCTTCCTGATCTCACGTAAATAGAAATGGATTCAGAGCATCTCCTGCTACAGCAATAAACTCCATAAAGTAAGTCTGAGTCATGCCATATGTTAGACAAACTCCTTCTACTAAAGTCAGAGGTACTCACTTTACCCTGCTGAAACTGAAAATCCACTTACAAATTAAAAGCAACACCTGAATATAATAGCAAATGACTTTCATGATCAAAGTGAAAAGGTTATTGGGTAGCCAGGTCCTATATAGTCAATGTTTCTCCAGTCACAGTTTCTGATTATTTTTCCTAAACATTAAGAAACAAATACTATAAATAACCTGGTCTAGTCATATTGATTGCCATGAGAAAGAAAAAGGCAGCAACCTCATTTCATATAGCCTTATGATATCAAAAATGAGGAGCAGAACTTCAGAAAGTAGTAGATGCCACACCTCTAATGAATTCATGTTAATTTATTCTGTATTCCTGCTGTGGTTTAACCTCTGCTGGCAGCTAAACACCATGCAGCCACTCACCCACTGCTTCCCCCACCCCTTCATGTGGGATGGGAAGGAGGATAGGGAGAAAGAAAAAAGGTAAGACCCTAAGAGATGAGATAAGGACAGTGTAATAAAACAACATAAAAAGAGAAGAAAACAACAGTAATAACAATAATACTAAAGAAATTATATACAAAGTGAGTGACAGAAATCAGGAAAAGCTTTACCTATACCTAGAATACCAAGTTTCCCTGCTCCAGCCACTCTGAAGCTACACACTGGAGCAAGTTGAAAACAGGCACCCCCACCCTGGCCCAGCCCTCCCCTTATATAGAGGCATGATGTCAGTATGGTAACAAATATCCCATTGATTGGTTCAGCTGTTTATCCCCCTGTGGCCCCTCCCAGCTGCTTAGGCCAGCAGCTCTTTGTGATAGTTAACCTAAGAAGAGTTCCCTAAGGTTTTTTTCTCTATAGAATACACAGCATCTGCATTCTAAAATAAATAAATAAAATAAAACTTTATATCACTTTGAAAAAATGTAGAATTAGATCTCCAATTTCCTCTAAATTTTGGTTTTATTACTTACATTTTGTATTTTTATTGTTTATCACACTACCACTTCTATGTACAATAATATTAAGTTTTAAACGCGTGTGACTATTCTTTTTCATCAAATTTAAGTTGCATTTGAACTTATGTGCATTAAAAAAAAATTAAAATAATTAGTATTGCTTCTTACTATAAATTATTTATGTCTTACAGGTATAAAAAAATGACCAGCCTCTACATTCAGAATTACATCCAAGAATCCATCCAGCTGGAAGCTAGCAGGACTCTATATAGCATAAGGGATCTGTTGATAACACATAATGTCATTATTTTTGATTCCTGAAAATGTTTGTTCAAGTACATTTTTCTACTGATGAGACATGCTTTCAAGGTGCTACATGTCATGAAAAAGTAAACCAAATGAGTGAGATAAAGTTGTTAACAAAGAAGTCAAATACAAAAGGTGATTCAAAAATACTGTGTCTTACTAAAGGTTGAATATTCCAGTAAGGCCACTTCAGTCTTGACAGGGTGCTCTTTCTACGAAGACTACTCCGTAAGTTTTGTTAGGTGGCCTTCTGATTTTTATGTAAGAATTTAATTAAATGAAATAAATCACAGATTCCTTGGGAAAAGCAGCAGATTCATGCCCAATACAGCAATTATCAGAGTCATCATGCTTTCAGGAACCAAACTTCCCTTAGAAGATCATCCTGCAAAACAGCACATAAACTGCGTATAGATGTCTATTTCTTACTTAACATTTCTCCTTTCCTCTCACTGACATAACATGGGAGTAGATATCACTGTTTTACACACCACATGTGCATGCTTATGTACATCAGACTTTCAAGAAGTGCTTTTGGCTACTTGAATAACTGATCTTCCCACAGATACAAGCTGTCTACAAATAACCTGCAGTACGATTACTACATATGGCAAAATTCCTAGGAAGTCTTTCTGAACAGTGGATATCCTTAGGGAAGCAGTTTAATGATTTCAGACGTTGTGTTACCTAACCTGGATCTTCCTCTACAATCCTTTCAAGCATATAAGTGACATATAAAGTATTATAAAGCAGAGAAAAAAATCTCACTGACTTAAAGTACCAAGGACTTTTTACTACCTGCTCTAGTTTCTGTACATTGCTACACCACAGAAATCCTGGATCTAAAGTGAGTACAAAGAATGTTATCTGTAATTTTGACTATTTTGCAGTCATGAACAATTTTTGATTGTTTGGTTCATTAGCTTTTTGTCTTCTCTCTTTTTCTCCTTTGGCACTCAGAGCAATTTTTAGGCTGAAACCTGCACTGGAAATATGCAGAACTTCAACTATACAACAGTGAATTAAGTTCAAGTTATCCAGCAAGATAGCCAGGCTAGCAGGGAGATGGAAATTTCACAAGCAGTGCACACAACCACAAGTGTAAGAATAGCAATATTCTTAGCAGAGTGCTCATACAGAGCTTATTTGTAGACTGCAAATGTTCAGCTAGCAAAGAGCTATGACAATTGAAGATATTAACAACCCAAAGAGTTTCTTCCAGTCTCTTCCCTAGAGGCTGCCAGTTCTGCAGCTTGTTGGCAGAATGGGTCATATGAGAACTCCATATGGAGTCGTGGTAGTATTAATCAGCTGATGAAGCAGTTTGAAAAGAGAACTGACTTTGCCTGAAGTGGATAAGGCAAAGCTCTCAGACTCCTTTGTCCAGCAGAGCTGTGGGAACAGCAACTTGCAGCTGGCGGATTATATGTTTGGAGAGCTGAGCATAGAAACATCCTCATTCAGCACTGCTAGATGTAGGAGAGATCTTCTCGTGACCTTATTTAGAGTAGACAATCTAAATTATTCAGAGGCTTTCTTTCATGTTTATTTTTTCACCACAAATTTACAAAAAAACAATAAAAAACCCTGTGAATGAATCAAAAATAAAAAGGCATAACTTTTTCTTTATTTAATAGTATTTTAAAGAGAGAGAAATATATTTGGATGTATGCCTTTTTGCCCCTTCATTATATGAAAAGTAAGCTTGAAGATTTTCTTCTTTTCTCACTTCTTTTAAAATAAGAAATTCAATCTTTGCCTGTAGAATATTCTTTGACTAGATTGGACTAGTCAAACAATGATTTCACAGTAAGTTGGCAATATGTCCAGAGAACAGAAAGCATTTTCAGTTCAAAAGCTAGTATTTTAATATTTTTTATAAAAATGTGTTTATTAAAGCTTTTTTTTTTCCCCCCTTCTCCTAATAATCATCTAGATGCACAAAACTGGTTAAAGACTTCATAGAGTTTTCTAACAGCATAATGTAACATTTTCCATATTACAATATTACCATTAATTATTAAATGTATGGAAGATAGCAAAAAGTCATAAAACAAATACATGCCCATTTTCATCAATTCTTTGTAAGTCTCATAGACTTAATCTCTATTTTTTATCCCTCATATCCTTCATTATCCAGCCTCTACAATAAATGCCAAAACATTATAAGGAATTTGCTTAACATCATTTGGCCCATGCCTGTTATCACATTATAAAACTATAGTATCTCTGGAAAAAAAAACAGCTTCTTTTACAGTAGTACAAGTTGTACTAGTCCTAAAGTTATTTTATACTTAACCTTCAAGTCATCATGCTCTAGGATATAAACCAATCATCACTGACAGAGATTAACAAGAAATTTCCTCTACAGGCAGAATATTTCATAAGTGCTCACTGCAGGGTTTCTTGCACTTTCCTCTAAAGCATCTGGTAAAGGCCATTGTCAGATGGAATAATAGCATAAGAAAGCTGTTAGTCTGTTCTGGAATGGCTCCTCTTGTATGCTAAAGCTTTTGTCCCTGATCTTCCTGTACCTACTTCCTGCAGTTTGAAAAACGAAATGCAGATATCTTCATACCTACCACCAGTTAACTACTGAAATCTTTCTCTTATCCTTACACACTTTGCTGGAAATACAGTAACTGCCATCACAGAGAATCGTAACACATCTTAGCTATCATATGCAAACTCTGGGTATTCTTTTGGAAAAAGTGTTTTAAATCATAAAGTTTAATGTAATATTCATCTTCCAAGTATCCCTGAATTTTTTACTGTTCCCAGAAAAAAAGACATTCTGTACATATTTTTTCCAGTGAGAGAACAGAAGAAAATACACAAGATTAGCAAGAAGAATGACCTACACAGGCTCATAAACTTTTGATTTCCACATGTCAAATTAAATAAAGTGCATCTTTCTTCAGCAGATAATTGAATCAAGAATTAACATTCTTTTAAAGCAGTTGTCCATACCATTAATTTCCTTAGGAATGAACTAGTTCCTTGAGGAACATCTCAGGTCAGTTCATTATTCTGACTAACCATATTTTGGATTAGTGGTGTGGAATGCACAGAGAAAAAGAGAGAGGTTAATTTAAAATCTCACTGTGTGAAAGGTGAGGATATTCATAGAATTGTTTAGGTTGGAAAACACCATGTACCTCCAACAGTCACATTCCTCTTGTTTTCTGATTCTGATTTGATTGGAAATCCCAAGAAGTACCGTGAGGAAAACTACAATTCAAAGGTAGCCTATACACACACTTGACACATACATTGATATATGTATCTATGACTGTTTCTGAAAGCAGAGCAATTTTGTACTTCTGTGACTGAAAGAAATAGGCCTTCACCACAACAGACCACATTTTGTAAAAGATATTAAGCAAAACCATTTTCTTACCTGTTGCAGCTCAGCTCCTAGTTTACTGATGATTCTTAGCATCTATCAGTTACTGAAATTCCCATCCTAAAATATTCCAGCAATATAGCTTATAAAAAACATTAAAAAAAATAACAAAGATGAATTCACCAGTCACAGACCAACGAGTTTGTTGTTCTGATTGCATGCAGACACTGAGGGGTTTTCTAAGACACCTGTCTGGGAAACTTATTTTGCATTCTTAGTGCTATAAAAAAACCCAGTATCTTAGATACCACTGTAGTAAACACTGGCATCTATAGAGGAACCAACACTGCCACTGAAAAACAACTGAAACTAATGATGATGCTACAATATGTATACAAAAAGATGAGTCAGCAGTGGCTACAAGAGAACTCAGCTGTGTTTTGTGCTCCTTAGCACTGACTTGCTAGCTCAGTGTTAATGGAAACCTGGTTTCAAAGGATGAACTAATAGAACAAAATGTTAACTCTTGTTTAGTGAGGTTCTGAGTCTAGTGTCATTGCCTAGGTGTAAAGTCTGAGTGAAGATTTTAGTATAGTTTTTTTATATATGCTAGGTTCCAATGACTAGTCAGAACCATGAAGGTGGTGTTGACTCACAGATTGTTACTAGGTCCCTTTTTGTATCCTCTCCAACTGCCTGAAGTTTTGCACATATGAAACATAAAGTAACAGTACCTGGAAAGTAAAAAGCCAAAAGCAGGTATTGTCACTTTCCTAACTTCTGTATTAAAAACACTAATACAGTGGAGTTATTCTATAGTGCATCAAAGACATTATATTCAGTTTGAATAGTTTACACTGCAGAATTTGTCTTTATAAAGGTGTTGGTGTGTCATTTATGTTAATCAACCTGACATATGGCTCTCTTTCGTTGCAATTTATTAAAATGTACTGGAATTATGGCATAATCATGCACTCTGGATGCATTAAAAAAATAAATCAAGATATGAGCCATGGAATTTTCTCATATTAGTGATGTGGCTGTCCACAGTCTAAAATAACCTGGGTAACAACATTGTCATTTCATAAGGCAAAAATTTAGTGTAAATTCTTAAAGTTCAATATTTCAGAATTCTCCAGACAATGGATTTTCAAAGTAATTTTCTCTTTTGTTTATTGTGTAACTGTGTTTCCTCCTTGCAAGGAGAAATATACCCCCTGTATTCACAGGAAAAAGACTTCAACCCATAATCAGTGCATTCTCACTTGTAGTTATTTTTTAAGTTAAACAAGATGCAAGAATATTTATGTTTGTTCTAAAAATGTATTTGGGGAGGTTTCAAAATCCCTTAGCTTTGGTCTAAATTTATTAGATGTCAATTAAAAAACTCTTTGATGACAACAACAACTTTAAGTCATGCCATTAAAAGAAAGAAAAGTTTATGAGTCAGGTCACAAAGAAATGACTGCCTTTAAAATAATTAATTTTTTAAATCATAACTATGTGGATCTTTCTGGTTTGTGCTGTAGATCATTTACCAATCTATCTTCAAGTGTTTTCCCCCATAGTCCTCAGGGCTAGAAAAATTTATTTTAAATGAAAACTGAGATTTCTGCATATTTGTATAAACCAAGAGGTGAGTCATAACAGAAACACACACTGTTATGATTCCCATACCAAAAAGCACAGAATTGCCAACTTTCAAATAGGTTAATACATGTGTCAGAAAAATGGCAGTATTACCAGTGACAGAAAGTAGAAGAATGGATTAAAAATAAACAATACCTCTGAAACACGTAAACAGTCTTCCCATAAATTCCTGTGTTTTGCAAAATTAAATGGAAATTTGGATCAGAAGTGCTATATTACATCTGCCGAAATACACAAAATTCAGGGTAATATTTTATAATTCTATGTGCAGTGCAGTTAAAAACGTGTCAGGTTTGAATGGGAATTCTGCCATCTCGTGGACACGGCTTTTTATACAATACTCTCCATTCTGAAAATTAATGTTAAACATAAAAATGCATAGCTTTTGAAAAGACTCGTTTAAAATACATTTATGCTTTAGCAGCTGTAGGATGACTTGATAAATTTGAAATATTACCTAGTCATACTAATGCCCATCATCTCAGTGAAATTTTGCACAGCATGTTGCCTATAAAGATAATTTTATCCTTCTTGCCTCTTTATTCTACACATTTAGAGGAAATATGTGATTTTCATTTACTGAATACTCACTACTTGAAAGTATTTTACTGCACTTTTCTGTGTGTTCCATGAGACATGCTTGAGTTTTATCTGTATTTGGACACTATATATAATTTGCTAGCATGCAAGATGCAAACTTCCAAGCCTCATTGTCCATGAGAAGAAAGCTCTTTCTTGAGATAAAATAAGACATGAAGTCTATAGCCTATAAGTTCAAACTGCAGTAAAATTGGGGAATTATCATTCAGTGTTCTAATATAGTGCAATATGCTTCAGTACTGCTCCAAGGGAACATACACTCAGAAATAAGTTCTGGAGTAAATATCTAGAATTCAGTCATCACTTTTAGAATAAAGGCTTTTGAACTTGCTCAGCCACACAGAATTTACACATCATGTTCATTCCAGAGAATACTGAAGTTCAGCAGTTTTCCACTCCATCTATCCATTCTCCAAAGCTCCTCTTTCCACCATCTGCTCTCTTAAACACACCCACCCCAATGTAACTACTTTCCAGATACCCCAAGAATTCTTACTCTGGCAGATTTCCTTTTCTATCTCTTTAAGCACCTCTTAGCAGTTCATTTCTACCCATTTCACAGCCCATGTCTTCTCACTCTCACTCTTATGCTTCCTTTTTACATTTCCCCTAGATTCCTAAAATGAAGTGAATGAGTAACTTCAAGTGTGAGGCAGAATAAGGCATGAATTAGTAGGTGACTGAGTCGAATAGGAAAGAGACTGAATGGTGAATGAAATAACACCATGTGTGTGGGTGCTTGTTAGCATGAGGAGAAAAGTAAAGCAAGTGGGTGGATGAGGAATGAACAATTGCAGCTAAGCTGAAGGAAAAAAGCAAAGAACAATTAAGGAGCACTGTGAGGGGGAAAAAAAAAAAAAAAGGACAAAGAAATAAACCTACTCAGAAGGTTTTGATGGAAAACTTGGGAAAGAGAGGGAATTCAAAGTAACAGGAATAAAAGCCTTTAAAACAGAAAAAGCCACCAGACCCAAATGAAAATAACAGCTAAGGGCACATGAACTAGGAAACACTACAGTAATACAAACCAATTAGAAGGTTAAAAAAGGAAACTGGAAGATAAAATACATGTTCACCTCTTTCTGTAGAAGAATTCAGTTTCTACATTAAAAGGCAGGAAAAACTGAAATGGAATGAGGACTTTGTTCAGGAAGGTGAACCCTTTCATTCCTTATCACGTAACTCAGATTTTTACACCCCTTCCCATGAGCTTTTCTATCTACTACCAAATAAACCCTACACTACAGACCAAGTCCACTCTTGGCATATATATTAGTTATTCATTTGACGGTCTGGTCACTTCATGTTCAGCACTGTTCATTTAATTCTCCAAATACCATTTCTTTTAGTCAATTCATTGGTGTTCTTTCCTCCTCATATATCAGGCAAAATAATCAATTTTTCTGTTAGGTAGATTGTGTTCTTGAATCTTTATATTCTTGTTGTTTTCCCTTTGCTTTTAATGCAATTGTTAAAGGAAGAATTTACCCTGTGCTTTAAGCTGACGTGAAAATAAATTGAAAAGAAACCCCAGATAGACTTAATTTAATTTTCCTGTACCTTTATCTGTGAACAGAAACAGCAAACAGTAAAAAACTACCACTTTTTTTTTTTTCCTCACTAAATAGGTATGATCTACTAGATAGATTTTGATGTACATCCACAGAGTCACATTCACATAGAGAAAATCTGGTGACTGCAAATATTTTTCTGCTTTGCTACCCTAGGTTATGACCAATTATCTCGAATAATGGTATCATGATAACAAAGTGGCATAAGCTTCAAAATAGTCTACACAATCCTGCCCATGACCTTTGGGTAATTATTCAATATCTGTGTAGCTACTCTGCCATCATCACTCATGCTAGCTGTGAATAAGCAAATTTAGATATCTTCTGCACATGCTGTAATTACTGGATGCCTAGGACAAGGACACAATTTCCAGGCTTCTTTAAAAACAAAATCCCATTAAGAAAGGCAAAGAATTTAACCAAATTATTATTTCAACTGATTGCTAAGACAAATACTAAAATAACAAGCTTTGATTACAGTACTCCCTAGCTTTCTATAGGTCATGATGGATTTCTTACCAAGTTGACATGTGAATAGACAAGCCATTCAATAAAAACCCTTTACTAGAAGAATGAAGTGGCAGAAATTTCTACCTGTAAACTGGACTCAAAATAAAGAATAAACTAGGAAAGCAAAATTTTGCTTGTTTACATGTTAGTGAAAAGTGATATATAATGTAGCATAGCCATAAAATATTTACTTTGTGGAAATTCAATTTTATAAAGCTAATATTTATAAAACTGTTTCCAAAAGGACTATTAAAAATTCCAAGTGACCTAACATCAGGATTATCTGTAATACATATGCAGAGAAATTCAGAGACTAAATATTATTACCATGTCAGCTTATTAAAGACTAGAATTAGTATTAGTACCAAAACCAAGCTACATTATGAATGCATACTCAACTGGGGCAAAAATGTTGCTATTAAATTGTGCCTTATGAAGTCATGTAGTTGAATAGCCATCTATGAACACCTTCTACTTAAGGACATCATGTCAAGCCTATTATCTGCTAAATGTGCCTATTAGAGTAAATGTATTCACTTACATGCTTTAGATGTTGAAACGGGTTGAAGAACAGATTTCAAAATAACACCAGAGGTACATCAGCCAAACCACTTCAGAAACCTTGTAACATATTTTGAAAGAAAGTGGAGAATCTATGAGCAAAAACATTGAATCTATTAAATAAATCCAGAAATGTTTTCTGAAATAGAAATTATTAACAGAAACAGCAAAAAACCATAATCTCTTTACTAGGATCAGTTTTGCAATAGCAGACTTCTCTCTTCATTATGAAGCATTCATGAGTGTTTAATATCTGTACACTTTGAATCATCTTTGTGGGTAAAAGTGCAACTAGCTATTTATGCAATAGTATCTAATGACAGGACATGTTAGGGAACCAGATCTAATTTATACTGAGTAACCTTGTGCAATACTGTCTGCTTAATATCAAAAACAGAAGCTAAGCCAGAGGTTATTACATGTAATTCATTGAGAAGTGCCATTAGAATTAAGAAACATCAGTTCTTTTCCTGGCTTTGCCACAGAGTCAATCTTTAGGTCTGACAAAATAATATATATATACATGTATGTGTATATCTATATATACAACTGTGTGTGTAGATGTAAATGCATGTGTTTGTGCATACACAAAATGTGACTACAAAGAGTACAAAATATAAACACTGCTCTTCAGAATGTGGAATGCTCTTTTAAAACCCTTTCAAAACAGATCCCAAAGCACAAAATATTTCAAGGAATACAATACACTAGTTACCAGCTACCTGGGGTTTTTTTACCATAGTATCTTATGGAGCATATCAGTGCTTAAAAGTCAGTATAAAATTTGTGCACTGTGTTGTAATGAATGCTGAAAGACCCTTAAAGGAATTAATTTATCCAACTCACAAATATTTCCTGAATACAGAACACGCTTAAGCAACTGGTGAAGAATAGATTGGCTGTGAACTGAAGACAACACAGACAGATTTCCTTAGACCTCTATCTCATAAGCATGAAAGCTAGCACATCTTTTATTTGTTCATACCACAGTTATAGATTTGAACAGCTTTAAGTTGGGATCATTTGCAGCTACTCTTTTACTCCACACAAACACAGTCTGAAAATTCAGTTTCATGTTTTGCAGTTTAAAAAGTATCATATCTATGTGTGGTGTGTTTACAGAAGACAAGCAGAAGTCTGACTGAAATCAAGATTCCGATGCATAGCAGTTTAATGCTTATTTTCAATAAACAAATACTGACACTGATTTCTATCTGAACAGGGGAAAGTTTACCAAATCTGATGCACAAGTAAAAAGGTTTTTTTCCCACTGCACCCATGCCCACCACCAGTTATATTTTTGTTGCTTTTCCTGGAGTCTATAAATAAAACATGACAGGGGCTCTGCTTTGGCAAAGGAAAAATCAGATTTCAAGGACCGGAGATCAATAGAGTGCTATTTTGTAGACAAAATCTGGAATATTAGTCCCAGAAGGCCAATATATGTCTTTAGTCAAAACTCTCAAGTTTTTTTCTTTATACTTAAAACATTTATACATGTACATGGTACTGCCAACTTTAAAAGCATTAAGTATAATGTCTCTCTGTATAGATTAGCAACACGTCAGTGATGCTCTTCAGTGAATTAGTACAGAATGTTTCATGTTCATAGAGCACAAAATTCCATACAAATATTTATTGTCATGCATATCCACAGTATCAAAACAGGAAGTAGCATGATATGCATTAAACTAGTGACCAAGGGAGGAGCACAGAAAAAAAACCCCATGATTTATTCAGTTTTAGTGTACAGAGATAAAACAGAAGATAAGCCAGAATTATAACCCACAAATTCCAGGTGCTAGGTACAAACTCCACCTGTCACACAGAACTTCTGCATGAGAGAAGTCTTGTCTCCAGAACAAGCCTTCTTTCCAGGACAGCACAAGCTAATAAACCTTCTCCATTAATAAGGTGATAAATTCCACTGAGGCATCCAAATATCTCTGACACTGCCAGAGCAAAAGGGTTTCCACAAGACTTAGTCTTACTGCAAAGATTTCCACTGTGAACTCTTCATCACATGGCACTTTGAGAAGGAAAGTGCCATCATACTTGCGTATTACTGTACTAGCTGATTTTGCCTCTAAATGTCTTATCCTTGCTGTATGTTTTCATGTGTCCCCCAGTTAAAGGAAGAAATCAGGAAATTTTAATCTTTGTTGGGGCTGCATAGAACTACTAGAAAATAAATAAAACAATAAAAAGGCATCCATTATTTCAATAAATAGGTGGTTTAAAGCATTCTTAGCATCTCAAAATTTTCAGTTGCTGATCACTATGACAGTGCCTCTATTCTAGTTAGAGAATACAGGTGAAGGAGCACAGGGCTAAATGGGTAGGAAGGGTTAGTAATAAGCTTGAAAAACAGCCTTTGATCTCTATAAAATATGTGTTCACTCCCTATCCAGATCCTTACTTACTTCAAGTTTGCTATTACAATGTGAAAGGAGAGCATCTTAAGTGAATTCCGTGATCAACCAGAAAATTAAAATTAAAACCAAATATTATTTCACCGAGATACCAACTATGTTTTGTTGATCTCAGTAAAGATTTCATCCAGGGACTCTCCCCCTAGCACTGATATACCAGGTGTTTTATCCGTTGCCACTGCTATGTGAGGCATTAATGTGTGGCAATACAAAAGAATGACTGGAACTGTGGACATGTATCTTTAGGCTTTGATTTGAATAAAGTGCATTGACAATGAAGAGAGCTGTCTCATATTTATTCTATTATTGACATTGTGATGTTGCAGTTCTGTGGGCCTTTTTAGTATGTACAGATGGGTCAAGCCTTATTGCTCTCTACAGCTACCTGAAAAGAGGTTGTAGTGAGGTGGGTGTCAGTCTCTTCTCCTAAGTAACAAGCAATAGGACAAGAGGAACTGAAGTTGCACCAGGGGAAGTATAAATCAGATATTAAGAAAAAAAAAATCTTTACCAAAAGGGTTAACAAGCACTGGAACAGGCTACCAAGGGAAGTAGTTGAGTCATTGCTCCTGGAGGTATTTAAGACATGTCAATGTGCCGCTTAGAGACAT
Organism: Todiramphus chloris collaris; assembly: GCA_025345505.1. Lineage (NCBI taxonomy): Eukaryota > Metazoa > Chordata > Aves > Coraciiformes > Alcedinidae > Todiramphus > Todiramphus chloris. Next base: position 26,586,330 of record JANVCC010000035.1, read on the forward strand.
ACTTCTTGCGGCGGACTTGGCAGTGTTAGGTTTAGGGTTGGGCTCAATGATCTTCTTAAGGGTCTTTTCCAATTTAAATGATTCTGTAATTCTGTGATTCTGAACAAATGCAAGAAATGATGGGCAAAGAAACTAAATTGTAAGAGTACCTGGGGATTTTTACCATTATGGATAATGTGCACAGTTCTTGTATCATTAAGACACATGTTCTAATATGAGAAGTCCCATCATGATCTGAATGAAAGCTAAATGACTAGGGCAACTGGACCTCAGGGCTTGCCCAGATGACACACTGCTAAACACACAGTGTTAAAGTTCACATCATAGCCAGTACTACTAAGCAGCAAGGCAAGGGTTATGCCACCATTTAATGCATGAGATTCTGGTTTGAACTAGGCAAAGAAAAAGATTCTCTCAAAAATGCTGTATAACCTTGTCAATATCTGTGGAAGTACATTGTGAAAACAAAAGTTTCTTTTCCTCATTCTCATGCCCGATTGACCTATCATTCTCTGTAGTATATTCCTTGTTTTTATATTTCTGCATATTAACTAAGCTGAGTAGAAGCCTTGTCCATTTTATTCAGTTACTGACCCAGCCTTTTGTCATGAGTTCTACTTGCATTATTTATTATAATTAACTGTTACACTTCATTGACTATTGAGAAATTTGTTCCAAGGACATGCATAATCCTTGAAATTCATATATCTTGATATTACAAGGATCATAAACCTTAAATTAGGAAAGAATGGACTAATGCACATAAATTGCTCACATGTACTTTAGGAAAAGCATTAATTGTCTGTGCCAGGGTGATGGTGTATTTCTGATATCTGTCTATTTGCCACTGATGCCCTTGCTCTTAGCATAAATTAAACAGAACCGTTTATTCCCATAGTTGTTATAATTATGAACAAGACCATGCAAGAAATCATTTCATCATATTTATTACTCAAAAATTAGAGACCTTGGTCAAGAAGGCTAGGTACAGCAATGAGTCTAAAGAAGCTCCTACTCTTAAGGCAGGAAATCCCTTTTTTTAGTCTTCCCTTAGTGAAATATTTTGAGTAATATTAGTTCTGCTCCACTGTTCTATTACTATACACTCATAAAACCTTTTCAGATTCACCAGAAAATACAGAAATACAGTAGTCTTTGGTTTTAAATTTTTCCATTTAGTATTTGTAGGCTTAGACAAGTTGTGTTGCTTACAGTGTGCAAGAAACAGAACAGGAGACACAATGCTGCTGAAACTATTTAAAGCTATATGTGTTTATGGATGGGCTTCATCTGAGCCTTCAGCTGCCTGCTAGCTTCCTTGAGGATTTGCATCTGAGAAGCTAGCTGTAGCTGCAGAAAATGCACAGATCTTACAGATGCGATAGTGAAGGATCGAAACAAGACAGATTATTTTTGTCAACTCACTTTTAAACTTTCCTGTCCAAGATTATGTTAACTCAGCTTTTCAAGTAGGATATTCCTAGGCTCCAACCCTACTAGGCAGAGTGTTACATTTTTATTATTTTTTTTTCTTTAGAAAACCAATTTCTCCATAGTCTCTGAATCCAGTTCAAAAGATGTGAGGCAGAAATGCTGAGAAAAGTAAAAAGTAAAGTACTTTTCCCAATACTGTGCTAGACATTAAAGTATCCAAGAGACATACAGGTCGATTTCAAATAGTGTTATATGTCAGTGGAGCTCTTATTGTAATATTAACTAGGCATAATGATTTTTATAATTTTTTTACTTCTACTTAGAAGAAACAATTTTTGAAAAAAATCATTATAGCTGCTCATCGATTTCATTAAATTTACAAGCTCAGTTTTCCTATGAAAAGCTAATCGATTAAACAATTTACAAAGCTATGTCCTCAAGAACTCTTCTCCAAATTAAAGAGGGATCTGAGCTAATCACACCACATCCTTCAAATAAATCCAGCTATATAAGTAAGTCTAGCAGTGTCCCTTGGATGTTAGAAAACTAATAATTTCTTCCAACAAGACACAGCAGAGGTCTGTGTGTTAATGGGCCACCTACAACTGCCTGCTGCAGTTCCCATACAGTTTGTTACCTAAGGACTATCTCTATTGAAAAGATCCTAATTGGTCTCAACTGACAGGGCTTGGGAAGTTCACCAGGACTTGTATTAAATCCATCTCCTAAGTGGACAGACTGAAGCAGCCTTCATTCCATCCCAAGTGGGATAAGATACCTCCAGGGTACCTTGACTAGCTCAGGTATCAGAGGCAGAGTGGCATCATTCCTGCAGCTTTCTGCCAGAGCTAATCTGGTAGAATTTGTTCATTCCTTACTGTGTTAATCCATATATTATTCAGTATTTTCCTGAAAGCACACCCCCCCTCCCCTTTTTTTCCTGTAAGTGCATACAGGTGAAAAGGATCATTCCAGTCCATCCCACCCCCCCCCCCCCCCCCCCCCCCCCCCCCCCCCCAAAAAAAAAAAAAAAAACAGTCTTTTCCTATATTTCAGTATTTATTTCCTCCTTGAAAAACATTTGTCTGGGCAAAAGGAAAGATATTTTTGCAATACTGATTTTAATTCACTGTTCTGTCTTGTTCACTCATATACACACAGTACTTTGACTTACTGTCCTCTGACAGCAGAGATCAACAGACTCTTCACATCTTAAAAATCAGCTAACACTTCTGTGAGTAGGGGATTGATTCTGCTCTCAGTTGTGCTGTTGTCAGTCTGGAATAATTGAAATCAAAACAATGAATTTATATTGTTGCTAGATCACAATCCAGTGAGGGTGCATAAAAAGGTCTCAAAAGTTACTGCTTTTCACTTTTTCACACAGTAATTTTAAGAATTTATATTTTTTACCAGCAATTGAGTTTCATCAACTTTTTTTTTTTTTGGAGTTCATACACCAGGAGATTGTGTCTTTCAACAAAGCAAAGAGCTTCAGCAGAATAATCTCACCTCTCTTCCAACACAAGCATATGTAAGAATATATGACATTTCTACACATATACAGATATGTCTACCTGTTATGTGTCTGTGGACACAGACACATAACACACATATGCACATTTATAAGCATACATCCATAATATATAAGCATCCCCCTATAAATATCTGACATAGAAGACAAAGAATATATAGCAAATATGTTTGCTCTGCTCTTCTCTATTTCCTTCCATCTTTTGAATACTCCTCTTCTGGACCTCCATGCAGAGTTTAAGAGCTTCTTTGTACACAGGACTTTTCTCCTTCACTATTTACAAGAGAGTATTTTTATGTTTAAACAAATCTTTTTCCTAAACTTCCATATAAATATATATATATTTATTCCATATATATATATTTTAATAAATAATTTCCTAAAAAGAGATTGCTGGAAAACATCCAATCATTCAATTTTAAATCAGAAATCTGTAAGTGCAAAATTCTTGTTCTAGACATTCCAAACAAAGATAGGCTCATGAGTCAAAAAGGGAGGAGACATGCTGTCTGGTTAGCTAAGCATCGAAAAAATAGACTTCAAGTTATCTCAACGAGGTAAGTTCCTTAGCCTATTAAGTGTCTTCTTAATATCGAACCATCTCATTTTTACTTACAACTTTACTTATAACTCTTATTCATCACTACTAATTACAAAAAGCCCCAACATTCTGGCAACACCTCAAGTTTCCACCATGTCCTACATTTTTGTCTCAAACAATTGGCTTTGGAGCTGTGCAAGATAAAGAAGGAGAAGTTGTTAATCACTTTACTCCAAAAGGGCCAATGTTTGGCTACTCAAATCTGGAAATTCTGCCTTCCCAATCTTGTCTTCCAATACGAATAATAAGGTAAAATGCAATGTGTAAAGGACATGTACTATTTTTTTTTCCTGATACTCAGTTTCTGTTCATCTGCCCAAAAGTCAATGAGTAGAACATGTGAGATTTAAAGATGTTTCCATGGGGCACCCATCTGTTTTATGTTTTATTCTTTTCAGAATACAATATTATATTTCAGCTTTATGTGCATTAGTTCAGATTTATAACATTTTATGTAACTGTGGCCCATCATGATGAATATCACAGATGATGATAGGCTCGTTAAGCACATCTCATTTTAGTCAAACTGCAAGTGGCATTTTGTTTATATGGTTCATTTCGCCAACAAATTAGATTTCAAATTGATTGCTTTCTGAAATGACTTTGTTCATCAATTTCTAGACTAGGCAATTAAAAAGACTATACTAGTAATTAATAAGCTTCTGTATCAACAATGTTTTTAAACTGCTTGGCAGTAGTAGTGAAGTTTAAGGGAGTTCAGATGTTAATTTTCAGGGTCCATCAGAGCTGCCCAGAATTTAATAAAAGAATACCTCACAGAGTAACTTTTTCATAGTGTAAAATTAAAAACCTAATACTTTTTGCTGACATAAGACCCTCTTTTCTTCATAGCCTTAGGTAGAGCATAAAAAAAAGACATTACACCTAGTTTGTGAAATATTCAAATAAGAAACTCAATGTTAATTTTTTCAGTCACATGTGAGAAGATTGACGGGACTTAGATTTAAATTTTGAATTACCAGAGACTTGGTGAATCACTTTGGTCAAAATCCTAGGATTTGTTTAAATATCAAAAGCTAATTCAGAAGAACTAATTCAAATCAAACAATCTTGTGCAGAGTGCCTCAGTGAAGTTAACACTCTGCTTCTGATCCCTACAAAGCCTCTCTGCAAAGGAGTCTTTGTATCTTGCAAAGCACGATAAAAGAACTTACCCAAAACCAGATATAAACCTCATGTTAGACTGAATTTTAAATTATGTTTCTGTGCTTTAATGTTAAATAAGGAAAACAGCATTTCATACCTTACAGGATTGGAGTAAGGAAAGTAAACAGTTGTGATGCTATCAGGAACCATACCAGTGTGCTCTATCTAAATAATGTAAAATTCATGTTAAGTCTTCTAAGGTCAGGGTTTCCCAGAATCACAGAATGTTAAGGGTTGGAAGGGACCTCAAAATATCATCTATAGTCTAACCCCCCTGCCAGAGCAGGACCACCTAGAGCAGGTCACATAGGAACATGTCCAGGTGGGTTTACTGGTTTTGTCTGAGACAAAGTTAATTTTCTTCACAGTAGCTTGTATAGTGCTATGCTTTGAATTTGTGACCAAAACAGTGTCAATAATACATACATATTTTAGTTATTGGTGAGCAGGTCTTAGACAGAGTCAAGGCCTTTTCTGCTTCTCACACCACCAGCAAGTAGGCTGGGGTTGCATGAAGGATTGGGAGGGGACACAGATGGGACAGCTGACCCCAGCTGACCAAAGGGATATTCCATACCATATGAAGTTATACTCAGCATATAAAGCTGAGGAAAGAAGAAAGAAGAGGACACATTCAGAGTGATAGCATTTGTCTTCCCAAGTAACCGTTACATGTGCTGGAGACCTGCTTTCCATGGGATGGATGAACATCTGCCTGTCAATGGGAATAGTGAATGAATTCCTTTACTTTGGTTGCTTGTGTATGAAGCTTTTTACCTGATGTGCCTCAAGGTCTCAAAAGAGTCTTTATGGTAGTCTCCACGTGTAAGACTATCTCCCACTCCTTCCTGTCTGCTGACCAATATCAATTCTCCATTGTGGGACCACGTGGACTGTCTTGAAGAAAGTTTCTAGGACAGGTATTCCACTGCATGAAACATGTCAGTTCAGAATGAGTTATACCAGATTTCTCTCCAAATGCCCAAATGTTTTCTAAACTAAAATTTTGAAGGGCTATTATCCTAGGACATGAGAGAGTCTTTGGGATTTGGAATAAAAATTCAGAAGGAAAATGTAGAGCATCAATTTTCTCACCACTTAACAGAAGAGCAAATATTAATCATCAGGTTTTGCTAAAAATGAATGTAAACTTTCATGTCCTTGCAAGCTCTGAATATCAGCTGTGACAGCAAACAATTAAGCTGGCTCACTGTGTGCATCTCTGAATAACTAAAATCCCAGAATATGGAGAAGAGCCAACACCCAATGAAAATGGGCATAAAATTAAAAAAAAAAAAAAAAAACCAAAAACTGTAAAGATTGAAAAGGCCTGAGGTGAGCAATGAAGTGACGGAGTAAACCAGGAATAACCCTAGCCTAATACACACTAAAACAAGTAATAAAGAAGCCAAAAAATGAAAGCCTCAGAGGTCCAGAAACTGCAAGGAGTAAAGACAATGGAAATGCACACACTTGTATCTCTGGTGCTTTTGAAAGGGTTTAAACCTGAACATTGAAGATTATATTTGCAGTAACACTGTCAAAATCTGCTTAAAAGGAATGATTTATTATATCAAATACTATTAAACTTAGCCTATCATATCCCACTCTGTCTCTGGACCAGAATTTTCCATTGTGTACAACAACAACAGAATGGCAAGTACACTGGAATTATTTGCTCACATTAAGATACCAGGCAGCTCAAGCCCCTTTTACAGCTGCTATTCCAGGAGAAGAAATGTAATTTTTCCGACCATTGTTCTGACTTCTATAGTTCCCAGTTTCATTGAAAAAGTCAGTCACAGTATGCATTAATGTAACTACCTGAAATATCTACCTTGCATTCAACTTTGGCTTTTTTTCTGGGAAGCATGTTTTGAATCCTTCCTAAATAATTAATCAAAAGTTAATTGATGGATTTCTCACCAATAACCTCCCTTAAATTCTGTTGCAGGCTTGACCTTCAAGGAGATTTGCACTTCATACTAGATATTCTCTCTACAGTAATAAGCTATAATAAACTACATCGTCTTTGTTAGCCATAGAAATGATCCCCGATGTTTTATGTATGAAACACTACAGACCAACATGAGAAGCCAAGATTCATTATTACCATCATGCAAAAATTATTACAGTTTCTTCAATCTTACTTAAAAGGGCAATTTCTGCTTAAAAACAAAATCCTTTCTCCTCATTAGTAATGACATTTCAGGTTTATACAAACTAAAATCATGACTATTACAGCAAGTATTACCAAAAACTATATTCCACTTGGCCTTAATCACTTGGGTCATGTGGAAGACATAAACCAGATTATGAAATAAAACGAGTTCAGTTTTTGCTTAGATGAGAATGTATTTCCTACATCAGAAAAGTTTATTTTACATGCTGTATTAGATATTTAAATAGTCTCAGTGCATATACTGTAATGAATCCACATATAATACACTGAGGAATTAAAGGCTCAGAGTACTGGAATTAAAGGTTCCATTATTTTTCAGGTAATTTATTTTGCATCAATGTATTGTAAGATTGAGGACAGATGCTTTGGCCCTTTGCCTCAACACTGCAGACGTTTCACCTTGTTTAAGTGAGTACTTCCTATAAATCCAACAAGTCCCAGTGGTATAGTTAAACATGCACATAATATCACCGGATCAGGGCCCTCATCTTGATTTGCTGTGCTCACTGGATGCATTTTTTTTTTCCTGTTGCTGTCAAACTCTTTGTTTGTTAATCATCTTTCCAGATGATTACTCCAGCTTTCCAAGTTCATCTCTGTGTGGGGCCACATATACACCTAGCAGATGACTCCTAACTATTTCTGCCTCATTTCGTGAGCTTGATGTTTCAATGCATACAATACATACCTGGAATTCACTTCTCCTGAAACCCTCAAGGTATTTCCTCCTGATCTCACCTTGTTTGATTGCTTGTAGTTCTATACAAAATATAGACTAGGACTTTATTCTGGTAATATTTTATTTGGAAAGAGAGATTTCAATGACTACATTAAGAAGGTCTTCAGCAGATTTTAGACACATTGATATCACTGTTATCTTCTTTTCAAAGTCCTTTTAATGACCCTCAGGAATTATTACATTGGTTTGTTTGGACATGTGGGGAATCTGGGGGGTAGGAAATAAAAAGCAATAGAAGAGTTGTATGCTATTTCTAATCCAACTCCCTCATACATATAGTGCTTTCCTTCTTTTAGCTGGCATTTCCATGCTTGATAGGTTTTCTAGCCCTTTCTGAGGACAATATTGCTGCAAATAACAGAGATACATTTTTTATATCCTGTCTGTGCACTATAAGAATTTTGTACATCATTTCATTGTTACAAAGACTCAACAAGGTCAATGTATTTTTCTTGAAGTTAAGAAACAGATTTTTTTTCAACATTTTATGGTTACGTAGTGTTTGCTGCAGAGTAGTCCAATTGTCAGTAGGAAACTCAGATTTCATTTTTATTGCACTGCATTAGCATTAAAGTCGCATTTTTTTCATTTAGTAAATGAGTAAGAAAGAACTAAATTTGTTTTAATATTGGCAATGTCTGCAGTATTTCTGGATAGGTAAATCAGCCACTATATGCCATTCTTAGATCCTATATTAATCTGAGGCCATGAATATTTAGAAACATTTGATTTTCAAAATAGCTCTGCTCAAAAACATAATGTGCCCTGACCATATTCAAATAGAATTATTTCCTTTTTTTAATCACTGAATTCCAACCAACTGTGTGGTGGCTCACGGCTATATTTTGCCCAAGATTAATGCATTTCATCTATAAATTGTAATATTCCTGTTACATCAACTTGCAAATGCTACACTTGAGGCTTACTCAGATAAAATTAATAAGTCACTTGCAGGAAAATCATTAGTTACAAGTACCCTCTATTCAAACTGGTTTGGCCCTAGAAAGGTTTGCAGGTGTGGAAAGTAAATATTGGTCAGCAGGGTCTGTCTGACCATTTTTGTGCTTTTAGACCACATGATCATAATGAAATGAAATTCATAGAGTATCCATGTGACAGTCTTGATTAAAGGGGAGCCATTTAGAAGACAAAAGGGAACCTGCTAATCTTTTTATAGCTTTTCCAACAACAGAAAAGAATATACAAAGAATCAACTTAGACTGTAGGTTTGTCCTGAAAGTTATTGTCAACTAAAAGCAGTTTTGTTTCTGTATTTTTCCAAATACAAACACAAACACACCCAGAATCTATCAAACAAATACTCTGGTTCTGAGCTTTCATGTCATATAATGTGTTGGATGCTCAGATCTGGAGAATTAATATTGCCTCAGAATAAGAAACAATATCCCAAGATTACCAGAGCCAGTCAACAAAACAAAACAAGCAAAGAAACAAACAGACAAAAACAACAAAACCACAAAACAACAAATCACTCGGTATTTAAAATTAAGTTGTTGGGGTTTTTTTATTGCACTGAAGTAGTGGTCTGATTTTCAAAAAAGCTGAAGAATATGTACTGTTTTTTCATTATACAAAAATTATAGATTCTATTAAACAGATTAAGTATATCTTTAGATTAGTATCAAATCCCTTAAAGTTACAGTGACATATCAAAATCTTCCCCAGACACATACAGTTAAGTTTATAGATGCTTTAAAGATATAAGTCTGCCTATACTCTAGACAACATAAGAGATACTGAATATGAGAGCTCAATTCTGTTCAGAAACTTGGTTTGGTAGGTATATAGTATATATAAGCTGGAACACTTTAATAATGAAAACAAAAGCATCAGGATTCTGACTGAAACAAAGCTGATAGATTGCAGAAGTAAGCATCCTAGTGATTTATTCATCATGCAACACTAATATTCCACGAAGGAACAAATTAGCATTCTTAAGCTGTTCCTCCCCAGTGAATACTAAATACAAGGCTTAGGATTTATTGATTGCAACCATTCCACCGGATAAGTATGCTTTGCAGTGTGCCCAGCAGTCTTAAGTTTTGATTGATCTAGTCTGGGGGACATATTGAAACATGCTGTATGTTTCCCTTTGGCTAAGCACCTAACTTGCATTTTCTATTTGTATTTGGAACGTCACCTAAGTGTGGAAAGTCCTTGCTTCACAGTCTGCACAGAGCCAAAATCAGCACTTTCTGAAAATAAACACAATTCTTTTATTTCCACTCAAATTTGCAAAGTTTCTGTTCTCTGGCAGCAACCAGCTTTGGTCTTGTAGGAAAAGGTATATTGGAAGCGTATGTTGAAGCTAGGCAAATTCAAATAAAGTGTTTCTTTTCTCAAAGTCTCAGTGGTATTTATCCTTTGGAAAGTCTTAGATAGGAAAGTGGTAGTTTATCACCTGAAAGCATTTCCTCATGATTAAACAGATAAGTGATCTCAAAAACAGAGTTTGAATTTGATGTTTATTAGGAGACTTTCTATCATCCGTGTACGGCCAGATTGAGGTGGAGTTACTGTAAGAGTCCCTTTGGCTCTAGGTTTACAACAGCATGAAGAATGTCTCCAAGAAATGTGGACTTTCAACAGTGACCATGGTCAAAATTTCAGATTCTCTCATTTCCCCTTCTTTCAGTGACTCCTAACTCACAGAGGACAATGTAGTTTAAGAACCTTAAGAATGTACAAACAGGTCTTAAACATTTTGTTTATTCAGAGCCTGAAAGAACTACTAACTAGCTAAGGCAAGAATTGTCCTATCCCACATCACACTTAACAAAGCAAGATTTTGTGGTCATTGGTCAAGGCATATGTGATGCATTCAAGACTCTTTTATGTATTTTAAACCTACACACAGAGATAAGCCAATTTTTTAGAAAGTACCTACACTGCAATCTTTTCCTCATTGCATTTACAGTAATTTTTTTTATTAATATGGTAGGTAACACCATGGTGCAAACACATCTTGTGGGTGCTTGACAGATTGACACAATGTTGTTATTACTCATATTTATAGATTTATTATAGTATTGTCTACTTATTACATTTAGAAAAGTTCAGGTTCTGAACTTGAAATTATATGGGGTCAGTTTTTATTCTTGATGCTCCTACTTGACAAAGAATTGCTTTCAAGGATGACTTTCCCAGCTCACAAAAACAAACAAATGAAATATTTTTTACTTATAAAATACCAAAATGTAACTCATTCTCTAAAGTTTGAAGTACTTGGCTTATAACTGTGATGATGCTGTTGAGCAAATGTTATAAAGTGATTTCTACAAGACATAAATATGGTTATTGTAGGAGTCTTGGTCTAGAGGTTGCACAAATATTAAGGAGAATACCTTGAACAAGGAGGGAAAACAGTTTTAGAAAAAACTGCTGGCATTGAAGGAAGAGGAATGTGCCCCATGTAGAAAGAGATATGGAGGGAAGTAAGCAAAAAAACCTATGACAGTGACTGGATGGCACTAAATCCTGAGTACCCTCATGAGACAGGACAACAAAGGGTTCAGGCCCAGTCAACATGGGCTTCCAAAAGACAGGTCCTGGCTGATGTACCTGATCTTCTGTGACAAGGTCGCCCACTTAGTGGATGAGGGAAAGGCTGTAGATGTTGTCTCCCTGGACTTCTGTAAAGCTTTTGACACTGTTTCTCTCAGCATATTCCTGGAGAAACTGGCTGCTTATGTCTTAGATGGGCATACTCTTCTCTAGGTGAAAAACTGTCGGGATGGCTGGACCCAAAGAGTGTTGGTGAATGGAGTTAATTCTGGTTGGCAGCTGGTCACAAGTGTTCCCCAGGGCTGAGTATTGTGGCTGTGCTGCTTAATATCTTTATGAATGATCTGGATGAGGGGAATCAAGGGCACTCTCAGTAAATTTGAGAATGATACAAAGTTGTGTGGGAGCATAGATATGCTTGAGGATAGGAAGGGTCTTCAGAGGGACCTGGACAGGCTGGATCAATGGGCAAAGGACAATTGTATGAGGTTCAACACGGCCACGTGCTGGGTCCTGCCTTTGGGTCACATCAACCCCATGCAATGCTACAGGCTTGGGGAAGAGTAGCTGGAAAGTTGCCTGGCAGAAAAAGACCTGGGGGGGTGTTGGTTGACAACCAGCTGAATATGAGCCAGCAGTATGACCAGGTGGCCAAGAAAGTAAACAGTATCCTGACTGGTATCAGAAATAGTATGACCATCAGGACTAGGGAAGTGATTGTCCCCCTGTATTTGGCACTGGTGAGGTCACACTTTGAATACTGGATTCAGTTTTGGGCCCCTCACTACAAGATCATGCTGGTGTGTGTCCAAAGAACAGCAATGAAGATGGTGAAGGGTGTAGAACATAAGTCTTATGAGGAGCAACTGAGGGAACTGGGGTTGTTTAGCCTGGAAGAAAGGAAGCTCAGGGGACACCTTATCACTCTTTACCACTACCTGAAAGGTGGTTGTAGCAAGTTGAGAGTTGGTCTCTTCTCTCAGGTAACAAGCTATAGAACGAGAGGAAATGGCCTCAAGTTGCACCAGAGGAGGTTTAGGTTGGATTTTAGGAAAAATTTCTTCCCCAAAGGTTTGTTTAGCACTGGAACAAGCTGACCAGGGAGGTGATGGAGTCACCCTCCCTGGAGGTATTTAAAAGACTTGTAGATGAGGACATGGTTTAGTGGTGGGTGTTAGGTTAATGGTTGAACTCAATGTTCTTAAAAGTCTTTTCCAACTGAAATGGTCCTATGATACTATGATTCCAACTGAACTGTATTGTGAGCCCTTACCCCTTCCCATAAGATCAGAATAGCTCAATGTATATTATAAAAAAGTCATCTACATTGAAAGATACCTAATTTGCATCATTGATTTCTATAATAATAGAGACCAATCAGTTGCAAACATGTTTCTGATCTTCTCAAGCTTTTCTTGTTTTATTTTTTTCCCGTAAGTCCACTGTGTCTTTTATTCAACCTCTTTCCATAGTATTTATTGCCAGACACCCCAAAGTCATAAAAAGTGTTTTTACAACAAATGAAAAGTTTGCCTTTCACTGAAATGTAATTGCATTCACAAATCAGCTTTGGGAGTGAAAAACTACATGGAGAAATTGAAGAGAGTAAACTTGTCATGTTCAAAATTTACCACACTGGTGGACTGTTCTCTAACAGCAAAAGACCATGAACACTGCAGTGAACAACAAACAGGCTCAGTGCTCACGCAAGTGTTTTTTACTAAACCACAAATTATTCTACAGAGACTAGGTTTCCTGAAGAAGCTTTTTATCCAAACATTTCCTTGGTCCAATCTATTGTAATGTCTTTAATCTAACTTCTTTGTCATCTATGAGAAAAGCAGAACATTAATCAAGTCTCCTTTTATTTTTCTCTGCAATTCTGTGAAGCTTGCTTTTGCTCTCTTACATACCATTGTAAATCAGAAGCAAATTTACTGAATTAGGTGGAATCCACTGGAACAAACTAGTATAAGTAAGTTCTTTATACTTTCATTCATTGTTCCTTCTTTCTTCCCTTTCCTGCCCCTCATCATTATTTTAGCACAGAGGTAGCTAAGGTCAGTATATTTTGCTTTCTGCCTTGATCATGGTTACATCTTTGCTATATTTATAGTGAATAAGGCAACAGATCAAAGAACTCTAAATCAGCTGCAGAAATAGCTAAAGCTTGCTTAAAAAACAACTGAGAAACACTTTGCACACACCATTTGACCTAACCTCGTCTCTGTCCTCATGATGGATGAAGAAATGCAGCTTTCTGTCTGAACAACAAAAGTAGTGGGAAACATTTACCATCTCAAAGTATAATGGTAGATGGAGTACCATGTTCATTTATGAAACCTCAGACTTTCCAAAAAATTCTCTTTCAACCACACACCAAACATGGAAATTCTCAACTTGAAAAAAACCATTGTTTTCCTAAGAAAATAAAGATGACAACTGAAAATTGCTGTTTCTTTTTACTAGAACCACTGCCACAAATCCAAAATATCTGAAGCACTTCTAGGTAATAATGCTTTAAGGTCATTTCATGTCTCAAGAGATGCTTTTATCCACACAAATAAGAAAATGAAACAAGCATTCCCAGGGAAATGTTTCCCTGACATTTTGAACACAGTGAAATGAGTACACAGGGCAAATGGTGGAGTCAGATCACAGCAAGTCCATACACAGCATACCAGTAAAACTAATTAGGCGATGCAGGCTAAGCTATCATTTCTTTTTTAATCCTGAATTACTATTTAAAGCAGTTACTAATAGAAAGGGGAAAATCACCCATTAGCTAGCTTCCATTCCTGACGTAGTACTCTCACATCTAAATTTGATTGATGTGACATTCAGGTACTTCAGAAACTAACCCCTCATGTACTGTCATTAAGTCAAAACACAAGAGTCTTCCAAGCGCCTCGAGTCTACTGAAAACACACAATAAAGTTTCCTGTGGAGTATTCTTGCCTTTCAGGAATAATTCTCATCAGGATATGCTCACGGGATATGATTAGCATCATACATAGATATTCTTCTCAAATCCTACTAATTCTGCTACAAAATATAACAATGCAAGGATGAGACAACAGCCTGAAACATGGATTTCCCTTATTTTTCCAATTAACATGACTTCATATATTGAAGAAATATCTGCTCCAGAGTATAATATTCATAGTCTGTGAACAGTTTCTAGATGTTCCAACTGGTCATATTCAAGTACCTTTGCTGTTTAAAGTAGGGAGTTAACATTGCTAGAGCTATATCATCCAGTAGGGAAATCAAATACTTTCTCTTATGGTGATAGCAGTTCGCACTTTTCATATGTATAGTTGCAATTCAGTGATTAAAGAGGGATTATTATTTCTGTATGTTTCATTACACAAGTTAAGCACACAGAAAAGTAAGCTGAGAGTACCTCCAGTGATCTTGGATTCACTGTGCACAGGAACTTCATGATTAGTATAACTCCTGGCTTTTGTTAGCATTTATGATGCTTTTCTTGCCAGCAAAATCACACTGATGGAAATCTACCATACGTCTTTGCCTTGGGATCTGGAAAACAAGTTTAGGGAGTTTCCAAATACAATTCAAAGGGACTTAAAGTCTGCTTGCTTAGTATCTGACTATAATCATGCAGTTAGACTTCTCAATCAATTTGCAGCTTCAACTAAAACATTACAGAGACAAACAGTTTCCATTTCCTATCTAGTTTACTTGTGTTATGTGCAATGTTTTATGTCAAGAGAGCAGCTATCTGATGATAGAATTTTTTTTTTTTTTCTCTTTTTTGTAAGAATCACTACAATACACCTGGATATGATATAAGACAAAAATGTAGAAAAAAAACAATGGCTCAAAATGAAAACTAACCCTTCTCTCTAATTTATAATACAAAGTCTGTAACGAAGAAAAGAATTCTAAATCTTACCTGCAGGCCTGGCGTCTTATCTTGTTGTGACAGAGCACCCAAACTGAGTTAATTATAGTTTGTTTGGTTTTGCCTACTGGAGAGGAAATGCTGTCAGGCATGTCCTAATTCCCTGATAGATTCCGATACTCAGTTTCAGCTCTACTTGCATTTGTGCCTGTGCAAAAGTATACTTATTTTGTGTGGAAGATCAGCATGATTGTGACGCATGATAGACCTGCACATCATGAAAATAAGTGTAAATACCGTGAGTAAAAATGCCTAAATCACACTGCTGCTGTCAAAAATGTAGAGGAACAAGACTGCATTTCATGACAGTCAAATGCTTAAAATCTAGGCCCTCCTTACAGAGGTAAGATTCTTGTTTGGTTTTCTGTTATCATTTCAGCATCTGGAATGGGAGGAAATAACAGGAGGTAAAGTTCAGGATTCTTTTCTCTTTATCCTCTTCTAACATTACTCCATCATTCTAGGTCTAAATTCACATTAACAATTAACACTGGCCTGCTCCATTAGGAAAAATGTCATGGCAGAATTTGTACTCAAATGACAACATTTATACAAGAGGACTCTCTAATCTGCCAAACACGAAAATCATTTCAATAATGAGTAGTTTAAGTCAATAGATTTCAAAATTTAATTGAAATTCTGTTCTAGATCCTGGAAAAGATTATTGACTGTAACATATTTGGCATAGGTGAAGACTTTCAGCCAAACTTGGGCTATTTTCTGAAAAATACAAGGAAATAAGAAAAATATTCTCATTTGTTGAACATTGTTGGTCTAGATGCAATCAATGACTGGAATTTTACAGCCTGGTATGTAACAAGACAGACTGGACACCTAAAATAACCCTAAAGCATTCAGAAATTATATAGATTCGTACTGCCTCACCTCTTCTGTCCACCACTCCTTCATGTACCCATTCACTAGCTAAAGAGAGCACAGTATATACAGGAGTGTTAGAAAATTAAGAAAGCACACTAAAATCTTAATTTCCATTAGACAGAGCATAATTTGGCAGTGTATTCTTAATTTTAAGCACCTGGGTACTATTTAAAACAGAAATATTAATGAAGCAACCAGGCTTCCATCCTCACCCCGTAATAACTGTTTGTCTGTGCCATAAATTTTCTCTGAAAGGAGCTGCAGTATTCTTTTACCAAAACATACTGAATTTCAGCTTTTTCCAGAACATCAATTAATTTTTGTATTGGTTTCTTTCTTTAAGGACATATAGATATTGTTTTCCTTTCTATAATGAGCTATAGATATTGAGTGAAACAATCGAATGACTATAAGGGATTATAAAAAAAATTAATTCCTCAATTTTCTCTTGTTGACATTTTGCAGTGAGGATGAATGCTACATTGCATAAGCATCAGTCTGCCTTCAGTGTGTCAAAAGTTCTAGAGATATCTTCCGGTTTGTGTGTCTGAAGAGTGTAACTGCGTTCCCCTTTTCTGAATGTGCATTTTCTCATTCTTTCAATTCTTAAAAAAGTTACATTTATGTGTGAGATCACTTCCTTTTCTCTCTCCTATAGTAGGATCTGGATCTACGATATCACCCTTGTGGCATTACACTGGAATTTTCCAGGTCTCTGATAAAACATTTTTCGTGACAGGCCAGTGCTTTTGTCAGCAGTCCATCAGAACACCATGTTAAAGGGTAAAAACCTATCTGATTTGAAAAACTTTTAATCTACCGTTGTATTCATGGGAAATCAAGTTTAATATGCAGGAGGGTCTATAGATTTCATCAGTAGTTTGTTGATTGGTTTTCAGACATAAAGTACTGCAGTGTCTGGGTACCAACACAGATTACTTAATAACTAACTTCTAATTCTTTAGTCTGCATGTGAGTTTCAAAGTAAACTGTACGCTTTTCCCAAAAGATATATCAGCTGCATGGTGTTTGACAGCAAGTGAAACAGATTATATGCAAATCCAGAAATGTGTTACTGTGGCTCTAATCCTCTTTTGTTTGTGGTATGAAGCTGCAATTTTAGGCAATATGATGAAGAAAATGGGCCATGTCAGATTTGGTAACAACAATACAATGTTTGAAAAATATTTATGGTAAATTATTCAAACGTTCTTCTATTAAGTGTTCAGAACATTACCGTATTTCAAATGTAAAATTGCTGCAAGTGCTTGGAATTTTAAATCATGGGATGGTTATAGTGATGTGCATCTTCAGACAAATATTCTTCAGTTATTGAACTTAGCCCTGATTAGGGCTGAACACCTTCAACTTATGCAGTATACTGAAAGCTGAAGCACAACAAGTAGTCATGTGTTCATGAGTTGTTTGCAGAAGAAGAATCTGTTTTGGTTGGACAACATGTTTTCTGTAGACTTGCCTGCACAAAGACCTGTTCAGTATTGCTTGCAGTCAGAAATACTGAAATAAACTCAGTTGCAGCATTTTCCATAAATAATATTTGAAATAGCTTGCATTCTCATCATAAAGTAATGTTCAGATATGGCTCAAGAAAGACAAAACAATTGCTACATATAAAAAGTCTTGGTTCTCAGGACTCCACCCTGTAAATGATGTATGGCCAAGCCATGTGCTGCAGGTCAGACAAGGTCCACCCTAACATATACAGAAAGAGCTTTATATTTTGCCTTTCTGCTCCTGCACTTCCATCCTTCCTATACAATAGGCTAAGCAACTAGAAAACAGTTAAAAATGAAGTCTGCTAAGGTTTCTCTGTCCATCTGATGGCCATGAGAGGTTCAAATCCTTCCACACGGGCACTTATCTTACAGTACAAAGAAAACAATGACCATCCACCTGCACAGGCAGGGGGAAGAACTGACACAAAAAGGACAGCTGATATGATCTCTCAGCATTTTGATGTCTTTGTGCTCCTTCCTTTACAAGGAACAAGAGGAATAAGCATTCCAGCTTTTTAGAAAGTTTTCCAGAGATGGAGGTTGAAATCTGAGATGGTCTCTAGTTGATGTAAATTGCCAGGTTGAAATGCCACATGAGCTTTCTCCTTCTTTGACTTTTTAGTCTCTTTCTCTCTGGTAATATACTTGCTTTTGATACTTACAACAGGACAGTCAACCTTTTAAATGTTTGAAGGAGGAACTCTATGTTTCTTTTTACTCCCTTTCTCCATTTACATTTTTCAGAGTTATTGCTCCGTTTGGCTGTGAGTTACTGCTGTTGTTTCCTCCTGCAGGAACCTGTAGGACTGCAGACAGCAGTGAAATAAGAGAACCCCTCCATTCTGCCTCACCAAAGGAAAAACAAAACAAAGCAAACAAACAAAACCAAAAACAAACAAAAAAACCCCACACAAACCTAAAAAAATCTCCTCAGCTGTATTATTTATTAATTTTTTTTTTTTTAAATCTTGAAAATTTCGGAGTCAGAAATATACTGGAGCTAGATACATACTAATGGCTCCATCCCTCCCCTTTCAGATACATAGGCTGGTTCATAGAAACACTTCCTCTGTTCTTGCTGCTGGCGTTAGAAGATCCTCAATTTAAACTCTGTGGATTTTTTTCAGTGGTACACAACCAATTATTTGAATGTATTGCCAGTCATATAGCAGAGAAGGACCCTGAAAGGCTCTGAAATGTTCCTGAAAGACTCAAAGGCCAGGTGGCCCACTGTCATGAGTAGATGATATATGTGAGCCAGCAAAAGCAAAGAGTTCATCCTGGGCTGCAAGAAACATGATATATTAGTAGAAATTTGTATGGCTGGCTCACACTGATCATCCAGATGCTCTACACTGTACTGTCATGTTTATCTCAGTAGATAATGTAAAGTTAGTTCATGAAATATGAGCTGCAGCCACTGCAATATAGGTGTAACCACAAAAGGCAGCATTCTTCTTAAGTTCATGTTGTTGGAAAAATAAAACAAATCCACACTCCTCACTCTAACAGGTAAGAGTAGATAGCATCAGCTTCTCTTTAGTGTACCAGCAGCATGCTGGAAACTTCATGCTATTAACATGGTTCTAAGAATATATCACCCATGACTCGCCGTCAAGGTTTAGCACAGGCAGACCACTAGACAAAGGACAAATTACTCTCCATCAACTCCTCTCCTTTCACAAAGGGAAGAGAAAGAATAAGGGAGAGAGATTTATGAATTAGAAAACAAAACTAAAACAGGTTTAATTAAAATAATTAATAATAATAATAAAATGGAATATATATAAATATATACAAAATTAGTATCAAACTCAACTCCCTGATGGTAATTATATCACCATCACTGCTGCTGCTGTGAATCAGGGACTGGGGAAGTCCCAGACTGGACTCAGCAGCAGAAGGGAACTGGATTCAGGAGATGGATTCTGAAACTGGATTCAGGAATACATGCATCAGGATTGAAGGCAGAACAGATGGAATCCTCCTCAGCTGCTGGCCATGGAAGAAGAGAGCTTGACCATTTTGATCCCTCAGTTTTATACTGTATATAATGCATATTGGATGGAATATCTCATTGGTCAGTTTAGGGTTATCTCTCCTGTCTGTTCCTCCCTGCAGGTGCAGCCTTTTACTGTGCACACACCCCAAAGTGATACACAAGATTTAGCAATGACCTTAGTCTATGTACTAATCCTTGGTAGCAACTATAAACACTGTCTTATCACTGCTAGAAGCAGACACTGCAAAAATATGCCATTAACTTCATAAAGCGCAGTTAGTTAGAAGAGACTTAACTGAAACGTAAAACCTCTGAAGAGAATTAAATCTGTTCTAACTCAAACCATGACACTCACTGGCATCATGACTATATTCTGGAATGAGAATGTAAATGCAGAATGGACAGGAAGCTGGATTTTTTAAAGGCACTATTCAAAAAATAAATAATTAAAAGACAATATTTATCATAAAGCCTTCAGGTGTGTTCAATAGAAAATAAACTACTGGTATAGAAATACTTTCCTTCACAACAATCCTATGAAAAGTTTAAGCGTTCACTTTGGTATTCATTAAAATTATACAAACATATTTATGTGACATAAATCGTGTATTTATGTGTCAGCTATGGAAAACCCCATATAGGGGTGAAATTCAGAGATTATGAAGAACAAAAAGATACTTTGTGTTTTTTTCAAAGGGATAGGAATCTAAAAATGCATGGAAGTGGCATTTCCTGAACTGTATGCCACAAAAAAGAATCCATCAGGCAAATGTAGAAACCAAACATGAAATTTCTCCCACAGGTGAAAGAATGGAAAACAGAGCAGAACCATATTAGCATCTTTTGTGGCAGTAAGGGAAAGGGCAGGGAGGTAGGAGAAATACTCTGTGTTAATTTCACTCAAAACGAATTTTCAGACACAAGACTGGTGAGATTTGATCTCGCAGAGCTGTGACACTCAGTATGAATGTAATGATGTGTTTCATAATTTTAGCAGTATAATGAATGAAACTTAGTAAAGTTTAAATGACAAATCAAAACCCATATGGTACGAAAGCATGCAGTACAGCGGAGCACACTTAAGGAAAGAATTCTTACTGGGGATCAGAAAATCCAATAGCACAGAAAAGTGCTGCAAAGAGAAGAACTATACCTGACACATATGCTGGGGCATATAAATAATTCCTTGAAATTATAGTTTTGTTCCTTCCTACTTCTTAAGGATTTACTGTAACACTCTTAAATTGTTTTTTGATCAATTTTGTATAAATTTCAAAACTTCAATTCACAGTCATTATTTGGTAAGAAAGCAGTGCTGAAAGATTTTAAAATAGCTTAGAATCTTATGATCATTAATCTAAGGAAAGTCACATGAAGTCAAATCTTAGTCTGATTAGTAAAGATGGTCAACAGTAACAGTGTCTAATTTCCCTCAGTGAATCAGTCTGGACAATGAAAGAAAGCATTTGTTTGGCCCATCTTCACACTCTAGATAAGGGTCTCTTGATGGGAACAATGTATGAAACAAATTGTAAATATCCACTGTATTGAAGCAATTACTTGTACTGATTGATAAAAATGGCAACGGGGCAAAAGGGTGGTGGTTTTTCTCTTGGGCTTTCATTAAGAGGTTGAATTAAAACTCTTGGATATATCTGAAAATATTGAAATAACTTCCAGTTTTATTTCAGCACAAAAATTTCCCAAGGAAGTGTCATGTAGTGGTCAGAATGAATAGTAGGAGCCAGGATATTTAAATTCTGTGCTCTTGTTGAAGACACCAGAAACAAGTCAAATTTTCTTTATTTTTTAAAAAAACTTGCCAACATATGATACAACTCCAGAGAAATCCAGGACAAATTTCTTCTTTCTTGCTATTTTGGAAACATATAGCCTTCTCCTTTGCATGTAGCTGTTGCATGGCACTCTGGTCCTAAGTTTTGCCTTGAGCTTTGGTTCATCTTTCCAGTTGTATGGATAAAGAAATAAGGTAATGAAATAGTAATGAATATCTATGGAGTACTCCAAAGTGCTTTTTATGAAAGTTACAAAGACCCTTTGATAAAAGGAATACAAGATTGTCATAGAGAAAATTTTGTCAGTAGTACAGAGGTAGATGATGATGACATCTTTACTTTGCTTGAGTTGAAGTACTTAATGAAAGACTTCCAATGAAATTCATGTAACACTTCATGATATCTTCCAAACTACCCTCACTGGTCACTTGAGAAAACTCATGATCCTCTGACCAGAAATTCTTCTTCACTGAAAGGCTTCTTAAGCATTGTAATAGTCTGCCCTGGGAAGTGATTGAGTCACCATTCCTGAAGATATTTAAAAGATGCGTAGCTGTGGTTTTTACTGACACCTTTAGTGGTAGACTTGGCTGTACCAGGTTAACAGTTGGATTCGATCTTATAGGTCTTTTCCAACATAAACAATTCTATGATTCTATGAAACACAGGCTGTCTACAAATGAACAAAGAACATTGGAAATTTAACCTGATAGAGTGTCCTGGTTTGAGTGAAAACAGAACTAATTCTGTTCAGTAATTTTACTTTTCAGCTCAGTTCTTCTAATTAACTGCACTGTCTGAAGTTAGCAGCCTGTTCTCACAGACAGTGCCTGCTTCTAGCAGTGATAACACCCCATGTTTAGAGTTACTACCAAATATTGGTGTGCAGACCAAGGCCACTTCTGGGTCTTGTCCACCACATTGTGGGGTGCAGAAAGTGACAGGCTGCACCTTCAGGGAGGAGCGGACAGGCCGGGTACTCTAAAATGACCAATGAGGTATTCCATCCCACATATGCCATATTCGGTCTAGAGCTGAGGGACCCGAAGGGTCTCTGGGCTCTTCTCCCCTCTTGGACTGCCTTGCCAGCTTTTGCTTGGCTTGGCTCGGGTCCTCTTTCGGTTCCTTCCTCGGAGCACCCAAGAAGGACTCTGTCCGTTCTGCCTCCGATCCCGGTCTATGTGTTCCTGAACCCAGTACCAGAATCCAGCTCCTGAACACAGCTCCCGTCTGCTGCGGGGCCCAGTCTGGGAATGCCCCAGTGCCTCCACAGCATCAGTGGTGACCATGATGTAATTACCATCAGGGGGGTTGGGTTCAATACTGGTTTTGTATATATTTGTATATATTCCATTTTTATAATTATTAATTTCATTTTCATTAAAACTGTTCTAGTTTCCTTTTCTAATTGCTAAGTCTCTCTCCCTTATTCCCTTTTTCTTCCCCCTCTGTGGAGGGAGGGGGGTTAACAGAGAGCATCTGTTATAGGTCTAAGGGGCTTCCCTAAACCGTGACATAGAGATACAGTATCTGAATTGCAGTAGCTTAGCTAAGTGTACAGTGAAGTTGTATGCTGTGTTTTAGGTAGTCCTGTTAGGAGCAAGGAGTTGGTCTAAAGGATCCTTATGGGTCCCTTCCAACTTGAGATATTTAATGAAGCCAGTATGTTAAAAAACTTTACAAATTCACAAACACTAAGCAAAGAATATTGCTTTGAAGATGGATGGATGGATATTTTCATTTAACTTTATTTCATGTAATAGGTTAGGTCCTCCTAAAAAGAAATGCCTAATTCAGTAGCCCTCACACTAAATGCAGAGCTGAAATAACGTCCCTGGGGCCCATAGGCAGTGGGTGTGGATAGAGGTCCCAGATGTGGGTGGTAGGGCCAACAGGCCCGTCAGTGCCCTCAGGATCCTCACCTGAGGACTCACAATATAGATTTCAGTATAAAAATTATTAAAAGACCGAACAGAAAGAACAAGAACAATTCACTCAAATTATCACTGTTGCACAGAGTCATCCAAGGTTTATGAAATTCAGACAGATTCAGATTCAGTTGGCTTCCAGAACCAAGCAGTTACTCACTTGCTTTCTATGTCCAAACTGTTTGTACAAACCTTTAATGAACTTTATTTTTTCTGTTACAGAACATATGCTAACATTTTTCAGTCACTGTTTATAGAATTCTTTAAAGGTCAAGTGTGATTCTGATGAAATGAATCATGTGATGTTGATCACAGAACATTAACCCTTTAATTTTGGTTACTTTCTTTGTATGACTGCAAGGAGAATGACACTACTGAAGGAGCTATTTTCCTTTTTTTCTCTCAAAGTGAGGATACCTTTCATAGCTATATTGGATGGAAAATTCCTGGAGAAAATCCTGTGCAAGTCCTCACCTCTGTTAGATTCCAGCAGACAGCAATCTCATACTCTATTACCTCCTAGTAATTTCCCTACATCCTGGGAACTGGCCCATTATTTTACATTTTGGCACACAAATTCATATTGGAATATTTCTTTGAGATAAATCTTGCACCAGAGTTGAAGGCTGGTCTCTATTCCTAGCAGAGTTCTAAATGCTCTTGTTATTTCCTGAAGTATTAAAACACCTACTTAGTATGACTTCAGGCACTAGCACACATAAGCATGATAACTTAGTTTACAAGGCTAAATGTATCTCCCTGAAATGAGAGATCTGCTATGACATCACACAGATATTCTAACCCACTTCCTATTCCAGCAAACCAACTCAAAAAGTCATTGGCTAATCAAACTTGAATCTTGCATCAAAACTTGAAACTATTTCACAACAGTATGATTAGAGGAGAAAAAGAATTGTTTAATATCTCTTTTTTTTAACTTCATGACAAGTGACTCTACGTATTTCATGACCACGGATGCTAGTGGTCATAGTACACACAAAAAAAATTTATGATGTTTCCTTATATGTATTTTACAGCCAAAATCTAAAACCACTTGGGGAAATAATCCTGTCAAATTCTAAGTACTGGATCATTCTCTAATACTACATGAAAAACAATTTATTAAGGATCTAAACATAGAATCAAAGAATGGTAGGGGTTGGAAGGGACCACTGGAGATCATCGAGTCCAACACCCCTAACAATGAAGAAACACCCAGCCTGTTCCAGGCTCTGTCACTCTCACAGTAAAGAAGTTTTTCCTCATGTTGAGGTGGAACTTCCTGTGTTTCACCTTACTACCATTACCTCTTGTCCTATCACAGGGCACCACTGAAAAGAGACTGGCCCCTTCTACTTGACACCCACCCTTCAGATATTTGTAAACATTAATAAGGTCCCCTCTCAGTCTTTTCCAGGCTAAACAATCCCAGGTCTCCCAGCCTTTCCTCATAAGAGAGATGTTCCAGTCCCTTCATCATTTTCATAATACTCTGTTGGACTCTTTCTAGTATTTCCCTGTCCCTCTTGAACTGGGGAGAACAGAACTGAACACAATGCTCTAGATGTTCTCTCACTAGTGCAGATTAGAGGGGTAGGAGAATCTCCCTTGTACTGCTGGCCACGCTCTTCTTTATGCACCTCAGGATACCATTGGCCTTCCTGGCCACAAGGGCACATTGCTGTTCCATGGGTAACTTATTGTCCACCAGGACACCAAGGTCCCTCTCCATGGAACTGCTTAATCTGGATCCAAACATCATATCATCAGAACAGCTCAAGTTTGTACAATATTACTGGGTGGAATGTTACATATTGACAAAAATGAAATCAAAAAGGATCCGGATTTTTAGAAAAATAAATTAAGAAAAACAAACAAATTAAGAGCCTACTAGGAAAATGTGATAACTGGTAATATCTTGGATGCTTATTCATAACATAGAATATAAAAATAAGTGTAATGAATATGACAGAAATATTATCAAAGCACAGGTTACATTTATAAACATTCAGAGCCAGAATATTTTATTTGAAAGCATATTGGGTTTCTTTTTTTATGAGTATAAACTGGAGTAACTATAGGGACCTCATTATAACAGATTTACACTAGCAGATAAATTCATTCTTTGTCCAGATTTCTACCATAAAACAAACCAAAGCATCATAAAAAGAACAAAAATAAGATTGCTAACATGAGTTATTACTACTTGGCTAAGATAGTAAGACTCTTCAGCTGGAAAGATTATGAGTATTATTATGTATGCCAGAAACTTCTTGTATAATTTTAGTCTATATTGTGGGCCAGAGGCTTTTCCTTTGGATAAAGTCAATGCAAAACCGGACTGGTCAAGAGGCAAAGTCAAGAAGTGAAAGGCACCGAAAATACATTATAGTTTCCACCAGTATATTTCCCTACTTGCTCTGAAACAAAAGATCTTTAGCCCTGTCAAACAATGATCAGCTACAATAGAGGAATACAGTCAGCAGAGATGACACCAGGAACTCAGTTACTGCAGCCACTGAAATGCTGGCTAGCCCCAGGAAGAGGCTTAGAAGGAAAGGAATTACCTCATGCATAAAGGTATGCACATTTTGCAGTTTGAATATCTGGCATTTCAATGACCTGGCTGTGAAAGCCTGGCTATTGTGTTTCTCAAACCTTGTGTGGTGATAAGGTCTGGAAAGAAATGTCTGGAAGGGAGCCGTGTTGATTTCTCCAAATGTCTCTGTGCCCCCCCTTTTGCTCCTTGAAGACATGCTTTAACAAAAAGAAGAGATAAATTCTGCATAGGTGGGACTCTGTCTTTTCTTTAGTGAAAGTGCTCCTGGTGACTGCACCACAGGGGAGGTGGATGGCAGGCACCACACTACTGCTAGCTCATGGGGCTCACACAAATCAGCACCACTTCCTGTGGAAACTGGGAATGCCACCCAGACATCTGAAGGTTATAAAGGGACAGAAAAATATTAATCGTGGTGCACCCACCACCGAAGAACTGAAGACTTGGACTGATCCAGTGAGAAGTCACTGGATCCACGGGTGGTCATAACCTTTTCTCTGTATCTTACTCTCTCACTCCCCCTCTCTTTTCCTCTTTTCTAATAACTCTTTCTTCCTCTCCCTCGAAATTTAGTCATGCTGTAAAATAATCGCCTACATAAATAATACCTTTATCTTTACTGTTTGTTGATTGTTCCATTACAACTATTAAACTATTAAATTGTGCAGGGACAGACTCTTTCAGGGCATCACAAAGATTCACCTCCCTCCTTGTCCACTGAGTGGGATGAGACACTGGATAATGTCATAATTGCAGGAGAAAAAAACCCAAAAAACAAACAAACAAACACAAAAACATATAAGCCACACATCACCAGAATTAAGGGAATTGTTATGATCAGCAGATAGGGAAGTTTGCAACTGCTTGAAAAATGCTGTCCAGGGCAAGGAACCAGGATCTTCATTACTGTAAGAGTTGCAACAAAGCTAGTACATGTTAAAAGCAAGTCAAGGTAGTACAATTGTTCTAAGACCATATACAGTTTGTTACCATGGTTCTTTAGGTATAATTCTTCAGGCATTCTTTTCGCTCTACCACATTTTTCCATTGTGATGAGATCTCCTCAGATGCTGTTTTAATGGGGTTAAGGTTAAGCTTGCTTTCATCACTGATCTATAATTAGGATGGCTGTTATTCTATGGTTTCTGTATAGCCATATGGTTATCTAATGCTAACAAGACCTGCAGTGCTTCAGATTCTGTGTATTGTTTCCTGTCTGGCTTCTAGTTCCCTCATTTTCTGCAGCATTTCTTGGGTTGTCTATACAAGGAAGTAAAAGGAAGGAAAGGTCTGTGTTTATTGTGCTTCCTGAAGATTAATATTCCCCTATGAACAGGTTTGAAAAGATGTCAGCCATGCTTGTCTTGTTTTTTCTGCAAAAGAATATACCCTAAGAGCTACAAGAAAAACTGTTCAAACTTGCTTCTGTGCATTTGTCAGAACACTATTTGTTTTATTTTACTGAGTCACACCAAGGGAGTCAGTTAACATTCCTCAACTTGATACTGCCACTACAACAACAGATTGAGTTTTTTTCTTCTTTTATTTCCCAATAGTTTGTTTGTTTGTTTCCAGCACTACCCAGAAGGAGTTAGGCATTAGAAAGGTGTAAAAAAGGAAAGATACTTCCCAATAAAAACATGACAAGACAAACAGGATGGTAAGGAAAGAGCAGGCAGGCAAGGAGGTGATAGGCCCTGTCATGGTAATGCAGTGCTTAGTAGCACAGTGGTTTGGCTTTTAGAGAGGGGGAAATCAACACAGATTTTGACATTCTGTTCTCTGCCAAGGTTGGCGAGGCTTTGCACTGGGAGAACAGTTTCATACAGGGCTTCCTCCCCACAGAAAAACACAACTGTAGACATTATATAATAAATTCTCTGTTTCTTAGAAATTAGCTTTTCTCATTTTGCTCTAATACTCTGGTTTACTTCCTGTTTCCTTTGGGTCCAGTTTTTATTGTTTCAGTGTAGCGGTTTCATTGCCAATGTCAACATAAAGACAGGAGCATTTCCAGTTTATGACAGGTCTGACAGTCATGCTTTCAGTGCTTCTAGCTGGAAGTTGAACCAGCAGGACAGCCCAGATGTTTTTGCAATGAAAGCATTGATTGAAGAAAGAAAACAGACATCTTGGACATTAACAGGAGCCTGGAAAGCAAACACTTCACATGAGAAATAACCCAGAAAACTCCACCATTACAGGACACAAACTGATTCATGGTATCAGAGGAGGAAGAATTGGCACTAACTGTGCATAAGGTTAGACCATTCTGAGTTTGGTAGCCATCTAAAATTGTGCAATAATAGTGAAGATTGGGTGGAATATGAAAATAGAAAGGGAAACGAGGCAATTTAAATAGAAATTATCACAGCTAGAAACCCTTTTGTAACACATTAGACTGGATGTACAGCATCCAGATGTCAATATTCTAACATAGATCTCATCAAGATTTCACTTCACTGGTTAAAATAAATATTTTTTTG
The DNA here is from genome assembly GCA_025345505.1 of Todiramphus chloris collaris. Lineage (NCBI taxonomy): Eukaryota > Metazoa > Chordata > Aves > Coraciiformes > Alcedinidae > Todiramphus > Todiramphus chloris. The sequence goes on from JANVCC010000035.1 coordinate 26,614,608, forward strand.
ATTCATGAAAAAGAGTAATTTACAGGAATGCATTAAAAAAATCTCTTTACCAGCTTTTTGCTGATTCTTTATATGTTCAGAGAATTTTCAAAGAGAGTAACAGAATTTCGTTCCCACTGAATTCCAGTGAACTATGTATGACTTTGTATAGTCTCCTTTAAAAAAAATACCCCCTATAGAATACCCCCTGAGATTTTTTTTCTTCTTGTCCATATTACTTGTATTTTTGGGAAGACTGATTGGAATAAACATATAGATGTGCATCCATTGTGTTCTGCAGTACAGAACTTCCACCACCACTCCTTCAAGTGTATTGATTTAGATATCAATTTTAGGTACTTCTTTGCTCCACCTACTGCCTCATAGTGCAGTAACAGATAATATATTTATCCTTGCAAGTAAATCAGTATCACGCTTTCCATTTTACAAGTGGAGAATTCAGAAACAGAGGGATTCAGGTACATATCCTCAGCACACACCAAGATACCTGGCTGTCGGCACTGCATTCTTTGAGGATTTAAAGAGTTATCCAAGGCCACACAGGATATCTTTCAGGGCAGAAATTAACTTGAACTTGATCTTTTGAAGACCAGGATACAATAGTTACCTTTCATTCATCTTTCCTCTTACATCCTGACTTTAGGCTCAGGATTTTTAATAGTTACAGCAGCAAAGTAGAATAGTACCTAATCCTCCAAGTCACAAAGGGAACTTTGTCCACACAACTACAATGTGAAAATTGTTTTGCCTGTCAAAAACACCATGGGGGTGCGGATTTCATCCGCCCAAGTTTCGTAAAGAGAGAGCCCACATAACACATTGTCCATCAGAAATACATTTTTAAATGTGAAAAGAAAGATAAGATCTTAAAAATTATTGTTTTCACATCAAAACACAGCAAGTCAAAATCATATACCATTCTGTAATGAAGCCAAAATGTTTTACCTCTTTATACAAATTTAGTAGTTGAAAATATCACAGTTGTTGATAACAAGGCCAAGGAACAATAAGTAATCAAGTGCTTGAACAGATTAACAAACAAGAGCATAACAGCGGACATTTATAATAACCTGACAAGTATACCACCCAACAGCATCTGCACTGTGAAACAAGTTAAAATTCACAGCTTGAGTGGGCCTCTGATTCCTAATCAGTCTGCTACTTGTGTAGCAGACCCCTTCAGTGGAGATTAGAAATTATGTAAATTATAATATCGTTGCCACTGAAGTTACCCTTACTTTAATTTGAAAAGAACAAGATTTACTGTTTCTAAAAAGCTATTAAAAATCCTGTACATTATTGAGCGCCATCTACTGTTTTGTTAACTCTTAATACACTAGCAGTGTTTCGGAGCTGCATACTTGAATCAGTAACTAAAGCAGAAATTCAGATTTTGGAATTTATTTTAAATTTTCCTTGTGTTGTCTCCAAGCACTGAATGAATCTTACCAGCATTACAAAGTAAAGACATTAATTAGAGACAAAAGTAATTAAAACTTAACTTTAGCATCAGAGTCAGTCTTTTTCTTTATCCCTAATATTTTATTAAGAATATCATATAGATCCTTAATTCTTTCCATATCACTAAATAGACTGAAATATTGGGTACTGGCTACATTTGGAAAAAAAACAGCAAACAAGAAAACAACCCACCAGACATTAAGATGACAATGGTTGTACTCTATTATGAACATGCAGTGATTTATTTAAAAACAAACAAAGCTGAGTTACCTAGGCACAGTGTAACATCAGTCGTAGTTCAGATAGGCTTCTACCTTCCAAAATAACTAATTAACAAGTAGTTATTCTTCAAGTTGTAGTGAATTGGCGTAATGAAAGAGATCAGATGAATGTCAAGACTGATGAACCAATGGCTGATGACTGATAGACCAATTGCACATGTTCTTGCATCTGTAGTTTCCTTTTTTCTATTCATGCTTGCAAATTGTTCGTAGAATTGCTGTCTCTACTCGTGAAATGAGGAGGAACACAAGAGGTAAAAAAATGAACCAAAACAGGTGCCACTAAGCTTACTGGACATTCAAGCTGTCATTTGTCTGCCTATTCTATCAGCTCAATATCACCTTAATGATGTACATAGCTAGAAAATAATCTTTCGTAGACAGCATTCACTGCTCTGCACTCTTACTAGTGAATAAATCCTAGGAAATTACATTTTTAAAAAAGGGAGACTAAAAGTGACACTGTATTCTAGAAATATCACATGCTCTCACTGCTCTTCATCTTCCAGTTCAGGACAGGTTTAATCTCTTGCCCTACAAGGATGGAGAGCATAAACCAGAAGGAAGTGGTTAATGACCTGCTATGTCACCTGGACACTCACAAGTATATGGGACCAAGTAAGATCCACCCGAGAGTACTGAGGGAGCTGGTGGAGGAGCTTGTCAATCACTCTCCATCATTTATCAGCAGTCCTGATTAACAGGGGAGGCCTGACAATGGGACACCCATCTACAAGAAGGGCTAGAAGGAGGATTTGGGGAACTACAGGCCTGTCAGCCTGACCTCGGTATCAGGTGGTAGTAGTAATGGTTCGTCTTGGGTGCACTCACATGGCAAGTGCAAAGCAACCAGGGGATCAGGCCCAGCCAACATGGGTTCATGAAGTCATTGGTCCTGTGACAAACCTGATCTCCTTCTATGACCAGGTGACCTGCCTAATAGATGGGGGCAAAGCTGTAGATATTGTCTACCTGGACTTTAGCAAGGCCTTTTACACAGTCTCCCACAGCATTCTGCTAGAGAAGTTGGCAGCTCATGGCTTAGACAAGTGTACTCTTTGCTGGGTTAAAAACCATCTGTCAGGTCAACTGGACCTGTAAGTGTTGGGCAGAAGGCTGGACTTGATGAGCTTGGAGTTCTTTTCCAACCTTAACAATTCTATTATTCTAAAGTTGAGACACTCACAGCTGATAAGTTATTAATGGTTTTAGCTCTGAAGTCAATAGAGGAGGGCACTTCTAAAAGGTAGTCTATCTCATACTAAGAAGGGTGCCAGAGAGACATCCATTTTTTTTTTTACTAAATCCACAAACATTATACTGAAATACCTTTGAGCATATCTAAGAACACAGATGGGGTATTAGCCACAACTGTCATTCTTCTAAACAATTCTTCTTTGAATAGACTGACAAGAAGAAGGCTTTAGCCTTAGTACTCTATCATTTAGAGACAATGGGATGAGACGTAACAACAGATACTACAAAATATTTAGCTCCTGTGTCCAGCTGGAAGGATGAGCATGGGTCTTGGAAATGGTGAGATGCATCAGCAGAGGAGTGCTCTCAGGCTTCCATGGAGAGCTGACCCTGAACAGGGTCAGCCTCTTCCTGTTCCAGACTACAGTTATTCTGAGACAACTTAGCCACAACTGTCATTCTTCTAGACAATTCTTCTTTGAACAGGCTGGTGTCTTTAAATGGCACCATATTGCAAAGTGCAGACGATCTCAGATAAATACACCAAAATGAAGAGGGCTCAGGAGGAAACTGAAAGAAAATGAAGTTAAAATATTTCTTTGAGAAGGAAAACATGTCCTATTCCTCAGTTCTCTCCACACATCCTCACTCAGGAAGTTTTTCCATAGCAGTTTTGCAGGGAAGTCTGCATTCACCAAAACACTGCAGTGGAGAGCACAGTGTGGGTATGGTAATTGCAACACAGAAGTGTTACAGTAGTGGCAGTGTGGCATGGCTGAGAGGCAGTCTTTGTCAGCTCAAAGCCACACAAACAGGCTCACGCTAGTCTATGCAGGTTAACAGCACTAGCTAACCACTGGTGGTTGTGCTAGTTTGTATCCCCCTGCATCATGGTCCATTCATGGCATGTGATGGCCAGTTAGTCTTGCAGCCTCATAGCAATCCAGTCTGTTCCTCTCTTTTCAGAAGTCCTAGATGGGAACTGCAGATATTTACCATATTGTTATGTTCTGAGGAGGGAAATAGCAGAGCTTGTGTTACCCTGTAATCTCTAACACTTCATTTTAAGGCATAACACAATTGCCAATGTTCAAGCTGAGCTTTCGACTGTAACTTTGAATTTGGACTTCAAGCTGGGTAATTTTTCAACCATCACTTTGCATGAACACAAGTTTTATGTATGAAATAGAAAGCACACAATGCAGTATTACTGTCCCCAAGCCTTAAGTGTTCATGAGTCAGACCTCCCATGAGCTATGACTAATCTAGAAACTAATGATTTTTTTTTTCTTTTCTATGTAAAAGTAATTTGTTTTTTTCCATCTACCTTTTGAATTATCAGGAGATCAATCAGGACACAGCATGATTCTGCCTTTGGCTTTTGCACTAGGCAGAAAATTCCCAGAGGGGTTCTACACTGGCTGAGATCCCAGACAGCTGGGACCTGAGAGGTTCCAAAGAGTCAGTAAGGGTAATTTGAACTTCCATTCTGACCTTATGATCTTTCAGCTTTGCCTAGCCAGATGGCTTAGATGTGCACAGGTAAGAGAAGGGGTCCTTAACAGCTAGGAGCTATTACAGCTCCAGGGCATCATGAGACACAGTGGTGGCTACTGGCCAGTAATAGTTCAGGCTGTGAAAGGCAAGACTAACAGGTGTAGGAGAAAGGCCACTACAGCTCCTGAACTCTACATGGGCATCTTCAGAATCTTGGAAGTTGCCAAGTGAAGAATGAACCAGAGTGGGATCTGGAGAACCATTTCAAACTGCAGAATCCCAGTGAAGGTCATCTGACTCTTCAAATGAGCCTACTGATTTCCTATGTTATCCTATCCAATTCAAAGCATCAAATTTGCTACTGTCACCACTTGAAATTGTTCAGAAGTTTAAGAGACTGCAGATGACAGATTTCCCTAGAATTTCACAAAAAGCAGAACAGTTTTTTGCAAGAGACATTGAAGACATCAGAGAATCTTGTTCTGAATCAAGATATTTTGATAGAAGAAACAAATGTCTGCATTGTTTACCCAACCTCATTTGAAGGACCAGCTATTTCTCAGAATAGAAGGACATTTCCAAAACAAAGACCATGTTAGAGAAGACATGTAGCCTTCCTCCATATATCTGGATGGAGAATAAAAGCTGTTCCCATACTACTTGACAACCTTTACTCTTCAAGTTTATGCCGAATAACTCTTACTTACAATGGAAGTTACTACCACTAATAATACTAGCACAGTCAAATGGATAATTATAAATGTATAATCACCATTTGTGGACATGCTTAGTTTATAATTAGAATGCTTTCTCCAATTTAAACTCCTGGAAACACAGTGTAGGAAGACCCCAAAATCAGTACTTTATACCTGTACAGAGCCCAACCACTTCACTAGGTACCAGATCTCTTTCTAGGTGAAGATTCAATCCTAGAGATAGTTCAAACAATAGAGACAATGCAGGCAAAAAAATACTCCCATTTTGTCCATGATGGTAAATTATTATATGAACAGTAACACCCTCAATCCCATGTAGTTCCTCCAAGCATTGCATTGTCAGACATCTCTCAAACAACCTCAGTCAAGTAACCATTTACTAGTCAACATGGTGTCCTGAAACACAAGAGAATCATAGAACAGCTTGGGTTAGAAGGAACCTTTAAGCTTGCCTAGTCCAATGCCTCCTGCAATGAGCAGGGACATTTTCAATTGGATCAAGCTGCTCAGATCCCCATCCAACCTGACCTTGAATGTTTCCAGGGATGGGGCATCTACCACCTCTCTGTGCAACTTGTTCCAGTGTTTCACCACCCTCATTGTAAAAAATTTCTTCCTTCCATCTAGACTAAATCTACCCTCTTCTAGTTGAAAACCATTACCCCTTGTTCTATCGCAACAGGCCCTGATAAAAGTCTGCCTCCATCTTTCTTATAAACTATAAGTACAGAAAAGCTGCTGCACGAGGGTAGCTCATCCAGGTAACTTGAAGTAGTTTTCTGCTTGTATTTATGCTCTGCCCCTCCAGTTTATAAATCAAACTTCTAGGGCCTTACTATGTTGGCCCTGCCCTCCTCCTTGCTTGTGTTTGGAGTGCTCCTTTAACCTTAACTTTGCTTGAAAAGACACATGGAAGGGGTTCAAAGAGGAAGTGGGGTCAAAGAGGAAGTGCTCTATAATTCCTCCATGGATATTTCATTATTTCACTAACATCAGAGTTAAAACCTTATTATGATAAAGTATAACCAGAGTGTTCACACTAGTGGCAGTACAAGTTTTGGGGGACAACCAAGGTTTTGGGGTTTTTTTAAGGAAAAAATTTAACCAAAATGTCAAATCTACTACAGCAATGTTTGGCTTTGTAATCAGTCAACTTTGTTAATGCAAGAAATTTCAACTGAAATATTAGATTTTAAGATACCCAAAATATGACAGCTCTACTCAAGTTTTTTGGGTCTATTATCTTGGTTGATGATAAAACCAAATGTACTGTAATATATTTTACCCAGGATTGTAGTCTCACTTCTAAGTCAAGTTTACAATCTAAGCATCTTCACTTTCCTTTCTTTCAGATTCTTCCTGACAGCATGCAAAAATAAAACATTTAAAGATCAGGGGTCATCTTCTTCATGTCCAGTCACAAGTGGCATTACTCAGAGATCAGTATTGGGACCACTGTTGTTTAATATCTTTATCAGTGATATTGAGGAGGTAAAATGCACCCTTAGTAAGTTTGCAGACACCAAGTTGTGTGGGAGTGTTGATCTGCTTGAGGGTAGGGAAGCTCTACAGAAGGACTTGGACAGACTGGATAGATGGGCTGAGGTCAACAGCATGAGCTTCAACAGTCCTCACTTGTATCAGAAATAGTATGGCCAGAGGACCAGGGAGGTGATCGTCCCCTGTAGTCGACATTGGTGAGGCCACACCTCAAGTACTGTATTCAGTTTTGGGCACCTCAATACAAGAAAGACATTGAGGTGCTGGAGCAGGTGCAGAGAAGAGCAACTAATCTGGTGAAGGGCCTGGAGAACAAGTCTTATGAGGAGCAGCTGAGGGAACTGGGGCTATTTCATCTGAAGAAAGGGAGGCTGAGGGGAGACCTTATCATTCTCTACAACTACCTGAAAGGACATTGTAGAGAGGTAGGCGCTGGTCTCATCTCACAAGTAACTACTTACAGAACAAGAGAGAATGGCCTCAAGCTACACCAGGGGAGGTTTAAACTTGACATTAGAAGAAATTTTTTCACTGAAAGGGTTGTCAGGCATTGAAACACGGTGCCCAGGGAGGTGTTTGAGTCACCATCCCTGGATGTGTTTAAAAGCCATATAGATGTAGCATTTGGGGATATGGCTTAGTGGTGGACTTGGTGGAGTAGGGTTAATTGTTGGACTTGATGATCTTAGAGATATTTTCCAACCTTGATGATCCTATGACTCTTTGATTCTATGTAGGGACATTATTTAAATAAAGCTTTCTCCAGAAGTTAAAGAAAAATGGATATGAATGTAAGCAATGTTTACTGATAAAAACTTGAACAATAGACTAAAGAAATAACCTTGAAAGCATAAAAAACCATAGAAAAAAATTGCTATGGTGAGCATTTTTTCCTGATGACAAGCTTTCACACCAGTTAGGTACCTCATATACTTTCTGTGATTTCATTTATGACTTTCTCCCCTACTACATGTTTTGTTTCATGCTCCCTTTTATTTCCATCCTTTCCACTATGACAGAAGAACTTTGACATTACTGTATTGCTTTTCAGCTAATATATTAATCCATGCTGCCTGCATTTGGATAAGTTTAATCAAATCCAAGAATGACAATGAAGCAGCAGGAGGCTTCAGACATTTCTTTAAACTTAATTGGCACACAGAGGATCCCCTTAGTATGAGATCAGCTTCCTGACTAGGAACAAAAGAATTGATAATTTTTTTTTTTTTCCATCAGAATTCTTTTTTCCCATACAAGGTAATCTTGCTTCCATCAGATTTCAATTCCATTACATCCCCGGTGAAGCTATCCAACTTCTACATGGCAGCAACTGACAAAATATTAAGGAAGCATTTGTAAAATGTTATAGTTACAGTGCAAAATGTTTCCATCACCAGAATGAATTGTCTTAAGTGCTGTTCTGTTTTAGTTGATGAAAATGCAGATTTTGACAAGACAATAAGTATTCTTAGGAGTATTGTTTCATGTGCTGATACACAGAAATACCCAAAGTATTGAAGTATCTCCCAATATCTGAGCTGAGTGTGGAAACAATATCTCTTAATATTCAAAATACCAGGGTTGCTGTTGTTTAAACATCTCTCTTCTAACCTCTTGGTTAAAGACAAAATGAATATTACAAAATGCCTAAAACTGTTGTATATTTTGTACACATGCCTATTTATGCCCATATAAATGGCATACAAGAGTATAATACAGTCGAGATACCATTAGCCATAAGTAATGCTTGGTGCACTTTCTATCACAAAAGTCAACCTTAGTCATGAAATGTGTGAAATAATTTAGGTAAAATCTATAAAGCAACACAAAATATGCCTGTCAACATGGCATTTTCTCATAATAGCAATCTAGTGTGGCCTTTTACGTTTAATATTTTATGTAAGAGCTGCTACAAAGAACAATAAAATAAAATGTTCCCCTTCTTATTAGAAATATCTCATTCATTTTTGCAGACTTTTCTGCATAGAAACCAGAGACAAAACAATCTGTCACTGTGTTGTCCTCCCACATCAAGCAGTCAGTGACAGAGTGGTACTTTCGCATGCTGGGCCAGCGGCAGAGGGCAGTTGTATGGAAGAACATAACCAACTGGGACAGCTTTTCTCAGCTTTGTCACTGCAGTAAATGATGTTCAAAAACCACCACTCTGAGGTGGAGTAAAATTGGGATCCCACCAGGTACTGAGATAACAGTGATTCTATGATTCTGTGATAACTATGGATCTATGATTCTATCATCTGATGATTCTATGATTCTGTGACCAGTTCCCTGGAGAAGGCACATTTCCTCCCCTTGAACCCCATGGGGCAGAGGGAGGCACAGCACGTGGGCCACTTTGTGTGGCTGCCCAGCATCTCCCAGCCTACAGCTCAGGTGCAAGGAGACCCCCAGGACAGCTCCATCCTGCATGTGGCAGCCCTGCCATATCGCTGAGGTCACCTTTCAGACAGCTGCCATCACCTCTGGGAGGGATTCTGCCCCTGATCCCAAGCATCCTCTGAGGCACGTACTGCACAGCCTCGGAGGGTGTGTGGGTCTTGCCAAGATGGGCCTGCACTGCTGGGGGCCCTGGATGCCCCCCAGGTGCTCCTAGTCAGGTGCTGAGGAAAGGGAAACAAATCTGTCTGAGGCATACTTAGCCAACAGCTGTTGACAGGCATTTAAAATCTGAAACAGTTTGTGCATGCCTAAAGGCTACATCAGTCAGTTTTTAGACCTACGCCAACATGGCTTACTTTAAAACCTGAAGAAACTTACCCTGGAGAAGGTGAGGGAGCAGCAGTGGCTGGCGGCTCCTGTCAGGGTGGAAGCTGAGAGCTGTTGGATGCTCCCTCACAGGGCTCACCCCACCAGAGCAGGAGGGGGTTGGGCAGGCCAGAGGCCCTGATCAGGTCATCAGGAAAGTCTGTGGTGATGGCTGGGCCAAAGCCCAGCTGGGACGTAGGGCTACCCTGTTTACTTCATCCTAGGTCAGTCAGACCCTCTAGAGGTGGTCTGCACCACAGGCAACTAAGCATGCTAAGGTGAGAGAACATCTATATGTTGGCAGATAGAAAAAGGCTGAGGGAAAATCTAATAGCATCTCTGACCAAAACAGGGAATTTGCTTGTAAGCAGAGCAAACCCGGAGTCAAGATAAGACAGAAAGAAGGAAACTTTGCTGAGCCCTAGGCAGGGTGGTTTATAGTTTGCTGCAGCTATGTAAGTCACAGAAAGTTTCTGAACTACAAAGTCAGACCAGAGGGGAAAAAAAAACAACCACTCCACCAGGAGTTAGCACGGCAGAGCAGAAATGGGATTTGTTTTCAAAACTTTTGTTCTAAACTTTGACACTTAACAGGTGCCATTTGTCTTTAGTGTAAGCTATTTCACCGCTGAAGTTCAGATGCCTGTGCTTGAGATCTTTTAATATAGTTTAAGCTAAAGCTGGAAGACACTTCTGGCTATTGCCAAAGTCCTACATCAGGATACCAGGCAGCTGAATATTCATCAAGCAAGACAAATATAATCTTCCAACAGATGAGCTTTGCAGAGTGCATATACAGACAAGGAATATTGAGCAATGGTGCATCATCTTGTTAACTGAATCTCACCAGTTCAGGTTCTGAGAGTCTAGGGATCTTCAGAGGTTCATTAATAATCAGTTCCTTTAGGTCCAAAGTGTTAAGAAGTTCAAAGTGAGCACTGAACTTTTGTTCTTGTACTTTTGGCCTTTTTTACAAATCTGGCCATCACCTCCACTGACATCACTTGTCATGCTCTAGCTGCAGTTTCCTTAAACTAAGGTCTTCATGCACTTGCACCTCTGAGTTAAGATGTGTGCCTTCATTTCAAAATCTCACTATATACAAAAAATGCATTTACTGTAGATTCTTAAAAAAATATATATCTCTCACTGAAGAAAGCAGGTAAATCAAATCTAGACTTCTACGGTTTTGCTAGTAGGTGAAAGTGATTACTTCAGACTTCACCTCTTGACTCCATAAAAGCCATTGGTCTGTGGCAAAACTTATTCTAGGAAGCCAAAATTATGCACCTGCATAAACAGTAGAAAAGTTAACCCACTAAATGTTTCATAATATTTACTGGGCTATAACACGAATAGCAATTACAATATGACAAATGTGACTATAGGCAGGGCTCAATTTTAAAATAAGTAATGAGATTTTGAACACCATGATTCACTTGGATCCCTAACACTTCCATAAGATGCAGAATGATGTAGCTACTACATTTGTAAGTGAATAGAGCAATTTGTATTCATAATCAGTTTAACATGTAATACTGATTCATCAAAAATAGAAATCCTCTGAAAGATTAAACAATGACTAGTCCATGAATCTGTATGAACTATAATATTTAAAGAATCTCATTCTCCTTAATGGAACAAGATTAAGTAAGAGAGTTTGCTGTTTTCAGGGACTTTAATAATGCTGCTTACTGCTTACTTATTAATTTTGTTCACATAGCACCTGTAGGATTAGATTGTACTCAAACCAATTAAAATAAATTGGAGTAGGATGGTGAATTTCTGTGTTAGTAAGGAATTCTTAATTTCTTCTCCAGCAAATGTCTGACAAATTAGAGCAAAATATAGGACAACCTAACTTATTTAAGAGTTCTTCTGCAAAGGGGCTTCAGACAGGTTTCATTTATTTTTCCAGCCATGTTTCTTCTCATCTGAAAGCTGAAAATGTGCCCAACTCTGCAGCTGCAGTAACAATGGTAAATGTTTTGTATAGTAGGACTCATTCTGCTCATCTGTAAGTGATGCATAGCACATATGTTATTTTATTCTCTTTGATAGATTGTTAAATGTTGAGATTGAACTCATGAAATGTTGTCACAGAGGCAAAAGCTTCATTTGCTTAATAAAAAAAAAAGTGTATCTTTTGACTTACATCTTTTCTATTTCCCATCAGACTATCAATCAGATGTCCCTATCCTCAGAGAGATTCATGTCTGTTAGACTGACTATATCAGGCTGAGATGCTTACACCCTCTAGTCACAATCTTCAAGGCAGAGTCCCTAGGAGAAATGCTAAGAAGAATCTGACCATCCACTTTATCTATGGACCAAACAACTGTTGGTCTACATAGAGTGGGAGTTCAAACAGTCACTGTATGACACTCTGACTTCTCTGACTCCCTGTTCCCATGCAGCAGTTACAGGAACTGGAGAAAACTTAAAGCATATCTTTATTACACAATCTGAGATGAGAGGGTTGCTACACTGTCCTTCTTTCATCCAACATCAGGACTACTTTACAGACACATTATAATGCATTGGCAAAACACTAGCAGCACAGACATAGGTTCTATTTGCCAAACCACATGCTTTAATCCATACAGCTTTATTCCAGCCACAGAGAAGAGAAACAAGCTATGTAGAACCAGCATGGATACAGCCAGAGTATGGATGAGAAAAATTTGCCAGACATGCAATAATTACAGGATCACAAAAATCAGAAAATACACACTCTACAGTAGGAGATGTTAATGGGAAGCTGTAGAACTTTTAAATCCTTTCCTAAGCCTGCACAAGGAACTAGTTAAATTTTGCCACAGCATTTTAACAAAGGGCTTTTTATGCTTTGTCCACATCAGTAAGGTGCCACCCTCCCTCTGTAGCTGTATTAGCAAAGATCTGTAGAAAACTGAATGCTGATTATGCAAAACTCCTTCAGTAAAGACCATAGGCAATCTTTAACCAAAACATGGCTCATACTGTTTGCAGTGTTCCTATCCTCCTACATTAATTATTTCAGAGATTTTGTATGCTCTTGTATTTTATCATGTCCCTGATGAAATTAGTTGCTTTACTCAGTCTTCAGTGCCGGATTCCTTCAAATGTTGGATCTTCCAGAGTAAAACATGAACACCTGAAACCTAATGGCTATGAAACCTGAGAGTTAATTTACCAGAGAATTTTTTTTTTTCCTTAAAAAACCTCTCTTTTTCTTAAAAAACTGAATAAACATATACAAGAAGAAATGTAATCAATTTTAGGGATGAACATTGTATAAAGTATCTTTTCAACTAAATAAAATTACATCATTGAAAATATTAAATTGATTGAACTTTCAAGAGAAATATTTCAAATGGAAAAAGTCAAGTGCTTTGAAAGCATTCCTTCATCTTCTCCTGCCTCTCATTTGGAGAGGATGCTAAATGTGAGGAGAAATGTATAAGAACTTAAGAAGATAAGACTGCAGGAGATGACCTTATCCTTTAAGGTTAGTTCTTAAAAAGAAAACTTCAACTTTTGCTTAAACTTCTCATTCAAAATGCATAGAAGTAATTTCATTAAAATATATGATTTTATCTTTCCCCAGACATTTCAGTCAATTTATCTGATTTGTACTTTGAGAGTTTTCATAGAAAAACAAAGAAAAAAAGCTCACTCATCTTTTTTGCCAATCAGCTATACAACCATAGGAAACAGCATCTTCAGCATAAACAAACATTACATTTTCCTTAGTGATGATATATGAAGATAGGATGCAGCCTGCCTTCCAAATCACCAGCTGAGCTGATCAAGAGAACTTTTTTTCCCCCTTACTGTCCCTGCTGCTTGCTTTCCACCCCATTGCCTGAAGATATAAGTAGTATAATGGGAACCCTTAGAAATGGTCAGTTCTCTGAACAACAGGAGCAGTCCCTATAGGAGCCCTTAGCCTTCTGGATATATGGCTTTGAGCCCAGTTTCAAAACCCCAAGGTGTCAACACAAGCCAAACTTTCAGGATTTTGCAGTTCATCCAGTACTCCTATGCCTCATTAAACACTGTCCCCAAGTTCAAAAAGGCATCCTTTCTTAAAAAAAAAAAAAAAAAAAAGAACCAAAAAAACCCCCATAGAATATAAAAACAACCACTGTCTAATCTTCAGTATTGCATCTTCTTCTCCCAAGCATCTCCCCTTTGAGAGAAGGTGGCATTTGCCCTGCTTGTATAGCCTGCTTTATCCTAGTAGATGTCAGCAGAGATTTGCCAGCAGACTTCTTCAATGAAAGCTCAGCAAACTCAGTAGTGTAAATGGGATATACTTTCCAATTAAGGATTAGCATACTTAACATGAGATTGTTGATTTCAGTTGGCATGACTCAAACTGAAATGTCAACCCACTTGTCATCTGGTTTATATGTATCTACTTTGGAAAGCAGCAATGAAAACAGCTGAAAGACTGCTACCATAGAAACAGTACACATACAGTAAAAGTTACCTTGAGATCTTTTAAATTCTTACAAAGTATTGTAATAGTAACCTTGTAGATTTCATCTGCTTCTTTGGACAGAGACAAGTTTAGAGAAGATGTAATCTGAAATGCAGTATATTCAGGCAACTAACCTCTGAAAGAAAGAGAATGATTTTTCCAGGGCCTGAAATACAAGCATTCTAAGTGATGAGTCCAGAGGCAAAAACTAGTACATTTGCCACATATTTTCAGTTGTTACAAATATTAATTAGGCCAAGAGAATCTGTTAAGTCTATTCTGAAGGGAGAAGTCAACCTCTATTATTTCATATGTATTCCATTTAAGTACAGTACAGTAATAATTCAGAATAAATAATTGCCAATGTTTTTACCAAGGAAGGACTTTTGTATCTGTTGTGATACGTTGCCTAGATCATAATGCACTAACATGGACAAAAATCTGTCATTAACTCATTTTGCTGAACAGGACTGGCTAGAGCCCCACTGTTGACCCATCCACATTGCAATGTCCAGCATCCAGAATGGCCATTGCTTTGAAGAGATGTAAGGATTAAGGGATATCAAAGAAATTAAGATTGGAAGGTAAGGTTTGATACATTTTAGCTACTAGGGAATGAGGAAGGAAGCAAAGCAGTTAAATACCTTTGTGGTAAGAACACAGATTTTATTCAAACCAAGTGCTCTGCTATGGAGTACTGGAGCACAGAACCTGTGCACAGCTATTCCTCCTGACCTAAGGTGCTCTCTAGCACACACAAAGAACTGCTGTAGCTCAAAAAAAATCAAGCAATTCAGGGATTTTTTTTTTTTTTGAGAAATAATTCCATCCATTGTTATCACGGGTCTAAAATTCTGAGATGATTCAACATTCATCTTGTGATGACAAAATGTGGATCTGGGGCAAATAAAAGGAAAGAAATGTACATGAACAGAAGAGGTTTTTCAACCTTGAGTTAGAGTCTTCCAGTCCACTCCCAACCCATTTATGAACAAAATCCAGTTGCCAAAACTCCTATCTCCTATCCCACTGTTATACGTAGACACACGTTTTCTTGTTTCTTCGATTTGTTATTCCTTCCCTCTGTATCTAGAGATCACAGCAATCTTTCAACCATATAGCACTAAGAATCACATGCAATTAACCATGCCAACACCAGCTCTATCAAATCATCGTCTTTCAGAGGGGCTCCATGCTGTAGGATTAAATTAAAAGCAGGCACTCTTTACTCCCTGGCATAACACTTCCTTTCTAGCAGTAAAATTCTTGTTTCTTTTTTGACTTGATATTATCATCTGAGAATAATATTTTAAGTTTAGTGTTCGTGAGTCAAAGTTTTATCTGAGCTCTATCATATGAATATTTTATTCCTGGATGCAAATTCCTCTCTCATTAGTATAACTTTTACCAGATTAATGTGATCAGTGTAAGGACTGAATCAGAAGTTGTCTTTGGTTCAAGAGTTTTATCAGTGTATCTAGAAATAAAAAAAGGATGTCAAATGTATTGGAAGAAAAAAAAAATCAACATTTGCATTGAAATGTTAGGAACACCAACATTAGAGTGAGAATATTCCCCAAAAAAGAACATTATGTTTTATGTTATAGTAAATATACTAGTGAATTAGAACACCTTATTTTAAGAGACATCACTACTCCCAAAGTCTCATAGTTTTCTTCCAAATTGAAGATATTAATGAACTAAGAAAGTAATTTCATGGATTGAATGCTTCACTGAGATTTGGACAGAGAACAGTTTATCAGTTTCAGAAGACAGATGTTACAGAGAGAAATCCAACAGCCATAATTAAGACAGGATCACATTCTGGAAATAAAATTCACAGATAACATGGGAAGGAATAGACAGAAATCAGACAGATATTTTTCCTTTATAGGAGATTGTTAAGTACTAAGTAAGAAACAAAATTAACACCTCTTTTTTCTTTTTTTTTTTTTTTTAGTGAATTACACAGAATTTTTTAATGATTTTTTCATGAATTACACAGAATTCCACAAAGTCAATGGAAATTCATCACAAAAACCTCAGTTCTGCATTATTCAGTTGAAGTTACATTTTCAAGCAGGTGCAAGATCAGTCTGCAAGAGGTGACAGGGTGTGTAAGAGACATAAAAGTTGTTGGCTAAGACCAGAGAAGACAGTGTGGTCCCTTAGCACAGGAGGTCAGAAACCAAATGCATGAACATTCTAAAATAAAAGTGCTAAAAACTTCTAAAAACTTAAAAAACCTCTTTTTCTTAGAGAAAACCTGCAATGAACTAACATTCACAAACATTCTCAGAAAAATCCAGATAACATGCACCAGCAGCATTGTTTCTGTCGAGTGAGCATGCACACACTATTTAACCAGACGGGTGTACAAGCTCCAGAATTAAAAACCTCACAGTGATATTTTGAACTTAGGAGTGCAACATAAAAGTCATAGCCTCAATTTATCTGGAGAATTTCTTTAGTCCTCTCAGGTCCGAAGTATCACAAATTATCTATTTTTTCGAGACTCCCTTTTTTATTGATGATATATTTATTACTATTGATACAAAGCCAGATCTAATAGGCAGATGAGGAAGTAAACCCTTTTGTCTTTCCCAGTTGTTACTCTCCCTTCGGCCACAAGATAGCACTGTTTTCCAATTCTTGCTGTTCAGCAAAGCCAAAGCAGTTTCTATTTCAGAACTGCTGGATTCTGCAGAGAGAATGGATATGTGAAGTGATAGTAATCCCTGCCTTCCTGTACAACCCTAAATATGTTTTTGTATCTATCATAGCAGACGTTTACCATAGTTTATTGTAGCATAAAAACAGTTAAAAAGAAAACCTTTCAGTAAATACTTCAAAAGTAGCTTCAGAGAAACTTGTTCACTGTGAGAAATACTTCTGTCTTCTCACATGTTCTTTCTGCTCTTTTTCAGCCTTATGCTCACGATTTCCCTGAAACGTTCAGTCACAAAAGCTGTTTCAACTAAAAATATTGAAATAAAAGCACCATAAAAGTTTCACTGTAACTGAGAGGTCAAAGCTATCAGTAAATAGCCCATGTGCATTTCCAGTACAGACACTGACTCTGGAAAGTAGGAAGGTGGTCTCGCCCCCTTCTCTTCTGTCTTCTCAATCTTTTGTTTCATTTTTTTATTTTTTATTTTTTCTCTTAAGTATTTTTGTTCATGCACAGAGAAGTTGTGTTTCTATAGGGCTAGGAAAAAAACACAGTTTAATAAGAGAAACCTTTAAAATGCCTAGAAGCATCATATACGTACTACTCTTATGTTTCCACTGAGCATTTATTCTGCTCAGTACTTAGGGACCTAAATGCACAACTCCTTCCCATGGCAGGGTTGCACTTTGGAAAGGCTGGTTACTATGGTAGCAGGGGTAGCGATACTGCTAACTTGAGGCACAGACTCTCAAGAACCAATCTGAAATTTGATAAAGACAGACAGTTCCAAAGAGAAAAACCAGAGCATCTACTTTAGACTCATATTCCAGATCAACCTACAAAGAACTATCTCTTAATCGTGTTCTATTCACTATTAAAACAATCAAACAGCACAAAAAAATTCCCCATGCCCGCCCCCCACCCAAAAAAAGAACAAAACACCACAAACACACACACCAAAAAAGAAAAAAACACCAACAGAAAGAGTATAGTTATCTGACTGAAGCTAAGTGCATAAACTCTTTTCTCTCAGATCGAGACTAAAGAGCTTCAGTAATTGTGCATGAATTTCTGGAAGTCTACAGCTCTAGAGACATATTTTCTGGAGCAAGAAGTACTTACAGCTGCCATACAAAATGTCCATACAAATATGTCTGTTAACTCTGGAACTGGAAGCCGCAAAGCACCTCAAAGGGCTTATACAGTGTTTCCTTTTGAAGCTGCTCCCATTACATAAATTATTAAACATTTTCCAGACCAGGGACTGGAACCCAGGTGTCTTAACCCACAGGGTAAAATGTTATTTGCATCTCACACTGCTTACTTTAATGAACATTACAATACTGTGTGCAAAATGGAAAAGTACCATACAGGAGAGAATTGAGGAGGAGATACATCATTGATACCCTGTAACCCAGTGACTATAATGCTCAAATGGAAAGAGAGCATTCAAATTCACTTCTGGTTTACACCTACAGTCTCAAACTCGTGAAGATGCTAAATGGAAGTAACCAATATAACCTGCATTAACTGGCCTCTAATTTTATTTGCTTTTTCTTACAAGTTTCTCTGACAAAATACTACATTTTGGCAAATGTAACATTTGACACAAAAGGAGATCCCAGATATTTATTTAAATGGGAAAAAGCATACACCATAAAGCATATCTGTGCTTTCTTTAGTCATGACCACTCAAATAAACAAACAGAAATGGTCTGATTTAAGTAAAATAATTTCAGAGAAAATCTTCACACTATATTTAATGATCTGTACAGAATAATTTCCTTATATATTCCTAACATATCTATTACTATAAGATATAAAGAAATTAAGACATAGTAAAGCAAATACATATTAGAACTGCATATTAAATAAAACCTTACTAAATATGGAAAAAAAAACCCCACACAGTGAAAGGATGATTTCTACTCATTCCAAAACTGAAGTCAGGCTGTAAGAAGAAAGGAGAGCCCAGTTTTTCATTTGTAATGTTTATATATTGCTAAGGAAACCATATACAACAATCTAAAAGTACAGTTCCAAGATCAAGTTTATTATTATACAAATATATGTAAATATTTTGACACTTACAAAGCAGTCTAAAATACTATTAGTATTTACATCCATCTCATCCAGTAGATATTTTCAGTTTGCAACAAAGAAATCCATTCATTGTGTAACCTCACAAAAAAGTAACATTTCACAGGGCTCTTCTTTCACATTTCTTGTTTAAGAATATTTTATTACATATCTGAAGACTTAAAACATTAGTTGGCCCATTTGGAGAGGAAAAAGGCAGCACATTGAGAGTTAATATTTTTTCCATCTGAGACACAAGTGACTGCATAATTAGTTACACCCATGCTTTCACTTGTGCCTGTGATTGGAAACAACTGGCTGTCCCATTTCACCAATGAAAGGATTCCACATTAATGTATAATGCAAACAAGTACATGTGAGAGCAAAGGAGTGTGTGTGAGAGCATGATCATTCATTCCTCCATGCTAGATTTGTTACACATTCAGTTGTTAATGGATCTTTGCTATTTATTCTCCTTTATTTTTAATGAGTATTCTTTACAGTAAAAGATATTTTAGGATTTGATTACTTTAATATTACTCTTTACCTTAAATTTTCACGTTTAGATTAAGGAAAGAAAAAAAAATCACCATTCAGAAATCTGCTTGGGCTGTCAAACTGTTTTTTGCCAAACAGTTTCTGTTGTGATTCCAAGCAGCTCCTATCAGCAAGCTAAAGACAGAACCAAGTGTAAGGCAACTACTGTAAACAACAGTTTAATAATAATTTGGAGATGCAATTTCTTAAGCTAGTAGCACAATGGCTTTTAAGCAGTTGCTGTCTTGAAACAGTTTATTTGAAGCAAGTGCAAAATGCTGTACCTGGGAAAGTAACGAGCACAAAAGCAGCAAGAGACTCCAGGGAAGAAGCAAACAATAAATGTGCTATAGGTTACTACCATACAACAGTTGTCATTGTTTACTGTTATTTATTATTGTGTTAATGTAAGCTCATTGAGAAGGACTGCAACTGCCACAACAGAGCTAGATCTGTCATGAAGTACCATTATCCATTCCTAATACAAACCGCTAAGCAAACTAAGCATGAACTCCCTCTCTACAGTTATATCAATCAAACTGACAGCAGAGAGGTTCAAGAAATTCTGCCTCTCTGTCTGCAGGGAAAGAGAACAGGTACTAATTTCCAAGTATCACTTTACCTGATTTTTATCAGCAGCTATGGAATATTTAAAGGTATTGTTTCTCAAAAGTCATATATTGTCACTGATCCCAGTAACAGACTTTCACTGACTCTGATGACAATGTTTTACAAAGAAAGATGATACTACATATTTTTAATTATAGCCAGGACGCTTTTGCTTTTCTTTGCTTCTTAAAAGCCAGTTGGGGAGTATGAAGAAACTTCTTCTACTGGTTCATTTTACTTCCAATACCTTTTCAGTGTATTTCCATAAAACAGATCACATTCACTGTTTCTATTCTGCTGCTTTATATCTAAAAGTTGCAGGTGATAAGTTACTACTACCCGATTCTCTGCTCTGTGCTCAGTTATTAAGCAGTTTGCCCTAAATAATTTCCTTTCTCTTTTGGCATTGTATATTCTGCTATTCCTCTTTCACGAAAAGTCTTGTGTCCAACAAAATGCAGTAATCCTTTTCCTTTTCATTTCAGAATGGGTGACTTGGATATGACTGTATCAGTGGGTGTTACACTTTACAATCCCAAACATCTAAGTCTCTCATCCCTTTGGGACTTGAGGCTCTTCACTAGATATTATGGTTTCACCCCTGGGCTCAGACCACTTAAAGCTAAGCAAGGTAAGACTGAAGCACTAATTCTATCATGAAGAAGCTGTGGCTGCATTTTGCACTTAGAGAGTTCCCACCGTAACACATCTATGCTGTGCCAGTACAGCTGTTTGCATAGTTGTTCTAGTAAAAAAAAAAATAAAAAAATTAATCCTTGCATATATATTTATACATAGATATATAAAGGCATATATATATATTTATATACATATACTGATATGATGGCAAGAGGAAGGTCTTCCTTAAAATAGCATTACTTCCAAACCTCTCATAGCCCAGACAATGGACTTACAGCCTGATCATCACCACATCTTAAAGCATTAAGGATCTGGATCTAACATTCAGGACACCAGACCTGTGGAGTCTTTGAAGAACAGTGTGGAGGGCACTTATCCCAAATTTAGATTCAAGTTTAGAGTCTCAGAACTCTATGGTAAGAAATAGGCTTCTATATATCACCTTATCTGAGAAATACTTAAATAAATTAGACCTCCGCCTATCCTTATTGAGCCAATATATATTCAAAGTAATTCCACTGGGAAAGGACTAATCTTACAAACTTTTACAAGTGTTTAATTTCTTTCTGAGAGAAGTCCCATTGGAATCAATGGAAGTATTCATACTAAAGTTAAATGCATGCAAGAAGTGCTTTACTCTGGAAAAATGGCATTCCAAAGCAGTTTTTTAAACCATTTTGCTTAATTCCTGTTTAGTCAGAGTGGTCATACTGTTTTTGTGAATTTTCTAATAACTGCATGCATGAACAAGGCCTCTATTCTGTAACTTTTGATGTGTAAGTTTCTGTAGCTACACAATGGAGAAGCTTTCTGTAAGCGTGCAGTCCAGCTGCTCAGAACACTTTTCCTGGGCTAGTTGTGCTGTTCTGCTCTATTCCATTACATAATGCTGTCTCAAGAAAACTCATTTCTTTCAGGATTAAAATCCCAAAGAGATGCAGAGAAATCGTATGCATTTGAGCAGGCAAAACACTGCACCTCATGAAAGCCTCTTCCTAGAGGAAAAGCTGAGATTCCTAAGCAAAACTGTAATAGTTAATGCCACTAAAAATATTTCTTTTTCCTTTTTAAGAAAACATTGCAGAGAAAAAAAATAATGGCCTTTCAAACATGTTTATTTCCTCAAGAAATATTTTACTGCTCTCTCCATGAACAACAAATGCAGAACTATTTTTGTCAGCCTGAGTTTATTGACAGTTTAAAACTCACACCAGTAACACTGTGAGTCACAAATTTGCAACAACGTTCTTTTCCCTTTTTGTCCTTTGAAAAGTATGTTTTCAGAAAGCTTTCTTTAAGTTAAATGACAGAAGTAAAAAGCAGTGTAGTGGCATTTTCATTCCACTTGTAAGAAAAAATGTTTTAGGAACTAAGGTGTTGTCTGAAGTTGTGGCATGCCAAGATCCGCCTGCTCCTGCCCCAATCTGAGGAGGCCCCATAAACACCTTGCCAGTGGCAGGACCTGTGCTGGCAGGACACCCTGCTCCTGTATGGGTGTGAGGAGCACCTTGGAGAAGTAGCTGGTCAGACTGTACATCTATTAATCTGCCAATCCATAAATCAGCTGTAAGTCAAATGCCACGAGGATAACTTATGGTGCTGAGAGGAAGAACTTCCTCTCCCACAGGAATAAGGTTCAGAGGAAATATTTGATTTCAGTGGTCTGCTTCGTTCTGCAAGGTAGCCTAGCCACGTTCCATCAGTTTTAATCAAAGTATCTCAACAGCACCTGTAGTTGAAGTTAGATGGCTACTTTGCATGTAGATGGTTGCTGAAGCACTGGCAGCCTAAAGCCCCAGGGACATTGTCTCTGCTCAGGCACACATACCAAGACAAAAATACAAATGTCCAGAGATTTTAGGTGGAAATATAGACCCAATAAATATTTTGCAGAAAAAAAAAAAAAAAAAAAATTTAGTTTTATTCATTGCATATCTTTTCAAAATAATTGTTCTGATTTGAATTACACCTCATAATCTTAAAAAGGATAGAATATCTCCCCTGCAAAGTTGGTGTCAGCTTTTGTCCTATTCTGCTGTTCCCCACTTATATCTTCCTATTACTCCAATGATATTAAGGTGGTGAAGTTGTACTTAATGTGCAGGAATATAAAATATATATATTTCTCCTCTCTCTGTTATGAAAGTTCAAAATATAATCAAATAACCATTCTCAGTTTTTGTTGTTCTATATTTCTCTTGCAGTTTATAATGGAAAAGGAAAGAATACAAAAAACTGAATAAAAATACTCAAAATAACAAAAATCTTTGCTTCATTAATATTCTGAATTTCTCTTTCCACAGCTGCAACCAGAATTTTTAATCCCAGAGAGCTATTTCAGTACAAAGTGCAGTAATTAGCTTATAAATGATCAGAAACAGATCTGTGCCTGGTGTTTTAGCCTTTAAAATAGTGGAGAAGAAGTGAGGTTTTTAAATACCATTTTTGCAAGCCTGCTGAGGAAAGATTTTTTGCTTATTTTTAAGGGCAAATTTCCCTTACTGTGTGGTTTGTCTGTTTATGTTATTTTAAAAAGTTCAGGGAATGGTAATGTGTGAAATAATCCTTACCAGGAAAGCAATTCCACTAAAATGTATATTTAAATTAGATCTGTTTACTATCTTTTACTCCCCTTCAATTGAAACCAGACTCCCAGCCCAGCTCCACTGTAATTTGAATTAAAACCAATTTTAAATAACCTTTCCATATATTGAAGAATATTTCAAATGAGATGAGCACACAGAGTATGTTAAAAGAAAAATAAAGCTGCAGCATTAAGCAAACAACTAGAAATTCCAAAATTAACCTGAAAAAATAATTTCACCTTTGCATTAACATAGATTTTTAATTACTTGTTCCTCCCTTTCCCAGCACCTTCCTCAGCACATCATGCTGTGGGGACCAGAAAAATGCATCTCTGTGTCTCTTTTCCCAAAATTGTTCCAGTATCTGATCCCAACCTGGCAGCTAACTGCTTCTCTTGCTCGCTTTCATTATAGACTCTTTGTCCAATCTCCCTAAGCTTCTTGCCATCACCCTCTTCCAACAGGTCTTTTGTCTCAAATAGATAAAAATCAAGGAGCTATGCTGAACTGCTTTGACAGCAGAATGAGACAGAAAGCTAATTCCAGTGTCTGTCTTCATCTGACCAAGCAGAATCATGGCTTGACCCAATTCTGCAGTTTCACCAGGCTGCCAAAGTGTCCAAGTGAGTTTTGCATGTGTGTGAAGACAAGCTGCTCCAGTGGTTAAACCAGCTCGATCTGACAGGCTTTTTTTCTCATATTTAATTAGAATTTTTCATGTTAAAAATTACATTCATTAGCTTCTTCCGTTTCTAGTAGTCCCTAACTTGATTTTCTGCTGGCATGGGTACTACTTCTCTCCAGAGTCTGACAGACTGTCACAGCAACACAGAAGTCCTGAAAGATGACTTCACCTTTAAAAGTAATGACAGAAAGCATGGAGTACTTCAGCATTTCTGATGTCCTCTTCCACAGGAGTCCCTCATTTTCCTTAGTCTTCCATTGGTTGTTGCTGTACTGTGATGGGTTGACCTTGGCTGAATGTCAGGTGCCCACCAAGCTGCTCTATCATTCCCCCTCCTCAGCAGGACAGGGGGAGAAAATTATAACAAAAGGCTCATATGTCAAGGACAGGGAAATCTCAGTAATTACTGTCACAGGCAAAACTGCCTTGACTTAGGAAAATTGTATTAATTTATTAACAATCAAATCAGAGTAGGACAATACGAAATAAAACCAAATCTTAAAACACCTTCCCCCCATCCCTCCCTTCTTCCTGGGCTCAACTTTACTCCCAATTTATCTCCTCCCCTTTTTGAGGGGAGCAGGGAGATGGGGAGTGGGGGTTGCAATCAGTTCATCATATGTTGTCTCTGCCACTCCTTCTTCCTCGCTCTGTTCTCCTACTCCAGTGCGCGGTCCCATCCACAGGAGATATTCCCCCATAAACTCCTCCAATTTGACTCTTTCCCCTGGGATGCAGTTCCTCATGAACTGCTCCACAGCGGGTCCCTTCCACAAGGTATAGTCCTTCATAAACAGACTGCTCCAGCATAGATCCCCCATAGGGTCACAAGTTCTGCCAGCAAACCTGCTCCAGCATGGGCTTCTCTCTCCATGGTTCTCAGGTCCTTCCAAGAGCCTGCTCCAGCACAGTCTTCCCACAAGATCACAGACTCCTTTGGGCATCCATCTGCTCCAGAATAGGGCCTTCCATGGGCTATAGGTGGATGGGTAACTACTCCACCATTAACTTCATGGGCTGCAGGAGGACAGCCTGCCTTGCCATGATATTCACCACAATCTGCAGGGAAATCTCTGCTCTGGTGCCTGAAGCACCTGCTCCCCTCCCTCTTCACTGACCTTGGTGTCTGCAGCATTGTTTCACTCACGTATTCTCACTCCTCTCTTCTGGTTGTTGCTGTTGTACAGCAATTTTTTCCCCTTCTTAAATATGCAATCGCAGAGGTGCTACCAGTGTCACTGATGAGCTTGGCTTTGGCCAGCAGCAGGTCTCTCCTGGAGCTGGCTGGCACCAGCTCTATCAGACATGGAGGCAACCTAGGGTATCTTCCCACAGAAGTCACCCTTGTAAACCCCACTGCTACCGAAGCCTTGTTATGCAAACACAATACAATGTACTACAGAAGCCTATCTTGTTACTGTCCTCATCCCTCACCAATTTCACTTCCATCTGAGCTTTGGCTTTTGCAATTCATCCCTATATTTGCAGGCAACATATTTTTTCTGGTAGCCTATAGCCTATTCCATCCTCCTTCCTGAATTTAATCTTAATCAGGACTCTACTATTCAGCAAAACTGGGGTGTTGCTTGCTTCCTGCGCATTACAATGCAGTCCTGTGCTTTTAAGTGTTTGTAGTTTTCCTTGAAGATCAGGCAGTTATCCTGGATCTCAACTTCCCCCTGGCTCCCCATAGGCAATGAGATTGTATCTTATAGTTTCCAGAATAAGCTAAAATCTTGTTTCCTGTAGCCGAGAGTCATAGGGCTGCTCACCTTTTCACTTCCCTCATGATCTTAAACTTTATCATCTCATGACAGCCCAGACTGCTGCCAGCCTATCCCTGATCAGTTCTGATTCATATCCCTGATCGGTTCTTCTGATTCATGAGTAACAGGTCCATTACAGAATTACAGAATCATCACAGTTGGAAAAGACCTCTAAGATCACCACATCCAACAGTCAACACCTCACCATCCCATTAAAACATGTCCTGAAGTGCCTCATCTACACATTTTTCAAATACTTCCAGGGATGGTGACTCCACCACCTCCCAATCCAGCACCTTTACTCTTTCAGTAAAGAAATTCTTCCCAATATCTATCTAAACCTCCTCTGGTTCAACTTCAGGCCAGTTCCTCTAGTCCTGTCATTTACTTGGGAGAAGAGGCAAACACCCACCTCACTACAACAAAATCCTTTCAGGTATTTGTAGAGAGTGATAAGGTCTCCCCTCAGCCTCCTCTTCTCCAAACTAAACAATCCCAGTTTCTTCAGCTTCTCACAGGAATTGTTCTCCTTCACCAGCTTGGTTGCCCTTCTCTGAACCCACCCCAGCCAATCCATTAGAGTGCCTCCCCTATTCATCTTGTCCACCAGCTCCATCAAAAATTGTTCTCAAATCACATCTTTAAAGCATACCACAAATTTTCTGAATTTCTCGCATCCTGCAGGGTTTTTTTTTCCAGTAGGTGTCAGGATAGCTAAAGTCCCTTATGAAAACTAAGGCTTCTTATGAAAGGCTTCTTCCAGTCCTTTAAACAGTTTCACCCACTTTCTCTTATACCTAATAGTATCTGTGGAAGATGACCAGCATGACATCCTCTTTGTTTTTCTCTGCTCTGATCCTGACATAAACTCTTGACTGGCCATAGAAAAGTTCTGTGCATTCAGGCACCACCTTTATAAAAACTGTAAACCTCTTGTCCTTCTAGAGGGGAGGAATGAGGCAACTGGATGCGGAGATGTGAGGAACAACAACTCCTTCCTAAAGAGCCTGTATCTGTCTGCTACAGTGCTGCAGTGGTCTATCTCACCACATCTCAGTCATCCCAGCAAGGTCGCAGTTCTACACATCAGCATCTGA
This sequence comes from Todiramphus chloris collaris, assembly GCA_025345505.1. Taxonomy (NCBI): domain Eukaryota; kingdom Metazoa; phylum Chordata; class Aves; order Coraciiformes; family Alcedinidae; genus Todiramphus; species Todiramphus chloris. Next base: position 26,641,162 of record JANVCC010000035.1, read on the forward strand.
TTCCTCCAGCTTGTTTCCCATGATGCGTGTGTTCATGTAAACACTTCGGATGGGCCTCCAATTGCACTGCTTTCTCAGGAGAACTGGGAGAGCCTCCCACTTATACTACTACCCACCTAGTTTTCTCTATCCTTTTCCCTGCTTCTTTTCAGATTTTAGTCTCAATTCCCTAGCGAGTCTAGTTAAAAGTTAGCCTCACTAGGTGAACAACTCTGCTCAAAAGCTATTGAAAATAATAATAATAATAAAACCCAATGTTTTTCATTTGATAATAACTCCTAGAGACTGAAGTCACTAATGGACTCTGGTTACAGATCTGTCTAATTTCATTTTTTAACTTAATAGTACCAAGGTCACCTGTCAGTACTGCCCGAAACTAGAACATTTCCTTTTTAACAACCGTATACTGTATATGATGTTAAAGACATTACTCTTTTGTCAATTATTAACTTATCTGTTCTGTGGCATATGTTATCATCTGGCACAAAGCTATTTTTTCCGTTAATATTTCATTTCCTCTGAGACTTGTTCACTTCAGTTTGTTCTACAAGAAACTGAGTTAAAATGCAAGACTATGAAATGCTATAGGAAGGTATAAATGTAAGAGACACAGTTTGTGCACAGTTTCTATTGTAATTGCTTCCAGCATGAATTACAGTTATTTTTATCTTCAAACTCCACAGAAAAAGAGAAGGAAAAAAAAAGCAGGAAAAAGCAATTCCTCTCATTTAAATAGTCATGCAGAGTATTTAGATTTTTCTCCACACCTCAAGTTTAACTTTGATGTATAAAATCAGAGATTTCCATTTGTTCCTACACTCATTTCAGCAACACCACTTTGGGCACTGAAATATTTTTACAATTATTTTTCCAGGACTGTTTAGAAAATCATTGTTCATGTAAGAGCTTCTTATATAAATTACAAAAACATAGTCTATGTAGAAATAGAACCATAAACTAACTAAAATGTTCCCAAAAGAACCAAGCACAGTGTAAAATATTAAATAAACATAACATTATAAACTTAGCTATTGAAGTTTATTTTGGCTCTTACTGATCTGTATTTTCCTTTTAGAAAAGCTGGAACAGTTTGAATCACTTTGTTTTCAAGGTCAAGCTCAGATAAAGTGTGAACCCTCCCTTGTAATATGTTCTTAGTTGTTTCACAAAGCTATCAGCTTCTGAGTTTCCTTCATCAATTTACACATTGCCACGTGGCCTTTTTTCTTTGAGATGACATTGCAACCATTCATGTTTGCAAAATCACAGCTTTCTCATAAAGTCTTTTGATATTTACCTGCATTTCTGAAATTGAACCTTTTTAGCAGAAATTAGTCTGAAAGATGTATAGAATTAAGCAAAGCACCTTTTGCCTGGTCCTACTGTTCTTATTTACTAGGAAGTACATAATAAGTGGTCATATAGCATCACTCTGAAGAAAATTTTAAATGTATGTTAAGGAGCAACAGAGCAAAGTCTAGAAGGAAGAGGACATTCTCTTTATTCCTCCAGGTTGCACCACAAAATTTATATCAACGACAGCATTCTTGCTGATTCCACAGACATTCAGGAAAAGAACATAAGCAGAGGAAGTGCAGAAGATGTTATGCATTGAACTGTCCTATTATTTACTATGTCTTGTTGGCTACACCTATACAGTATACAAATCTACTGCTGCTTCATAAGGGCTTCCAATGGGATTTGATCAGAAGTTGCACCAAATCTAACTGTCCTCAGAGTTCTCACAGGAAGAACTAGAACAATTCCAGGAAGGACACTAAGAAATTCTTATCAATTACTTCCATCTTTATGGATGGTATTTTATAGATATGGCATCGTATGTACACTCATACAGGTACAAAAATTAAAATTAAAGATCTCTGGCTCAGACAAATGAGTAACTAATTAGACAATACAACTATTCCTTTTGCCAAGAGAAAAGCAAAAACAATAGCACCATGTATTTCTCTACCACTCTATCTTCTTAAAATTCTTTCTCCTTATGTGAGCCTCAAAACATTAAGACATTGTATGAGCGAACATGGTAGAAAGGCTCAAACTAGAAGGCATATGTATAAGTTTAGAACAGTGCATTTGTTGAAATCTCATTTCTAGTCTGACATAGTAAATATTAAACTATATTAAGGATTTTCATTTTCTCATCCTAACTGCTCCTGAATACCAAGTCTTTCTACCACTTCAAAATTAATAAGACTTGTAGCATACATTATCCTGTTGGTTGTTATAATTAGATGTCCTAAAAATAATTAACCTGATAGTATAAGATTTCAATAAGTTTCAATAAAGCTCAACAGCTTTAGCTCTACTAGCGTGAATGTATCTCTGCATCTGTTTAATAACACTCCAATATTTTTTTGGGGAAAAAAAATATCAACAAGTGCAAACAAAGGCAATTGTGCATTTTCTATGTTCATTCATTATGCTCAAATTTCATACATAAATTTAATGCAGATCAAGTGCTATTCCACTAAAGCAATTTTATTTCTTCAAAAGTTCATTCAGAAAATTATGTTGGATCATTTTACTTTATCCAAGGATTACATGTGCAATCCTTACCTTCCAAGTGTAAAAATTTACAAAGGTAGATATCAAACCCATGCACTCTGAAGAGTTTGGAAAATGTATCATCAAGGTCATGCAAGGGTACCAGGAAAGACTGAATTTCAAATATTCAAGAACACTTCATTTCATGTCATATTCATTATCCCTAGCTACAGTTGACATCACTGCAAAGGTGGACCTTGGGAAACTTGCAAGGCAGATCATCTGTCTCTTAAAGATCCTCTATCTACTTTTGAGATGGGAAGCCCCAGATGACTCCCTAAATTATTTCCGATGCAATCTATCACAAGCAAAATTGTACAGTGGTATTTTGCAAAGTGTATCTTTATTGTCTCTTGTCTGGACTGATACTATCCTGTGGTATTACATAAGCAATCAGCATCACAGCTTTCATCACCACCTTCTCTTACACTACCCACTTTAAGGCATGGTAGAGCAGATATCAGTACATGAAGAGACTGCTTGCTTTCAACATTTTAAACTTGAATGCAGAACATGAATGATGTTCATGTCTCACACATAAGCTGCTTGTAGCTGAAGACTTGCAAGCCTCTAGGATGCACAGTTCACCAGAATAATATTTCTATAGTTATCTCATTTAAAGCAACTGACATATGCAAATCAGCCTGTTATTCAGGTGAAAATTTGCTACAGTTGCTGAAGAGATCAAAAAACTGGGTTGTTTGTCTGGCATTTGTTTTAGCATTTAAATGTTGGTAGAGAATAGATTCTCCCCTGGTCCAAGAAACAAGGACCTAGTCCTGTGTCTGCTGTGGTATGGTATTAGCTGAAGTGATGACAACCAGTAAAGAACTTGAGTACAGAGGTCCATCATCATTCCAGTAATGCACAAGCCCCAAGAAACTGAAGCATATCCATAGCTTTTAGTCCCCAAAAACTCCATCAAAGTCACAAGAAAAAAAAGCTTCTGAAATCAAAGAGTATCCAAATAGTTAAAATGAAGGCTGTCAAAGCTAGGCACCCTGTGGAAACAGGTTCCAGAGCAAGGCACAGCCATTCATCCCATTCCCATTCGTCATACTGGTTTTGTTTCATTCAATGTGGATTAAACGGAGTCCAGTGCTCCACTGACAGACAGACCTCATGTCCTACTTCAGTCTTCATAGTCTAGTACATAAATCTCAGCACATATGTATAATTTATAGAGATTCTCTGGCTCAAATATAGAAATAGAGAGAACAAAAAGACCTTGGCCATAAATACTGTTAAAAGGAAAAAATGAAGAGGCAATTATCTTATGCCAAGGATGAATTAGACTGTTAACTTGCTCTCTTGTGTTAAGTGTGGAAAACTATTACCAGTTTTGACTTTTGCCATCTGTTCTACTCCAAGCTTGCCGAAAGGCTGATATCCTGACAGCAATCTGAAGCACAGTTTTGCCAACTGTTTCTTTTTGAAAGTCCATGTTCCATATGTTCTTATTATGCTTCTTTTTATTGCCTTGAAATTACACAACTAGGAAGGAAAAAAAGTTCACTGTTTTCTACAATTATATTAAATATTTTTAAAAAACAGAAGTTTGTGGAAGAGATCATAAGAGTATACTTCCCTCTTTTCCCAGGAGTTACATCCTTGTCTTTTCATAGTGTAGATTCCCATCACTTATAATGGTTGTCTGCTAAACTTCACATACAGTATGTTTGATATATATCACATACAGTCTATACAAAAAATTAATTATTTAGAAAAAGGTATACAGTAGAATAGAAGTATGGGTGAGGTTTATCTCTCCTTCAAATGAGAGTTTTAAATATGTATTGACACACAGAAACTCTTAAAATATCACCTTCCAAGTAGCTGGTCTTTATCACAAGATTTTAAAAAGCAAAAATTTTGAATTCTAACCACTTGCAATCCTATGCAAAAGAAAGCATTACCATAAAATCTACCCATCCTTGAAATCATTAATCTTAACACATTAATACTGATTTTATATCCACTGAGTTCTCATCAACTCAGAGAAAATCCCTACTGTTATCACCCATAGCAGTATAAACTAGAAGTAACAGAGAATGAAGCACCAGAGGAAAACACTGAAGTTTCATATCCATTTACAACAGTCTGACTGACATGAGTCACAAAAGAAGACAGTAATCAAAAATGAAACCATTGGAAGAGGGTTTCAGTGTAACCGGATACTGACGACAGACAAATACTTAGTTTTATCAATAAAGGAAGCATTGTAGAAGAGCTATGTCTTATTTGCTCATCTGATTGTGTGAGAAACAGACAAATCTTTGCAGCATGCAACTCCTTCTTTAAGTCTGAAAGGGAAGCATCAGTCTTCAAAGCTGAGAAGCACAGAACTACATTGGTGTGTTTGTGGTGAAGATCATCTAGTACAACATCCTGCTCCAAGCAGAACTACAAGCAGCACCTGATGAGGTAGGCCAAGGCTTGTTCTAGACAAGCCTCAAAATACCCCCACAGATGAAGATGCTCTAATTTGTCTGGTAAACTTGTTCCAGTACTGCATCTCCCTGCTAGTGAAAATGCTTTTTGTAATGTCTGAAGTATGCGGCCATTGCCTACCAAGACGAACTTAGCTCCACCATCTTCATATCTGCCTTTGAAATAGTTGTCAGCAGATGTTAGATTGGCCCTCAGTCTCCTTTCCACCAGACTAATAAACCCAGATCCTTCAGCTTCCCTTTGGGGCTGTTCTCTAGACACCAGAGCATCTTGGTAGCCCAGGAGTTGGATCCTCTCCCATTTCTTTATGTATGGTTTTAATGTCAGGGGCCCAAATAGGATAAACTTTGCCTGAGTGACCTTGGCAACAACAAGTAAGGAGGATGATACGTTTCCTGTCTGGTGGACATCTCCTCAAAATTCAACTTTGTACATTGTTTGCACAGTTTATTCCAAGTCAGAGAATGCTGTTGTCTCGTACAGCCTGACATCACCTGTAACATCTCAATCATTTTCTGTAGACCTCTCAGACAGTCACTTCCCATTCTGCACAGGATAATTATGACCACAAAACAGAACTCTGCCATATTGAAGCTTACAAGATATTTGTAAACGCAATTCTCAGATTTATTCAACTTTCTCCAGACTGAAGCGTTGCCATTCTCAGTCAGCTGCTTTTCCTTTACTGACTTGCTGAGGGTATACTATGTGTCATCATTCATAACACTGATGAAGGTGATTGACCAATACCAGTCCCAATATCAAGCCCTGTTTATTATGGTCATTTACAGACCACCAGCCAGATCCCAAACTGTGGGTTACTGCCCCTGGTCTAGCTAATTTCCTTCTAACAGTCCCATCATCCTGCTCACTTGCTCACCTTACCAAGAAAAATACAGTGGGAGATGATGTCCAAAACCTCATGAAAGTCAAGATATATCCAATTAGTCACTCATGTCTCATGCACAGAACCAGTAATATCACTAAAGAAGGCAATCAGCTTGCTCCTTGGTCCTTGTCTTTGCCCTTCAGTTGCATGATTTTTCCAGGGAATGAGATTTCTAGGACGTCACAATTGCTTTAACATAAAACTACCTTAACATATTAGGTTGCTGTCCCATCCCAGCCAGTAGTCTTATTATTTCTCTGATTGAAAATGCTACCCTTTGCTTCACAGGTACCAACCCAGCAACAGTTTCTCTCAGATTGTGTAATTATTACATTAAACTAAAAGGAATTATTCTTCAACTATATTCAGCTTGAAAAATTTTGCTCCAATTTCAGACTTTGAAGAAAAATTTAAATTAAATTTAAAAAACCTCCTTTACAGCTGTACAAAGTGGGTCTAATAGAGACATATCTCTGATCCATAAAATTAATCTAATTTATTTATTTTTATTATCACAGGTGTAACAACACTAATACTATTAATAGATAAATACCCTGAAACACTAATTCACACTTTGAAGCTAGGAGAATGTTTCCAGATTGTTTATTGGTCTTTAGGTTGTTAGTTATAAACAAGCAGTCAAAACTGATCATCATTATAATTATTATGTATTTTATTTATTTGTAATAAAATAGCATTTGGAGTTCCAAGCTTCTTCTGCACAAGTACCTGAAAACTCTCAGAGAACCTACCTGGTACTTATTTCCATTCAAAGCCTACTTCACTCCATTAAAACATTTAGCTGATTTCTGAGACTTTGGTGCAAGTCAGAAATCATCAGAATGACCACCATCAAAATGAATTTTGAGGTTTGCTTAAGCTGCAATAATCCTCTGGCTCCATCTTGTCTCCCTGCCCTGTTGCTTTGTTTGGGCTCTGGTGATTCGGGGATGAACCAGCTCAGCTGATCTGTCCTAGTGAAAACATTTTTCTGGGAAGATCAGCTTCCAGTCAAGCCAAGAAATTAATACAACTCACCACAGAAGTGCTGAAGATAATGCCAAGGAAAAAGTAAGCAAGCGTGTCCACTCTCCTTTTAGGAGTAATACTGTTTTAGAAGTCATCTGTGACACTTCTGTCTCTGAAGCTATTTGTGAAAATACTCTACTAAGAGTAAGCTTGAAATTGATGTCACCAATAACTGTTTACACTAATGGAAATGTGCACAGTTGAAAATGGCTTTCCTGAAGGGAAAGAAATAAGCAATGTTAATAGCCTTCATTTGTACTTCTTCACATGTTCTTCATTCTAATGGACTCAGAGTGACTGAGTGACTATTCTCTCACTTCCATTTACCTAGTTCTGACATGTATTACCTCAACTGCACACAAACCTCACAAAATCAGAGAGAGGGGAAACAGAGGCTCAGGAAGCAAGGACCCCAAGATATAGTATGCATACAAACATATAACCTGGACTGTAGATGAGCTAAGGGCTCTATTTTGTTCTTACGCCAGATAATCTATTTCTTTTATGATTTACTATAATGCTGATTGTGATCTGATTAACGGCCAATTTCATGATGAGCACATTATTCAAATTTATAGTCATTTGTTTGTAATGTGGGCTATCAAGAAGCTTTGCTCCTAATTACATTGATGCTTTAATTGTATAATTCCACAATGCTGATTGGAATTGTCAGTTTGCGAATATGATTATTGCACATTAATTCTAAGTATAAAGTAATGTTCTTCTAGTATGATACGAACATGAGTTGTGTTCTCCCTCTTGATTCTACTGTATTTAATTATTGTTAATATATTCTTTATTACAAGCAGATGGGTTGCTCAATAGAAGCATCCTTGTACTGTGACCCTGAACCTGTTACAGCAATTCAAACTATGAGAATGGGTTGGGATTGCGTCACCGAGGTTCTGCACATAGTTACTGATTTAAATCCAATGCAATGTAGTTGACTGCAGTGGGGGTATTCTGGATTTGCAGGAATGTTCTAAGAGTTGAACAGCAAAAAAGCAATTATCTTACTGATGTGCTGCTTGCTAATATATTCAGCAGACTAAATGTTAAACAGCAAATACAGGAAGACCCTTTGGTCCAACCTAACCTTACAGTATCAGTATTTATCACAGAATCATAGGAATGGTAGGGGTTGGAAGGGATGTCTGGAGATCATGAAGTCTAACCCCCCTGCTAAATCAGGATCACCTACAGAAGGCTGCACAGGACTGCATCCAGGCAGGTTTTGAAAATCTCCAGAAAAGTAGACTCCAGCCCTTCTCCAAGCTGCCTGTTCCAGTGCTCTGTCAGCCTCATAGTAAAGAAGGTTGTCCTTATGTTCAGATGGAACTTCCTGTGTTCCAGTTTGTGCCCACTGCCCCTTGTCCTATTGCTGGGCAACAGTGAAAAGAGTCTGGCCCCATCCTCTTGATACCCTCCCTTCAGATATTTATAAGCATTAATAAGATCCCCTCTCAGTCTTCTCTTCTTCAAGCTAAACAGCTCCAGGTCTCGCAGCCTTGCCTTGTAAGACGGATGCTCCAGTCCCCTAATCAACTTTGTGGCCCTCTGTTGGGCTCTCTCCAGTAGTTCCTTGTCACAGTAGAGACAGGGGAGAACCTCCCTTGACATGCTGGCCACACTTCTCTTAATTGCTCTTCTTGACCACAAGGACAACTTACTCATGGTGAACTTGTTCACCAGGACTTCCAGGTTCTTCTCCATGAAGCTGCTTTCTAGCATGTCAAAAGCTAACTTGTACTGTTGCATGGGGTTATTTCTCCCTAGGTGCACAACCCTACACTTTCCTTTGTTGAACTTCATCAGGTTTCTCTCCACCCAACTCTCTAGCCTGTCCAGATGAAAGTATCTGGAGGCAATTTCATCAGAACTTACTTTCAAGGTGTTTATTTAACCTGTGCATTTAAGTTCATTGCCTTCTTACATGTAACATGCTGAAATGAAAGACTCTGTCCAGACAGGTACTGTGATGATTAGGTGACACTGCTGATACCAACCACTACAAAAACTTGATAGCATGATCCATTGCCAGCTCTACAGTGTTGGCTCCATTTCCCTTTCTAAAAAGTTTGGTATGTAAGGAAGTCAAAATAACTACTGAAAAGTAGTTCATTCACTAACAAGTCCCAGTGAGATGTTTTCCTCACAAAGGAAAGATTAGATATTGTGACTGACTGAAGTCTATGAGGACTGAGAATTGGCTTTCCCCATCTCATATTTGTACTTGTGATACTTGAACATCACCACACAACTGGTCTACTTGTGAAAACAACAGAAGTGGCCTCTGAGATGCCACAAGAAACCTGCCCACCAGCGCTGTTGAATCACCTCTAGTCCAAAGATCCTAGTCCAAAGCTCAGACTATGAAGGATGTGATGCAATATCCATAATAATTTAAAGATAGATAAATCTTTTTAGTGGGAGAGAATAGTAGCTCGAAGAGTAGTTTCCAACTGCTCTTTTTTATCTCTGGGACTAGTCTTTACCAGCTTTCAACAGCCCCAGATGGCAGGTATACATGTCCCTATGCTCGTGCAAATATTTCAGCAGAATGTAATCTTTCCCAAACACATTAAGTTGCATTTTATAAATAACCCATCAGCTTTGTGTGTGCTTAGACTGCACATATATTGGATGTAGAAAGTCGTGGGCTAGCCCCACTCAAACTCCAAATTGACTGGATGCAAGTCCAAAAGCCATTTAGCTACTTTAATGCCTGAGATAAGAAGACCTACTGAAAGTCCCATTATTAGTACAATTATGTTTTCACTGCAACTTGTTTTTATTTTAGTCTAAAGTATTAGATCACACAGGTTGACAATTTCATTACTTACTTCAGAAACCAAGTAGAGTTTAATATGTATAGAGAGAGTTTATCACAAATGGAAGCTTTAAATAGCCAATATAAATCTTCTGTAAAGTGTTACTAATAGATTTAGCAGCTATGTGGTAAACAGAGAATTAAGAATTTCATTCCACTAGTCTGTTATTTGTCTTTAAGCTGACATGCAACATAATTTTGCTGTTCATAATAACAAACCTTAATTGATAGACTTCTTCCTGGTATTTTATTCCAAAGAATTAATGTTTGCATTTAATATCATACTGTCATTATCTTGTTTCCTCCACAGTGAGAAGAGTTGTCTGCTTTCTGCAGGTGCAGAGGACCAGCTAAATACACAACAGACCCCCCTGCCCCACCCCCCTTATCCTTCCTATCATCATAAACAATGATCACTAGCTATTATGCATAATTACACAGTTGCATGTATTAAATGTTGTTATATTCCATGACAGCTTATTTTAACAGTTACGGACTTACATCTCAAAACTCAGGTATTTTAGTCACATTTTGAAAAGCAGCACATTTTTCCTGGAATGAAATGTGGTTTTAGCACAATGTAACTAAATAAGTGCAGAAAAAACATGTTTTTATCTTCTTTTCCTTGGGGTTTTTTTGGGTTGTTTTTTGGGGTTTTTTTTTCCCTTCCTCTGTTACCATCTGGTTCACTGGTAACCTAGAAACGAGATATATCAGCTGCTAGCTACCTGAAGGCTTGGGAGGAGCAGAGAGGGGAAGGGAAGGTTAGTACTTGGCATTTGTTTTAACACAATATATTGTAGATGCATTAGAGATAGTATTGTAAAGTTATACAGCTGTATACAAAACCACAAATTCATAAGAGGATAAAAAGAGTTATTTTTAATTAAGATTACCAAGACAATATTGATTTTAAGGATTGTTAGTCTGAAGCCCAAGCACTACAAAACTTGAGATTCAAGCTGGTTTCTCCATCTATATAAAATGGAAGTTGCTTCCCATCTTCATTTGCCAATACCAGGAAATTCTGAGTTAAGACTCCACTTAAAAGAAAATCAAATATTTGAAAATGTCTAAGCACCTAGATAAGGCATATTAAAAAATAAACCAAAGAAAACTGAGTCAAAGAACTAAGAGGTTTTTTATCTATTAGTTATCCCAGAATTTCAACCAGTACTTAAAACAAGTAAATACAATTAGACACACAGTCTGTCCATATGCTTTGCCTTTTCTCACATTTTAGTGTCAATGAGGAAGGGTTTTTTCAATAGGAAAACTGGTTCTGGCTCATCTGAAGTCTCTCCCTTGGTTATAATCACTGTGTCCCAGGTCATGTATCTCTACTGAGGGAGACAGCAGTAAGACTAATGTGAAACTGCTGTACAGCACACCCTCTACAACCATCTTCTAACCACATTAGGTTTTATCATACTACATATTATTTGGAGATATTAGGGTAAAATAGCTCAACTAGAATTCCCAAAAATCCAGCTTATTACAATAAGTACTACCAAGAGACTTTTTAGAACAAGATGAGTGAACTATAGATAAGGCAATGAAAATGAAGGCCTTTAGCATGATTTCTGTATAATGCAATGAGATACCTTTACATGCTCTTACAATTAGATTTCATTTTAGTCTATCTATTTTCAAATATAACAAAGTGCACTTAAAATTAAAAACAATCTCTCTTGCATATATATATATATTAGCTATTGATTGAAACCACATTTTTTCCCTTTCTTTTTCTGTTCTTTAATCTCCCTAACCTTGGAACAGATTCTGGAAAGTTTGGATAAGATTATATTACAATGCAACTGTAAACTGACACCTTAAAAAATGGGAACCCGTCCAAGTTTTCACAATTAATATAACCAAGAGTTTACCAAATGTTTCCCTTTAAATTGAGAAAAGTATTGAATTACATGCCAGTTTTATTATCTATAAATATTTATGCAAGATTAACTGTTCAGTTTTACATTTTAGTAAGTAAAGATTACAAAGGGCCAGCTGCTGAAAATATACAGTCTCTTAGAATATAGAGCAAAGGGGGTTGTAGAAGACTCTGTAGGCCTTAAAACTGTAGTGAGTTCCTTAATTAGAGAGGAATCACCTATTTTAAAGTGAAAAAATTCAAGTTAAAAGTAAGATAAACCCCAGAAAACTAAACTATATTCAATTCCTTAGTGTATAATTGTCTATTTATATAGATATACAGAGATACAAGATGAACTCTTGAATTTGATCATTTAACTTATTTTAATACAATTATATTTGGTAGTTGACATTAGATAGTTCTTTAAATTTCATTTAAACTTGAGATACAGATGTTAAAAGACCAGGATTCTGCTCCCAATAATGTTATTGACTTGCTGCAAAAGGAAAAGAGATCTTTTGGTTGGCATGGTAGATAATTTGTCTCAAATGCTTTTTAATTTCTTGCTTTTTTTTCTTTCAAAAATTTTCATGAATTCTCAGTATGAATGCTCAGGAAAAGTGAATTTTCATTAGATGCATTCAATAACATGTGCAAGATAAATGCTCTTTTCTTTTCCTACCAACATATTCATCATAAACTGGATTATAGTATTTACATCTATCTAACCAGAAATCTAAGGAAATAACTTGTGACTGTCATGACCACTCCTGTAACAAAGAAACAGGACTCAAATTATAAGCAGTAAGACAAACTTATTCAAACTGTGAGACCAAATTATTAAAAAAAGCCAACCAAAACCAAAACAACAAAACATTTACAAATACTGTCTGTTCACACATTTTTCAAAATGAGAGAGAAAACCCTATGTGTAATTTTGTGCTTGTTCACCTTAATAATTTGTTTGTGAAAATGTTTTAAAGCTATAAAATTTCTATTAAAATAAGTTCTCCTCCTAAACATGAAGACATTTATAAATACCTAAATGAAAGCATCCTAAATGTGGGTTCAGTTGTATCTTCCAATATTTTGAAAATTACAAAATGTAGTAACTTGGAATTCATGTTCATATCTGAATTTTTTAATTACAAAAATACATAAACCCATTTCAGAGAGAGCTGTGATGCATCCTTCATTTGCACTTGGGCCTCCACTGCCAGCAAAGACATGCGTGTTCAAAGAAAACATATCTCAGTCATTATCAAGACCTTATGTTACTCCTTGGAAAAGCCGATATGTAACATATTTCAGATACCTAATCTAATAAAAGAAATACTAATAAAGAACCTTGTTATTTATAGAAAACAGCAACAAAGCTGGGAAAATTTCCTAAATATATCAAGTTGTATCAGAAGTTTAACTTCTTTGAATTCACAATAATTTTAACAGTTCAGACTTCAAATCACTAAAGGAACACTCTGCACATAATGTGAAAGTATTAGGAGATGTTTTGGAAACATTGACCAACTAAGAACTGCGAATTTCATGTCCAACAAAGATTTTTGCTAGCTAAGGTAAAAGGCATTGTTAGTTTTTTCAGATAGCAAATCACACTAAAGTTTTTAATCAAAAATATACTTGCTGATATTTGTAAGAGCTCTAAATTTCACACCTAGACAAAAACACTAGGCTTTTTGTATTTTATCTAATTTGTGTGGTTTTCCCACTTCTATTCTTTCATATCTTTTGCTGTCTTTCTTTCACTTCGTCTGAGCAAACGATTCACTGTGAATAATTGACATGAGCTATTCATACTTTTGCTGCATGCTGGTATGTACCTGCAGACTGTAATTTATTTCTCATTTAAAACTAGCCATATTTTTCAAGTTATTGTTTTATTTGGTGTTGTTTTACAGGTCTTTTTCTGTACAAGTAGATCACAGAAGTGTAAATATTGGACACTTCAAAATTCAAACACTGCTTAGTTGTTATGCCACCAAAAAAAAAAAAAAAAAAAAAAAAAAAAAAAAGAAAAAGAAAAAAAGGTGGTTGCTTCTATCCTTGGATCTGAAATGTATCATCATACAGTGGCTTGAAAAAGTCAGGCTTTCTTGGGGAAATAAAGTATTTAGAGAAAGATTGCAAAAAAGTAGGATGCAGGGAACATTACAAAACAATTAACCATAATCTTTCCAAGCTACACTGATATATCCCAGGTAAATTAAATAATTGCAATAAATCTGAGTGGAAGAGATTGCAAAGTTTTATCTATCTACTTAACTTCTTTTAGTCTTTAGGTTGCAAATGTTTGATGACCTATGAATTGCTTTTTAAAAGGATTGTAAAAACAAAATAACAAAGGAAGTCAGCTGTTATTATGCTTAGAATTGCCATGCAGGGATGTTGAAAAGTAAAAAAACCACATGCAAACGCTCTACAAGCAATTCCACAATTTCTTCTAGACAAACTTTTCCAGAAAAAGATAGATAAATGTGTACATATATATAAATATCTATATAAATACATGTAAAATACAAATAAAAAAGAAATATTTTTTTGGCATAAATCCTAACTTAAAGCATCTCAGAGTTCAGTTTAAACCCATTACATGTTGCCTGACCATGGTGGCTGGTCTAAAATCAGAAAGCCCTAAGCTGAGCTGCAGACCTTGCCTTCCCATGGAGCTGCTCCTGGAATGCCAGTTCCATTTAGCAGCTGTAGGGTCAGGGGGAAATGTGTGGTTTTGGAAACACAGTATGTCAGTGTTTCCAAAACATTTTCCTGGAATTTTTTTTCTGAAGAAATTTTTCTTAAAAAAAATGGACTTGTTCCATTTTGAAACTAAGCCAAACTAGAAAGAAAAAAAAATATATATAAATCTGTGAACTGTAAAGCCTGTTTTTCAGCCAGCTCTATTGCTGTGGCACACTGTTTTTCAAAAAATGTTACAGTGCCACCATGATCTGATTCCCGTTCTTCCTTTCTCTTGAGTCTTTCTTCTTCATTCACAAGGCTTTTTTTTTCCCCTCTTACTACTCTTGAAGTTTCATATTAGGCAGCTTTCTTTTCTCTTAACCACTCTCTGCTGCCCTTGTTGTTCTTTAGTGTCCTATATTTTGTAAACTAGCCTCAACCTCACTGGGGAGAAAAGCAGAAGACTGCAAGATCATTAGTGAGGACTCCTTCATTTTCATCTGTGTCTTCCTTCACTTGAAAAAGCAGCCCCCGTCCCCCTTTGTTGAAGTGTCACTTAAGCCAGATTATCATTGTTTATTATGTTTAACATCATTTCATGCTCTCAGCTTCTTACCAGGGCTTTTTGCAATCACTGCACTCCATAAGGAAAGAATAAGTCCCAAAGACAATACTAAGATGTGGCAGATATTTTGGATATGGCAATATATCTGAATTCAAAATCATTAATAAACCTTCCCAAACTTTGGAAATCCTGCAATAAAATCATGCTAATTGTTAATACTGTCATTTTTTCATCTACTGAAAGGTACTTTTCCTGAAACAATTATACTGATAATTAAATCCAAGTTTTATCCTGAAATGAAATCATCAGAGCAATGTTGTAGTCTAAGATAGGTGCACATATTACAACTATTGCAACAAATGTAATTAAAATAGGGCAAAGAGATGTTTCTAAGTAGACAGCCAAGAAAACAGATCATCAAGTTATTGAGCCTCACTGTCATCTGAATTCACATAAAGTAGGAAATATTTTTTTTCTATTTCAAGTACATTACAGGGGTGGGTTTTAGTGACATGTGGGCACATAAAATTCTTTATGTTGCTTCCTAAACTTCAGCTCACTTTTCTCTCTTTATCTACAGAAAAAAAAGCTATAGAGTAGAGAACATCTGAAAATAACAATCTCAGGAGCAGACAATAATGGGCAGTGTTTCGTTATAGGTCAGACTTCAGAAAGTGCAGTTAGTTAGAAGAACTGTGCTGAAAAGTAAAAATCACTGAACAAAATTACTCAAATCTCAAACCAGGACAGTTTTGTATAATACATGCCCTTAGACTGATGAATTTTAGCTTGTGGACAGACAAGGACACTCCAATGTGAAATTACCAGTTCAAAAGGACAGTATGCATGACTCAAGGCAGTATTGTATATATTTTGCCATACTTCATAATGCAGTCAGCTAAAAACCATCAGTCAACTTTCAGCTAAAAATTGCTTTGCCCAAAACACTAGAAATCTACAACAGATGTTAAGTTTCTGCCCATGTAAGTGTCTTGTTCTGCTGGCTGCAATTCCTGTAGTCAGATGGCTCGCTTTCAACTCCATTCATATGTTCCAGCAGGTCATACTTCGTGAAGCCTGTAACAACTAATTAAAGTTTTATTTCAGACCTCTAATAGCTCAATCAATAATTTAAGGAGAAAAGAAAACAGTTTCTGGGAAAGCATTAGCATAAGATTCACTGAAGCTGTATAGCTCCTTCTGGCCATATTTAAATTTCATCAAGATGAATGAAGAGAAAACACAGTATAGCTCAATGCCATACAATTTGTGTTGCAGTGTCAGTGTTTTATGTTGGAACACTGCTAAATAGCTTTTCTGCTAAAGTAATAATCAACTAGTACTAAAGCACATCTGCAGCAAAACAAGATGTTCTCCTTGGAATTGGATCAAAATATTGCAAATGTTATCTCATTTCTGTACCACTTTCATTCTAATACTACAATTAAAGTGCTTGCAAACTTTAATTCCAAATTCCATTGGATCAGTCATAGGGAGAAAAATTTTGAAATAGTAATCTCGAGGGAATCTTGAACTTCCAAATTTGCTTACTTTAACTCGCATATCATTAATATCTCTGGGTTAAAGAAAACTTTGTACTGATGTCTGATTGCCAGGAAATTATTTGGATTTTTTTTATTATTTTCTGAAGGCAAAACCTATTCAAGAATTCAGAACTGCCTCTGATTCTGGATAATAGGGAAAAAAAAATCAGGTAAATGAACTGTAAAACAAACACAGGAAAAAAAAAAAAAAATTGGATGAGCAATGGGCCCAGGTACTGTTAGTTCAAAAGCTGACTAAAATAACCTCTGCTACTATTATATATAAATCTAAAATTCATAACCACAGAGAAATCTATAAGCAGCTGGTTAAAATACTAAATAATTGTAATGATTTAATATAAAAGAAACTGATGATTCTATAGACTGGTGAATACTTTCTTGAAAAAATGGGCAAAGAAGAATCATACATTCAGTGAAGGTCTCAGCCCTGGTTTAAGATTCAGGCACAACATCCATATGGGGAAACATGTGTTGGACTCCAAAATGTTTCACTCTGGTTTGCATTGCATTAGCTCAGCCAAGGGGAAAAGCACCATCTTTCAGGATTGAGAAAAGTGAGAGAGATCCCCTAAACCAAATACACTCATCTAGCATTGTACCAGTAATAATAAAGAGGAAATTACCTTGATAAGAAAATGAATAGTCACACTTAAATAAGTCTAGAGAGCCAGCCAGAAGTCCCCTACTCCCGCCTGTGGACCCTACTTAAGACCTGATTATGCCTGGTAGCACTCTGCCATGTGATTGGGACAGAGCATTGGAACTTAAGACAGTGTGATCAGCTGTTCGTGGTGTACTGAACAGTCTGGCCTCACCGAATCTGTAATTGGCAAGGGGGAGGATCTCAAGGAAAGCCTCCACTGTTAAACTAAATTGTTGTTAGAGGCCTCATATATCCAAGAATTCTAGCTGTCCATATAGGTTATCAGTTACCATATGTTCTGGTACATGGAAGCAATAAATTTGTGATGTACTCTGAGTTGTATTAACAACTGCAGGCTTTTGTGTTAATTTTTTTAAAAAAACATACTCCAAAATATCGTTCTTCTCCATCTTTTCTTCCCAGTTTCTTCTTTCCTGGGTCTACTTTTCCTCTGGGCAATGGAACCAGACTATTGACTCTAGCAGTTCCTTAGATTACCATGTAATCTGGAATGCACAACATCCTACAGAGGATTACACAGGAGATATTAAGTACATAGGCCTTAAACTAATTTTTCTGATACTTTTTCTCTTTCTTTTCTTTCTTTTTTTTTTTTTTTTTTAACAAACTGAATAGTTTTTGATTATTTGGCTTTGCTGCTGGAAAGAAATGGGATGTTGGCAGATCCTATATATAAATAGACTTTTCCAGCAGAATGACATTTGAAATCCTGATTTACTCAAGAGAATAATCAATTCTATGTTAAAACAACTTCCATGTGAATAAAAGATTCTCAGAGTTTAACATCCTTCATATGTCACCTTCATTTGGAATTTTAATGCAACACAGTAATAAAGAAACTAAAGCAAATTACAAGTACAGTATTCACAGCAGAGTTTGGATGTATATATTAAGAAATTCCAAAACAATGAAGTGTATAAACTTCATGTAGATCATCAGTACACTGAGGTTCATTTCACTAATAACATTGTAAAGAACAATGTTTAATTTCCTTTAAAAAAATCTGCACTGAAAAGAACTAAGCCACAAACACTCATTAGTTTCTGTTTGAGTAGCAGCTAATTAGAGCTACATCTCTAATGAGGGATACCAAGTGTGGAGCAATATCCTGTGGATATTTTTGGCCCTTGACCTGAGCAATTCAGTGAATGTTCAGACCTTGCTGAAAAATTTCTAAATAGGGATCCTACCTTGATTCTTGTTATAAATAATCCAGGTATTTCTTTGGCACAAGCAGTTTAAACCAATCCATTTACTCTTAAACTATACGAACAGTATTGTTTCATATATCCAAAACAAAATATACCAGCAGTAAGATTGGTAGAAATGAATGTAAAATGCAACTTTCATATTCAAAGTTTTTATGCTTTGTTTTTTTCTTTTTTTTTCATAACTCATGTACATGAAAAGCCCTGTTTCTCTTCTATCTAAGGACAAATAACAATGCTTTCTGCTGGTTGGTTCTTACCTTCCAGGTATTTTGAGAGAAGACAGAGGTCACCAAAACCCTGCACACCGTAATTGTCAGCTATAGAAATCTTTCCAGCTCTACCATAACAGTCCAGGATTTGGATAATGGTTTCTTCTGGTTCTGCGCTTAGCAAACAAAAAGCCGTTCCATTTGCCCAAGGGAACTGAACATGTACAGCAGCTTTTCAGAGGTCTCTGACTGAAGTCACTATGAAATCTTTTTGTTTAGCAGCATTAACTTACACAGCAAACAAGACGTGATCTTTCATGCCAGAAATTGGGTGTGTACTTAAAGCTCAGTAGAACTCCTGATAACTCCATGTGTGAACATATCTATTCTGGAAACAGGCCCTTCATTCCAGTTAGCCTAAGTCTAAGTCACTGCAAGATACTTGATTATGTCCAGTTTTACATTCCCATGAAATAACAGCTGTAAAATTTCACTTGCGACAGTCCCATGAGGTGACTAAGCTACAGAAATAGGTGTAAATTGGAGGGGTTTTGTCAATTACTGTAGTCAAGTTCCAAGGACATATTGCGCAATAGGTACTATATACATGGTCTTCTCTCAAGAAAACGCTTTAATTACAGGTTATTAGTGGGGATCCAAAGGAAAGCTATGATTACTGGCTGAGGGCTTTCATCTAGTTGAATTCAGAAAAAGCAATGCAAAGTGGACACAGCAAAGTAATTACCTTTATCAGGAGGAAATACAATAATACTAGGGCTGGTCTTTGCTCTCCACAAGAGATGTGCTCCTTCGTTAAATATTCACACATCTAGCCTAGAGCTTGTGTGAATATTTAGTAACTTTTGCTTTCTTGATAAACAACACTTAGCAGGGCAAATATCGTAATTTTGATGTCTCTCATTAATCATAAATTCGAATCAAAAGCACCTGCTCTTTAGCCTATGCAGTTCCTTTCTGAGTATTACCTATATGCATGTATCTCATATGTACAGTATTGATAGGAGAACCTTCACATGTTGGTTCATAATGAAACAGTTATTTAAGCTGTTGTCTTATGAAATAAATTAGGTAAGTGCTATAACCAAGTCTCCACTGTTAATGTGAAATAATAACAACATGCAAGCACAAACTCACACAAACTGGCTTATTAGAACAAATATTAGGAAAAAAAGCCCTGGGAAATTTTAATTTCATTCAGGTGAAATGTTTCTCTCCCTTACCCAAAGAACACACTGCATTTAATCTCCTGCCCCTGTAACACTAACTGATGAGAAATGAGATAATTACCTGAAGCTTTGTTATCATTTAATAAGCATGCCTCCAGAGCTAACAGGAGATGTTTTGCTGCCCGTGGAAGGACAATATCCCCCACACAGTCATTTTATCACCTTTATATGCATATCTCAGTTGCCTTTAAAAGCACCTTTCAGAACATCATCGTACACCTGGTGACTGCTTCACTCCCAGCAAAGTCCCACTTGAAATGTCTATACTGAAAACAGCATGTGCTGGTGCACAGATCATCCCTCTCCTTGAAAGAACACAGGCCCAACCAGGTGCAAAATGCCAAAAATCCCCATTGGTAGCAAGCATGGTCTATGAAGAAAGGATCTTCTCCCTTCACCGGCTGGTTCAGACTCATTTGCGGTCATCTTTTGCTTCACCCTTGCAAAGACCATGGAATCACACTGGTATGTATTGCTTTCTGAAATGCTCGGTGCATTGCACTGAAATTCAGGACAGAATAAACATTTTGTCTGATACGAAAAACATTGTATTTTATTCACAATACTTCCAAATTATGTATTTAATTCAGCATATAATCTGGAAGACACTTTTCTCAGATTGATTCATTTTGGCACAGAAGAAAATTAAAATATTCTGGGGCAAGTACATTGCAAAATGTTTCCAACACCTCTTGAATTTAGCTTTTCACATTACTGAACTACTGACCTCAGCTACCATTAATTACAATTGCAAATTTTCCAGTATTGATTTATAACCTGATAAGGAAATACGTTTCCTGTCTTTCTGGGAAGAGGAGAAGTAATTCAGTACAAGGAACGCAGAACTGGCCAACCATTTCTGACAAAAGACTGAGCCTCTTCAGCTTCTTACCAAAACCAAAAACTTTTCAGTTTTATTTAATGAAAATTTGGTGAATTTTTCTTGCCTGATTTGTGGATTGTTTTATGGCTATATTACTTCTTTTGTTGTTTATGTAAGTTAAGATTTTTTGCAAACTGATTTATTTTTTTTTAAACTGATTTTCTGATGATTACATAGGAGACTGATAGTTATTTGAAACATCATGTTTCATTCCCCTTTTTATAAGAATTTTGAAATGCTTTAGTAGAATACAAATACAGATATCTTTCATTCTCTTTCAGAATGATGGACTTTGGTGAATTCTTAGCATTGCCAGTCATCTTTCTTAATTATTTTTCAAGGAGAGGTGAATCATTCTTTTCTATGAATTCATGAATTATGTATTTTATTGGTTACTATGCTCAGTCATGTGATTATTAATAGCTCTCTCTCACACACACAGTTCTTAATCATTCAAGGTTGTCTTATTTTCTAGGCAGCTGAATTCCTTCTATTTCATCTGAAGGTTTTGATCTTCCCTGCAGTACTTGGGCCTGAAGAGGTAGCTATCCAGCCAGTTGCTCAGCACCTCTCAGGACTACTGAGGTCCCTTGGACTACTGAGGTCCCCTGGACTACTGACGTCCCCTGGACTACTGACGTCCCCTTGCCTTCCCTTTTTAGGGAATAGTTGAATGTTCCCCAGAAAGTGCACAGTAATTTGCAGGATTGGGCCCAAATATCCTGAGAGCTGGGCACTTTTGTTACGTCTCTTTGATCAAGACAGCAGAGATGTCCCTCCTGGGTGTTCTAGTCCTCTGCAGTGGTTAAGTGCTGTGAAAAGAGCAATCAGAGCTAACCACCAGTCTTGAAGCCCACCCTTTTTTTGTCTGTCAGCTGGGGTGACACCAGGAAGCAGAAGTTCCCTTTGCTGTTCACATGTGCTGAGCTGTAAGACAAAATCTCCTTTCCTCCGAGGTCCTGGGGATGCTCTGGGCAATGCTGCATCCAGCTGCAGCAGAGGCAGAGCCTCCCTGTCCTCCTCCCGTAGCAACCACAGGAGCAGCAAAACATTGCTTCTGATCCTCCTTACTCTCACCTTGCCCACACACCATCCAGGCATGTTTTCCATCTGGTTTCATGCCAATTTACAACCACGAACTTCATTTACCTCTATGTGCTATGAGAAGTCTTTCTATGGCTACTGATTCAGCGGGCTTTGGAGCATTTCCCAAAGATGATAACAAATAAGTATAATGTCTTTTTAAGAAATTGTGCCTAACGTGGTAATATTTAAATGAGTATGAGTGTACTGCCTTTATTAGAATCAAAGACTTCAGATAAAAAACAGGGTATCAAAGGAAAAATTTTGCTTCCTTGCTCTTTGCATCTCACAATAAACGTAATGGATTGTTTTTCTGCAGATTTTTTTTCAGGAGCAGAACCTCATTAAAAAAATTGATCACTTCTCTATATTTTGAGGCCTGATTTAAAGTCCAGAGTACTACATATTATGCTTACTGGGAATAATATGTCTGCAGATATAAATTATACTTATATTAAGTAATATAAAGGAAAATTTCAGGGAATGTCAAAGAAAACTCACACAACTAGGAAAATAAAAATCAGTGTGGCAATTCTTTGCTAATTACTAGAACTGAGTAGTAGATGACAGCTCTTTTTTTTGCCCACATTTGAAGATTAAAATCTTACTTTCTTTTAAAGGCAGACCATAGAGAAAAAAAACCTAGAAAAATTATATTATTATATTTTTCAAATGTATTGAAAAATCATCCAGAGATGCAATCTATTTTATATCAAAATTTTACACCCCACATCACTCACAACCTCAAGACTTTACTGTAGGTGTCTCACACCACTAATTTGCTAATCCTCATTCATGGCATTGAGCCTCAGACTCTTGTTCTTCTTTGACTTCAGCAAAATAACATATTCTGACAAACTGAAAATATATCTACTAGCTCTATTAATCAGTGCAACATAAGACAAATTGAAAGGAACATTTTGGTTTATTTACACATTTTGCTGAGTTTTAAATGAAAGGCAGACAAAACCAGAAAATAAAAACTAAAATTGGGCCCTTGTACTAAGTACTGTGTATAGTGGGAAGAGAGGTGAGCTGAACCACATCACTCCCAGAGTGATGTCCTTTTGCAAAGAAAAGTTCCAAAAGACCTTGCTATACATCCTTAACCCACAGCCCTCTCTTGCCAAACATAACTTTAATAAATTAGCTAACCAAACTAGACCATATATCTGGACCATTTACTGCATTATGAATTTGGACCTGCGACAGTAGCAAGATCTGTGGATACTGGAATATACATTAATTTAATACTGATGCTGACATGCTTCCCCAAACTCATGAACCTGAAATCTGTTCCAGGAACCACAGGAGATTTTTAAAAATATCACAACAGTGAGTAATATTTGGAGACCTTACTTCTGCACAGAGAATAATTTTGTTTTCCTAAAAAAGTACTAAGCAGTGCAGATGCTATTACAGTTTATCAGGAATTACCAGTACAAGATACCAGTTAAATAATGGCATACCATGACAACAGTCCATCCTGATCCAGCCTCTGGCCTCTCTGGGTCAGCTCTGTGCCTGATAGCTGTTCTGAAGAAAGCTAAAATTCTGCAAAAACTAAAGAATCCTGATGTTATTCAGGCTCTATTTGAAACAGCAATTATGGACTGACAAATTCTGTATTTTAGCATTCCAGCCCAGCTGGACTGCAGGAATGAAATATTGACTTAGCCAGCAAATAGGTCATTACAGGGAGCACCCCAGGCTCTTGCCTGAGCAGAATGGGGTTTGATAACTACAGCTCTGCCTCTCAGTTTGTTTCTACCCATTGCTTGATCAAGGTCCTTTATAGTTAAGTCTCTGTATATGTTATCAGATTATGAAACGGGCCAGTTACTTAAGAAATTCATTACAGGCACTGCTCTGAAGTGGTTTACCTCTACTGAGCTTCTGCATTTCCGTTTAATGTGCTTCCATCTATCCTATTAAATGTACTCTACAGAACCGTGTGCAGTAGTCACATGGAAAAAATACAGCATACCATTTATAAAAACAAGATTTCATTAAACAGTGATAAATATAAATCTTTCTTGTGGAAAGGAACTGGTCTCTTCATAGTATAGTGCAAGCCTGTTAGCCAAAGCACCCCTGCACTCAAAGGAAGAATTACGTTGTACAAGGCTAATGGGAAAAAATGTCAGGTCACCCCAGAACTGAGGAAAGAGTTCACTTGGAAGAACATTAGTTTGCTAGATTTTGACCTTGTCAGCCTCTATTTAAACTCACATTTCAATAGCACCGACTCTGATGTCCAGCTAAATTTTGATGTAATAAACATGTTTTGCTCCTATATGAACACAGTATTTTCATAATTCGGTATCACACAGGTCACTGATTATTCATATAACTTCAGAGAGTTTTGCATACCTCTACTTTAAAGAGAAGTGCTGTAATTTTAGAGATATTTTCCCCTTAATGGAGGCAAGCCACTTGTTAATATCATGTATGGCATCATCTACAAATAGGATATTGCTGAACTAAAAGCCTTTAATGTGTTAGACCAGTGGCCAAAGAACCGGTCTCCATGGCAACTCTGTATTAAGTTTCCCTGCTACAACAATTGTGAAAACTATTCAATCACAACTCATTTGAGCCGAATTCTTCTATATTTCTAAATGGCTCTCATAAATATTTCCACTTCCGACATTTTGTCTTAGATTTAGGAGAAAAGAAAAGAAAAACATAGGAAAATGAAAGGCTGAATGAAAGGCTAATTTTGGAAAGGTAAATATTAGTCCACTGTACAGCCCTGGTCTAAATAAAAAAAAAAGAAATAGTAAAAATTAATGTAAATATGTTAAAACGTTACATACATCACCTACCCACAGATCCCCAGCAGGGTCCATCAGCTATTGGAAGATTTTATCACATCAGTTATTTATCGCTGAACTTTCATCACTTAAGCTGGGAGGCAGATTCTTCTTAAAGAGTAAAAATACTTTTTTTCTCTTATCAGTGTGCACCCATAGCCACCTGTGGATAGCAGCTTCCTTATCATATACAAGCAGAGCCATCTCTCAGATTACTTAGTATCTAGAAGGGGTCAGCAGCTGGACCGATAAAGGGAATACCTGCAAAGTGGAAAACACCTGGTTCCAACTGCCTTTTGCACAATGCCCCTTTACTATTAGGGGCTTCTAAAAGCTTTTCAAGTCCATTCGTAACGGAATATCCAAACACACTGCTCTTTCCAGCTTGTGGGCTGACTAGAGCTCTGTGCTGGTCAGTTTTAGAAGCAGTTTTACTGGTGTGAATACCTGCGGATTTGATCCCTGTGCTGGATTCATGCAATACATAAGCAGGGAAAGAAACTGCACATTCCTGAGAAACCTCCATCTGTTAGAAGTGCAGCTGCCCACCAGCTGAGGCCACCATGAGCATATCACAGCATGGCTCCAAGCTCTGCACTGACTTCTCATTAAAAATGGACAAATGCATGGTGCCATCCCAGCTAATTGGACTCTGTCACAGGACTGACCTTTACAGTCTCTGACATCACCTCTCTACTCGTGACTACTGCTTTCTGTAGCAGTTCCTTCTTACCAAAACCACAAGCCAATTGTTGACAGACACAAACTTACCATGACCAGGACAAAACTTTACAGAATACTAGGTAAGGTTTTGGAAATAATTTCTGTAGAAAATGAAAGTAGACAGTGGACCTCAATGCTTTCAGAAATTATATTGCCTTCCACATTTCCCAAAATCAATTACTTGAAACTTTAAAAAATAACTGACCACTGTCCATAGAAAAAGCAATATATAGCAGAATTAAAAATGACTCTGAATATCACAGAGTAAAGTCAGCCTTGGAAGAGAGCCTATAGAGTCAGGAATATAGGTGTATTTTATAACCTCCTGCAAAGACGCTGTTGTGATTTCAGTCATCCCTGTTTCTCAGTGTCAGGATCATATGAGCCCAAAACTTCAGAGCAACATCTGAAGTGGGGGTTCTAAGTTTTACTTATTTTCTATATTACTAAAAATACTAAGACAACATACTTTTACTGTTTGTGTAATAGAGCTCCCACCCCTTCTTATACAGATGCACATTGCTTGCAGCAATGATGTATTAATTACTTTAAAAGGTCTACGTCTGCTACCACAGCACTAATAATTAACACAAATATTGATAACATTGAGGGTTACTGTAGTAGATTTAGTACTGAGGTTAAAACCATATATTCATCTAAATTCATTTAAAATGGGAATCGGGTTAGAATGAAAGATCTAAGAGTTTAAAATCTATTCCAAGTTTTAGGTCTTTGCTTATAAAACATAAAGGCAGGAAAATGGTTTGTGGTTTCAGGTTTCCATTAAAATACTTAGCACATATCCATTTGTGCTTATTAAAAAACCCACACACTTTAATCTGACCATCTCTAAAAGACATAGGTGGGATGTTTTTAGTTTCCAGGCCGCATCTAATTATTTTAATGAATTGATACTATGAAGCAACAACAATAACATCCCGAAACCACATCAAGCTTCACATGAAATTAAAATCTGAGCTTGAGTCATTCTGCTTACCATTACTGGTCTTACCAGTCATTATATGTATTTCTCCTTAATCCTTCTTTCCTGTAATATCTTGAGGTTTGACTGCTATATGGGGGCAAAGTAATTTAAAAACATGAGACACCAAATGAATGTCTACAGGTAAAATGTCTTATAGCAATGAAGTGTCCATTTATTTTAAAAGCAGCAAGGTTTAATGGAACATTACTGAAGCTTTTAATCTTTCCTCAAGATATTTCAGGCCTTTTCTCCCGGGAGCCTTGTCTGCAGGGATCCCAGAGCTAAACTGCAGTCAAGCTGCTATTTCAGAAAGGGTTGAGGTAGTTCACACTTAAAATGAACTGCAGAACCCTCACAGCAGGAAACTACAGTCACAAAAAAAAAAAAAAAAAAATTAAAAAATTCTTTACATAAAAGCCTTTGTTCTTAATCTCTTTCATTAGAAGATTAAAGGTTTAATTACAATAAGTTGTGTCAGGGACAAACCTCAATTCCACCAGAGTTAAAATAGCTTCAGAGTGACCAAAATTTTGTCATGAGCATCAGCTCAATACATTTCAGGCAGGCTCTTTACATCAAAATCTTCATGATTTAAAGACATAAATATCAGAATTTATTAGCTTGCCTCTACTGGCTTAGTAGCTATGGCTACATTGCTTTTGAATCAGAGTGAATCACATTCTCAGAAAACAGCTCCACAAAAGACAGTGCTTGCAAAAGCTTAATTAAACACATCCATGATCTACCTTGCATTTGAGATGCAAGTACACAAATTGAGCAAAAGCACCTCCTTTCTCTAATTACCACCTCCTAGGAAGCCGCACCTTTGCTAAGAAAGTAGGCTGTGCCTATGCTACTCAGCTCAGCTAAAGCCCAGAACCTTTCTCAGATGCAAGAACACAATTACATGTACTAATAAATTGCTAGAATGATCCTTGGCATACTTCTTGTTTGCCAGCTAACAATTTCCCAAATTATTCCTGGGCACTGTTCAAAAGGCAGAGCTTTCCCAGAGCCATCCCCAGGAGGCTCCTTAGAGGCATTTAACTGCAGGGATGCAGGCTGTCCCACTCCCCTTGGCCGCTGTATCTGAGGCTGTTCTCCAGTAAACTTCATCTGCTAATACACATCTGGCCATTGAGACTACTTAAAGCTGAAGGTTACCACAGCAGGTCATTGCATTGAGCCAGCCCAGTCGCTCTGACCACTGTGTAGTGCCAGGTTTCCTAAAGGACTCTCCTTTCTTGTTTCGAGCACAAGATTCTTTGGAAGACCAAGTCCAAGTGTACCCCTTCAGCTCTCAGTCAGGGTCCCTAGGGTTATCAGTTAACCAGGACTCCACATTCTCATGGACTCTAACCAGAAAAGAGTTCAATCTTTTGTGAGAATAGTCTGAAAACCAGACTATTGTGTTCACAGCTGGGGCCCACAGCCAGCTAAGTATCCCATCCTTCTTTACCAAGGGTCACTGTTACCCTGTCCCTCTTACCACTACTGCAGAAATATTCCTAATTCCAGAGTTTCCACTTAATTCACTACGACTATCAGTATGACTCAGCAACTTGGTTTTCTACCAACAAGAACATATGGCGAAAGAGCATGGTAGCACGAATTACAGAGTATTGTATTTTTTAAATAAGCAAAAGAAATATCTCACTTATAGCTAGATGATGTAAGATGTTTCATAATTATTCATGCTTTTAAAAAATATTACTACAGGGATCTCTTTGGGGTAAACTGTTAGGACACCACAACCTGAGTATTCTGTAAGAAGTTTCAAATAAAAGTTCTTTCTCCTGTGATACAAGTGACCAGTTAATCAGTACTTAATCAGTTGAAGTCAATGCATCTAGAATATTTGCTAAGCTTAATGAACAGTGCTTTTTATGAACTATATTTTAATCACTAGGTTGCTCTGAAAGCAATTTGCTACAAAGCCAGTAAATATAATTACACAAATAGCTATGATGTGAATTACTACATGATAACATTCACAAACGCAGTTTGGATTTCAACACTACAATATAATTCAAACACATTGGGAAATTACCTAAATGAGGTAAAGCAGTGTATTTTTGCAGCTTCATTTTTACTTCAGTCTCTCTTACTTCCCACTAAAGCCTTTTTTTAATGTGAAAATGCACTTCATGATTAGAAAACTGTAAATCACAGGCCTTATATGGTAACAACAGCACTTCTGAATAACCTTTTAATTCTTTGGATCATATGCTTAACATTCTTATTTTCTTTTCTGGGTGAGGAAAGTCCAAAATAAAAACCTATTTAAAGGTTCAAAATCCCCAAGCAATTAAGAATTCAATATATAACCTCTTATGCTCACTGAGTGCATGTGTTCATATGTGCATGTACATGTAAATACATACCCATAAAAGACTTTTTAAAGTTATCAAAATACTTCAGCTTTCATGCAATAATGAATAATCAGTTGCCATGACTATAAGGTGTCAAGGCACAGAAGATGCCCAATATTTTCACCTCCAGGGTAAGTCAGTGGAGGAGAGAACTTAATGCATTTCAGAGGAGAATGTGGCCACTTCAGAGCCTATTGCAGTCAGGAAAAATGAAGATCCACATCTTTTTTTCAAACAGCACTTCAAAAAAGGAAAAGGAGCAAGGAAACCTGAAAATACTTTTTGATATTATGGGCAAACTTTTAGGACCCTGAGAAATACTCAGGTTGTCTATTTAAGAGTTGATTTACATCCTTGTGGTAAATACCATGATCAATAAGGGGCGCAGTTGCACTGCACGTTTGCTAGTCATGAAACACTTGGACAACACCTCATCTAAAGGTCCCTAGATTCTAGCTGCCCAAGGTCATGTGGGTGTTGGGATGCCTTATGCAGAAGTGCCCCACTACCTTCCTAAAAGCACCTGGTCTGAAGAAGGACTAGAAGGAAGTTAGAAGCCCTGCAGCCACATCAGAGCTACTTTGGACCTATCACCTCTCACATGATACTGTCATGATACCATGGTTAAACAACTTCCAATGCCAAAGTGGGCTGAATTGAAGAACAGGCCAAGTAAATACATTACTATTATCTGCACCATCAAGGTAGACCTATACAGATTTTGTTAAATAAAGATAAATGTATCAATGCTTTAGCTTTTCCCAGCATGTGAACACCCCTCTAATCAGGTTTACTGAAATGAGGGTCTTCTATCTGCTGAAAATCTTTCTTTCTCTTCCCAATTAACAGCTCAGCAAAATATGTGTTTATGGAAAAGATTGAAAGTAATTTAGACTGAGAAGTCCACTCTAGTTTCTCTGTGGCTGTATGCACATAAACAGTCACAGCTCAGATGACACCTAGGTAACAATCTAGATGACCTTATTTTTACAGCTTGAATTGGTCCCAAGACCAATTTAATTTAACCTTTATATAATTCTCCCACAAGCATTTTTACTTTGAATTCACTATTACCTTTTCCAGTTTTGTTTAACCAGTAAATAAAAATCACCTTTAAAAAAAAAAAAAAAAAAGAAAAAGAAAAAAAGAAATCCTACTTTTCCAAAAGATTTTTTTTCATACAATGATAATTTAATTAAATCATACTCTAATCCAGTTAATTAGTGTTCAAACTGTGCTCAGACAGCCCTAAAAAGTATTTGTTCCATAGTCTGGATATCAATTTAAAATTGTATTATAAATCATTTCATTTTGCATGTCATCTAACAGTCATAATTACAAAACCAGAGCACATTTTTCTAGCAGCTATTAATATTCTTCAGGAAAAGTAAGAAT
Organism: Todiramphus chloris collaris; assembly: GCA_025345505.1. Taxonomy (NCBI): domain Eukaryota; kingdom Metazoa; phylum Chordata; class Aves; order Coraciiformes; family Alcedinidae; genus Todiramphus; species Todiramphus chloris. The sequence continues at coordinate 26,671,214 of JANVCC010000035.1, forward strand.
GATTATCTCCATTTTACAGGTGGGGAGACCTATTTCACATTTCGTTAATGATCCCCTTTTTCTTTGCACTTCATTAAGTCATTCACAGCAGTATAAAGGGATTCTAAAATAGTGTCACAGTAGTATTTGTAGCATGTGTAGTTTTTCATCATTTTGCCCTAGAATGACTAGCTTCAGTGCAGTGTTAGATCAGGTTTGAGGACTGAGATACTGAGGTATGATATTCACATCTATATGTGACTAAATACCAGTCATGTAGAAAGCCTCCACTGAGTAAAGCTGTAGGGAGAAGTCCTTAATAACTGAAGTCTCATGAATGGCAAAGAATAGAATGTCAACTATTTAATTCATAAGACTTCAGAAAGAATAAATGAGAAAAAACAACTTATTTTAGTCCTCAGAATACTTTACATTTTAAAAACTACCTCTTGAAAAACTGCAAAGTCTTACTCAAGTCTCTAAGATAACAGATCAGATAGAGGAAGAGTAGTGCTTAGCTGATTACCCTGTTACAAAACTAAAAGTTCTCTCCTGGATTCAGCACATAGACAGATATGCATCAATTCCAGGAAACATTATCTTCAAATGACGTCTGAATCACAAGATAAATAAGACTGTTCACCAATTGGACTTTCTTTCAGGTTATTTTAGCTCTTTTAAACAACTGAAGTTGCTACCATAGTCCTTGTATCTGTAGCTACTTTCTGTATTATTTCTTTGAGTGACAGCTGTAAAAATGTCATACTGACCTTGAAAACAGAACTGGTGTGGGAGCACTGTGGAAAAGACATTGAAACACAGAGATTGTTTTGGATGACTCCAGGGCAGACACCGTCATGTTTCCATGCTACTATTTACAGCTGCAGAGGTGATGTTAGATTTTCCTTCAGTCTTCATTCACTCTGATGGCAAACAATGTGTAGCAGAAGAGTCAAGTGTTGTGTAGAAAGTGGGTGACTTCAGTTTCAGGGGAATGTGTTAATCAATATGGCCCAGCTTCAGGTAGGGTGACAGCACAGACACCTCTAGAGTACCAGGATGTTACAACTCCTGCCAAACTGCTTTAGACTCTGCCCTCTGTCCAGTCTGCTCCCACATCTTGCATTCTTAAAATATGCTTCTTGTACCTCATCAGCAACTAATTCATTTGTAATAAAGTTTAAGAAATAAAACAGGGAATAGGATTTTCTGATTTAGAAATAAATTCTGTACCATCTTTCCTACTTTTAGACACACTTCAGTGTTTAGAAGCTAAACCATTTGGGGCAGAGACTGTGTTTATGGTCTTTTTAATACAGTATCTCGCACACCTAGGGCACTTTATGATTTTAATGTAAGGGATTTGGCAATAAAAATATAAATTTTACTTCTGTATGTTTTAATGTCACAATATAGAAGCCCATATTTAATTAGATTTTATCTGTATTGGTGTTTATTTCCCACCAAACATTATGAAGTTGTATACATGTAGACATTTCTGGTTTTGACAATATTTTGCATTCTTAGAGGCTTCTCAGTTCCTCCCAGAAAGGACTAGCCCATAGTCAACATGTATCAGGTAAAGTAGGACTAATTGACTTCAACTTAGGTCATAGAACGACAAAAAACTCATGTTTCCTATAACCTCACAATGTAATGCAAAGGATGTATTGGCAACAGGAGTGCAAACATCTACCTGTGTGTTAAGTTTCTTGCTGCTGTTTCTACAATAATGTGGTGCAGACACAGTTGCACATGCATAGACAGATTAGCATTATTAGTAAAAATCAGAATAGTTAGTAAAAATCTTAGACAAGTACTGACAGTTTAAATCCAGCTGTTACAGTGCAAATTACCTTTCTAGATCACTTCTCTGAATATATTTATACTCTGTTAAAATTCTAATTATAGTATTAGTATTTGTTATGCAATTCTGTCTCTTTGAACTGTAATTTCAACTTGTTTAGGAATTAGTATGATGAATATTTTACAGAAAAAAATATTTCTATTGGACATCATTTTATTACTGTGCCACATCACTAGTGAAGATTTTAGTGCTTCTCTAAGAGCACAAGAAAAATTCCCACATATTTCCACACAGGGCCTCATAAATGGAAGTGAGAGAACTTGCTCATACCTGCCATCTGTTCTGCAAGTAGAAATCCGCTTAGTGGACTGAGAATACTGTCTTCTCTCTTAACCCTTAAGTATCTCACTGTGTCAAATTAGTCTGTCTGGAATTAGAAGAAACATCAGTTGTTAAGGTCAATCCCACTTCCAATACATCACTAATACCTCTCCGAGCAAGAAAATTTTGGAATCACATTTTTTTTTCCTCAATGAGGAAAGTGGGAAGAGTTAGGAAGGAAAACAAGAGAGAAATAAAGAGATACTGAGATGTGGAATAAGATAAGCAAGGGTTATGTGAGGACCACTGAGCATAAAAATTGATTGTGACAGACAAAATAAGAGGAGACAACACATTAAAAAGAAAGAGAAAGGAGAAAAATTCGATTTAAAAAAGTGAAAGACAATGCAGATAGCTGGAAAATTACATGAAAAAAGAAGTTAACAGGAAAGAGGGGAAGACGTATTTTCTGTAATTTTCCATCTGTTTCATACTGCCTCTGTTTTATTCTATTAGTCAACCATTTAGCCAAAGCTCTAGTTGCTGAAAAAAATTGCATTCCATTCTCAATTAAGTCGGGTTTTTAAATTTTGTTACATTTGGTTAAATTGTCCTTTTTTAATTGGAAGTTGATAAAAAGAAAAGTGCATCACAAATTGTGCAAAGATGTTTTTCTGTTGTCAAATATGTTCCTTCAGTCCATAAATATTTTGCTGAGGAATACTTGAAAATATTCAGAAAAAATGTTCAATTTTCTAGCTAGGAAATGCAAGTTTTATATTTAAATTAATTCTTAATTTTGGTATATAGTGCTTATCATTAGTATACAACACATAATCCCTGAACTCAGTGCTTAAGTAAATTATTTTCAACAAAAATAAAGTCTCTGAGGATTTGCATTTAGATATCACCCTCTTAACATTTCATTCTTCTTCACCTCTCACTCACTCTGTCTGCAACTCAAACAAAAACAGAATTAAGCATTTCCTTGCCTTCCACATTGTTCCACCAGATACTACAAAAAAATGTCATTTCATGCTTTTGTTACTCTGAAGAATTAAGAGATAAAAAACCCCAATTTTTTTCTTTCAAATTTGGGAGCTCATGTCTCTTCCTAAGGCACTTTGTGCTCATATACATTGCAAACGTTCAGTAGAAGCCCTTAGATACTATTTATAGACTTGCTTACTAACTACATGGTGGTTTGAAGCTGCATTTTAACCAAGGTAGCCTAGTTCCACTTAGTTATTTATAAATTTATAAATCCTAATCATGTTTGAATTGTACTGAGCAAAATGTCTTCATTAAACTTGTGCCAATGAGTTTCATGGGCTGATTTTATAGCATAAAAATAATGATTTTCTATCAGGCTTATTTTTGTAGCCTTTTTTATTCTCACTGAATATATTCTTTTTCTTGTTCTATGAACAATGTGTCAATGCTGAGTGTCAGGGATGTCCGACAGACCTTCCCAAATATGAAGAGAAAGGGAATAAGAGAGAGAAACTTACCAATTAGAAAAGAAAGCTATAACAACTTTAACAAAAATAATAACAATAAAATGGAATATATACAAATATATACAAAACCAGTATCAAACCCAACCTCCCTGATGGCAATTACATCACCATCACCACTGACGCATTTGGCAGGAACTGGGGAAGTCCCAGACCAGGCTCAGCATCTGATAGTAACCAGATTCAGGAGCTGAATTCTGGAACTGTATTCAGGAACACATGAATTGGGATCAAAGGCAAAGCAGAGTCCTCCTTGGCTGCTGGTCATTGAAGAAGAGAGCCTGACCCTTGTGATCCCTCAGCTTTATATGGAATATGATGCATATGGGATGGAATACCTTGTTGGTCAGTTTAGTCACCTGTCCTGTCCACTCCTTCCTGTAGGTGCAGCCTTTCACTTTCTGCACCCCCAAATGCGTACCAATGTGGCACACAAGATTTAGTAGCGACCTTGGTCTGCAGACCGATCCTTGGTAGTAACTTTAAGCATTCAGCATTATCACTGCTAGAAGCAGATACTGTCTCTGAAAATGTGCCCTTACCTTCAGAAAGTGCAGTTACTTAGAAGAGACCAAGTTGAGAAATAAAATCACTGAACGGTATTAGTTCTGTTCTAACTCAAACTGGGACACAGTGCTACGCTCTGCGTAGCAATACTGATCTATACTGTTATATACGTTTCCTGGTAAGCTCCTGGAAGCATTATGTGTGGAAGTACTTTTATCTTTGTTTACAAAAGGAGAACCAAGAGACAAAGTTTGTGTCTACACCATGTCAATCCATGTTCAGAAACTGAACAAATTTCAGCCCTTCTCTGGCAGTGCAGCCATGTAGACCAAAGCAGTTTGTGCTTTGCGGGGGGGGGGATGTGGGTCCCACAAAATGTGGGTCCCACAAAAGCTGATTTTTAGAAATGGTCCCCTAGTGGTATTTGCTCCCAAAGCAAACCTCAGAACTGGTTAGGAAGATTCTGGTTAGCAGAGACCAAAAGCATGACAGGGAAGAATTGAACACTGCAATAAGTTCTGCGATTTTGTTTGGCCCTGCCCTTGATTAAATTTTTATTCTCATTTTCCCTTGAGATGAGGGACCCAAGCTCCACAAGAAACACCAAAAGGCAGATGAATCTAATTGTTAAAATGGGTGTAAGCAAAAGAATTAGCTAGGAAACAAGTAGGGAGGGTGTTATTCCCTTCTCCCTGGTTCAAAAGCCTCCTAGTATAGGCAGGGTGAGATTTTGAAGTGAGAGCAGCTACTTCCTTCAGAAGTTCTTTGGCTGGAGCCACACCAGGTTCCTTGCTTTTGGTGAGATTAACACAGCAGAGCTGAGTTGCTGCATTCCTCTTTTTTGCTGGACATGCTTCAATTATAAACATCAAAACCTGTAGTATTTGGTAAGCTGCCTAGCACAAAGAAAGACCAGCCTATACCACACTGTTTTAACTCTTACAAAACTACAAAGTGTCTTGTCTTATTCAGATCTTGGATAAAACCAAATTCTGGTTAAGGTACACTTTTTCCATGTTCTTACAAGCAAAGACAAAACCTAGCTTAGGGGAATCAACTGAAATTTGGACCTAGGACCCTAGCCACTAGGCTATTCATGTCTCAGTGAATACATATTCTTCAAATAAATTATTCTAATCATTTACTGCCTCAAGAGGAAGAGGTTTTTTCTCTCCTCTGAGTGTATTTTGATACAGGTAATACTTGGGTTACATTAAAACTGATTCCATTCTCATGTTATTCCTTTATCATAAGGGTCAAACATTACTCTAGTAGGTTAAATACTTATATCAGAAATGACAGGGAGGACCTAACAAACACCAAAAAAAAAGATAAATAATGTCATAAGACCTGTAGCAAGACCAACAAAACCAGACTTAAGTTAATTAAGCAAATATAGAGAAAACAAGATAAAACATCGAGAACCCTGATACAGAGCAGCTCATTAGCTGTCAATGATCAGCCATTTCACGATCACAGGACTACTCAAGGTAAAAGAACTCAAGAAGTTGATTCAAGTATTGAACCTTTGTATCTCATTTTAAAATGTCCCAACTCCCATTAAATGTGATGAGAACGTGGAATTTAGACTAAGATCATCTACAAAGAGACAGATTAACTATAGGTCTGCTGAAAAATAAATTAGATATTTTACTCTTTCAGAGAAGCAAGGAGCATTAGGATAGCTTTGTGCTTCATCTAAAAGCTGTGTGTTACTAAAATATTTGTTATAGAAATAGGCCATACTCATTCCCATTCTGATATTGAGATTTTTCTGAAACTAGCAATTACAAGAAATAAGCTGAAGTAATTTGTCTAGAACATATGGATAATTTCAATAAACCAATCAACAATACAATAAAGGCACTTCTACTCTGGAGTTATATGGGCACTATATAGTTACACAAAGTCACAAAGAATGAAAATACATTCCAATTACTTTTTCTTCGGGTCAATTAATCTGAGATACATTTCATTTGGTCTTTCAAAACTAGTAAGGCTGTACACCCTGTGCTGCACAAGTGGGACTTGGCAAGATGCTATATTGCCATCTGGTTTTGTTTATCGTGGATTTTAACTATTAAACATTTATTAAAGACCTTATTGGTTAAGAAATTCCTGAATAATTGTGGTTATTATTTATTAATCATAATACATCTACTTAATTAGTTAGGGCCTCCTTTTTTATTCACACTGAGTAATAATTTACTCCATGATCTACCTCAGTAAAACAAACCACAAATCTGGCCAATGCTCATCACAAATTTGGGAAGCAAACATGGTTTTCCTGTGGCATTACACAGTGTGTATTAAGTTAAACAGTCACAGGCATGCACATGTACATGTGTGTGTTTCAGTTATCTGAAGAGTTCTGTAGTGTTTTGATTAATAATTTCAGTTTAAAGTTGTGTATTTTCCTAATTTTTATGAGATACTGTCTTGGCAGGAAGGGCAGGTCAAGGTCTATCACTGGTAAGGATTTGACCTGTTATTAACCCAGATTCTAAAAGGCAGGTGATATTCTGTTTCTTAAGATACTTCATCTGGTATCTTGTTCAATACCTACTGCCATCTTTGATTATTTTATAAAGCAGACTAAGATTCACAGTATTCTTTCAGACAGAATGATGCAATTTTGTATAATTTGGAGATCTGAACATTGGATGGCCCACTTGATTTAATCAACCCAAGCTGAAGAGCGCAATCTGACATTAAGATACATCTTAACTAGTTTCAAGGAAATTGCTATTAGGCCCCTCAATAAGGAAATCAGGTATGTCACCCAAAAACTGTGCCAAACACTTTGACGTAATATAATCAGAAGCTGAATAGCTGTCAAAGGTGCTTTTTTCACAGTACACAAGCCAGTAAAAGTAAAGATAACGATGCATGTATTTAGGAGGAAGGGAGCCTGACATTACACAGATAATCAAGGAAGAGATTATTTTGAGAAAACAGCATGTAACACAATTAAGAGCCCTTGAGAAACAAGACTTCAGGTCTCTGCTTGCCATTTGTGAATGAGGAAGACATGCTGCAGTCCTAATGAGTCTGATCCAGACAAGAGATTAAATAACCCATTTTCTTACCTCAGGCTGGGAAAACTGTAAAGGCCAGAACATTTCAACATGTTTACGACATATTGGATTTGTGTTGTCATATATAGATGAGAACCTGGGGCATTAGGAAAAAAAGGTAAAAGTTTGTTTTCCTACTTTCAGTTCTCAATTATTCAAATGATGCTAAGGGTCTTTTTATTATTATTAACCAATTTTGCCAGCTTTAGTACTGGCTCAGCAATGCCCAACCTAACAGAGCTTATAAAATCTACTATGAAAACATTTTAAAGGGATAAATATGTATTTGAGCTAGATTAAATTGATTTGTACATATTATTAATATGTATGTGGCCAGAGACTTAGGAAGAGATGTGAACACAAAACTGATCTTGGAGAGGGCTTCCAGTACTCTCTAGGAAGTGTAGTAGTTGGAACTTTGTATATATGTAGAATTGTGACACTTGATCAGGGGGTTTCTTAGGTGGAAATGAATTTAACAAAAGCATTCTGGAATTAGAAGTAGATGCTGGGAATAATAGCTTGTCCTTTAAATGTCCTTTTGCCTCAAGTGGTAAAAATACTTTTAATTTTTCTTCATATTTCACTTGGTCATTAGTAAAAAATATTCTATGTGCCATATTAAGATTAGAAGCTAGGCTTTCCTGGTGTGATTAACACAGACAGAAAAAGCAAAAATAAATAGAACATTTAAGGGTTGTAAGAACACTTTCAGTATATTATAATTCATTTTTACTGGACAAAGAAATCTTACTCACAAGCACAAGAAATTTTTCCTCAACAGAGCAGAATACTCCACTACTCAAATGAAATCAATTTATGGCAACAGATTAAAAAGTATAGTATGAAAATATTGCAGCACAATGGAATGAAAACCATCACTCTTTGATTCTCAGTCAATTCTGATGTACTTTGTGATATGCATTTCTCTGACAAGCTTGTTCTTCTCACTGAGCTATCTAACAATGTAAATACCATCAGACCTGCATGAAAAAGCAAAGAGGATTTTTGGAAGGAAAAATTCTGCAGAAACTTTATGCACAACTTCAAAGTGTTTTTTCAAGCTATACATAAGCATTTTTTCCTTTGAGTCTTTTATTTTAGTTTCTCTTCCATTGCAGGACAGCTAACAAGAAGCTAATAAGAACATTCAACTTTGAAATTCCATTGTAGCCCCTAAAATGGTATCTCATACTTTAATAACTACATGCAAGTTTAGTAGCTGCTGAGCATCCCTATGGGGAAGATTTATGCAGTCCCATCTTCTCAGTAATCTCTCAGGCTTGGCCAATGTCCTATAACTTTCAGTCAAGCATGCTAGCTAACACTATTGGGTTTCACTACATCATATTTTATTTAGTTGAAAAGGGCATAAGATTTGAACTGATTCCAGATCATGGGGTTTTTAGCAAGCCATGGGGAATGAGGCTATTTCTTTAGCTTTTAATGCTCAGTGCTTCAATTTTACAGCATATGCAAGAACTGTCCCATTGCTAACAGTCTGAATTAGACAGTCCTGGTCCTCCATCCTGATCAGCCATAGGCTCACAACATAACTTTGGGCAAGACTCTTTGAAGCTTGTTTAACTTCAGATGATGCAAATGATCCCATCTACATCAGATATCAAGGTTTCCTCCCAACAATGCAAAGAAAAAGCGATTTCTGAGAGGCGGTAGTGGTATTAACTGACCTTGTACTCCTGATGCCTGTAGTAGTACTGACTGCAAATGGAGTTTAGAACAATGCTAAGGTGGACAATGCTAAGGGAGAAAGCAGCCTGGACTGTGCAAGTTATCAGAGAAGAATCCTCTCTCAGGTTCTGGTCCAAACTGAAGTCTGTGCCACTGGTCCCAAGCTTTCTTCTCTAGTAACTCCAAAGTCCAGGCTGCTTTCTCCCCTAGCAGTGTCCACCTTGACTAGTTTTTAAAGGCAACCTGTATATGTTCTTTTGAGCTCCAGCTGTGTCAGTGACAGCTGTTCAGAAGGCAGTGTGAGTACTAAAATCATCTAGGGACCTATCTCTTTGTGCTTTAAATCTCCACCTCACAAAAGGAGAGTAGCACTCCCATTTTTTTTGTTTGTGTGTGCTCTGAATATTAAAATGTAAATAACTTAGAGGTTAGGAGATGCAGTAATTACAGTAATAACATGGTAGTAATAAAGCTCGAAAAATTCAGCTTTTGTTACACCATATTTATGTGGAGACATTTCAGGAAAACAAGATTTTGTCCCACTGCTAAGGATGTTTGTCAAAAATTAAAAAAAAAAAAGCTGTCTAAAACATAAATTACAAAAGGTGTATTTACTCTGACAAGATGTCTTTTCACAAATGTATGTGTTATTTGCTATGAATATTTATTTTAATCATACAATGGGATGTTTTTGCACTTCTATAAGAATATGTTGAAATCGTGTAATTAAAGACTGTATTGTAATGTATATACACCAGGGGGCAGAGCAAAGGCCACTTCTAACTGACATTTCCTGGCTTCAAGTGCACAATGCAAAAAAAATACAGATCAACAGTGAATATTGACTTTTTTTTTTTTTTTGCATTTAATAGGGTATTTATAATTCAAGTCAGCAGTAGCATCTTCCTAATTGTCTTATTGCCAGTTGTCATCAGATGTTAAGCTAAAGACAGAGTGATGTGTAACAGAAATGTGCTGATGCAGTAAGACGGAACATAAATTGCCTTTTTCCATAACTCAGTAACTCAGCAGCCAAGCATAAAGTACTTGAATATGCAATACTCTAAGCAGGCCTGTCTCACTAGAGTAAGGATTGCAAGACTATTTCCTAAAGAAAAGAATACAGAGAAAAGTTCATGTGATTCCTGAAGAGTCATTTCCTAGCTTGCTTTCAACTCAGAGTGGTTCTTAATGCTTGGAGAGCTATTAAAAAATTTACATGAAGCGTTTGCCTACAATTTTTAAAATAACATGTAGAAATTAGTAATTCTCCTACAAATATCTTAAAAAAATGGCTGCCTTGAGCATTGAAGGAATAAAAGCAGAACTGATTTTTAGAAGAGAAGATGAGCTGTGATCTGAAAGTCCCTGTTGTATCCTCTCAACATAGTTGATTAAAGCAAAATGTTACATGTGAATGCACTTTGTTTTAGGACTAGTGGTTTATTACTCATAGCTCTTTACAAATATTAGTACACGCTCTCCCATTCTTCCCCTGGATAATGTAAAACTGATTCTGAACAACTAAAGGTCTTTTCTAGAAATGCAGCAAATTCATTCTAATATCATCACATTTTTTTTCCGATTTGTCAGTTGTTTCTAAGCTATTGCTGATGGAAACTAAATGTTCTTGACGTGACATTTCCCCTAATGTATACTTGTTTGTTAGAGGTACCTGGTCAATTATTTAATTGACATAAGTGTTATTTTACTTAATATGAAAGAACATCTCCTCTGTCTACTGTCATGTTACATCGGGTATCATGTGTGAGAATTGGGAGTGATTTTCTTAGTTCTGCAAATATTTTGTCATGTTTCATTCTGCTTTTGAAAAGCAGATTTTGAAAACCAAATTCTATAGGTAACACTAAAAAGATGAGGAACACACAGCCACAATCCCTTCAGAAGTAAACTTGCTCCAACATGGCCTTACCCATGCCTCCAGTTCCTCCACGGGTGAACATGATCTGTCATGGGCTTATCTACGGCCACACGCTTTGAGGTGCTCCAACATGACCTCATTCATGCACAGCCACTGATGCTTCAAAGTGTACCTGCTGAAGCATGGACTTAACCATAACCACAGATGCTTTGAGGTGTACCTGCTCTGGTGTGGATTTTTTCACAGCCACAAACACTTTGGGGTGTCCTTCTCCTGCAGGGACTCATCCACAGGTTACAATCCCTTCAACTCAAGTTCACAGTGGAGTTCCAGCCTGTCCAGTACAGCAGCACAGAAACAGTACTGATGCCCTGGCCACCTGCCAGAGCAGGCACATCACCATTGCTGTTATCAAACTGCTCCCAGGCACAGCAGAGTAAGACGATAAGCAGCACAGCAGTACAGCAAGCAGAAAAAGAGAAAAGCAGCCACTAACGAGCACTAGACTCTAATATACAGGTAAGGCAAGCAAGCCCCATGGTGTGGTTTAACCTCAGATGGCAACTAAGCACCACACAGCTGCTCGCTTACTTCCCCTTGGTGGGGTGGGCAAGAGAATTGGAAGAGTAAAACCGAGGAAACATGTGAGTTGAGATAGAGACTCTTTAACAGGTAAATTAAAAGCTGTGCACACAAGCAAAGCAAAACAAGGAATTCATTCACCACTCCCCATCAGCAGGCAGGTGTTCAGCCATCTCTAGTAGATCTGAGCTTCATCGTGTCTTACAGTTACTTAGACAAACTTTATCACTCTCAAGATCTCCCTCCTTCCTTCTTCTCCCCCCCCCCCCCCCCCTTTTTTTTTCTGAGCATGATGTCCTATGGTATGGAATATCCCTTTGGTCAGTTGGAGTCATTTATCCCAGCTATGTCCCCTCCCAGCTTGCACACCCACAGAGAATTCTCTGGTGGGGTGGGAAGCAGAAAACGCCTTGACGGTGTGTAAGCACTGCTCAGCAATAACTAAAACATCCCTGTGTTATCAACAGTGTTTTCAGCACAAATCCAAACCACAGTCACATAATAGCTACTATGAAAAAAATTATTTCTATCCCAACCAAAACCAGCACAATAGGTTTCAGAGAAAAGGTCAGGATTACGTTACAGCCACAAGTCTACACTATGAGTGGGTATACTATGATGAAAATTAAAACTGTGTGCATGTAAGAATTTTTCTTTCCATGCAGTTTCATAGAAAATAAATACAGCATCAGGAGGTAGAAGGATTAGTCCCGAAATCTGTTGTTCTGTTTGGATAAATTTTGCCTGATGGTTTTGCATAGAAATATGATAGATGTTGATATCCTGTATACTTAAATCAAAAGATGGATCTTCAAGCAATAAAATCCTTTTGCATTAAAACAAAGAAACATTATTTTTTCCACCCCCCTCCCAAAAAAAAAAAAGAGACTATGTTTCAAGGGAGTTTCAACATCAAGCTTGTGCCTTTCCCTGGAAGGTTCAAGAGACAGTTATTTACTCTTCTGCCTTGTTTAGTATAAGAGAGTGTGCTTGTGGATTTGTGGGTTTTAACTAAACACAAACATTTTACACATCGCTTTCTTACATCCTGTTTTCCTAAACCTTCAGGCTAGAGGTAGAAGCATTAAAAAAAAAAAAAAAAAAAACAAAAAAAACCCAAAACCAGACAATCCAAAAAACATCAACCCTGCATTCACAGGATGCACATAAATAAGAACAAATGGAAAACCAAAAAATTAACCTGGGCTGCAGTGACACAGCTATTTATAGCAAGCAGTCCTTTTCTATTTTCCACAAGGTTTTAAGCCCAATAAGTGTAGTGCATAATCAGAAGTGCTGAACTTTCAAATAAGAATGAGTGTAGACCTCAGAAATAAAGTACTCTGCTAGCTTACAGTTCTTACTGTGTGGCTTGGCCAAAGGATGTTTTCCGGGCCTTTTCCAAAATTGCAGGATAAGAATCAAACCCTGCTCCCTAGAACTTCAGGCCATTCTGACACCTTTATGCCATTATATTAGTTTGCCTGGACCACTGGCTCCCAGGGAGGACCTAGAAAAGCTGAGAGGCAGCACCATCTCCCTTGAATGTGCCTTAATAATGTCTGAGAGCCCTCTCCATCTGCAACCAATTCTCCAGTCATTTAAGGAACACAATTAAAACAGATATGGGAGTGGGGAAGAAAAATACCTTTCAATCTGTCATGTATACTTCTGAATGCATCTTAGCCCTACTGGGCATCATCCTTCCTTCTTCTGCAGCACTGCTGCACAGTTCTGCTTTGCAAGGAAGGAATACCAACAGCAGAAAAGACTCAAACAGCAATTTCTATGGCAATCTTTCCCTAATATCCTACCACCAAAAAGCGAAAGCCTGTGGAAAGCTACGTAGTTCTGTTTCGATTCACAATACCCTCTGAAAGGGCAATTCACAGCCAGCCACTTACAGTAGGAGGTCCTCAGGGAGCAACAGAAGCAAAGGAAAAGGGGCACCCAAGTGAATATTTAATTCTTCCTCTAGGTTTTCTGATATTCAAATGGACCATAAAGAATCTGAAATCTCAGATGTGTTCAAGTTAGAGACTGATTAAATCAATTTCCATTGGGAAAAAAATAAAAACATTTTAAAAAATGTAAACATTCATGAAGCAAAGAATTGCTGCTGTTTACTCAGAAAGGCTTATGGAATACCATCAATATCTTTCTCAGCCTTAAGGACCCCCTGCATTCCTCCCTCAGAAACATTAGCAATTTAAGAAAAAACAGTGATTTTTAGAGACAAGAGCCAGAATATTCTTGGCAATTAAAGTAAAAGTGTGCAAATGTATTTCAAGTGCCCAACGTAATTGTATGATTTCATTGATGATAAATGAGACTTACATTATTTTGTCATTAATGTGTAATCAGTTTATATTTAGGCTGTTGGTGTGGAAGAAACTCAATCTTTTTGTAAAGTCATACATTGAATACATTCATTGAAAAAGCAAATTCTGGCAGTGCCCAGTCCAGAGTCTAGCAGTTCTCTTAAAGGTCAGTACAATTATTTTTTAAATAGTCATAATATTTATTATCAACACCACCAAACAGAGGATCAGACTGGCTTTCTCATCACTCAGTACCTCAGACCACGCCCCCTCAAAAAAAAAAAGAGACAAGCTCTGCACATGCCTGAAAGACTAGTGGGGGAATCAAGCCTGAAATCTTCTCCTACAGCCCAAGAGGCTTCAGCAAGCCCGCCTCCCTCTGTCAAATCAAGGTGGCAGTCAATCTGAATGTAGTAACAGCCTGAAGGCTACTGCTATGAATAGCATGTTTCAAATACAGATCTCAAAGCTCTTTACAAAGGATTACCATTACCTGCATTTTACACACAGGAAACAAAAACATTTGTGAAGGAGATATTCTGTAAGGATGAGAAAAGGAGAAGAAACATCACCTTCTTAGTTATCATCCAATACATTTTCTGCCAGGCTAGCAACTTAAAAGCTGCTGGAAGTCCACAAAAAAACCCAAATGCCCCAGTGATTCAACGTTTCTAGCAAACAGGAAGCTTCTATCATAATTCAGTGCTGCAGATGGACAGAAGTATACACCTTCCTATACTTGGGACAAAGATGAAGGACCAGATCTCCATTGTGTGCTAATAGATCCACTGGTTTTAGTGAATTTGCACTAATTTACACCAGTGAATTCAACCATTACTTGCAAACACTGAGCTGATGATGAGTTATAAAAGGTTTAGTAGATATAGTTTATCTATAAAGGAGAAAACATTTCCCTAAATATCCACCTGTTCTAAAGATGCAGTTATGTTCAACTATAGTTACTGAAAGTAGAAAATTATCTTCATAATATAATAAGTATGTACTGTAAAACTTATCTTTGGAGAGAGAGTATCCCCTGTAGCAGCTTAAAGAAAATTAACACCTTTCCAGAGATTAACTATCGGTGTAACCTGAGGAAGAAAGGTAACAATGAACATGACTTTGTCTTGAAAAAAATCTTGGCAACACAGAACTTTTTGGTGCTGGTGAGGTAATGCTTTAGGTGACCTCATAAATCTTTTCCACCTCTAGCATCTGTGCTTTTGCAAATTTCCAAGGTAACTAGTATTTCAAATAGGCCACAGGAGCCAAAAGGAAGCCGAGTATTTTCTTACTTTCTTTTTTTTGGGTGGAGTGAGCAAGATGTCTCATTCCTCACCAGTGTTTGTATTTTTCCATCTATCGGAATTTCTTTTTTGAGAGAGAGAATAGCTTTAGAATCTATTGACAAACCTAAGCCAAAATTGAGAGGCGATGCATATTTTCTGCACATCCCTTTTGCACTGCAGCATGTGAACTGTGGTGCTTTTTCTTTCACTCCCCTTCCTCTTTCTGTTTTGCCTGCAAAATACAAGTATGTTTGTGACATTATAGCTACCATAATGGAATATGACAGCACAGAGGCGGGAGTGTCAATGTATCGCCATGGCAATAGACAAACACTGTTTATTACTCGTAGTTTTAGGCTCTCACTCGAGCATTGGAAGCACTTTTTAGTTCTTTCTTCTTATGCAAACATATTTTAGTGATTTTTGGCTGGCTTCATCCTTGCTGGCTCAATTAGGTGTAAATTAAGCGGCAGTTCTGTGAGCCAGCAGTGTCTCCTGCTCCACTGAAATAAATCACCTTGTGATGACAGACTGCATTTCCACTGCCACCCCTCCCCTCAGTCACGGCAGGGGATGATACCTTTATACTCGGTCCAGGGAGTGTACGATTGCACATTCACCATCTCCCCGTTCCCGAGTCATTCAGGTTTATGAAAGCTTAAAGCAGAGGTAAATTTAGTCCCTTTACTTAACAAGTCTGACAGCAGCATTAAAAGCAGTGCTGTAACTTTTACTAAGTAGTACTTCGGCTAAGTTTTAATTGGCATACTGTCCAAATCAAGACAGATGCTTATTTAACGTACTGGCATCTTAAGTAATTACTTGAACTTCTGAATTGCCTATAAGTATTGATCCCACTTAAATGATTTTCTTAAGTGAAATGTAAATTATACTATAATTACAATTGTCGGGATTTATCATAAAAATCAACATCGATGGAAGAGCTTTGGAAAAAAATTATCCTACTGTAAGGCACTCAAATTAATTAGCAGGCAAACAGTGCTTGTGATTCAACTCGGATTCAGTAGCTAATATTCTATTAACAGTAATTTCTCTTTTAGAAATGTTCCTGTTGTTATTTTCACCAAGGTCAGCAAGGTTAATTATTGGGCATTTAACACCTATAAAAGTAAATTGGAGTTTTAAATGTTAACTGGAATAAATTGGTACTTTCAGTATCTGCTGTGACCTGAAAAAATACACATATGAGTGAAGACTTTGAAACCACAAATATTCTTTTGTTATTCTTGTTCTTTAGGCTCTTAAGGTAAATTTTGCCTGTATGTATGAAATGAAAAAAAAAATTAAAAAAGGAATGC
Source organism: Todiramphus chloris collaris (assembly GCA_025345505.1). Lineage (NCBI taxonomy): Eukaryota > Metazoa > Chordata > Aves > Coraciiformes > Alcedinidae > Todiramphus > Todiramphus chloris. The sequence continues at coordinate 26,687,507 of JANVCC010000035.1, forward strand.
TACAGCATCATATATGATAGAAACATTTAACCACGGGGTTGAAAGAAATCTCAGACATTTAGAAAGTGCCCATGATCCCAGACAGAATCAACTGTATATCATACCTGATCTGTTTGTCCAGCCTGCTCTTAAAGTTTTCTATTGATGAAGATTCGTAACATTCCCTGGGCAATCCATTTCAAGGGCCTTGGCAAATCCTTTCTAAAATCCTATCTGAACCTCCCTTGCTTGGGATTCATCCTGAGTCAGCCATCATAGAGACAAAGCACAGAAAACGTCCTCCTTCTCTGCAGCAATCTTTACATACAGAAGATTGTTACCACATCACACCATAGTCTTCCTTTAAATAGGCAAAACATCCCCATATCATTCACCCTTCCCCCATGTATTGTATTTGTGTGTGAAGGTTTTGATAGAAGAGGGGCTACAGGGGTGACTTCTATGAGAAGATGGCAGAAGTTGCCCTGATGTCTAATAAAGGCCATGCCAGCTGGCCCCAAGAAGGACCTGACATTTACAAAAGATGGGGCAATCAGGAACAGTGGTAGCACTTCTGTGATAACCTATCTCAGAAGGGGGAGAAGTTGCTGTGCAACAACAGCCCTAAGAGAGGAGTGAGAATATATGAGAGTACTAACTCTGGAGACACCAAGGTCAGCGAAGAACAAGGGGGAGGTAGTGCTTCAGGCCCTAAAGCAGAGATTTCCCTGCAGCCTATGGAGGTTAATGATAGATCAGACATCCACCTGTAGCCCATGGAGGACCGCACGTCACTGCAGGTGAATGCCCGAAGGAGTTTGTGACCCCATGGGAAGTCTGCACTGGATCAGGCTCCTGGAGGGACCAGTGGACCCATGCAAAGGAATTCACACTGGAGCAGGTTTGCTAGCAAGACTTGTGACACCATGGGGGATCCATGCTGGAACAGTCTGTTCGTGAAGTACTACACCCTGTGAAAGGGCCCACCATGGAGTAGTTCATACAGAACTGTAGCCCATGGGAAAGACTCATATTGGAAAAGTTCATAGAGGACTGTCTCCCATGGAAGGGGTGCCACATCTGGAGAGGGGCAAGAGAGTGTGGAAGGAGCAGCAGAGATGTGTGCTGAACTGACTGCAAATCCTAGTCCCCATCCCCCTGTTCCCCTCAAAATAAACAATTTGGGAGTAAAGTTGAGCCCAGGAAGAAGGGAGGAGTGGTGGGAAGGTGTTTTAAGATTTGGTTTTATTTCTTATTATCCTACTCTGATTTGATTGATAATAAATTTAATCTTCCTGGGTCAAGGCTGTTTTGCCTGTGACAGTAATTGTTGAGTGATATCCCTGTCCTTACCTTGACCCATGAGCCCATTCTGTTTTTCCTCCCTGTACAGTTGAGGAGGGGGTATGACAGGGCAGCTTGGTGGGATTCTGGTGTCCAGACACAGTCAACCCACCACACCTCACAACCATATCTAAGTTTGAACTCATTACTCTTTTTTGGACTCATGTGAATATTTTTCTACTTTCTTGAAAAAAAGTGCCCCAAACTGGGTACAATATGAAGCCCTACTAGAAAATTGGATTAAATCTTGACCAGGATTTAAGAGATAGTTTATATGAGTAGTCACTTTTAGAGGATTTTGTATCTCTTCATCATAAGATTCTTCATCTCCTTTTCCATTAGTATAATGAGTAAATAACTGCCAATATAGCAGAGCAGTATCTGGGTAACACCTGAAAATATACCATTGATACAGCATGTGCTACTGTGCAAGCTGTGCACTAATGGGACTAAGAGTTAAAACTGAAATTTGCAGAGTAGGCCCAGAGAAGCTTGACCTATCTGAACAATAGATGGCCAACAATGGAGTAACAAATTGAAGTATATTAAGCCAGAGAAGTAGTAAACTCAGGTTATTAAGATCAAGTAGCAAAGAGAAGATCAAGTTCCCATGTAGAACAGAACCTGTGGATGGATGTACGGATGATGGATAACATCCTAGCAACCTCTTTTCATACTAATAAGGTTAGAAAGCTTGAAACAACCCATTGAAAGTAAATGCCCTAGAATTAAATGGAGTAGTAATCAAAATAAGGAATTAGAAATGCTTCTAATATGAATGCCTCTTTAACAAAAGTGTAGTCATTAGTGAATAAAAAGCTACATTTGTGGCACTGGAGATTTAAAGTCCCCAAAGGTGGTTGCAATTTACCAAGATTCATTTTTCCAGAATAAAGTCCTTAAGTAACACACACCTGTTTATCATTTGCTATATTTCCTTTTTTTTTTTTTTTGTTTCCCCTGAAATAAATATCTGCTGACTTGGTTTCATTTTGAAGCAAAATTATATAGTGAAAATATATTACAAGAGGGTTATTTCTCTGGTTTGAGTCAGAGTCCTCCCTCTGAAAAACCTCAACCACAGCAACCAGTCTGAAAGCTAAACCACACAAACAAGTGTATACTCAATTCCAATAAACCACTTAATACATCTAAATTGCAAATAAAGCATCGATTAACTTTTGAGATAACACATTTTGAGATGTTCAGAAAAGCCTGCATCAAAGAATAACTGTTTTAAGCTCATTGCAAACTCTGAAGAATGCAACATGTTGCATACACTCAAAGGTAACAGTAGTTCTACCTTTGTTGCATGGTGATTTTTCCACAGGTCCTTTATTCTTTCTTTCACTCCCACACATTGGGAAACCTTGCAGTCACACAGTCTCTACCTAGCAATACAAGAGAGCTTTCACCACTTTTAGCTTCAAGTCCTACCAGGAGCATGTTGTAGCTTTGAAAATTTTCCCCTCTGGGAATCTTTTAAGGTAATTGCTGTAATAAGCTCTGTCTTTCATCAGCAGCTAAAAGGTTTCCACTCTGCCCTTTGCATGGCATTTACCTCAGTGGAAAGGGCCCACCAGAGTTAGTGTTACACGCAGATTTGCGTCTAGACTCCCAAGCCGATACAGTCATGGGACTGTGAGGGCCTTTGGGAATCCTATAGAAATCCTGCTGATAAACTACTGGTAGGCCTACAAGGGGGACATCAGAAAAATCTGTTAGTTCTAAAAGCATGCATGTGAATATTCAGATGTCAAAGGAGTGCCTGGTCTTCCCTGAGCACCCCACAGCTTGTCTGCTCCACAGCACAAGTCTTGTGGTGAAACGGATGAGTCTGAGGCAGTGCATTATACCGTCTCAGATCTCGACCATGGTCCCTAATAACTAGTGGTCACACTTAGCTGCAGTGGTTTGATTTCTGCTAGGAGGAAGGAATTAATCACTGAATAAATTAGGACTCAGTGTTCTGACACAATGCCAAGAATGATGGGTCCTGTCTCTGGCGTTGATGTAACACCTTTGTCCTGCCCAGCTGCTACTTTAGGCAGTGAAGTTGCTTTCACTGATTGGTAGTTTGTCTAGACCAAGATACTCTAAGGTGTACAAGGGCTTAAAGTGATACTCATCTGACTCTTGAAGAATTCAAATCCTTCTTTCTCTCTCTCAGAACTTGCACTCCTCCGAGAATTATGCCCATTTTGTTAAGATAAAAGGATTTATTTTAGACAGAGAGAGCTCACTGACTTCATACAACCTAACACTATTGACATTTTGTAGGTCATCAATGGTGGAGGTTATCAGGAAAAGGTTAAAGAAGGAATTGGTAATTGGAAGGATACCACAAAGCTTAGAAACAGTATTTATTAATTCTCAGTGGCTCATTTTCTTCAGGGCCAGGAGAGTGAAAATCCTCTGTACCTATCATCTACAAATGTTTGTGTTATTCAGAGAACTGCAAATTCCCTTTAATTGCTGATAGCTGTTCAGATACTTGAGGTGGAGGAAGTAAAACATAAAGGGAATTAGGTGAGTCGTTATAGCCAGTTCCTACTCTTTCACCTTGAGTGGAAACAAGCTGCTGTGAACACAGGGGCAGTACAAGGAAAGTTTAGCTAAAAGCTGAAAACTTTCAAAAAGTTGAAAATAAACCAGCATGTTGTGGTACCAAGCTCATTTGAAAAAATGTGAAATAGCACCACATATTTCTGGAGAGCAGATCATAATTCATCTACGTATAACCAAGTGTTTTGGTACACAGTATAAGTATAAAGGCTCACCAGGCAAAATTTCATGTTTGCATTGAATTTATCTTCATTGAAAATTCCCTTTGCACACAACTAAGTCATACTGCTGCCATTTGCTTTCCTCCTGTTGTAAACTGCTTGGCAGACAAAAATCTCAACTATGAACTAATAACATATCTTGAGAGTCTTAGCAAACCAAAAAAATGTATAACTACTGAAAGGGTGTTCTGCCTCAAAAAGGTATCCTGTGCTTAGAAAATGTATATCACATTTTACACACTACAAACAGTACTGAAGCACTTCTGAGCTGAGCTTTGTGAGAAACCAGGATTTCTCATCGGTCACCAAAAGCAGGTTATAAACGTAGTTATGCTTGTTACCAGTACTGGGAATTTTATTGTAACAGTTATTAACCATTGTGTTTATCACAGAACTTATAATTACTTAAGTCATAGCACCCTGGAAAATATTTCCTGAGAATAATTAAAACCTGAAATCTTGGGGGGGATTAACATAAGCAAATCCCAGACCACTAGGTCTAAGGGATTGGTTTGAGGATTCATCCATGTGCTTTACGTAGTCATTAGTGTTTCAGGCTGCCAGTTCCATGTACTAACAAAAATGGCCAGAAGAGCCTTTTGTCAAAGTAGATGAAGGAAAAGTACATTCAGAGGGTGGTTGGGCCAGGCAGTGAAGCATTTGACTTTACAATTCTGGTTTGCTTCTGAAATAGTTTTCCTTTCTTCTGCCATCTAGTCATTGCTTAGGTCATCGCAGCAAGTTTCAGAGTGTTTTATTAATTCCTGTAGGACTCTTTCACTCACATAGCCCCACAAATATGTGTGTGCATATATATATACACACATATATATATATAAAGAAAACTCCAGTAAGTAATAGAAAAAAATGCATGACAAAGACCCAGAGAAGAAGCAGGAATAAATGAAGATGCTATAATAGGAATACAGTAAAACCCAGGGGACTAATATACAAGTATTTTGGACTAGGAAAAGAGGAAACCACATCTAGGATACACATGCACTTTTTAATGTAATGGAATCATATTCCCATCGTACCAATACGCCCATCATATTTTTTTCATTGATGGCAACTAGTGGCATGGAGTACAGTGGGAAGTATAAGTTAAGCAAGAGGTAGATACTCCTAAAGGCAGACAAACTGACAGAAAGTAATTATCAATGTCTATTGCCATAAAATGACCAGGTAGGCAGGACTCCCTTTACAGTCCTCCTTTGAGCACAAATTTGGCTAAAGTAAATTCACGGGGTTATGCAGATACTGACAGTATTCTTGAATCATAGTCCTGGAGAAAAAGGTTGACAAAATGGACAATATTAGTTCTTGTGGAATCTTTTTTTTTCCCAAAGCCAATGCGTTAGAGCCACAAAAATCCACCACTATATCCTAGGAGACATCTAAAACTTTCCTGGATATGGCTTCAGGCAACCTGGTCAACTGCAAAGACATTTAAGCATGGGATTGGACCAAATGACCTCAGAGGTCATATTCTGCAATGCCATGATAACTATGCAACCTAGAAAGGTACAGATCCATTTGCATAAAAGCAGCAATTTTAGAGGAAGCCACAAAAGTGGGAATATATGAGTAGTTGACTGACTTTAAAAGACACAAAAAAAGACCCTTGTTCCTATCTTTTACAGTATTTAAAAACCAAAATGAATCACATTTCTAAAGAACACATAAAGTAAGAAAGTACTTCAAACACTGATAATCTCTGATTTCCTCAGAACATAAAGTACAAGCAGAATTCCCAGCTGGTTGAGGTAGCAAACAGGAAGGAGGAGCAAAACACTAATTATACATTATCACAGTTAAACTAATTCAGAGGGGACTGCATCACATAAATTCACAAATTAAATGTTAGTATATGAAATCATGGAAGAACTAGTAAACATGTAATCATTGTAAACCCATCTCTGTCATAGGTATCCTGAATTTGTAAATGCTACAGTAAAAATAAGACTTTAAAAAAGATTAGACCTGTCCAACTTGCATATATCCTATGGTTTGTTTTCTACAGCTACTAAACTGACAGTAAAATCAGCAGAAAAAGGGTGTCCCTCTGTAAACAGAAGGCAGCCCCTAGGATCTTCCTGGAAAAGTGAAGTAATGATAACTTTGGGAGATAAAGCATAATTGTACAGGAAGATAAATTAAGTCAATAGAATCAAGGTGTTTGTTTATACCAAAAGGGAAGCAACTATGTAGATCTAGGCTATGTGGATTATGGTTAGGGATCCAAATTTCAAGACATTTAATTTGGAAAAAAGTAAGGTATATACCCCTCTTTTCACATTGAGTAGCATTTTGTTCGTCAGAGAGTTCTCATAACTCCAACAAATTACATGCAAACCAAAATAATATTCAAAGAGATGAAACTTAAACATTTAGAAGAAATTAGCAAAAGAGAGCAAAGCTGATAGAGGAATGTCAGCTTTTGTGCTCAAGCAAAGCTGCTCTCATTTATATCCCTTAGGTATAAAAAATATATAGATATCTAAAGATATATACACTACAGATCATTCAAAAGCTATTAACATATTTCTTTTACTTGGAAAGCCAAACACATTTCTGCAACTTTGACAAATGCCTTATTTTAGTAAATTAAACCAGAGCATATTTTCATAAACAAGTACTTTTAGGATAGGTAAGATGCATTACTATGAAAAAGGGCTTGTTCCTGTGTAATTATGCTCAGTATACAAAACTCATGCTTTGAGAGTGGTTTTAGTCATTTATTTCAGAATGTACTTACATAAAATACAAGCAATCCCATCAGGATACCACCAGCCTTAGCATTCAATGTTAAATTTGTTCTCACCTCCACAATTTCTCCTTTGTGACACCAAATAAATAACATACTTTTTTTTTTTTTTTCATATCCCCTGTCCTGATTTCACTGGGACACAATCATAGGCTAGCTGTGGTATGCAGGCCATTACCAGTTTGCAGTCAGCCAGGAGCTTAAGTTGGGAGGAGCAAAAGCCAGAGCAGCTGACCCAGGTTGGATCATGAGTGTATCCCAGACCATAAATGTCACACTCCTTATAAAGGAGGAAGTTTGCTAAGGATGAAAGCACCTCTTCTGTTTCTTCTCCTGCTTCTTTCCTTCCCTTAAGATGCTCACTTAGCCTTTTACTCCTGTTAATTGTGACCACCATATGTTTGCTGGGCTGAGTATAACTTTGTGTACTTTATGTTGGCATTGGTATTAGTTTTGCTAAATCCTTTTTCATTTCAACCCATGGGTCTTGTCTCCTTTTCATAATCCCCCTTTTTAGTTAAGGAGGGGTCCATGGGGTGGTAGAGGAACTGCTGTAGTTTAGCTTTGGATACAGGCTAAATAGAGACGGCCCTGCACAAAGCTTTTGTGATAAGCTTCCCAATCTGATCACAGATTCTATGTTTGATTGCATAATTCAGCTAGAATGGTTTTTAGCAAGACCTTGCATCCTGACTTTTGAAACTTCGGGTAACTGAGAATACATTACTGTTTTATTAGAGGGTCCAGCAGTCACTTAACTTCAGCTTAACAAAAATAAATCTATATTTAAATAGGAACAGAATTTCAGGCTTTGAAGCAAGTCACTCCATTGCTCTAGGCTTCCTTTTCCACCTGCTGTATTTTGTTCACTTAGCCCAGATTGAACCAACATATTGTGTTCAAGCAAAATTTATCTAGAGTGATTCTTCCACCTCACTTATGATGACACTTCCCCAGGAAAGCAGTATCTGTGCAGATCAACCTGCTACCTCAACCAAAAGAAAGGCAGAGGGTAGATTTTTGCACATGTAGGACTTAGAATATGTGCTGTGTCTCAGGGGTAGAGAAAAGCATCCCAAGGCACCTGCCTTCACCTTTCTAAGTGAAAGCCCAGAGGCATGTGGCATACAGTGGAGTGACGTGCCATTACCCCATCAGCACCCGCAGGGATTTGGAGAGGTGCCTTCCTGCATCAAGGGTTATCACCCTGTCTAAGCTGCTTTGGAGGAGGAGGAAGGAGCATCTCCTGCACAAGCAGTGTGTATGTGAGAGCTGGAGGAGGATGAAGGTGTGCTTCCACCATGGGGCCAGTCTCAACTGTACCATGTGGCGGGTGCTGCTGCCACCATGTAGATCAGCAGAGGGGGTCTCTGACTCACACCAGGACTGCCACATTTGCATCATAGCCTTTCTGTGAAGGGAGTCTTCCTTTACCACTACCACACAGTGTCTGTTACTGTGTCTATCACAGATAACACAGCACAGTGTCATCCAAACAGGAGAAAAAGTACTGGTGCTGACTTGCACGTAGAATAAACTGTTCCATTTCCTCTCATAGCCCGATGTAATTGAAATTCCTACTCAATGTTTTTTTCTGCTAATTTTAAACTTGTATTTATTTAGGGAAAAACATTTAGATGGCTTAGATGAGTAGAAATTTTCCCATTCTTAGCACAATACTTTCAATGATTTATTTTGTTAGCTAGGTATTTTTCCCTTTATTACTCAGGTAAATGTAAAATAGCAGTATTGGCCTGCATACAGCAGATAATGCATGTTGACTCCACTTTTAACAAATTAATGATGTATCTTTGGTAAGATACCATTTTCTGAATATTCATTTTCTCAGAGGGATTGGATTCTTTCTGCTGATTCCAGCAGCCTTTGTTTTCAACCACCATCCACCACTATTATCATCTAGTAAATATGACATCCTGAAGTGAAGGTTTGACTGATTTTAACAGAATTCTGGCAACACCCAATTGACTAGAAGAAGCTCAGGGAGATACCTGAGATAACAAAACATTTTAGATGGTAGTAAATTAGAAGTTAACATGTCTGCTGCCAATGGGGGAAAATGGCATGTCTGAAGACCTGTAGAAAAAGTGGTGAGTGGGAGGAGGGAGAGCCTCACAAGTGATAATTAACTTAGCAAACTATATAACCAACAGTATTACAATTTTGTAATAGATCTGAAGTGGATAAAAAGGTAATGTGTAAAATCTTAATGAGCATTTAAACATGAAGTCCCCAAAGCAAGAAATGAATAGACAAGGGAAAATCTTATAGAGCCGAGTCTTACTGACACCTTGCTATCACTTAAACTGAGGTGACAAACGGTCTGCCCCAGGGAGGACAGTGATCCATGAGCTGATGCAATAGGGGACATGTTCTTAGACATGAGTACAGCCACCAGGCTGTAATCTCTTCTGCCAAGTAGCTCGTCTGTATAACCCATGGACTTCCATAGGCTGCCCTAATTCACAAGTTGTTCAAATGCTGCACTTCATGCTTCTTTTGCCTTTGATTTTCAGGAGTTTATAGTAGCTCATAAGGGATAATGTTATTTACTTAAGTAAGGGGGTATTTAGGTGCTTTGCAATACATGCTTCAAAGAATTTTCCAAAGCACTTGCTCAGTTAACTGCCATCTCTGCTAATATGCATGAATCTTTTCTGTATCTTGAGACCTATACATTTCTTTAAAAGCCTGGACTATATGCTTGCTGAGGTCATTTAACAGCACTCATGGTGAGCTATGTTTGAGGATTTAAACCTCAAATGGGCTGTATTTATTGTACTTGCAACAATACTAGGGAACTGGATGTCATACTGAAGTAGAGATGCTAATGAAGCTCCTGGTGATAAATCTTTTAGGCCAGCTGGTCAGTCTCATTTTGAGTTTTACTATTCAGTAAGCTCTCAAAAATACTGCAAGCAGGACATGTTTTGAAAGTAAAGACATATACTCACAATAATAGACTTCATCCTGCAAAGCTTCTTGCAACCTACCACATCACTGGGTTCCACAGCAATTGTAAATCAAAACCCCACCTGAGCATAAGTAAACCTGAACCGTCTTCAGAGAATAAACTTAAAACACAATTCATGCCCACCCCCCAGGGAATGATGATGCAAATTGCTGTCTACTAGTATGAGCAAAAGTCTGGTAAACCAAAATGATAGTAAAATAGTTCTGGTAATTGGACCCGTTAGTTCCTAGACCCCTAATTCAAACCCCCATGAAGATGCAGCAGAATGACAGAACAAAAACTTTATCTTGAAAGTGGGTTTTAAACATTGTTGTTTACAAAAGAAAACCTTCAAAGGTAAATATCTGAGTAATTTACTTTTTTTTTTAATCCCTCATAAAAACGATGTCTGATTTTTATTTCTATTTCGAATGCTTAAGAACACTCATTATGAAAAGAAATATAGCTCAGCAGGATCTTCACACAATATGTTGATTACAATTCTATGGTATTTAAGACTGAGAAAAATGTCCCTGGCATAATGCCAGTATCTTTCACTTCTGTCTACAGTCAGCACAGAGTCTGTATAACTGCAGAGGTTAAAAGGGCTAAATTTTGGGTACATTTACTTGCTTTTTAATTATTGAGGAGAAAACAGTTGGTCACTGGAGGCTGATAACATTCCTACTGTTAAGGGCCTTTTTATCTCCTAGGGTAATGAGAGATTTTACTTTTTATATAAATAATCATCTCTATAGAATGCTAGAGTTTTTTACATATGTCAGATTTTGTATTAATTTTAATTAAAACCAAGTAATTATAATATCAATACAGTGTGACTATGCAAATATGATAAATTACAAATTATTGATAATTAAATATCACATGTGAAGGTACTTAGAAGTATTCATCTTTATAATTAACAATGATCTGAAATAAAAAGAGGCAAATGAAAACCAAAACCTATTACTGCATTGATTGTCTTCCTATCCTGCTTTCACATATGAAATTATTCATATAAAAGCTTATAAATAAATTTTACAGTATTTAAAATTTTTAGTATGTGACCAGTAAATTACAGGCTTTATTTTTGATACCTTCTTACATTCTTTTTGTTCTGACTGATACAATACATGTCTTTGTTGCAAGTAACTGATTTTTTTCAACATTATGATTTACAGTTCTTTGTTCTGTTGGTAATCTGGTAATTGAATATTTTGTGCATGGCTAAGCTGTTGTGGCAGTTCATCATCTCCAATTTTTAATTTTTTTTTTGTAATGATCTCCGATGTGAAGAGATTTGTGGAGTTTTCCTGGGAAATTAAATATCTGCAAATCTGGTTTTGTGTAGAAAGTATCTTTTGACAATATTTTTACTTTTAATATTCAAAAAAATAATCTCTGAGTTTACTTGAGTGAGATCTAAGAAATATTCCAGATTTCAGAATGTCATGCTATAAGTTATAACATTAAGAATTTTGGTATATCGATGTGTATCTGATTTTCAGAAATGCTGAGTCCCTAGTCATACCAGTTCAAGCTAATAAGAGACAACAAGCCTTAACTTCTCTAAAAGAAATATTCAGTCTCTTATGCAGATGTGCATTTATAAATGAACATGCATAAATACCTCATAAAAGCTCAATGATAAAAAATAACATGATAAATTCAACTAATTTTGTTAGATAATGTGCAGCATGGACTTGCATTGATGCTAAGAGCAGAAAAAAAGGTTTCAGCATGAAACAGCACTAAGTCTTTTATTTATTTTAGGTAACATCATTGTTAATAGCTGCCATGTCACAAGTGAAATGAATGAATGTGTGTATACGCATCTGTGTAAAACCTATGCAATAATAAAGACGTAATAATTCTTTATATGCTCACATACACAAGGTAAATCTTACTATTTTTGTTTGAAAGGCAGTATGGCTCCATGCATTTTGGTTTTTGAAGCCTCACAGACCCTTTCTCTTTTTTCATTTCTCACACTCTCTCTATGGTGAAGGACATGAGGGCATTGCTGACAGGAAAAACCTTGCTTAATGAAAATAAGCTGAGCTAAAGATTCCAGAAGAAGGATACCTCAACATTGAAATGTTATGTATTTGTTTTCTGTGTGTTTTAGCACCAAATGGATGAAATACTGGTGCCAGCAACTGGAGTGTAGATAAGGAACAGTTCAAGAGCTTTTCGTGTGGAAAGATTGCATTAACCTAGGGAACAATAGTCTCCAGATACTGCTGAGCCACAGTGTAAAGAGAAAATATAATTTAAACAAGTGAAAGCAGGTATATATTACCCACTGACCTACTGCCATGGTTCTCATTTCTTAACCTTTAAAAGAAGCAGCTATTTCTTGGAGGGCAAAAGAATAGTCCTGGTGTAGAAAAGAATATGACATATCTCAACCCACAGTAAAATATGGCTTATGCTTATAGAGCAGTCTTCACATAAATGAATACATGCACATACAAAGTCTGTTATTATTAATTTTGTTTTCTTCCCCAAAAATAATAAAACAAAAACAAAACAACAACATAAATCCCAAATGTATCTATGCAAGGGATTTAAATTAAACTTTCATGCAAGAGAAGAAAGCTTATTACAAGTTTGTAAGCCATATTACAAGACCGCATAAAGGGTGTCCTCAGACACCCTTTACTCAGCTTTACATTTTATCATCATTATGGGAGTTTTGACTTTCACTGTAACACTTAGGGCTCATACTACTTCTAAGCAGACTAGAAAGGGCACATTCATCTCCAGTGCCACACTGCAGCAGAGATCCCTCCATCACAGGCTAACAACCTGTAAGGAGAGAAATTGGGAAATGAGTCAGCCCAGTTCAGGTAGTTGAATCCCTAAAAACTTTCCCATGACACTTCAGATCATTTTAAAAATTTTTCATGTTGAAATGATTTTATATTTATATATAAATGTATTAACGTGTTGTGGGATCTCTCTTACAGGAAATCACAAGTTGACGTAGCAAAGGAGGCAGGAGACCAGCATGGATCAAGGAGCTTCTGGAACTACTCAAATGGAAGGAACAGTAGGAGTGCTGTCAGAGTTTTCAGGGATGCAACAAGGAAGCTACGGCCCATTTGGAATTAATTCTGTCAAGGGATGTCAAGGACAACAAGAAGGGCTTCTTCAAGTAGATCAGTAGCAAAAAGACGACTGGGGAATATGTGGGCTTGCTGCTGAATGAAGTGGGTACCCTGATGATGGAGGATACAGAGAAGGCAGAGTTACTGAATGCTTTCTTTGCTTCAGCCTTTATTGCTGAGGCCAGCTCTCAAGAATCCCAGACCCTGGAGGTAAAAGAGGAAGCCTGAATAAAGGAAGACTCTCCTTTGGTTGAGGAGGATTGGGTAAGAGATCATTTAGGCAAGCTGGACATCCACCAATCCATGGGCCCTGATGGGATGCACCCACAAGTGCTGAGGGAGCTGCTGATGTTGTTGCTAAAAAGCACTCGCAGTCATCTTTGCAAGGTCATGGAAAACAGGAGAGGTACCCGAGGACTGGAGGAAAGCCAGTATCACTCCAGTCTTCAAAAAGGGCAAGAAGGAGGACCCAGGAGACTACAGACCAGTCATTAGATTTGTTATAGTCTTAACTTCCAATCTTGGGTGAGGTGTTTTTCCTTATCCCCTGGGAGGGAGAAGGGAAGGGAGATAAGAGACATAAATCCTGCTCTGTGTTTCTTGTGGACTTGCCCTGAGCCTTAAACAGATACAGCACCACAGAAAGGGTTTTTTAAAAATATTTAAGCTATCAGCAATGTATCACCTTAAAATAAGTCTGTGTTATTCAATATTACTTAAGGCATAAATTTGTTTGATCTCCATATTATCCCCTAATGATCTATTTGAGATGAACTTCTTTCAGCACCATACGCTACCAGAAAAATCAAGTACAGCATGTATTCTTTTTCAGATCTACATATGTAGTTAATATTTTCCCTTGGGACAGCAGCATAGTCCACAGATAGAACTGGTCATTTTCAGAAAAGAGAAAATCCATAGCATGGTGAATTTAATATTATGGTTTTGAATATTGGATGGTAAATAAATGGCTACTTACTGAATTCTATGCAATATTTAAAACAAATATTGCATTAAAAATAGTTTAACTATATACTATTCTAGAATACTATCCAGGAAACTATATCTATCCTCCTAAGCCTAAAAGCACTCCTAGTCCTCCTAAGACTAAAAATGTCAAGTAAATAATATTCACCTGTACAGTAATCTACCAATTTTGCCACCTTTACAATTACTGTTCTTGCTACATGGAAGTCATTGACTTCCTAGTGAAAGGTATGATTCAGCACAAGCAGAGATAGGAGAACACGACCTGAGCAACATGCTTACATAAAAGTCAATCTTATTCCCACTGAATGGCTTCACAAACTGCCAGGGAAGCAGGACTACTTATTTGACTTCATGTACTCCTTTCAAAGTTGCAGACAAAAGCTAGTAATTCCTTTAAGATACCTCCACCTTTTGCAAGCCAGATTATTGTTTCAGTATGTATCGCAAGACTTCATACACCATGGAAATTACAGACCTTCTCTACTGGAATCAAATACTGCTAAGAACAAAAGCTGTGTTCAAAGTGACATGTTTAAAAAATAACACATTCAGTATAATTAATAGAGCTTTTAATTAACATGAACTTGTTTTCCTGCTCAGACCCAATTATAGCCTGAGATAACTATATGCTGTTTCCAGTGAATTCCATAAATTACATTTACAAATGTGTATGTCCTGTTGAGAGTTTTAGTAGAGCAACCATGTCTCATGCCCTTTGCTTTGTCAGAGCCTTACAGGCAAGCCTGTATCGCTCAAAGAATTAATGTATCCACTACAGTTTGCTCCTCTAATTATCTGCTTTGTTTTCCTCTGCCTCAGATTCTCCTCCTCACCAGATCAAGTACATTGTCATCTACCATTTGAAATTTCTGGAACACAAAACACTAGCATACATTTCACAAAATTATACATTTACAGTATATGTCCCAGCTCTTTAGCATGGGTGACAATGATGTACTTTAGTTTCAATCGAGAACATCAACAGATTGTATTACAATCTGTCACACATTCTCAGGAGGGAGAAATTGGCAACTCATTACACTGAAAAACAGTAATCAAGCATCTGGAATGTTACAGTACAAGTAGATTTTATATGAGCTGACTAGTTGAAGCAATTTATAATAATGACTTTTAAAATGAGCTTGCCAACAAGAAGTCTCTGTAACAAGCTTACATCCATATTGACACCAGAACACTTAATGCATGTGTCTCTCTGATCAATAGTATCTCTCATCTGTTTTAATAATGACACTGTTCTAAATTATTTGAACCCAAAATAGATGCACCTTAAAGGCAAAAAAAAAAAAAAGTAATACCCTATTTTATGCCTAATGCTCAGGAAGGACTTTAAGAATGCTCAGTAAGCAAAACATTTGTGTCATTTTCTGCACCATTGGCAAGTAAAACATAATAACTGCTTTCCCTCATGTGAGGAAAATGATATATTGAACAATTTGACCAAAATAGAAAGGCTGTCAAAAAATAATCCAAAGGGGAAAAAAAAATGTCCTCTGGTCTCTATCACTGTGGTCTTGGACCATTACAGCAGTTCCTTTTGTTCAAAGAAAACCAGTATGAAAATAATCAAAGAACCTATAAATATGATGTTTAATTCCTGAAAGCATAAGTTATTAATGTTCAAGGTGAGGTGAGAAGCTCAATATTGTAGCCTACACTGACAGGGTTCCCAGGCCAAGAAACTCCTAAGCTGCTTCTAAAGTTCTGTGTCAATGAGCAGCGCACAGGAAAGAAAGGAGAAAGCTAAAGAGAATGCTACAATGTTCTTTCAAGACAAATATTTTAAAAGGGAGGCAAAATCAAATTTTAAAATATCCTATAAAATTATTAACTTGGTCGGCCCTGAATTGATCAGGCAGTTGGACTAGATGATCATTGATGGTCCTTTCCAACTGAAAGAGTTTGGTTCAGTTCTAGTCTAGGGGAGAATAGCTATGCTGAACAAGCAGCAGATGGAGAAAAGTCACCACAGTGCATTTGGGGAGAGCAAACTGTGATTAAAGCCTTCAAAGTGACTGGGTATGATTTCCAGTATGAACACAGATGGTTTGGGTGATTTGGCAAATACCAAGGAAAATAGTGAGAGGGGTCAGGCAGTGTCTAGGCCACCTGAGTCTAATGTGAATACTACTGAGGAGGTTGCCCCCAAGAAGAGGAATCAGGGCTGATTAGCCTGGAAAAAGAGAAGATTGAGAGGGGATGGATCTTATTAATATTTACAAATATCTGAAGGGTGGGTGTCAAATAGAAGGGGCCAGTTTCTTTTCAGTGGTGCTCTGTGATAGGACAAGAGGTAATGGTAGCAGGCTGAAATACAGGAAGTACCACTTCAACGTGAGGAAAAACTTCTTCGCTGTGAGAGTGACAGAACACCAGAATAGGCTGCCCAGAGAGATTGTGGAGTCTCCTTCTCTAAAGACTTTCAAAACTTGCCTGGTTCTGTTCCTGTGTGGACTGCCCTAGGTGTTCCTGCATTGGGAGGGGGATTGGATTCGGTGATCTCCAGAGGTCCCTTCCAACCCCTACCATTCTATGATTCTATGATTCTATGAGATGCTGAAGTCCTGTCAGGGAACGATTGCTTTAACATCAAAAGATCAAGTGCTGCCATAGTCCATTTCATTGTTTTTATGGTCTGGAAGGTTCCACAGGAGTAATTTCTGCTCTGCTCCCTTTCCAAGGAGGAAGCCCAGCACATATGACATCTGATAGATGCTTCTCCCCCACTGTTAGAAGAGTAGAAGAGTGCCTGTTAGGTCAGGATTCCTGCAGATGCATAGCTAACCCCAACACACATGTAAAGGAGCCTGACAGCTCCCTAAAAGAAAGAACTTTCCTAAGGGAGGAAGCCTGAATATCTGCTTGAAGAGCCGAAAGTCATAGAATACATTAAGACGCCACTTCTCCATGGAACCGCTTAAAACCGACTGATCTGGCTGTTTCAGTGGCTATGTATACAGGCAAAGCTGCTGCTTATCTGCTGCTGTTCTGCTTTTGAAGTACAAGGAACCATAAACAGCTATTTGCATTTATTCAAAGGCATCTTAGAACTAGGACCACAACTATAGAACTGGAAGATCAAACAGAGGCCAAAATATGAGGGGAAATCACAGGCTAAGAAGCAAAAAAACATGTCGAGCACTCTCATTACTGAGAGCAGTGCTAGAAGAGTTAGACCAGTCTTCTTCTTTTGGGATTGGAAGCAGAAAGCCAGGAAGGCTGCAGAGATGTGGTGGAGCAGTATGAAGGTCTTTACATTTAAGGGGCGAGCAGATAGGGTTCTCCTCTTCAGGAGCAGGAGAAAAGGAGGAAAAGTAAAGACAGCTGGAGCTTGAGGAGTATGACAAAAAAAAGAGAGGGGACAATTCCCAATCCAGCTTTCTGATTAGGGTGTTACAGTTGTATCTCCTACTGTGTTGAATGGATTTAGTGGACTGAAATGTCAATACTGATTTTGTAATGCAACAACTTCCTGATGGGGTTTCCTGAAGGTGATAGAAATTAGATCACTAAAATCTACCAAGTAATTCTAAAAACCAAATCTGCATATAGGTTTGTGTGAATTTTATGGCATTTTCTTGTAGATGAAAATGAAAATTAGGGTTTTTTGATTTGATTTGAAGGAGGTCTCACTGTTACTAATGAAATTATGCTGTTCAGCATACTGAGCAATAATACTCTATCATACCTCAAAATTTACACAAATATTTCCCAAACCATATCATTAGAGTTTAGATAAAAAAGCACAATACATAAACATAGATTAATTTAATTTCATGGTTAGTTCCTTAATACTCTTTCAGTAACTGCCTTCTAAAATGTTTTCTATGCACAATGAATTCTTCACAAAATAATATTTGACAACAGCATAGTGTTTGTTATTAAATATTCACAAAGAAGGGCTAAACTACTTTTTTAATGAAGAGGTTGGTAAAGTGTGAATATGAAAGACTCAGCTCTATGAATATGTTTGTTGTATGAGTCTTTATGGGAGGGACAGGAATATTGCCCAAGAAATCAACCACGTATTCTGTCTTTTGGTCATTTTATGATATATTACCTCATCCAGCAGCAAAGCTAAAAGCAAATTTGTTAACCTCTATTACATCATTTTTAAAATTAATTTAGAAATGTGATCTTATTGTTGGTTATTGTAACAGTTTTTTCCATTATGTGTGAGAGTACAGTATAATAGTAATAAAAACTCTTTATTTACACAGTAGCTCAACAGTCCTGCTTACACAGGACATCTTCATCCTCTCCCAATTTTAACAGCGCAAACATAATGCTGATTTTGCAGCTGATATAGCAAAGGACAAGCCATGTTCAGCATCATGTCAGCTAGCTGTATTTACACTCCTTGAGAATACAGCTTCAATTTGAGTGTATGATATGATTACTACCAAAACTTGCCCTTTTTTACACTGCCTGCAAAATCACACCAAGCTCTGTCAGCTAACTTGTGTATTAAAAATTACATTTGAAGGGGATAACATTTGCACTCTCTCAAGCTACATTTCTTTTACTCAAACAGGGCTTCCTCCATAAAGGTGACTCACTGCGTTTTAAAGACTAAGTATTTTCTCATCCTTTATGAAGAACCTTCAGGCACAGGAAGAAACTATCAGCACTCTGTGAGAAGTGAACTTGTGTTATTTTCACTTAAAATTAATTATTTCGCTTTGCTACATTAATTTTCTATATTAATTGAGAATCAAAAAAAAAAGAGCTATCTCACTATTCCTGTTGTATTTAATTGACAATTCCTCCCTGTCCTCTGATCACAATTCCCACAGATACAGCTGAATGCGTAGTGAGGCTCCTTGGTCTAAAGCTTAGTAGTGGGCCACAAACTCTTCTGGCCTTTAGGATTTGCTCTGTCTTCAGGTGTTGCCCTAACATAACATCCTGAGGAGTTTGAGCCAAAATCTGTTCTTAGAGACAGGAGGATAAACCTGAAGCCACTGAGCAGTGTGTGCTGGCTCACACTCTTCTTGTCTCTGTCTGCCCCATTTCAGCTGGGCATCTCTCTTGCAACAGACAGGAGCTGGGGGTCTGCAGTGCAGGAACCAGCAATAGCTTTCAGGGACAGTTGGTCATCAGCAGTGCACCCAGATAACTTCATTAGCACCTCTGTGAGTCACAGCAGAACTGCTTCAGGATGCCAGAACAGCAGTGGGATCCATTTAGCTGCTGTAATATCTAAAACATTTAACAGAATAATATACCCTTGGTCTTTCTGAAACTAAGCTGTGTCTAAGAATAAAAGAATACAGCAACTATCTGGAGCAGTTGCTCCCCAACACTTTAACAACAGACCACTGTCTAAATGGTTTTAAGTTTTTTCATATACACTTTTCATATTCTATATGGGAAACACTGTAGACAGTGAGGTTTGTCATGGCCAGTGGCTGGATTAGTGGTCTGCAGAGGACACTGACAATCTATATTAAATCCTAGTGGAAACATGATAACAAAATGAAACTTTCCAAGAAAAAAATTAATATATTCATTAGGAGGTCCAAAAATTTATCTGATAATGAAAACATTCTGCACTGGTTACAAATACTAGAATACATGTAATATAGGTAGCAAATAGTAACAGCTTTGTCCTTGTTGTAAAAATAGCCTTTAAAAACAGTTATATGTATTTAATCGGAAAACACCTATTCACTTGAATCAGGAAAGAACTGACCTTGGAAAATATGAAAAATGATATGCAAAAGTTCAGCAAACATCAAAACATTTTCTTCTGGAGCTTCAAAATTTCAAAATCACTTTTCTTGAACTAAAAACAAGTTTGGTATATAATTATAATAGAAGATTCAAAAAACCCAAAGTCAAATTGAGGAGAAATATCTGAAGCTATTAAAGAAAGCATTTCAATGGAAATTGGTTGTAAGACTTTTTGAGATTTTGATATTGCATCCCTTTCTTGAATATGACACATTTCACATTTCAAATATTGCACAGGAAAAGAAAGCAAACAAATAAAATCCTTCCTTTCCTAAAAGAAAATTCATACTTTAGGCAAAAACCTTATAGCTCTGTCTCCTTGGCCTGGTGAAGGACTACCAAAATGCTCTGTGAAGCTCCATTGTACTTCAGTGTTTAGAACAGTCCAGCTTTCCCTGACACTCATTGTTCTGTCTTCACCATATAAAGCTCTCCATTTTCTTTGTTTAAGTCTGCTTTACAAAAGCAATTATAAAGAATACTATTTTTATGCTTCAAGTATTCTTCAGTCAAAGAATGTTACAATAACATTTTCTTTTTAACACGGATGCTGAGCAAAAGGCCTAACCTTGCTGCTTCACAGCTCTGGAAATAATTGATCTGCTAGTTCTTTCTGAAGGGATGAAGCTAGCTGAAGCGAACACAATATCACGTGGCTTAGAGGTACAATCGACCAGTACGTGCACTATCTATGTGAGTACTTCTGTGGTCCCCAGCTTTGTGATGCTTAACAACCTTATCTTGTGAATAGGCTAGTGAAGATGCTTAAGTAAGGATAAGAAACAGAATTACAAGATGCTAAGAACAGACTGGCAGAGATAAAAATGCATATGTAAATTTAAGAAGGCCTCTAGGAAGGGGAGGTTCCTCATGTCATTGATTTCAATGGGAATTCAGTGCCTAAAACTTATTATCTATTAGTATCTACATCCACAAAAGTTTAATTGATACTTAAATACATAGATCCCACATCTTTCAAATGGAAGTAAAGATTGTGCAGACTGTGTTGAGCTGCAGGTTTTCCGTAGACACTAAAACAAGCCTAAATAATTTGACCCAGAACCACGCCCAAGTGCTACCTTGATCCCACATGGGAGTTCCCAGCATCAGCTCACTTTTCTACAATTTCCTTTCTAACAGAGAGCTCTGTGGCATGTTGGGTTAAGCTGAGTTGTTTGAAAAGGTTCACAAGAACAACACAGTCATAGAAATCACAGATTTTGATGTGTGATTGCCTGGTTGCTCTATATTAAAGGAACACCAGGAGTTGAAGGTCAGGGCAGCATGTGCAATAAGAGAAATCAAACTAAATTGACAGGAAGATTTGGATGATGCACCTGTGTGCTTGCTGCATTAGTATAAGACATCATGGCCAATACTATACAGATAATTTAACACCTTCTTTATTTAGTTTGATTTTCAGTCATTCATATAGACATCAGCCTTTCTTTTCTTACAGAAAAAGAAGGGAGATGATCTTTTTTGCTAAAGTTCTGGCAAGCATATAACTTCCATATTTAACAAATTAAAGCAGATTGTTGTCTACAGGTAACAGTTCTGTAACAGAATTGTGACAGTTTTGTATTCAAGGATTTTCCACATTCATCAATACATTTGTAAAAATGGAAGTTGTCTTGGATTCACTTTCTGAAGTTAATCCAGAATAATAAGTACACCTTTTAAAGTAATTCTTACTTTTTAAAAGGAATCTTTACTTTGCATACAAATCTAAACTATGGTTTTAATTTCCTTTATTGAGAACTGTATAGTCTAGTGACAGTACTCTTGTAGCAAGATAAAAGCCTATATAGCACTGCTTTAAGTACAGATCTATAAATCTTTTGGTGATTATAGCAAGCCAATCACTAATACGGTGATTTAATGGAAAAAGAAAAAAAAAAAAGTCACTTAAACCAGTGAATCGCAGTTTTGGATTTCAGGACCTAATTGGTTTCCTATATCCAGAACTCTATCAAATTATGTACTCTGTATTTTTCAGATTTTCTGTCTCCTGGAAACAAACAAAAAAATACAACGAGTAAAATATGTCAATGTCTGAGCCATATTTACCTGCTATATCTGTAGCTATTACATCTAATTCTTGGCAAAATAGAAATCTACTGGTCAAAATGTATTTTAACAATTCATTAATTGATTTTATGATGAGAAGCATTTCATTTTGTAACATGTCTTCCCTAAGCACAGATGAGAATTAATAGTATGCTGTCCAGTAAAGTATAATTTGGTAAGGCTTTTGTGCAGCATATATTAAGTATAGGGAAAAATATGCTGATGTTCCAAGGAAGCCTTTGGTGATGTAATACTTCTCCCAGGGACTACATAATCTCTTCCATACATAAAATTAAAAAATATATGTTAGCCATACATACAGAAAGCTTCCTCTGCATCCTTGAAAGGTCTGTCAGAAAGGCTTTATCTTTTTTGACCCTTTAACCCAAATTTGTGTGAACTTTGTGCTACACAGTCTGTTTGAAAGTGCAGGAAATACCTTAGAGTGAATTAAAGCAAATGTTATCAACGTCATGCAGGTTATTTGGTCTGGTATGTTCCCAAAGATGTGGATCACCATATTAAGTTTGTAGTCTAAACTGTATTATTAGCTTTCTTAAAGATGGAAATTGCTTGTTACCTATGAAATATCTTTGCAAATAATTCACATCATCCTACAGAGAACTGCTTTTGAAAGAAGCATGTGGAACTTGTAACCGCAAGTTTCATATTCAGGTCGATTATAACATAAAACATCTAAAGGAAAAATAAGTAAGTGTATGTCATAAAAATTAAAATGCTTTTAAAGGGAAATGTCCTCTGCATAAATTTATGTAACTCTTGAGAATAAAGCAATCAACCTTTTTTCAGTGAAATGGCAGCAATAACTATATAGCTCCAGAAATCTCCACTTGTGAATGATATTTGGTGAAGAAGAAAAGATGTGTCATAATATAGTCACTCAATAATTTGGCATTAAATGTTCCATAAAATGCAACAGTAAAAAAATCTAATATAACACACTTACTCCGTTTTTAGATCATAAGCCAAATCCTTCAAAAGTACTCAGGTCAATATCTTAAAAGTCCTTCACACAGACCCTTAAAAAATTTTAGGACCCAATTTCCAAATAATCCTGAAATAGTCACATTCTTAGTCAAGTGTACAGAAAAGCCAATATTTTTGCAGACATGACTACATCATAATAAGGAATAACAACCATGATGTTCTGTCAGCTTTTCTTTTAAACTCTATGTAAAATTTTCTCTCGTTGTCCTCCTGCTTGTCTTTTACAGAAATGATATACCTCTTTTCACCTTTTCCTATCCATTTTCCTGCAAACAGAGTTTTTAATAAAATAAGTCATTAAGTAATATATAACAGATCCAAAGTAGTCATTAGCTTTACCCTTCATGAAGACACGGTTATGGGCTGGTCTTTGGTAGTTATACCCACTGTCACCTGATTCTTTTTAGATTTTTCCATTTTGTAATTACAAACTCCATAAGTAAATTTATGTTCAGCAGATTTAAGAGTCCACTCATTACAAATATATATCAAAAATTATGTACCTCCACCTTTTCTCCCTTTAGACAACTAATTCAGATTAGTTTGGACAGAAGGGTGGAGTAGCTCCAAAGATTTCTTTGAACAATGATTTTCCTCATTGTCTGAGATCCATGTTGGTAGAGGGTTGCAGGCATGTTCTTCAATTATATCACAACCCAATGCTTAGTGTTTGGAGCTGAAAAACTACTTTATCTCCTGCTTATGAATATGAAATTGTTAGAAGATACTTATTTCATAAGTCACAGAGTGTAAATGAATGCTTTCTAACTTTTCCATCCCCTGATCATATAGAAACATGAGGTAATATCCTTCTTTCTTCACAGACTTCTACAGATACTTTTTTTTAATCTATTGATCAATGTCCACAATATAAAATCTTTGAAGTTTTCTCCACAGCTTCTTTGCTGAGCTGCAGAACCTGCATCAAGATTTCTGCAGGTCAGAATATCTTTTTACAGATATTCATGGATTCTATCCATTTTTTACCTCCACCTCATAGCATTTGGAACACCATCCACATAAAGGCTCACTGAAGCAATAAAGGCCAATAACTAAATAATCTGACATACAGTTTGCGTTCCCAGATGAGCCTAAGGCAGTATCTCAATTATTGTGAACTCAGAGACAAATCTGGCAATATTTCAAGGTGGAACTCACAAGTTTGTCTGCACTGAACCTCCAGAGACTCTGAACAATTATGAACAGTGGCTTTATATAATCTGCACCAGAGCAATGTCTTATTATTCAGTCATCTTGAAAAATGCAGAAGCTAAGAGCCACCTCCCTTAGAGCCCCAAACCCTCACTGACCATCACTCCTGAAGCTGAGCATCCCTTGCAGCAAGAAGGGCAGTTGTCGGAAGCCCAACAGTATCCTACCCTACCCTACCCTACCCTACCCTACCCTACCCTACCCTACGCTCTAGCATCTATTTGTTTCTCAGGACATACACAATGTATCACTGCCATCACCTGCCAAAGTAAGTTTAAACTTGGAAATGTTATAGAAAGACAATATGGAGGATGCTGTCAATTAAAATGAAGCAAGAATATATTTGCTAATACATCTACCAATGTAGCTGGAAAACAAATCCAACCAAACAAACAAAAAGATGTTTTCAGGCACATAGATTGCTTTTCAATAAAAGTTGAGATTCTGTGTTTATTATAAATTCACGCAAATATTTTTTGCTGTAACCTGATAAAGAGCTTGTCTTTCTGATGATGAGAACAATAGTAATTTGCTTCTAACATTCAATATTTTGAAAAATGGAGCTTGGCATAGGTCACATTTTCTTCTACAGAATTCTAAGCCAATAACCTCAATTACTTTCTGAGCATGTCTTAAACTAGGATTGTGTATTTCATAAAACTTCCCATAATATTAGACAGTTACCAGCTAAAAGGAAGAATCAGGAACAGCTGTAATTTGATAAGCAATTATTCTAATGTACTTGTTTTTAACAGATTTCAGTTAATTCAGACAGAGGAGAATAGCTATAAAGTTGTGATTTTGAAATGTCAGTTTTGCATTGTCACATTAAAAATAAAACACAATTTATCTGTTTTATGTAACAGTTCAAAGAACAAGAAAACTATTTTTTTGACTGATCTAAAACTGAAAGGCTAATATTGTAACTGTGGGAGATTGAGCTTCTGATAAAATAAAAATTCATAATTGATATCTGGGATATAATGTCTGTTGAGTGAAATTAACCCTAAAATAGTAATTAGAACTTGCAAAGCAAAGGCATCCAAATCAAAGTAAGGTTTTTTAGCAAGCTAGATGACATTAAGAAATTAACCTGGAAGCAAACAAATAGACAAATGAGTCATCAAGTTCTGCACTAAAGCCACTTGGCAAAACAATACAAACCAAATTATGAATTAGTATTCAAAAGAAGATGTAAGGCAGTAAAAGCAAAGAGAAGAAAGCTCTTTAGCTCAAAAATCATTTCATAGGCACAAGGCACATAATAATAATAAGATAATACTAAGAACCTACTTGCAAAAGATGTGTTAGTTTTCAATTAGTGCATTGGTGGTATGGTGCCAAAACCAGCTACATTAGTTTCAGAAAAGCCTAATATTTTAAAACTTTTTTTGATAGTACTAACAGTTATAAAAATACTGTCCAGGTAAACAAAAAATGTGAACTTAATCTGATAGTAAAGAAACTGAAAAAGATGAAATTTGCAGTAGTACTTCAGGGGAAAGTATCCATTAGTATATCTTTGAATGAACGAATACATTTACTGAAGAAAAAAAGGGCTAAAACAACTAAGGGAATGTTTAAAGTGACTTTCCAGGTGGGTATTTTTCTCATCAAAGTATAGAGTATAGGTAATGGAGCCCAAGATTTCACTCAGTCCATTGGGAAGGAGAGCTGAGAAGAGACTCATTATTCTGGGAATCAAAAGATAGTTAAATAGTTGAATGCATAAATTAGGGATATTTTACTTAAGTAGGATTCGTGAGAGAAGGATAAGGTTATTTATATATATATATATATATGAAGTACATTGCATATATGTTGGTAGCCACCCTTCCAAAAATACTGTGTACACCTGTGTATGTTCAATTTATCTTTTAGGTAACTCTTGCACCGCTATTCCCAATACATTCTATAGCCAACATGCTGAAAGTTCAAGACACACTCACATATGTGTAGTTGATGGGTGTGTGCACATTTTATCACACATATGATACTAAAATCATCACAAGAATTATTTGTTTTCATGCATAAAAAGTGCAAACAAAAGCATGGCCAAAAGATCTGAACATCTATGAAGCAGAAGAACTGCTGGGTTAAAATTACAGACACGTGAACATAGGCTGTGTTAGAGAAAAAAAACACACAGCAGATGACACAAGTGAGTCTGAAACAATCATCTATATACACCATTTTCCAGGCTGAAGTCTCTTAAAGTCTTACCTAAAGACTCAGTTCTCTGCTGAACACTTCTACATATAGTATTCCTGGACTATTGCTTGAATAGGTCCAGCTAATCAAGCAATCTAGATTCCTCCAAATGACTGACAAATGTTATTTACATCTCCATCCACACATTTTGTCATCACCAATTTCATATTTACTTCCTCTTATCATTGCTGAAATGTTGGAAAAACATTTATCCTAGTATCAGTCTGAGTAGTACCTCACTAGGAAATCCACCAGTTGATGATGATTCACCATTGGCAAGCATTTGAAACCTGTGGTATATCTAATCCTTAGTCCAATTATCAAGTCATTTTTTGCTATGCTATAAATACTTTTTTCACCAGAATATTATTCACTGTACTTATTACAAAAAAAAAAAAATTTCATAAAAGATATAGAATATATAAAGCTTTTTGTAATAAGTATATGCAATAAAAAAAAATAAACGCAATAAAATGCAATGCAAAAAAATGCAACTCAATGCAATAAAAAAAAACAGGCCTGTTTGAAATTAACTATTTTTTTAGGTCACATTAACTACAAGGAATTGTATTCCTATTCTTCAATGGTTTTATCAGATAACACTTTTCACATTCTTTCACTTGGTTTGAATTTCAGGATAGCTAGAATATATTTACACAGCTATCTCTTTTGCCCTGTTGAATTACTGGCACAAATGGGGTTCATTCAGTGGAACTTCCCCGGTATTCAAATGTTTATTAAAATTAACATTATCAGAATAGATATCTTACCCAGCTCTTTTCAAACTGTAGACTTCAGTTACTGATGTCAGCAGTAGTACCAGCTCTACTTCTGTGAGCAGGCTAGAAAGTTCTTCCCTGTTCTTATGTAACTCCTGTACATCAAGCTTTCCAAATAGGGAAGGGGAAGAGTTGTTGAACATTTCCTGAACAATTATCTTCATTTTAGCCGTGTCCAATTTCATAATGGCCTATCCTATTAGGATCTTCTTTGTTCCCAAAGTCATTTAAAAAAAATTATTATTACCATTTTTACTGGCAGACATGAGTTTTTCGCAAGTCCTATTTTTTTAACAATTTTATATGCTCTAAATTGAAGCTTCCTCTCTCTTTTGCTTTTCTTCAATTTCATAGACTGTTTTTTCTGTTTCTTTTATCTTCATTGCATCACTGAATTAGGGTGATCTTTTAAGAAAATTTGTCTCCTGATATGGAATCATGGCTTTGAAGATTTTCTGATAATTCTATAGATTTAATCAGACAGAGCACCTACTTTCTAATAACTCTTTCTAAAGGATCCAAATTTATTATACTTCCAATTCAGACAAATTTATCCGTTATAATGAAGTTCAAAATGTTGTTGCTTTATGGTGAATTCATGTATAATGAAATTACTGCATTTGATTTTAAAACCTCTAATAGTGATTAGAGGCTCTTGCTCTATAAATTCTCCTACAATTGTTTTTAAAAGTAATTACACTTTTTCCTCTCCACACTTTACAGTCAGCTGTGTTCTATGTTTATTACATAATCTTTAATAGAATCCCTTTTGTAGGCTTTATATGGAGTTCTCAATACCATGCTAGAGATACACCAACGTGTGCCTACTTGAATTCAACTAGTAATTCAAGTGGAAAGCAGAGGGAAAGGGTTGTGTGCTGAACTCAGCAGAGACTCTCAGAAGTATCTATTTACTGGAAACTGTTATCACACCACAGTTTTCAGACATGGATGCCTAAAGTTAGGCACCAGGATAGACGATGTAAAAGTAGCTAAGTACAAGCGATACAATTTTCTTGGAGGCACTGATCCATAACAGAGGGGTTTTATTTTTTTGAGTGTCCAGATATGGGTTTCAATGCTTATTTTTTAGAATATTAGATTGAAAATTGTAAGCAATCATTATTAAACTGTTCAAGACTCTCAAATCTGACAAGTGTTTGTAAATATTGCCTCTCATTTCCTAAGGGGAAATGAAAACTCATATTGTTGATGGACTCAAAATCCCACATCATTCCATGCATTGACCCACATCCTTCTCAACAGCATTGCCTTTGTCAAGTTTTCACCTCAACTTTAATTATTCTGGTTTCTTAAGGGAGGGATAACTTACTTCTGTGCAGTATTGAAGGGAATTTTAAGGGGGAAAGTATGCATACTCAGAAAAGGAGTAAATACATTTTTAATTGAACAATGCCCCTTCCTCACATCTATGGGGTGGAGGCAGTGGTTCCATATTTTTTAATACATTTAAATATATTTTTAGTACAGTAGAGGCAGTTTTATCATAGCTTGCATCTATCCAATGGCTATTTGTCATTAAATATAACTCAAATTACAATTCTTGTTCAGAATAGCAACTCACAAGAACCATGTTCCTTTTTAGGCAAAGAAAAGTAAGGGAAAAATTTGAATGTCACTTCATTGTCTGTAAAACTGACGTGAAACAGCTATAAGAAGAATCAGATACTTTATTAACAGATCTTGTACAAAACCAGAATGTACCACGGTTCATTACACTTTTATTTCTCCTTTGTATTTTTGAGAAATCTCACTGTGAGTTCATACTGAGGTAAGAGTTCGTTCATTTGCAGGGGAGTATGGAGTTTTTATTCTTTCTTCACCTTTTGGCCTCTACCAAAAATAATAATCTCATGGAAGACCAGAACCTTTATTCCTTTTTAATAAAAGCAGATATTGTGCACAGTTTTCTTCATACTTGCTTATTAGAAACTGAATGCCCTGATAAAAGGTATGATGAAGGCCCCACACGTACTTGTTTTCACCTGCCTGATTTCAGCTATTAATTTAATCTCAATGTAACAGCATGTCTTTGGCAAATACAACACACAATTAAACTCTATGATCTGGTTATAATGCTTCTCTGCTCTTGCATACTCACATTTTATTTCAATTAGTTATTTAGATTTATAAATAAATCACATGTCTTTTCTCACCCCAGGCAATCAGGTAAATAAAATCCAAGATTTCCTCCCTCCGCAAACCCTTTTAAATGTTCCCATTCCAAACTCTAGTGTTATAAGAACCTGGTTAATAAGAAAAATTGGGCTGCTTACCATATTTTCTGGACATTTCATCAGCTTTTGATTACTGATCCTTGTAAGTATATTAAAGGATAAGGTTAATTGAAAAAAAGGCTGACTTCATACTAAAAGGGACCCAAAAATTTAAACTTCTGTACTTTTAAGCATTTGAACATGATAATACACATGCTATTATGCTATTTGATGTCAAAGAAGGGTGGGATCATGCTGTGGTTTAATATAATATAGCTAAAAAGTCAACTAACTACGAGACACAAACTCAGAACAAACCCCACTTCATTAGTCTCACTGACTATGGAACTAATTTAAACCCACAGTCAACGGGCATTTAGCGAGATTGCAAATTATTATTGTTATGGATGTAGAATGTTCTGGATCTGACAGAGCTTTCTGGCTCAACCTCAGAAACAACAAAACAGAGATACATTAATCCCAGGACAAATCCTGCCCAGAAACAGTTACTTCCTGTGTTACAAAGGCTGAGGTTGTAATCTCAGCAGCTCTAATTTTGCTTCTGGAGAATCACCTCAATGCCTCAGGATTGTACTTCCCAGAACCCTAATTCCAGGAGAGCTTCTTAGGTGGGCACAGCAGCATGTCAATAGCAGAATGTAATCAAGCTTAAGCCCAGAACCCATTACCCAGGGAAATGATCATAAGACAGCTGACACAAAGCCAGCACATACCTGAAAAAGCCAGTGTTAAACTTTGGAGCTAAATAAGCTTTATTGAGCCCAAGGTCAGTTCTAAATAACTACAAAGACATTTTGGTTTTCAGTCAGATTCATAATATACACTACATTCAGATTTTTTCCACTAGCCTAGAGATTCTTAGTCACTTTTCTCCAACATGATCCAGAGTTGATTATGGCCAAAACACCTAAAAAACCCCAAAGTCCATTACTACATTTGTTGCTAAATGCAGATATTGAAGTCACAAGTAGTGATGTATGTTTGACAGAACTATCCACTATTTATTTCTATTCTGTATTTGTAACGAAGCAGAAGGAGATGTTACATCCCATATGATGTTAAGGATGCAGTAAAAGTTTACCATCTGTTGACAAAGAAATATGTGAAGGAGCATTTGCTAAAATTAATTATTTCAGTTAAAGCTGAGTATATTATATTCAAGACAGCAACTGTCTGGAGAGCTCAACGAAATAGCGCAGGGCTATTCTGAAGGACTGGAGTACTCCTGGTGTAATTCCAATGTCAGACATGGACAATCTTGAGTGTGAATCAGGGACTCCAGGCCAGCAATCACGCCCTGCATCACAGAAGGGCTCCCATGCCCAGCTGTACAGTAGCTTACATTGCCAGCAACGTGTTGTGGGTGTGAACTGCCCATGGGTGTGGTACAGATGCCTCTCTTGTGATGTTGTGCTCCAGCTTCTCACATACTTCAGGGGCTCTCACTAGCAAGGAAGCAGTGAGCAGCAGCAGGCACATTCCTCCTCAAGGGCAGTGTCCCAGCAGATGGAAAAAAAAAGCCAAAACACTGTGCCTGAGCCTGTGATGGGAACAATTGGGAGGGAGAGTGATCTGAATGAGGGCCTGGAATCACTTTAGCCCCTGGTAAATTCCATCTGCCAATTTAAAAAAAAAACTGGAGAACACTAATGCTGGTTTGCCATTTATGTAGTATTTTATTTATCAAAACTTATGCTTCAGGGATTCAGTCAATCCCTTAATTACACTAGGAAGATTTCCTTTCCTTTCTTTCCCCTTTCCCTTTCCCTTTCCCTTTCCCTTTCCCTTTCCCTTTCCCTTTCCCTTTCCCTTTCCCTTCTTTCCCTTTCCCTTTCCCTTTCCCTTTCCCTTTCCCTTTCCCTTCCTTCCCTTTTCCTTTTCTTCCTTTTCTTTTTCTTCCTTTTCCTTTTTTTCCTTTTCCTTTCCCCTTTGCTTTCCCCTTTCCTTTCCTTTCCTTTCCTTTCCTTTCCTTTCCTTTCCTTTCC